>JAYESA010000001.1:182201925-183401925 GCA_036927795.1 Iris macrosiphon
TCACTTGTTAGGAATTGTACAGTCCAATATTGAGCTAAATACATAAAGTTTCCAAAATACACTGCTCCGGTGCTATATTCTCCGCCTGCCTGCCTGCCTGCACTGATCCTTTTAACATTCACTATCCCACAGATCTATTACTGAAAGCTTTCCTACAGTTTTACTGAGAATCCATCCATCCATGACGACAGCGATGCTCTTATTCTTCTGTCCCTTTGTCAGCCCTCCTGATTGTCTGCCACATACCCAGGCAAAGCCATTCCTACTTATGACGCCAGACAGTCACTTATGATAATGCTCCCCTTTATCCCTGCTGTCACTGTGAGGCCTGCTTGATAACCGAGGACAACTCTAATCTCCCCAGTTGATTTCCTCCTAGCACATCCAAGTCCATGATCCTCGAGCCTGTCTGCATGTTGCAGGATGGCTGCAAAGTTAACCACTTTCTGTCGGATTCTCTGGAGACGTTGGAATGAATGAAGCTTGCAAGATCGTTGGGGTCGATATAGGCACAGGCATCAAATGTCTGCAATCATCACCTTTGTGCCGTGCTGGGAGAGTGATTTTTTGGAGATGTCACTGATAGACCCATGTGTTCCAAACTTCCAATCTTAAGGGATATATCTCAGAAAAGGCAACATTGATCCCTTCGCCAACTGCAACTAAACCTTACATGATAAGTGCAGAATGTACATATTTTTGTATATTGTTTTGTCAAAGACCTGAATTTCATCTGTCTCTTTGGCATACATCATGCCTCAAATACATGTGCAAAATACAAGATGGATATTTCTTCGTCAATTATGTACAAGTCGAAGGTGATTTCTCTTCATCAACTGAATCAACAGTCACCTGTTTTCATCTTTACAAATCAATTTACATATGTTAGCTTAATGAGGAAACTTTGTATTGCAAACTAATAAGTTAAAGGGCTAAGCAAGCAAATTAAAGAGCTAGGTTTTCAAGTGATTGGATTGGATAACAAACCATAAATTAGTGTTCCAGTGGCAGGTTCTACCAAAAAGTATTATCAATTAAGGCAGATCATTCAATCATAAATCATTGAGTTCTAAACAGCACAAAATTACAAAATGATTTCTCGTGTGCAACTTGAGACCAGTTGACGTGCCAGTTAGGAGGGGTAGCTTACTAGTCAAAGGAGCTACTAGAACTAGGGTGTAGACCTAAACTACTTTGTATTGAGGCAATGAAAAAGGATACAACATCTGCTAATGTTAGAGGATAATTTCCTTAACAATGTTTAATGGAAAATGGGGAGCCCATGGAACAACTAAGACAATTATGATTGGCAATCAATCGGAAGTTGTCCCTTGGAAGACCCAATTTCAAGCTATGGTAAATATAGCAAGAGGAACTCCCAATAAAACTGCAAGGCCTGCTAACCAAAAGGAATACCTATTCTTTCCTGCTTATGTAGTTTATGCTTATGCAACCAAGGAGCTAGTGTCCAAATTCCTCAATATTTTAAGAGTCCACACCCTAACAAAGAAGAAAGATGACACAATATTCCAAGGAATTACATTCGTCCTGAAGTAGACACAAGCTAAAGATTCAAAGTATTCCTATTCTACAGAAAAGTTGCTTAATCACAATATTTTTCCTTCATCAGTCATACTTATCCACTTTGAGAGCTCTAATTTTTTTCTGGCAACAAGCATTTCAAGATGTTTGAAATGCCGAGACCGAAAAGTTTACTCACATTTACAATTTGCAACCATAAAGGTATTTGTTGGGTAAAATCGCTGAAAACTACATGACAGTTCCACAGTACTGTGAATCAGTAATATGGAGACTTCAAACAAAAGTACCAGTGGCGAGCTACCTGGCTTACATAAAAGACGTGAAAGATATCCAATTTATACCTAACACAAATAAAAATGATACATCAACATTTAGGGAAAATGGCTGACACATCTACCTATCAGAATTATATCACGACCACCATTGTAGTAGCCCCAAGTCTGTAGGAGGTTTCTATTCAGATAGACACTAGAAATCAGTTGGTGAGTAGCCACACTCTTAAACCATGGCCCATCAGTATCCAGTGAAAGCTCATAGCTTTTTAGCTCCACTTTCCAGATAAGAATATTATTATAATATGCTTAGTATCGACTATTTCGAATCTAAAACAAGTAGCTTTCAGGTTATAGATCACATTACATATATGAAACTTGCCCAGATAAAATAAGAGTTGGTACTTGCATGTAAGGTAAGTAAAGTTAACCGTATTTGCTAGAGAGAAACAAGAGATCAGTCAAAATTCCCAAAGTTTGAACAATTGATTGACAGACTAAATACTGGGCCTCCAAATCTAATGAAAAAGATTTGAAGCCATCTTAATAGTTAATAGAAGAAAGATTTGAAGATGAATACTCACATTCTAAAGGAGGTCAGAAATACATCCACCAGAAGTAGAGGAAGCTTATTCTTAATACAAGTTTGAGGACAAAAATCAACAAGCATCACCTGAAGAGAAGTTCATGTCAGATATTCCTCAAATTAACTCAATGATAAAAAAGGTTGTCATACAATTCTTATCCCAATCCTCATTGGACAAGGTAGCGGGCTTCTTCGATTTTCCAAGTAAGGTTTTGTTCATATTTTGTTGCATGAGAACAGCCAACATCCGAACTTGCCAGAAACAAAAATTGATGTTTCCATCAACCTTCTCAATGTCGAATTTTGTTGACTAAGGCACCAAAGCCATGATCGGAAGACCAAAAGCTCTGATACCAGGTTTTTACGAAAAACAATGTTATAAATTGCGCTAGGCGGATTCGGCTCGTTTTTGGGGCGCCTAGGCGCCGAACTGATTTTTTATTTTTAATTTTTTTTATAATTTTTTTGATGTTGGGGTTTGTTTCTCATACTCTGTATCTCATACTCTGTAACAACTTATGTAGTTTTTTAACTAATATGAGTTTTATTTCTTGTCTCTCTAAACATCTTTTGTTCCATTACGGGGTTTACAAGGAGGGTTCAAACTTCAAACACTTCTACATGACTACATTGTTGCACAATGAAATCATTGGATTATGAACAATCTGTCAAAAAGACAGCTTCATTGTATTCATTTTACGGTACTTTTGTAAATAATATTTCAACAATTGTAATTTGTGTGTTTGTTTTTGTAATTAAGGAATAACTGAATAAGCATAGAGTCCTTCGTGTAACCTGTTGCTTGTGGGGAATGAAAACTAGTGAGAACCTTAGAAGCATAACATAAAAAAAAAAGAGTTGTTTTACTTCAGCATCAGTGTACAATATTGTTCAAAGAAAATAATAAATATAGAAGCTTCAAAGTTCAAATATTTGGAAAATTCGAAATGTCACCTGTGCTCGGTTTATCTGTCTTATTGTCATGACTCATGAATCATGAAAAATCCAAATAAGCTAAAATCAAATAAGATGACAGTATATTGAAACTACAAACAAAATAACTTTTGGAAGTTAAAATCAAAGAAGATGAAGTAAACTGCTGTCTGAGAATGAAAGGATCCTCACCTGTACAGTATATTCCTGGTCCTCCTGGATCCACAAATACATGCTGATTTGGTGCTTATATAGTCCTGGATGCCTGATATAAAGGTCATTGCAAGAAAAAAGAGTGAGATTAAACAAAAGTTCTATAGTAGACCACTCATTAGACATCAAATCAAGGGAAAAAGAGATGACAGGTTTGCACCTATGACAAATGTAGCCCATTGGAGGGGTCATCCTTGCAAATCCATTTTGAACTTTATTCATCCAAAATCACACAGATCACAGATGCCAGTATAACAAAAACAAATTAATAACATCTTTGGCAAAACCAAAAGTACATGGAAGAGAGGGATTATAATTTATAAGTCATTCTTAAATCATAGAAGAAGGCCGAAGATCACCAAAACAGATTCACTAATGTGTATCATATGTTTCAAAACAGATTCACTAATATGCTAAAACATTAAAACATTCGGTCACAATTTCACAACTACCAACAAAGTAACATCCACAATTAACACATTAAAACTTATCCAAAAGCACCAAAACATAACATGTCTAGCATAATTATAATTTCTTAGTTCTAAACATCGAACTCCTCTCCATAATCTTCCAACACATGCTCTTCATCGGACTCAAATTCAATATTGATTGGATCCTCCTCATCTTCTGAATCAAAATCATCTTCATGAAGTTCTCTCACTCTAGAACTTCTACGAAGTTGTAACATTTCGACAGCTCCGGATGCATCACCGACCGTTTGCCAAGTAAGACCAGTTCCAGGCTCAACTTCATCATCATTACCCCCGTCAACAATCCATGCCTGTGTACTACTAGCTTCACTTGCTAGTAGCACATCAACTTTCTTCTCTTGGTCCCTTTTGTACTTGTTCGTCAATTTTGTATTAAATTGGACATAAACTAGATTGTTCAATCGATTGACATCTAGTCTATTCCTTTTCTTCGTATGTATTTACAAAAGTCAATAAGTGGTTAGAACAAGATTAAATATGTGAAGATATTAAGATAATGAAATAAATATTTGAATTGAGGATAATGAACACTACGAACCACTTCAAAAGTGCTCCAATTTCTTTCACACCCAGATGAACTAGTGGTTAACAACAAGATTCTTCTAGCAAACTTTTGCAAAATAGGCGTTTGATGTCCAAAATTTGACCAGAAGTTTGCTGCTTAGAATAATAAAGATAAAGTAGACAATTAATAACAATAAATTAAACATAATATTTTCTGCACTCAGTTTTGTACATACTACAAAAAACTGTATGAAAAGTGAAAACATTGCAGTTTCATACAACAAACAGCAGTTTTAGACATCCAGTTTTATTCTGCATTCAGTTTTATACATAAAACTGCAGTTCTATTCTGCAGAAGCTTATATTCTGCATCCAGTTTCAACCTGAATTCAAATAGTAATACACAGATTCTACCTGAATTCTGAACAAGAACTTTAATAGTATAATAGATCATGGTGGTCTTATATAAATACCAAATAGGGGAGTGTAAATTGTCACTTTGTATAGAACTTTAATAGATCATAGTATACTAAAAAATGACAATAAACATATGAAGTGAGTTAATCAGATCTAACAATAAACATACAGAATAAAATTTGTATACTAAAAGTCTAAAACATAACAATAAAATTTGTATACTAAAAGTCTAAAACATAACAATAATTTTTTTACCTGGATCAAAAGCTTCATAATTTTCATGACATCCTTTTAATGCCAAAGCTTTCCGAAAAGCTCCCTCTGTATTCTTATATTTTGGTAACTCCACATTTATAAGCTCATTTTGCATGTCAATGTCATCATTAAAAAAAGTCTCCACACAGTTTAGAACCCCTTCTGTGACAACTTCATCAAATTGAATGTTGTTATCCTTGTAAAAGTAATAAGGATTCAACAGGTAGGCCATCAAATGTAATGGACTATCTAGCCTATTAGCAATCCTTGCATCAATAATCTCCCAAACAACTTGATGGTTTTTCTCAAGAATATTTGAGGCTTCTTTTATAACTTGCTTCGCTCGCAAAAGTTCTCCGTATAAAAAGCCCATGGATGGCTTTCTATCCCCATCAACAATTCTGAGCACTCTAACTAAAGGTGCAAAAACCTTCAGACATAATGTCACACCATTCCAGAAGCTCATGCTCAACACGGTAGAGTAGGCACTTTTTTCCTTGACAGTTTTGGACCATTTACAATTCTCCCATTCACTGCTAGCAAACATTGTTCTCAATTGGCCCATTTTCTCTACCAAACTCTGCAAAGTGAGGAAGGAAGAAGCAAATCTGGTAACTCCAGGTCTCACTATGTCCCTCTTCTTTGTAAATGACCTCATTAAAGCTAAGGTCTTGTGGTGTGCATATATAAATATAGTGAATGTCTTGGCCTGATCAATATTTTCTTGTACTTAGGCTGTTTCTCAACGCTTTCAAGCATGAGATTGATAGTGTGAGTAGCACATGAGGTCCAAAATATATTTGGCCTCTTATCTTTCAATAACTTGGCAGCTCCCATGTTGTTAGCAATATTGTCTGTTCCTATTTGAATCACTTTTGGAATCCCAACTTCTTCAATGCATTTGTCAATATACTCAAAAATGAGTTCACTTATATGTGCCTCATCCGAAGATTCCTTAGAGGAAAGGAAAATAGTCCCCACCCTCGAATTCACACACAAGTTTATGATGCTCCTCCTTTTTCTGTCAGTCCAAGCATTTGTCATTATGGAGCACCCATTTAGGTCCCATTCTTCTTCATGTTGCATCATTAGATTTTTAGTTCTCTCAACCTCTTCCTTCAATAATGGCTCTCTCAGCTCGTATTGACTAAGAGGTTTAAAACCGGATCCAAATTGACCGACTGCCTCAACAAACATTTTGAAGCTATCATTGTAAATAGCATGAAAATGTATACCCGTTTCATACACTCATCTAGCACAATATCTTCTCACATCATGTGTTCTTTCTTTAAATAGAGATTCACTGATATTTCTTTGTCTTTGTGTCTTTCCCACACTCAAAGAAGCCGAAGGGTTGATGGAAGATGCAAATTTATCGATTGGGCCAAGAGGATGAGGTTGTCTCGAGCTGCCTAGCACTTCAACTTCTTCTTCACCATCCCCTCCCTTTGCAATATTCACCTCCGATCTCATCACCTCTTCTTCAATTCTCTTATTTTTTCTTGTTCTTTCCCTCGGCTATTGCATTCTTACATTTAACTTTATCTTCTGGTGTAGACTTCGGACATGCAAACACATTCCCAGAAATATGGGCAATGTGTTCCTTTATCCTATAAGCTCCTCCGGACATTGTCTTCGAACACAATTTACATTGCACTTTATCCATATTCTTTGGATCAACTAGCGCTCCATAATCCCATCCGATATCATTTGATTTCCGTTTAAGTATTGTGGCGGACTCGGATGAGGGTTGGGCAGCTTCGGCTTGAGCAACACTACCCACACTAGCCGAGGCAGAGGCTGCCGAATGTCACGTCCCGATTCCGTGGAATCGATAGTCGTCCCCCGAGCGTGACCGCCGTGCGGGCCTAGGTTGCGCACCGCACAAGGCTTTGTATTTTATTTTCGCATAGCGAGCACATATTCAGAGTACGCAGATAAATTGAAACACATATATGAAGCATGGAAACGTTCTCTTTTATTAATAATATGAACATCTATTACAAACTCTTGAACTGAGTCATAAGGTTGCCTCTATGGGCTTACAAAAGTGTTGATGCAAAATGAAATAGCAGTCCTGTACATTACATCCCTTACTAAAACTCAAAATATGAGACCTCCGGTTGGAACGACGGCCTTCCCACGAAGCTGCATATTTGCTTGGGTTGCTAGCTTCTATCTTCAAAATACTTCAAAAGGTGGCACTGATCAAGGCGTGCCTACAGCTGGACTGGATTGGGGGATTGACTTCTGCTCCTCGCTTGGTTCTCCTTAGCGCGGGGAACCTGTTTCAACGAGGGTCAGTACATCGAAACGTACCGGTGAAGGCAAGCTAACCCAACTATACCAATCAACACGTTGTTTTAATGAAGCATGCATAATTTTTGTGGTCTTTCTATCTTGCCTTAGTTCATTTTACAGCAAGCAATAGATATAGAAATCAATGAAATAACCCGCCACCGTTTGGTGACATTTACCCGTCCGTCTGAACCACCAGCACAATACTTACCATGCCCTCTGTCACGCCCCGATCTCCCGCAGGCAATCGGCCGTTCCCGCTAGGCGGGAATTACCCTCGCCAGCGCTCCCGCGGAACGATCGCTTAACCCATCCGGGCGTGATGCCGCACGAGCGTGAGCCACGCCCGTGCAAGACCATGGTTCATTGGCTGGCGGCAAGAGTTCTAAGCCACAGAGTCGCACAGATTGTCCGAGTGCAGCAGAGTCATAAACGCATAGGCGATCGGTAACAGGTTCACTGAATCGACAAATATAGCGGAAGCATAGAAACAGGTAAAGTAATCTCTTTATTGATATGAAACATGTATTACAGGCGGCGTATAGCCGAGATTACAAGTCGCTCAAGCCTCTCTCTGAAACAGTAAAAGCGTGCCAAGTGGCTACAACTGTGGAATGAATGTACAGGCGATGGTCAGGCGATGTTCACAACTTATGTCTTGTATATGTGCTTCAGTCCCGGACGCACCGTTGCAAGGCTTCAGAGGGAACTCCTGGCCTTAGCACGCACGAAGGAGGCGTCCGCACCGCACGAGGTTCTCCCGCACCCTGCATACAAACTGGCGGATTATCAGTACATTGAATGCACTGGTGGGGAACCTACTCGCCCGCTCGACAAATCCAAACACGTAATACAGGTTCCGTGCACAACTATTAAGTTGTCTTACTAGTTGCCTTAGGATCAGTTTCATGCAAACATTGAATAGCTTATCGTGTCGGGCAGTGCGCCGTGCGATGTTTGAGGAAACACGGCGAGACTCACCAACTTACCATCTCCTTCCCTGTCCAAGGCAAACATTGAGGCAGACATGTTAATTCAAGCACGGGCAAGTATAAGCATTCAGGAGGCAAGCATATGCAAACAGGAGGGTCGTTTTAACATGATCGTTCAGGTGTTCAGTCGATGCGATGCAGTGACTCGCACGCGGATAGCCGCTAAGCGAGGATGACTTATCTATATGAACAGGAGTCGCTGGCATAGCCATAAAGGACGATAGTCACTGGCGGTAATGGTATGCAGCAAAGTACAAGGGGTGCTACATGCCATCCCGTCCAGCACAATGGACTATACAATACGGTTCAGTCACTGGAGAGAATGGATCTCGTCCAGCACAATGGACTGTACAATACGGTTCAGTCACTGGAGAGAATGGTATGCAACGAAAGAACAAGGAGCGCTGCATGCCATCTCGTCCAGCACAATGGACTGTACTATAACGTGAGTTCCATCCGGATCGGATCGGTCCCAGTGCCCCGGTGACCGTCCGTGGAACTATACCTCGTTTCCGAGTTGTCCGCGACATGCACTTTCTTTTGGGTCAATCAATTATCACGAGATACACGAGAACAAGAGTGCACTAGAATAAGAGAACACGAGTGCACACAAGAACACGAGTACAAGAGATACTTGAATCTGTACAGTGAATAACTTGCTTGATGCATTCCCCTGGTTCGGGGCTGCTAGGTGACCTAACGGTCCAGGATGCTTGCAGGGTCAACATGCACGGAACGACTACTTAGTAGTCTCCCGGAGTTTGGATGAAAACACGGTAACATTCAAGCAGACAAGCATGCGTTTCTAAGGAACATAAGCGGGCACGTTGCTCGGACCCGAAGGTAAGCCGAGAGTTGAAACCGTTAAGGGAATTAGCATGCGAGGGTCTGAGTATAAGCAGTATTTCATTTCCATGTTCTAGCAAGCAATATGAGTTGGGATTATTCCCTTAGCTAGGTGCGTTGGATTCATTAGCATGCAGGGGTGAATCACCTAGCGACTAGCATAAACATTCCAGATTTTATGTGTGCTGGCTAAGCAAAGACAAGTTCACCGTAGCCACCCACCTTAGCGATGATTCGCCTCGGTAGAGCGATACGTCTGAGCGAGCCTCTGAAAGTCCAAGCCGGATTCCTGTAGGGACAAGTCTGGATATCCTTTGCTTCTTGATCGAGGCAAAGCAGGTCGGGACAGCTGCACGATTGCCGATTGAGTCGGCCGTCCTCTTGAGCGGAACGGGATATTACATCCTACCCAACTTAGAAAAAGACTCGTCCTCGAGACTTACTAAGGACAAGCAGTAATCTAGGGTTGAGGCAATCCTAGACAAGTCGTTTGTACTTGTTCATTTGGATCTTCACTTGCACAAGCATCGAAATCAGCATATCGCTTAGACTGGATCGTGCGCACTTTCGAAGGGCCCCTCTAGCGTGAACACGTCAACCAGCTTAGTGATAGCGAAGTCTCAGCACTCGAGTTTCACCTTTTCTTAAGTCTTGGATGGTGCACTAGTTCAAGGCGTCCCTCGAATAGATGCATTCAACCAAACTTAGGGTTAGTAAAAATCGGACAAGCTACTAGCGATACTCTCAAGGGTTCGCACAGGTTGGCTCAAAGGCCACTCGCAGCATACAACCAGACAAGCAAGCATATCATTCAAAACGTATTTTGAAAGTATTTAGACTTATTGTTGGAACATCCCATCGAGGCATTGAGAGAGAGCGTGCACATAACCCACGAACGAGCTTTCGAAACAGAGATATCGAATCGAAGTCCAAAGGCGTAGAAGCCAGGCTCTGATACCAACATGTCACGCCCCGATCTCCCGCAGGCAATCGGCCGTTCCCGCTAGGCGGGAATCACCCTCGCCAGCGCTCCCTCGGAACGATCGCTTAACCCATCCGGGCGTGATGCCGCACGAGCGTGAGCCACGCCCGTGCAAGGCCATGGTTCATTGGCTGGCGGCAAGAGCTCTAAGCCACAGAGTCGCACAGATTGTCCGAGTGCAGCAGAGTCATAAACGCATAGGCGATCGGTAACAGGTTCACTGAATCGACAAATATAGCGGAAGCATAGAAACAGGTAAAGTAATCTCTTTATTGATATGAAACATGTATTACAGGCGGCGTATAGCCGAGATTACAAGTCGCTCAAGCCTCTCTCTGAAACAGTAAAAGCGTGCCAAGTGGCTACAACTGTGGAATGAATGTACAGGCGATGGTCAGGCGATGTTCACAACTTATGTCTTGTATATGTGCTTCAGTCCCGGACGCACCGTTGCAAGGCTTCAGAGGGAACTCCTGGCCTTAGCACGCACGAAGGAGGCGTCCGCACCGCACGAGGTTCTCCCGCACCCTGCATACAAACTGGTGGATTATCAGTACATTGAATGCACTGGTGGGGAAGCTACTCGCCCGCTCGACAAATCCAAACACGTAATACAGGTTCCGTGCACAACTATTAAGTTGTCTTACTAGTTGCCTTTGGATCAGTTTCATGCAAACATTGAATAGCTTATCGTGTCGGGCAGTGCGCCGTGCGATGTTTGAGGAAACACGGCGAGACTCACCAACTTACCATCTCCTTCCCTGTCCAAGGCAAACATTGAGGCAGACGTGTTAATTCAAGCACGGGCAAGTATAAGCATTCAGGAGGCAAGCATATGCAAACAGGAGGGTCGTTTTAACATGATCGTTCAGGTGTTCAGTCGATGCGATGCAGTGACTCGCACGCGGATAGCCGCTAAGCGAGGATGACTTATCTATATGAACAGGAGTCGCTGGCATAGCCATAAAGGACGATAGTCACTGGCGGTAATGGTATGCAGCAAAGTACAAGGGGTGCTACATGCCATCCCGTCCAGCACAATGGACTATACAATACGGTTCAGTCACTGGAGAGAATGGATCTCGTCCAGCACAATGGACTGTACAATACGGTTCAGTCACTGGAGAGAATGGTATGCAACGAAAGAACAAGGAGCGCTGCATGCCATCTCGTCCAGCACAATGGACTGTACTATAACGTGAGTTCCATCCGGATCGGATCGGTCCCAGTGCCCCGGTGACCGTCCGTGGAACTATACCTCGTTTTCGAGTTGTCCGCGACATGCACTTTCTTTTGGGTCAATCAATTATCACGAGATACACGAGAACAAGAGTGCACTAGAACAAGAGAACACGAGTGCACACAAGAACACGAGTACAAGAGATACTTGAATCTGTACAGTGAATAACTTGCTTGATGCATTCCCCTGGTTCGGGGCTGCTAGGTGACCTAACGGTCCAGGATGCTTGCAGGGTCAACATGCACGGAACGACTACTTAGTAGTCTCCCGGAGTTTGGATGAAAACACGGTAACATTCAAGCAGACAAGCATGCGTTTCTAAGGAACATAAGCGGGCACGTTGCTCGGACCCGAAGGTAAGCCGAGAGTTGAAACCGTTAAGGGAATTAGCATGCGAGGGTCTGAGTATAAGCAGTATTTCATTTCCATGTTCTAGCAAGCAATATGAGTTGGGATTATTCCCTTAGCTAGGTGCGTTGGATTCATTAGCATGCAGGGGTGAATCACCTAGCGACTAGCATAAACATTCCAGATTTTATGTGTGCTGGCTAAGCAAAGACAAGTTCACCGTAGCCACCCACCTTAGCGATGATTCGTCTCGGTAGAGCGATACGTCTGAGCGAGCCTCTGAAAGTCCAAACCGGATTCCTGTAGGGACAAGTCTGGATATCCTTTGCTTCTTGATCGAGGCAAAGCAGGTCGGGACAGCTGCACGATTGCCGATAGAGTCGGCCGTCCTCTTGAGCGGAACGGGGTATTACACCCTCCCCGTCAAGAAGACACAAGTTAGCTTTGCAACAGGTTTAAATATACGAGGGGATCACTGGCGTATGCCAAATGGACCAATTTTAGTCATTGACGAGGATGATATGTGGCGTGAACACAAGGGCGCCACAAACCATCCTGTCCGATGTACATGAAGACTAAACATGAGGTTCCGTCCGGATCAGATCGGTGCCAGTACCCTAGCGACCGTCCGCAGGAACTATGACCTTGTGCACAAGTTGTCCGTGATCAACGACGTTTATATTGAATTTATCCATTGATGCAGTTTGAGGCAATAAGCATTTGAGACAAGTAACATGACATGGTTTATTTTGTATAGTCTCCCTGAACAGTTGCGGCATAAACAAGTGTGTTCTACACATAGCTCAATTTATAGAAGAAGTAAACATTCTAACTAAAATTGAAGCACACATAAGAACATTTTGAACAACTAGCATGCAATAGGTAACCGTTCACAAGTTTGTTGATAAGCAATATAGTCCAAGTCTATTCCCTTTTTATCTTGGTATCTTTTAGTTATTACTTGGTATCGTCTGATCGGGGCAAACAAGAATACAAGATTTATAGGTGTGAGGCTTGGAAGAAGGACCAACTGAATCGAATATAAGCCACTCACTTAGTTTGTTGGAAGAAAGAAGGAAAGAGATGCTTTAAGACTCCGCTCTAGCGTCGCCTACTCTTCGTTCACCTGCATTGACACGAACAGCTGATCAATAACTCTTCTACTCTTTCTATTATCGGAATTGAAGTGCAGTTCAACGAACGAAAACAATAAAATCCATCGAAACCGTTCAAGAAAACTCAAGCAAATCCGAAAACCAACTCAAGGCACGAAAGCAACAATCGACAACGAAAACCAAGGCAACAAAAGATGCAGCGGAGAGGTGCCTCCTGACTCTGCCGCTAAGTCGATCCCGGGGACGCGGTCCACTGAATATGGGAATCGATTCCGAAGAGACAAATCCATAACGAGGATGAGTTCTTGTTTCAATCTATCCCGATCGAACGATACCGTCTTGTATTTCTTAGCCGCGCTCCCCGAATAGGGGGAACATGGCACCACACCAAAGAGGACATTATTTGTCAAAACTGCAAAAAAAAAAATTTAAGAAAGAAACCAAGGAGTCACCGAGTCAGTCAATGACCAAATCATCTAAACAATCGAATCACAAATTCACAAACAGAGATTTAGAGAAACAAATTACAAATGATCTACTAGTTAGTTCAGAATCCAGATTGTTCACTGTTCAGAGAAACAAATTAGTGATTAGTGATTACATGATAGGTTCTGTACTTCAATAGTTCCAATTTAAGTCCAGAGAGTATTCGGAGTATACACTCTGTACTAACTACTAAGTGTCATTCAATAGTTCAATTCGTGTGTACTGTAGACTGTAGTTAGTTCAGATTGTTAACTAATACTTTTTTTTTGCAGTACAAAACCTATCATGTAATCACTAATTTTGCAGTACAAAACATATAACCAAAAAAAAGATCTGATCCATACTCTTTTTTTGTAGTATAGAACATATAACCCAAAAAAAAAACGACACAAGGAGAAATCGAGGAAAAGGAAGGATTTATACCTGAGTTAAGGTCCTGGAGTCGACACGTGAAGGAGATTTGAAGAGGGCAGCTGAAGTCGACACGAGGGAGTTGAAGGAGATGAAGTCGACACTGTAGAGAGGTGAAGTGAAGCCGACGACGGTGGAGGACGGTGGGGTCGACGACGGTGGGATTAGGTTTTTTCTCCCCCTTTTTTTTCTTCCGTCATGAAAGGAATCGAGTCAATCGACCCACGCGAGGGGAGGGGAGGGGGTGTTAGAGATTTAGGGTTCCCCCCCTTAAACCGTCGGTTCAGTGGCGGTTTTCTCTGTACGCCGAACTGGCCGCACTGGTCCAACTTTCTTCGACTTGGGCCGAACAGACCCGATTTGGACCGTATAGCGATTTAATGAACCAATTTTGCCAATTTCGATTCGTTTTGGCTCCGCCTAGCGCCTAGGCGTCCAAATTGGACGAAATTTAGAACACTGATGACAAACACAAAAGTCAACGAAGGATACGAAGAGAACACACACAAGAAATACATAGATTTAATCCACAAACGAAGATCAGAGATGTTCTACTAATTTCAAAAGGAGTTAAAAATGACGGCTCTCAACTTTAAAACTTACCCCCAAAATACACCCCCAATACACATACTAGATTTGAATGATACCCAAAAAAAAATAAAAAAATCCAAACGAGTCCAAATCGTGCCCCCCCCCCACCCCGCACACCCTCACAAAATTGAAACCTTCAGATTTTGTTGAAGTGGGACAATAATTGAATGGGCCGAGGGAATTCAAAGCATACACAATAATTGCTATAAGATCATCCATGCTTTATGTGTCAGAGTGTTGGCCAATTAAAAAACTACCAGACCCAAAAAATATTTCCCTATCTAAGGCCAGGGGTGCAACTCGGGTGGGTTGGGTCGAGCTTGAGCTCAACCCGAGCCCAACCCAATGAATCATAAGCCTAACTCGAGCCCAAGTCCGACCCGACCTTGGGTTCAACATATGTAGCCCAAGACCAAGTCCGGAGGATCGGGTTGGGCTCGGGTTTGGTCGGGTCCATGAGATTTATCGGGCTCAAATATAATATTTGAAATAATTTAAACAAGAGTAATATTAAACACATAATCAGATAGCAATCAAGCCTCAATAATTTTAAATACAAACTAAAATGAGATTTATGATAAGGAGTTGAAGAGTTTTGATGGAGAAAATTAGGGTTTGCACTTTTTATTTAAGAAGTATTAAACAATATATATATATATATATATATATATATATATAGGATTTCAGGTACTATGGGTAACCCGACACATGAACCCGAACCCGACCCGATTTTTGATCAGGTTCAAATATTTTAACCTGAGTATCTTCAACCCTAACCCAACCCATTATCGGGTTTAACTGATCGGGCTCGGGTTTAGCCCGCCCGAGTTGCACCCCTATCTAAGGCTTGGGCTTGGGTTGGGTTTGAAGAAGTCCAACCTAAGCTTGGGTTGGTTTGGGAGCTGTAGAGGTTGAGATGGGCTTGCACACGCTCCCAACCCGACCTAACCCACCCGACTTATACCTCTAGTAGATATGTGTCTTCTGCTTGCAGATTATATTTTCACAACATAAATCAATTAAATTTGAAAAAGCTATTTCTTTTTCTTCTGCCATAAATGATGATGTTACAAAATAATAAGCTTCAAAATATCTTGAAAGAGCCTTTCTCTCTTCCTTTTGATACTAAATATTTTTCACCCTCTTTAATATATAAACAGAAATCCGAGTGCAATAAAAAAAAAAAAAACCTAGCAAAATAAGCTCTTACAGATGATTGCAGTTCAATGTTGATGATGAAGACACTGAACCCCAAGGCTGACCAACCAATTGCTATAAATGCCACCTCTTTGGCTTCCACATTATATTGAGCCCAGGCAGAGTCAAAGAACAACTCATTTCTGGGGATTGTAAGCATGAAGAAATAATCTTCCATCTTAATTCAAGTAAAACCTGGCATCTTTCAGATGTCCTCCCCATCAGCATAATCCTCACCAATGGACCATTGATCCACCTATATTGGATGGTGCATAGATGCTTGGCAACACACAACTACCTGCATTCTCCACAGTCTCTTCTACATGCTCTGAAGCTTGGATTGCAATGTAGCCTACAATTCACTAAATCCTCTAGCACCAGATTCGCAAATGCCACCTTCCAATGATAATATTCATATTTCTGTTCAGTATAGGTCAACTGTTTCAATCACCTTTTGCTGTTGGAAAGATCTTGTCTGCTAAGGTGTTGCTCTTTGATATTGTTGTCAAACAGTCAAACTACAAGATTGTGCACAGATAAGTTAAATCCAAGTACAACCTGGTACCTTCTTAATCCCTCTCCCTCTCATCATTGTCCTCACCTGTGAAACATCTGCCCACCTATCAGCTGCTGCATATATATTCGAGAGCAACACATAGTTACCACCATTTTGCGGCTCTACTTCAAAAAGCCTCTTCGCTACAATCTGTCCTAGCTCGAGGTCAGAATGCAGCCTACAAGCTCCTAACAATGCGCCCCAAGCACCCGCATGAGGTTCCATAGGCATACTCTTGATAAGCTCATAAGCCTCTCTTAAGTGGCCCCCTCGCCCAAAAAGATCCACCATACATGCATAGTGGTCTGAAGATGGAGCGATAAAATACTTATTCCTCATCAACTGAAAGTAGTGCTTCCCTTCCTCGACGAGGCCAGCATAGCTACATGCCGTGAGAACAACCGTGAAGGCGACGCCATCTGGGGAAACCCCTTCTCTAAGCATCCGTGAGAAGAGCTCCACGGCCTTCTCTTCATAACCGTGGATAGAGTAACCCTGCATCATAGAGCAATAGGATATCAAATCCTTCTCCCACATCCCTTTGAACAATTCAGTAGCTCTTTCCATGTTGCCGCACTTTGCATTCATATCTATCAAAGCAGCCAACACATGGGCCCTCTTCACGTCGATCATGCTCCGGGCAATGTACGAGTCCACCCATCTCGCCAACGTGAGGCTTCCCAACTGGGCGCATGCAGACATCAACCCAACCATGACAAACTCGTCAATCCTAATCTTCCTATCATGCATCTCCATAAAAATCTTCACCGCCTCTGCGGGCCGCCCATTCTGAGCATACCCCGAGATCATAACGGACCACGAGAACACGTCTACCTTCCCACCAAGCTTCCCCTCCTCAAACAAAGTCCTCGCAGACGCCATATCCCCAGCCTTTGCGTACCCGTAAATCATCGACGTGAACGTGATCGAATTCTTCTCTGGCATCTCTTCGAACAGCTTCTCCGCGTTCACCAAATCCCCGCACTTGACGCACCCGTCAATAACTGCGTTCCACGTCACCGCGTTCCTCCTCGGCATTTCGTAGAACAGGCTCCGCGCAGAGTCCAGATCGGAAACCGTCAAGTAGCCGACGATCATGGCGGTCCAGGAAACCTCGTTCCGGTGAGGCATTTCGTCGAACAGCTTCCGGGCACTCCCAATCTCTCCAGACTTCCCGTAGAAGTCGATCAGAGCCGTGCGGACGAAGACGTTGGAGTCTAACCCGTAGCGGGTCGCAGCGCAATGTAGAGAAGAGCCGAAGGGGTAGTCGGGACCGAGCGCGGAGAGCTTGAGGAGGGAGGTGAAGGTGTACTTGTCCGGATGGAGAGGAGGTTGGTGCTGGAGTCGCATCCGGCGGAGGAGAGAGAGGGAGGCGGAGAGGGGGCCGCGGTGGTCGGAGTGGGCCTTGAGGAGGGTGTTGTAGAGCACGAGGTTGGGTTGGGAGATGGCGTCGAAGACGGAGACGGCATATGGGAGGGCGGAGAGGGAGTTGCAGAGGACGAGGAAGAGGGAGAGGAGGACCGGCTGCTGGTCGAGGCCCCGGCGAAGGATCTGGGAGTGGATTTGGGTCAGGGACCGGAGGGAGTGGCAGTTGTTAGTGAGGAGGGTGTGGATGGAGACGGAGGGGGAGGTCATGGAGCATTTCAAAAAGAAAAATAAAAATAAAAAGAAATAGAAATAGAAATGGGGGAGGGGCCGGGGGTTTATAGGTCTTAGGGGTCCATATTTATAGTTGGATACTTTTCAACATAACTGTAGAATCTGAACTACTCCTAAAACAGCCTACAAAAAGGTCTAATAATATGTTGTACTTAGTACATCGCGGGTGGGCTAACGGATCTAGATGGTTGCCGCTCAAGGACTCGAGGAATTAATTTTTTGAATTAGAATATATTGTGATTAGTTTGAAATTATAGATTAAATTGGATTAGACTTAAATTATGAATACTGGAGAGGTAATAAATATAGATACAAGATACTCAATGGAGAGAGAGAGAGAGAGAGAGAGATTTAACACATTATAGTAGAGAATCCATATTTTTCTTCCTAATGAACCACACCTTAAGATATTGTTTGTTTGCATCTTTGAAGCCTGAATAGAAAAGTTTTATACTTCAGAGACATCACCTATTGTTTAGTTGTCAGAAACAATGTCTGAATTTGCACAAAAACATTTAATTATATCATACTTTTTTTTGTCAAAAGTTCTTTAATATAAGGATACAATAGCCTAAATAATATCTATTTTGGTTCAAATGTAAAAATGCAAACAAACTTTGAGATGTGAACACATTTTTTTTTTTCATATTCAGATGCTTGACATATGACAAACACACAACCTAAGTCAAACCTTAGGGTCTGCTTGGCAACTATAGAGGTAACGGTTATGAACTATTTTTAGAGTACCGGTTTTGAGTGGTTTTAAACTTAGAAGCTAGAAACTCCTAGGGGGTCAACGAATCTCAGTAAGAACTTTTGATTCGGCGTTTTTTACTTGGGAGCTCGTTTCCCCAATGACGGGAGCTTCGTTTCTCCAGAGACGGAAGCTCATTTCCCAGACGACATGATCGCTTTCCATAATATGACCATAATTTTAAAAAATGACATAAATTTTGTGAGAAAAATTAGAAAATTTTCAATACACATTTATCAAAGTATGAAGAAACTAAAGATTTCTTACCTTGACGTCATAAAAAATTAACATGTGAAAGATCTTTCTGTAACTTTGAAATGAACTTTATAAATTCTAATAAAATTTAAGATATTTATAAGTTTTGATAACAATAATTAATAAATATTAAAAAATTATTAGCGCACGTTCCCATCACGCTCCCAAATTTAGAATCTTCTAAGTAGTCGCGCTTCTCCGCCTCCGCCCCTGCCCCCGTTCCCGCTTCCGCTTCTGGTTTCTAATGTTTTAAGTAGCAGTTTTTAAACCAGTCCAATCCATGTTTGGTAGTTCATTAACGAACGGTTTTAAAACTTTTTATACGAATAAAATTACATATATGTCCATATATAAACAAAATGATCTCGAACACGAAAATTGCCACCCAGTCTTCGACTCGATCATGATGAAGTCCATATTTGATCAAAATAATAGAAACACATCAAATAATAGAAATATCTGGATGAAAGTAGTAGATAACGATTTTTAAAAGTTACCGAAAAAGTAGCCATAGTTTGGAAGAAGTAGAAGAGAAACACAGATGAGAAGTAAAAAATAGAATAAGGTATTAGTAGTTATAATTATATATTTTTGGTAAGAATATGAATGAAATAAAATAATAAAACCGTTCAAAGCCCACTGATTTGAGGTGTTTATAAAACCACAATTTTTTTTGGGTATTTATAAAGCCATCCAAAATTACATTATATCGATTTGGGATGATTTTTAAGCCCACCAAAACCAGTACTTCAAAAAATTAACAAGCAGAAATTTTCATAAATGGTCGAATAAAAAACACCAAAAAATAGGTTAAAAACTCTGTTACCAAGCAGATCCTAAGATTCTAAACAAACTCTACATTATATATATAAGGGTTATTTTGTTTTATAATTTGGTATAATATTTAAAATTAATGTTTAAATTTTTATATTGTAGAGAGATGATCGTTCAAAATAAAAATATAAACACAAATTTATACCCTAAAATTAAATATAAATTTTGAATATAAAGATCTAAACGAGATCTAACGTTGAATCAAAGTCAACCATCAAGACTAAACCAAAATCATAATATGGAAACCTAATTGAAATCTTTGTGTAAAAAAAAAGAAAAGAAAAGAAAAGAAAAAGAAAAGTTTCATTTCCAAGAGATTTCTATGAAGAAGGAATAGTATTGAAAAAGAAATGGTTTTCTAAACACAAAATGACTTTTCAGAAATGACAGGAATAAATAGGGGATCATCTGTTGAAGAGGAGACCATAGATGACACCAAATGCCATTTGAATTACATCGTCAACTAGAACAAGTGCCTTTCCAAACGCATGGTCACCTAAGGTTTATTGAAAAATAGTCTCCTTTAACTAATTATTTTTAAAAGCCTTATAAGTCCTATACTATGTTGTACAAAAAGAAAATGGTGACACGACACTATTTGGACACAAACACAACGACCTTGAAGATTTTAGGATACGACATGCTGGATGCCTATATCACAAGACCGTTAGTCTCAAGTTATAAGAATTTATACACGAAATGTGTGACATACTCGTAAGTTCAATTTACAAACACTAAGAAACATATATGACGTACAGATCCTAATTTCATACGTAAAAGTATATAATGACGTAACTATCATCTAGATCATAAATACTAGCAATACAGTCACTCACTTAACCGTCGTACCAATATTCACAATCTTTACTTATCTATTATATTGTTGGATATGTTCAAGAATAATATTACTGATTTCTACGTCTCGAAGGATTGCCATTAATATTTTTTTTTTCGAAAATAAAGAAAAATAAGAATACCTAAACTCTAAACTAAGTAAAAGAAGAAGGACTAATCAATTATTTTATTCATGACCCGAGGATGCCAATATTAACAATGATGATATAGAAATGCAATTCGTTATTCAAACAACTATTTAGAGTTTCTAGAGTTGTTGGAAAACTCGTTGTGGAACTAATTATTGTTGCATTTTTTGTAATTTAGACCTTGTTAACATGTGCCTTAAGGATACATGTTAAGGACAATTAATATAGTAGTTTTTTATTTTGGAAAGTCTCATCTAGAATAAATAAACAATTAAATTTTCATGTTATTTTTGGTTCCGAAAATAATCCTATGTTTGAAAATAAGAAGTTCTTGGTCCTAAGCTACAACCAAATAGATGTCATTCTTCTGATTTTTTTTTTCTTTCAAAACCTGTGTGTTGTAATATCCGATCATATCAAACTTTTATTATAGAGAAGTTTCATTTCTATTTTTTACGAGCAAAACAAAAATAATAATTATAGAGATAAATATGCAGTTGAAGATAAACAATATTATTTTAGATGATTTAAAGAAAATTAATTTGTAGGGATGAGACCGTAAGATAGTGATTGGATCTTACGTACAATAGAAAAAAAAACTTAAAATATTATTTTAGAAGATAGGATCATACAATAACAAAACAACAAAAAACTTACTTTTTGTAAATAATTATAGAGATAAATATGTACGTGATTATTTTTTAGAAATTAAAGAAGAAAAAAATAGGTAAACATTGTTATTTTAGATGATTTAAAAAAAATAATGTGTGGAGATGAGACTGGAAGATAGTGATCCGATCTTACAACAGAAAGAACTAAAAATATTATTTTAGAAATGGGATCTCACAACAGAGAAAAAAAAACTTAATTTTTTAAATAATTATAGTGTTAAACATGTAGGTAAGATGAACACTATTTTTTTTTAGAGAAAAAAAAAGTAGAAGTTGAAAAGTTTGATAGGATCAAAAAGAGAAATAAATGTTTTGGAGGGAAAAAAACAGAAGAGGACAACTATTTCGTTATAGCTTGGGACCATCAACTTCCTATTTTCAAGACACGAATATTTTGGGAACAATTTTTTTTAAATAATTAATTATTTATTAGTTCTATTTGATATTTTATAAAGTATAAAAAATATTTTATTAATTATCCTTAACATGTTTCCTAAGGGCACACATGTTAACCAGATCCAATTTGGGTCTTATAATTTTCTAATCGTTCCAAACGATTAGAATATCATAATCAAATATTTTTTCTTATTCTATCTCAGAATATCCATTCCTTCGATTCCATTTCAACTTTCTATAAGCGATTCGGAGTCTTTTAGCGTTGCTCAATGGCCCTCCTACATAATTCTTCTAAATTTGGAATAGTCTATGCTTTCAAATTCTAGCTAATAAATCATTTAATGGAAGTATATTATCTTACTATTACTTTCACAACTCCCATAATCTCTTCCCGAATAAAACATTAATCTTTGGATTCATTTGCAGCTCAATTGTTTATTTTATGTACATTTTAATGTAAGAGTTTATCCTCTCTTTTCAGTTCACATGAAGAATTGAAATGTCAGAAGAACTTACACCTGAGACCATTCATTTCATACAAAATTGATGATATAAGCAAACGACACAAGTTGATGGTTATATAGTTAATCACAACTGATGTTGCATGAATTTGATCGTAGAATCCATCTTGACTTTAATTCTCTTCTCTCAACCGAAGAATTTCACATAACCACGAAGTCATGAGATTTTAATTTGGTGATTTTCCAGGTCTAGTTGTGATGCAATCAGATGTTTGTCCTTCGCATTGTGGGCAGTATGGCCTCTCCTAAATAATCTGACCAACTCATGTAATAATTTCAACCGACAGTTTAATTGCTCTCAAATTCAAATTATCGAGACAGCATAAATATATAGAATAGAATAGAATAGCATTGCATCATTGCATTAATTAAATTAAAAAGAAGACGAGCAAGTTACATCACATGACAGATCCTCAACTAATTAAGTGCTTAGAAATATTTCTCGGTCCTTCCCTTGAACCCAATCTGGCCAAAAGTGAGGCAAATGAACAGCCCCAGGTGCCACGTAATCATCCACAACCTACATAATAATTACGACAACAACTAATTCAAAATCAGTGCTACAATTAAAAATCGTTAGTAACTGCAGTACTTGTTACGTATATTATATGTAGTCGTATAGATTAGTACCAGAATTGAGATGTGAGGGCTGGGCCAGTTGGCCAGTGAGAGAGCTCGGTCCCGATGCTCTGGAAGAAGAGCCCCGTCAGGCTGTCTCCGTTGATCGCTGGAACGCTGGACGGCGCGAGCCAGCCGATCAAGCCAAAGCCGATCACGTTTAGGTCCTTGCGCAGCCAATCTTTCTCGAAGCTTAAGTCATGGTACAATAGAATAGGTGTCGACAGTTACTTAATTATGTACAACGCCCTACAGTTAGTAGTTGAGCATAGATACAATTAATCGTATGTTACATGGATAAAAATGGCACGATATGGATACAGAGATGAGGACAGTTTCAGATAGATAAAATAAGTAGCCACCTTGCACAAATATGGACACGGATACGGGTACGGACTCGACTAATATGAGAAATTGGCAGGCAATGATACTTCTTACCAAGTGAACTTTCCACCTGATGCTAGCTTCCGCTTCAGTGGGTTTCTGGCAGCGACCTGAGACCCCAAGAAACCTATAGAATTAAAAGGACAAGTCATTAGAAGAAATATCACTAGTATAATGAACTCATTGATATAATTGAGTGACATATGTAAGAATATGGTGCAGGCATATATATATACTGGAGCCCAGCTGGGATGGCTTTGAAGAAGCGCGGCAGAGGGGAGATCCCCCCAAACCTGCAATGCTGCTGGTAGAGGTGGCCATCGCCTCGATCAGCTGCACTACCACTTTGATTAATTGCTGTGCAGAGGCAAAGAGTTGTCGACACTTTTGAGTTTTTCGAGCTGAGACTAAGATTCTTAGGGTTGAGGTGTGTGATGTGGATCACTTGCCACAGATTACATGGATGTAGGCATTGGCTAATAGAACACTGCCACCTGGTTATATGTAGATAAGTCGGATAATGTCATTTCCTAATACCGATTTTTTTTAATTTTACTTAGAGCATTAAATTTTGGAAAAAAAAAAAAAAAAAATTAGTGAGAGCACATAGTGTCTCAAAATTTCATTCAAAATATTGTAATGTCCTTTCAAACTGTGTTTTTTTAGAAAAAAAAGAATATATATAACGTCTTTCAAAAGAATATTTTTAAAAATTGTAATATATATATATATATATATATATATATATATATATATATATATATATATATATATATATATATATATATATATATATATATATATATCGTTCTTCCAAATGAAGTTTTCTACAATTGACAGCGACTTGAACGACACATATTTTTGGGTGACATTAGCGCGTATATTTTTAGGTCAGTTTGACTGCATGAAAGTGAGAGTGTTGGTGGAAGAAATTTATGAGGAGTTGAGAGATTAAATAGGCAGGAGGAAAGTGAATGGATTTTATTTTTTAGAATGTTAGCTACCTATAAGTTTAATGTTAGCTATAGCATGATGTTCTTCTACTAGCATTATGTTCCTATATATATATATATATATATATATATATATATATATAGAAGAGAGAGGGAGAGAGCGCCAAAAATAAAATAAATAAGAAATCGTCATAGTTGAATTAAAACCCTAGACAATTAAAGCTAATTACACCTAGTTTAATTAAAACCCCAGACAATTAAAGCTAATTACTGTAGGTGTTTAACAGACAATATGAGAAAGGTGTTGGGAATCAGACACGTCATGCAAGCGTTCCGATACCGTATCTGAGAGTGTCCGCAACGAAAACTTTAGGCCAACCCACCTGAGATAACCAACCCCTATCTGAGAGCACATAGTTTCTCAAAATTTCATTCAAAATATTGTAATGTCCTTTCAAAGTGTGTTTTTTTTCGAAAAATAAGAATATATATAACGTCTTTCAAAAGGACATTTTTAAAAATTGTAATATATATTATATATATATATATATATATATATATATATATATATATATATATGTCTCGTCCTTTCAAAGGAGTTTTCTACAATTGACAGCGATTTGAGCGGCACATATTTTTGGGTGACATTGACGCGTGTATTTTTAGGTCAGTTTGACTGCATGAAAGTGAGAGTGTTGGTGGAAGAAATTTATGAGGAGTTGAGAGATTAAACATGCAGGAGGAAAGTGAATGGATTTTATTTTTAGAATGTTAGCTACCTATAAGTTTAATGTTAGCTACTAGCATGATGTTCTTCTACTAGCATTATATATATATATATATATATATATATATATTATATATATATATATATATATATATATATATATATATATATTCTACTATATAATGCCAAAACTAGGCTTCACCGTGAAAGTTTTTCGTTCCAAAAATACCCTTCATTAAAAACAATAATTAAATACGTATTAAATGTATGTATGCATGCATGAGGTAACTTGGGAAATGATAGTTAATAAAATAAAGATATGCATGCATGCAAAGTAGGTAGTTTGGAGAATAAAACAAAAGTTAATAAAGCATGCAAAGTAGGCACATGAACCCAAGAGATAAGAGAAACCTTTTATATTCCCGTCATTTAATTTCTTCCAACTTTCATGCTCCTGCCTATTATATTTCCACCTATAATAAAATTAAGAAATTGTCGGTTGCTCTTTTAATAAACTATTTTTTTTCCAAGTAATATGAAATACGTGTAATGTCACGCCCCAGTCCCAAAATGCCGAGGGACTGAACACGTGTCAATGGCCAGCAGCACGCACCGATGGACAATTCAAATTTAATGGATCCATCAGGGCATGCTTAAGCTGTAGTCTAACAGGAAATAGAGCAAATGATACAGGCGATGGTCAGGCGATGTTCACAACTTATGTCTTGTATATGTGCTTCAGTCCCGGACGCACCGTTGTAAGGCTTCAGAGGGAACTCCTGGCCTTAGCACGCACGAAGGAGGCGTCCGCACCGCACGAGGTTCTCCCGCACCCTGCATATCAAACTGGTGGATTATCAGTACATTGAATGCACTGGTGGGGAAGCTACTCGCCCGCTCGACAAATCCAAACACGTAATACAGGTTCCGTGCACAACTATTTAGTTGTCTTTCTAGTTGCCTTAGGATCAGTTTCATGCAGATATTGAATAGCCTAACGTGTCGGGCAGTGCGCCGTGCGATGTTAGAGGAAACACGGCGAGACTTACCAACTTACCATCTCCTTCCCTGTCCAAGGCAAACATTGAGGCAAACAGTATAAATTCGAGCAGAGGCATGTATAGACATTCAGGAGGCAAGCATATGCAAACAGGAGGGTCGTTTTAACACGATCGTTCAGGTGTTTAGTTGTTCTTGATGCGATGCAGTGACTCGCACGCGGATAGCCGCTAAGCGAGGATGACTTATCTATATGAACACGGTCGCTGGCAAAGCCATTATGGACGTAGCCGGGGACAAGGATAGCTTGCTACAAGAGTACACGATGAGCTGCAAGCTACCCAGTCCCTAACACGAAGACTACACACGAGCTCCATCCGGACCGGATCGGCCCCAGTGCCCCGGTGACCGTCCGTGGAACTTACCTCGGGTCCGAGTTGTCTGCGACATACAAGCATTGGGTCTTTCCAATTATCACGAGATACACGAGAACACGAGAACACGCGTGCACTAGAACAAGAGAACACGAGTGCACGGGAACACGAGTACACGAGTACACGGGATACTTGAATCATGATTCTGTACAGTGAATATCTTGTCTTGATGCATTTCCCTGGTTCGGGGCTGCCCGGTGACCTAACGGTCCTGGATACTTGCAGGGTCAATCATACACGGAACGACTACTGAGTAGTCTCCCGGAGTTTGGATGAAAACACGGTAACTATCAAGCAGACAAGCATGCGTTTCTAGGAACATAAGCAGGCACGTTGCTCGGGCCCGAAGGTAGTCCGAGAGATGAAACCGTTAAGGGACTTAGCATGCGAGGGTCTGAATATAAGCAGTATTTCATTTCCCATTTTCTAGCAAGCAGTACAAGTTAGGATTATTCCCTTAGCTAGGTGCGTTGGATTTATTAGCATGCAGGAGGTTATCACCTAGCGACTAGCATGAATATTCCAGATTTTATGTGTGCTGGCTAAGCAAAGACAAGTTCACCGTAGCCACCCACCTTAGCGATGATTCGCCTCGGTAGAGCGATACGTCTGAGCGAGCCTCTGAAAGTCCAAGCCGAATTCCTGTAGGGACAAGTCTGGATATCCTTTGCTTCTTGATCGAGGCAAAGCAGGTCGGGACAGCTGCACGATTGTCGATTGAGACGGCAGTCCGCTTGAGCGGAACAGGGTGTTACAGAAGTCCTCTGGTACGATCTCGTCCTCATGTCCTGGTACAGCTCCTGGAAGTGCTCATGTACGGTGTATCTCTGGA
Source organism: Iris macrosiphon (assembly GCA_036927795.1). Lineage (NCBI taxonomy): Eukaryota > Viridiplantae > Streptophyta > Magnoliopsida > Asparagales > Iridaceae > Iris > Iris macrosiphon. The sequence continues at coordinate 182,229,221 of JAYESA010000001.1, forward strand.
TGGATCTCTTCGGCTATACCTGGGGACATAGTCCATTCCAGGTCCTCAGGGGACATAACAAGGTACAGATAACACAAGCCAAAATATAAGCAGTGCAGAAATTAAATGAATCAGCAGGGTAAACTATGTAACCAGCTAAGTGATAATGCAAGTTGAGAGCATCACTAGAACTCAGGCTGAAACCGCTACAAGCTCTGTGTCGGGGAGCCGGGTAGCAGTGATATCATGTGGTTGTCTAGCTCAATGGGAGACTACGACGCCGGCATAATATAAAATCAACCTGTAGCCTGTGTGACTCTCCCCATCCAATGTAATCACGCATACATGACCATAACGTCTCATGTCCATGTCAAGCCGGATCATAGCTAATGCAACAAGTCATATTGTCTATAAATAAAAGATCTCTGTCAAGTCTTGTATCCTATACAGAATCACCATGAATGTCTCAGGAAGACTCTGTCTCATGAATAGTGTCAGGTGTCCTGGGTTCTGATATACTTGATAAGACAAGTACGAGAAATATCGGGTCTCGGTATCCATATTTATGTGTCGTTACCCAACTCCGCGTACGGGGTTGGCACCCGACTAGTAATCGGACGCTAAGTAAAGTCACTCGGTCCTAGGTCGAACAGTTAAACAAGTTATATATATTTTACACAAGAACTCAGACAAGTACTATAACAGGAATTACTACGAGTTGGCAAAGTATAATTGTCCACTGATGTATAACTAAGTTAAGGAAAATAAGTAGCAAGCTGCAGGGTTTGGCAAGGTACACTTGCCTGTGGTTCTGGTTCCAATTGCGGCTCTGACTTCAGCTGGACTTGCAGGCGGTACTCCGGTTGCTGAAATAAACATCACCATCAGATCCAAAAAATATCAATCAGCTAGAAACGCCGGTCCTTGAGTCCATTTTGGAGACAAGGGCAAAAACGACAATTTCGGGTCAAAACGGGGTCCACATGTGGGCCCGCTTTGCACCGAAAAATGCGTCAGGGTCAAAGGTCTCCAAATTTGTCAAACTTAGTGTCAACAGGTCAGGAACGATGATACGAACCCAACGGAACTTCCAGAATTGGATTCCAATGAGCCGATCACAAAATCGCCCGTCGAACGGGGCCTGTGGGGCCCACGACACGCGATTTCATCAACGTTCTCAGAATCGAACCAAACTTGGGTCATAGGACCAGCGTATCACTACGAGTCCGATGGCATAAGTTTCGTTTCAATCCGACGCGTGTACACAAAGTTAGGGCACGATTCAGAAAAGTCGGATACGGGACGTTGTCCGCGGATACGCACTGATTTCGGTGTGCACGCACATCCGAATCAGCTTCTGCAAAATCCAGCATGTCCGTATCGACGACGCGCACGTATCTGTGAAGACCGCGCGCGACCAAGTCATCCCGTTTGGCGGGACGTACCCAGTTCCGGGGTGAATCGGGGCGTTGTTTTTCCTGTTTTTGGATCGCGGTGTGCGATCACTACAGGACGCGATGCCCCGAGCGGTTTGACCGGGCACCGAGAGGGTCATACAGGCTTCGCAACGCAATTTACGGAATCGAAATCAGAGCTACGAGCAAGAAGTTACAAGTACCTGAACTGGGCACCTCAGAAACTGGGTTCACCGTGTCCGACACGACACAGGACACTGTGTCCCGTGTCCAAGCCGTGTCCGACTGTGTCAGCCTAGGGTTAGGTTTAGGGTTTGGGTCTGAACGGCGGAGGGGCGACGGCCGGGCTGAGGCGAAGGGGGGCCGGAGGCGACCGGGGAGCAGAGGCGGCCGGGGCTCGTCGGCGTCGTCGCAGGCGGCTACGGCCGGCTCAGGCGGCGCTGCGGTTGCTGGCTGCTGCTGCTGCCGTCGTCGAGGTGGCCGGAGGCAGGCGGAGGAGAGGGGAGGAGAAAGGAGGAGAAGAGGGAGGGGGTCAGGGCTGTCGTCGACGGAGCTAGGAGCTGCGGGCGGTGGAGGCGAGGCGAGGGGCGGGTGACGCGGGGAGAGGCCAGGGCAGAGGGGGTCTGGCCGGAGGGGCTTTATAAGGGGATGGGAGCGGTGGATCGGCCGGGCGAGGCGGAGAGAGGGGGGACGTGGGGTGAGGCGCGGACGGAGCGGAGCGGAGCCGGCGGAGAACGCGGGCCGCCGGAGAACGTGGGCACGGGGGGGGGGGGGGGGAGACGACCGGGTCGTGGGGACCGGGCTAGCGGGTGCGGGCTAGCGGGTCGGGTTCGGCCGGGCGGATCCGACCCGACCCGCTAAGGCGGGGTCTGGGCCGGGTTTGGGCCGCGGGCTAATGGGCCGGGCCCGGCCGTTTGGGTCGGGTTCGATTAATAAATAAATAAATAAATAAATAAATAAATAAATAAATAAATAGTTTTAGGTGTTTTAAAAATAGGTCCGGGGCCTGATAAATTCCAGAAAAATTACCCTAAGTCCAGTTTTTCATTTTACACCCAAAAATATTATTTTTATAATATTTTAATATTGTTTATTATTATTTAAAAATCATTTAATAATTAAAACCCTGTTTTTAATTACAGAAAACTCCCAGAAAATTCCAGAAAATTATAAAAAATCCAAATTTAAAATTCTTGAAAAAAAAATCAGGGGGTTTACATGTAACGCACGTGCGTATATACTAGTATATATATATATATATATATATATATATATATATATATATATATATATATATATATATATATATATATATATATATATATATATATATATATATATATATATATATATATATATAGAAGAGAGAGGGAGAGAGCGCCAAAAATAAAATAAATAAGAAATCGTCATAGTTGAATTAAAACCCCAGACATTTAAAGCTAATTACACCTAGTTTAATTAAAACCCCAGACAATTAAAGCTAATTACTGTAGGTGTTTGACAGACAATATGAGAAAGGTGTTGGAAAACAGACACGTCATGCAAGCTTTCCGATACCGTATCTGAGAGTGCCCGCAGCAAAAACTTTAGGCCGACCCACCTGAGATAACCAACCCCTGTCTAACGAACAACAAGCACAAATAAAGACAATTATATATATGGCGGTGACTACGTCACCTGAACAAATCCCAATATTTATAACTTAGGTGAAATTATAATATTAACAAAATCAATGTTGAACCCTTTGTCATAATAGATTCAACCCCCTCACCACACTCAAGAAGAAAAGAAAGAGATTACAATTGAAATCAGTCACCAACCCGTAGGAATCTCCCTGAGCGAAAGCGATGACTCCTCGATCAGATCTCTTTCTTCCTTCTATCTTGTATGGCGAAGTCCTAAGAGCAAAGTACAAATTTTTTCTTAGATTTTCTGTGGACGAGCACCCTGAATCTTCAACTTGTGCTATTTTTTGTGCCTCCACCCTCCTTCTATATTTATAGGAGGAGAAATCTTATTTTAGGTCATAATATAATTTTCTAAATCGAAAACCTTAAAATAAAAATTATATTCCACCTAAAATAGCCCAACACCAATTATGGACGTCAAAATATGGTAAAATTAAACATTTGATACAAATTTTAAATTTAATCAAATTTTATATTTAATGAAGATTTTTAAATAATATATATCAAATCAAATCTTTGACCATATTTTGGCTCCAAAATTTACCAAATCCAGACTGGACCCCAACAAAATGTCCAACCCAGATCTTCATCTTCATCTTCAAAATAAATAAGAAATCGTTAGAGTGTGAAATTAAGTAGAATGAATTGCTCATAGAAAAGCCAAAGTAGACTGCAAACAGGGCCGGCCCGCAAGGGCGTAACCAGAAATTTAAGTTCAGATGGACTAGAGTGAGCTAGGATACGCCAGACGTAAACATACTCATATAAAAAAATATAGAAATAAAAATAATAAAAAATAAATAAATTTTGGGGGGTGGGTTGGAGCCCACCCCAGCCCCCTATATAGTTTCGCCTTGGACTTCGGGGTGTAAGTCCGACAAGACTTCGGAATTGGTCATTCCCTCTCCGCTTAGGACGCCCTTGTCACGACCCGCACCCGGAATAAGGGCACGAGTAGTGAGCAACGCCCAGCCTACGACGCAGCATCGTCGATAGAACGCGGTCTGGGTCGACTCTACTATCTAACCATCTCATACAACATGTACATGGTACCTGTCAAACATCTCAACTCTGAACGGAGGAACAATATGGTATATGATAAATGTAAACTATACTTAATCATAATGCAAATTAAGGAAGATAAAGCACGAGATAAAATAATGAAGGAAACAGTCATAATGCATCCACAAGTCTGAAATAATATATATACATGCCAATATCCTCAATAGTCTAAAACAAGTCTAAACAATGAGTCTAAGCCTCCTCAGCCTCTGGTACTAGGTGTAGTGCCTCAAATCCCGATCCGACCGGGATGTGCACTATATAATTGGGCTTGTGGCTAGTCCGTCAGAGTATGCTTAGATCTTCGGCATCTTATTGCCAAGGACGAAATGCGATGATCCTTTCCAACTCATGGAAAGGCCTCTATTGAAACGAGTCCAATAGTTTTCGTGTTTGGTTGCTTGGTTTTCTTGATTGCCGCTTTGGGATTTGGATTTGGTGTTGCTTTCGATTTGCTTGGTTTTCGCTGCTGGTTTTATTGATTGGAGCTTGAATTTTGGGGAGTTCGGCAAGGAAGGATAGGCAAGAATTCTAACTCGGTGCTCGTGCTGTTGCAGGTCCGCGTAACTGACGTTTGATCGTCGCTAGGCGGGATTCCGTGTTTCAGCAACTTTTTCCTTAACCAGTGGGTGGTTTGGTCCCTTCTTTCCTACTTCTTCACGCCAACATCTCTAATGTTTCAAACGTTCACTCGATGATGCCCGGTTGGACGCCTAGGAAATGCTTAGCCACAATGCATGCCAGCCACTAAGAAAGGAACATGGGAATTGTAGACTAATTTTACTATATGCTTGCACATCTTATAACTTGAGTTGGTTGGAATGGGAAGTTGGCTGTTGGTTGCGGCCTGGTGCCTCGGATAGAGTTTGGACCCATGGGATATAAAAATCGGAACACCGCATTGAGAAAATTATGAACTGTTGCATGAGATATATATTGCTGCTTAACTTCTTTTGTTCAATCGATGCATTGTATGAGATATAAAATGTTCATGCATTTGCATGGTCTGGGACAACTTATGCACAAGGTTTATCATTTTCTCGAAACGGCTTTCCGGGGCACTGGAACCGTATCGATCCGGAGGGAAATATTGATTCGTGTTCGTCACGATGCATTGCGGGACCTCCAGCGGGGCTTGCTACCCGGGCTGATAGGGCGCGCCGTTAATGCTTGGAATATGTCCCTAAGGTGTCGATCACACCAATGACCGCATATAATAGAACACATGCTAATTTATTGTCTTGTGCAGATGGTAAGTATACTTGTGTTTCGTTGCAGGGAAGGTGTGCATCGGTTGAGTAAGCAATCGATGCACTGGTTGGATTCAATGCTATTTTCATTTATATCAAAACATGCAACTGATATGAATTGAAGTCACTTGCTTCTTTATAGAAGTAATCTTAATGCATGCTCGCCCCTAATAAGCTAGTGTCGATTTAGTCGAGTGGGATTCATCCCGCTCACCAGTACAAGTTGAGTACTGACCCACGTTGTGGGCAACTATTTCAGGCACTCAGACGGTGCAACGCTAGTGGATAGACGAAGAGGCGTTAGGAGCACCTCTATTTTGAAGTATAGTTGAAGTCAGATCATTTTGGAGGCTTGGACTTTCAACCTATACAAGGGCGTAATGTATGGACGACGGGGATTATCTGATGGAGCGCGCCCTGCATTTTGAGTTATCTTTTCTAATGTAATTCAAGTAGCCGAGAAGGCGCATCAATGTAGACTCTATGTAAATTACTCTGAATTATCAATGAAAAAGCATATTTTCTTCCTGCACTTGTGTTCAATTATCTATGAATGTGTTTTCTAAATTGTGTTTCAAAGTGGGTTCCTATAACTGCAAGTTCTTGCCTTGTACGAGCGCAACTCCAGGCTCGTACGGCATCACGCCCCAGCGAGGACGAATCGGTTCCGTGAAGGATCCAGCGAGGACGAATGACCCTTTCGGGATCGAGGCGTGACACTAGGTCCCCCTGTTCTAAAGGAGTATCCTCTACAAGTACGCCGTCTTGTGGCCCATAATAGGTGGGACACTGGTCCACAAGCCAATCATCTGAAAAATATAATCAGTCAGGATTGGAGCGAAGTACATACCTCTGAAAGCAGTTTTAAATACATAATCGAGCATATAAATACAGATAATAGATAAAGAATACAAGATAACTAAATATCAGAATGTAATGAACTAGAATGAACATGAATATGAAGAACTGCAATATAACACTGCAATGAAATGAACTAATATGACATAAGTACAAGTTCAATGTATGACAGTAATTAAGTGATCGATGAATACTGTAAGTACCTTAATTTATGACAGAATTAAAAGTAAAATTGATTAATATTAGTATTATAGATATTATCTGATTAATAATGAATTATGTAATTTAGTTAATAAGCTAAATATATTTAACTATAACTATAATTATAATTATATAATTAATTTAATATTAAGTCAAAAAATATATTTATTCATTAACTATTATTAGTGAATATAGTAAAATTTTTCTGAATTATTAAGGTCTAAAGACTAATTTTTAAATTTACTAAGGCACAAAACTATTCACACTCACACACACACACACACACACACACACACACACACACACACACATATATCATATATATATATATATATATATACTATATAGTATATATATATAGAGAGAGTAGAGAGAGAGAGAGAGAGAGAGATGAAAAAGATAAATAAAATAAAAATAAAACCCAAACTCAAACACCATCATAAACCTAAACCTATAAACCTACTTACCTATAACCCACTGTTCACGTGCAGGAGAACTCCCCCCCATATATATATATATATATATATATATATAATATATATATATATATATATACTAACCCATAAACCCTAACCTCATAACCTATCACCTCAGTCCAGCCGCCGTCCACGCACGCATAGCCCGCCGGCTCCGGACGACTCCTACCACCGCCGCAGTGCCATCCGCACAGTCGGCATCAGCAGCAAGCAGCAACAGCATCAACACAGACACTTGCGAACCACAACCACTTGCGCCCTCCTTCGCGGGCTCTGCCCTCCTCGCTCGATTTGCGTCCCGTCTTGGCTGCTATGTTCATAACCTAACCCTCTAGGATTTTCTTCAAGTGGAATAAATTTAAGCACCCGCGTTTGATCAAAAAATCGACCGAAAGTTGGCCGAAAAACTGTTCAAAAATAGTCAGAATCAGTCAGTCAAAGTACCCCTGTTCATGTCCAATTTGCCACCAACTAGTTAATTATTTTTAAAATATAATTGAAGGAGTTTCTTCACAATATAACCAAGGTTTTTACCGTTCTTTTAGTTTTTATTAGTTTGCTTTATTGGTAAAATTATTCTTGTTCCAAAATGACCAAAAAACTTGTTTTTAAAACACCTAAAATCTCGCGATACGGGGTGCGTTCCGCCAAATGAGCAACTTCGTCGTGTGCGAGTTGCATCAAAATACACATAACATAAATATTGATGTGTGAGCTTTCACGAAACTTGATTTGGATGTGTGTGCACACCGGAATCAACGTGTATCCGCCGAAAAATACCGTATCGGCATGTTCTGACACTCGCCATAACTTCATGTGTGCTTATCGTTTTGCAAAAAAACTTATGCCATTGGATTCGCAATATTATGCTGGTCCCGTGACCCAAGTTTGGTTCGATTATGAGAAAGTTGATGAAACATCATTTTGTGGGCCCCACAATTCATATGACGGCGTTTTCGTGATCGTCTCATCGGAATCCAATTTTGAATATTCTATTGGGTTCGTATCATCGTTCTGGACTCGTAGACACTGAGTGGAATAAATTTGGAGAACTTTATCTTTGGCACATTTTACGGTGCGAATTGTGACACATATGGACCCCGCTTTGACCCAAAACTATCAATCTTGTCCCTGTGTCCAAATTAGACTTATGAGTAGTCAATCCTACCTAATTTTAGTATTATGAGAACAATGGTGATGTTTGTCTCAGCATCCGGAGGTGTACGTGTAGATTCTACTTTTCCAAGAACAGTTGACGGAGTTTAGAACCCAGGCAAGTGTACTTTGACATGATGTATCACAGTTTCTTGCCTTTATATCTATTTAGCTATTTTAGTTATTTGATGTGTGTGATCCATATGTTTACCCTAGGACTCTGAGACGTTGTTTAGCGTCCGAACAAGGTTCGGGTGTTGACGCCGTATGCAGAGTCGAGTAACGTCACTTAGAGAGTTGATTTCACGATCCTATTTTAGGTGCTTGCTTTACCAAGTATGCCATACCCTAGGACACTTGACACTATTTTATGTGACAGAATCTTTCTTGAGTTATTCATGGTGATTCTGTATAGGCTTACAGGATTCGTGATATGAGACTTGCATATTATATGGATATTATTATAACTCGTTGCACTAGCTAGAGGTCATGATCTTGCGTGTTATGGATATGAGACGTTGTGGACATAAGATATAAGGTTACATTGGGTGGGGAGAGACACACCATACTGCAGGCTAATTATTGATATATATATACTATACTACGAGAGGTGCGGTGGCACATATACCGGAGTCGCAATACCACTAGAGGTGCCTTGGACTCCGTCTCTGATCTTTGACACCTATACTGAGTCTTGATACTGCTTGCTGCTATGGGCTCTCCGACACAGAGCCTGTAGTGGTTTCAGTCTGAGTACGAGTGATGCTTTCACGTGCATATCACATATATAGTAGTTTACCCTTGAGTGTGTAGCATTATACTGTTTTACTTTTGGCATGCTGTTTCTAATACCTTATTACGTCCCTCTGAGGACCTGGTCCCCTTCCAGTTTTTGCAGCATAGACGGTTACAGAGCCTTTGGAGTTGTTGATGGATTTGCTTGTCTTGCAGACATTAGTACCAGGTACTTATATCATATCTACCGGAGTTATGGTTATTTATTTCTATTGTTTATTCATCTGCTGATGTAGCCTAGTTTTATAGACTCGTATTTTTTTTTGAGTCTATTTGAGTTTGTGTGTTACTGGACAGCCGACTTTAGCACATGTAGCTCATTCTTGTGTATTCTGTTCATTGTGGATTGAGACATATATATTTATATTTACTTGATTATTTAGATAGTGACCATTATAATACAGCTTATACGTATTCGAGTCGGACCCGAGTCTGGTCGAATGCGTAGCTGGCATGTTACGTATTCCTAGTCCTACGTATTTCTCTCTCTCTCTCAAATTATAATGAATATGTCCTTAGGCTTATAACTGAATCAAATACTCTGGATGATGATATTTCTATATATGTCTCATATATATGAGCTCCAGGTCCGTGTTCCACGCTCCAAGACGCCAAGTGCGATCCGGCGCCTCGATGCATCAAGCAATCTCTGAATCCGTACAAGTCCTCCCTGTACCCTGCATGCAATCGGTTGGATATCAGTATATGGAATGCACTGGTGGGGAGCCCTCTCGCCCACGCCACAAAATAAACACGTTCATTAGTTATGTGCACCGACTGATTTTGTTGTCTTTCTAGCCTTTGTCTTAAGATCAGTTTCTTAGCAATATAACGAAAGTAATACCCATGTCTGAATCAAGAGTGTCATACTGTAAATATCTGAGTTTGCCTTTCCCTTTCTTACCATTCGGCCTTCCAAGTCATACGCAACAATATAATCAATAATCTACTAAGTAGCGAAGAACATCTATGTAATTCAAATGTTACGACTTGTGTCTCTGCCTCATACATGTTTTACTTGAACTATGCCATATACTGTGCTTCCATTCTAAATGTGCAAGGTGCCTTTCATTATACTCTTCCATTCTATTCCTCTTCTGAATGCGGATTGCCGCTTTGCATGCATTACTTATCTATATGAAGGTCACTGGCTCTGTTAGCCATATTGGACATAATCTGGATAGAACAGGTGTCTTCACAGCTCGGCTGTGAGCCTTACTGGGCATCCCAAACCATCCGCCGAGTAGACTGTCTTTTCAAGTCGGTAGCAAGCCTTGCTGGATGTCCCGTACTCGCCTGCTAGTACTTCAGCTAGCTATCGCACTAGAACTTCATCTAACGCAGTCCTCCCGGGCCGACACGATTACAATGCCTCGGAGATCATTAGAGGACTCTTCCTGGTGCGCAACTAGTTGTCCGTGACCATGCAACTACTCCACCATTTCCAATCCTAGTCGAGAGCTTCATGCTCGATTTATTTTATCCGAGGACTTCAACTCGGTTGATTCTTCTCTGCGCAGCTCCCTGATCGGAGACTGCCTTAGTGATCTATATATCCCAAGTACTTTCTCTTCCTTTTCTTTTTCTGACTTGGGACGACTACTTGATAGTCTTTCTCGTCTATGTATGCAATATGATTATACTCTATTCCATGTTATATTTCGTGCAGTGCCGTACATTAATATTGTAATAAAGTTTTTTTTGTGGCATAACATATAAAACTACTCCATTTGGATTGTCACGCCCCAGTCCCAAAATACGTAGGACTAGGAATACGTAACACGCCAGCCGTATGTGTACGAACTCCAATATATGGAAACCATATACATACGTACGCTGTACATGAATATCCAATCCACAATGGTAATATATGTCACAACAAGTCACACGCAGTTCTATATCTCATCCACAGCACAAATAATAGAATAATGGAAATCAATAAATGAATATCAAAGAAGCAGTCTCAAATAGTAATCTCAAAGTGTGATAGTCGGGTGGAAACAAATCCACTGCAAATCGACTATAATAAACTACTAAAGAGAGAAGAGAATAAACTGTAATATAAGAATAAATGCCTAGAAAAGAATAGCAACTAGAATCTCTAAACAGCTGCAATGAATCACATATAATCAGAAGGTGAGATCTTCTCAGACTGATAGGTAGCGTCAGGTCCAGGTCCATACTCCTGCGGGTACTCCTGCTCACCTATATCTAGAAGGGACCAGGTCCTCAGAGGGACGTAACAAGATACAAAAAGCACATGCCAATAAAGTACTGAAAATAAACATCCATCGGGGTCGCCTAACCATCTATGTGAATGCAGTTTGAGAACAACTTTCTAACAAGTGGGCTATCTGGCCATAAATAGGATTGGCATGGTTCTCTTGGAGATCCAGGGGCCTACAAAGGCACATCGTCTTTTGAACGGCGGAGGCCCGCCAAGTAGTATAGGTGTCATCATGACCGCGCATCTCCGGCGGAGCGTACGGGTTACACAAGGAAAGTGCAAAGGAGCCCAAATGCCTTACTTGTTGTTCTCCCCACCCAATGCTCTAACATGTCATGTCCATGACACGATAATACCTCTAATAACCGCCAGGTCTACTAGCATGCAAAGTTTCTATTGACAGTTATCCCTATCCGTCGAACGACCTATACGTACCGGTGGCCAGCCGAGTACGCAAGTCCGTGTCCTACATGTGACTCACACTCGTGTAAGAATAGTGTCATGGCCAATGAAACATAAATGTCTCATGCAAATAGGGTAGTCTCATAAAGTAGGTCCAATGCATATACATAAATAAAAACATAGTACGACGACACCGTCGTTGCACCCAAGTTTCCTTGGACGCGCAGATTATATAGCAGTTAAAACAAATAAACTAAGTAAACAAAAAATAAATATGCATGCCTCATATGGAATATAAAAACAGTACAATGGCAAGGTATACTTGCCTGGCAAGAAATCTGTAAGGTATACGCGCCCAAATGTCAAGGACACAGAACCTGGAACTAAAGACTCCGAATAAACGTCTTCGGATGCTGAAATAAACATCACCAACGTTTCCGAATTGAGCAAAATAGCTAAAAAGCACATCCCTTTCGTCCAATTTGGACACATGAGCAAAACGGTAATTTCGGGTAAAAGTGGGGTCCACGTGTGGCCTACTTTGTACCGAAAAGCGTGCCAAGGGTAACAATCTCTAAATGGGACAAACTATAGGTCAAACAACTCTATATGTCAATACAAACCCAACGGTATGTCCAAATGTGGATTCCGATGGGCCGAACAGAATTTTGTCCAAAAGTCAACTGTGGGGCCCGCCAATTGGCGATCTGGTCAACCATCTCAGAAATGCGTGAAAATTGGGTCACAGGACCAGCACGTTACCACGAGTCCAGTGGCGCAAGTTTCGTCGCAATCTGACAAGCGTGCACAAAATACGCGCGAGTTCCACAAAAGTTGCGACACGATGTGTGTCCGCGGATACGGTCTGATTCCGGCACGCACACGCGTCCGAATCAGTCCCCACAAATTTTCACGTGTCCGGTTACGCTGCGTGCACCATGCGGTACACTTGGTACACGGCAAAGCGGTCCCGTTTGGCGGGACGCGCTCCGTTTTTCAACTTTTGGAAAACTGGAAAAAGTGGGTGCGCACAGTTTTGTGACAAATTTAACTATGTCCACAGTAACTAATAGCATAGGGTTATTTAACAGAAAATAAACTAGGTCAGGTATTCTACAGGTATAAAAAAGAATCACCAAATTCGGATCTCTGTGGTGGGAGATACGAACTCGGCAATATGGATGGTCATTATGGAATTCTGCGATTCCAGAATTCTGTCTGCTCGCCCAACTTGGGCGCTATATTTCACCTAGGGGCACACGTTGTCCGAGGTTGGCTATAAAACAAGTATGGAAGAGGGTTAAGGGGTGATCATACCTATGAAGACGGAACAACGTTTGGTTGAGCGAGTCAACAGAAAAACGCTCCGGAGCGAAGGTGCTTCGAGTGGGATTCTGCAGGGCGCGAAGTCGGAGTCGACGGGATGGTTGGATGGCTTGGCGGGGCTTCTCTGGCTGCGGTGGCGGCTCTAGATGGGAAGAGGGGGTCTGGAGATTTTAGGTTAGGGTTTTTGAACGATAAATATATATATATATATATATATATATATATATATATATATATATATATATATATATATATATATATATATATATATATATATATATATTAGGGAGAGAGGGAGGGATGGAGCGTACGCGGCCAATGGGGTCGGGCAAAAGGGGGTTAGCCGCTGAAGCATAAAGGGTTTTGTAGCAAATTGCTAAATGAAGGGGGGCGGTCCACGTGTGGGCAAGGCCTAAGGGCTGAAGACAATAGAAATTCCTAAGTTGCTGTAGTGGTAAAGTATGTTATTATTATTAATATTATTATTATTATATTATAATTATTATTAAATTCTTTTCTTAATCTTTTCTTTTCTTTTATGAAGACGGAACAGCGTTTGGTTGAGCGAGTCAACGGAAAATCGCTCCGGAGCGAAGGTGCTTCGAGTGGGATTCTGCAGGGCGCGAGGTCGGAGTCGACGGGATGGTTGGATGGCTTGGCGGGGCTTCTCTGGCTGCGGTGGCGGCTCTAGATGGGAAGAGGGGGTCTGGAGATTTTAGGTTAGGGTTTTTGAACGATATATATATATATATATATATATATATATATATATATATATATATATATATATATATATATATATATATATATATTATAGGGAGAGAGGGAGGGATGGAGCGTACGCGGCCAATGGGGTCGGGCAAAAGGGGGTTAGCCGCTGAAGCATAAAGGGTTTTGTAGCAAATTGCTAAATGAAGGGGGGCGGTCCACGTGTGGGCAAGGCCTAAGGGCTGAAGACAATAGAAATTCCTAAGTTGCTGTAGTGGTAAAGTATGTTATTATTATTAATATTATTATTATTATATTATAATTATTATTAAATTCTTTTCTTAATCTTTTCTTTTCTTTTATAAATATATATATACATATATATTTGTGTATACATATATATTATATATATATACTCATAAGAAAAATCATGGATTAGAATAATGCACACCGTTAGGCTAGCAAGTGCTTAAGGGTCTCCTACATGGAATAAATTCCGAAAAATTCCTGATGGTCCCATAAGTCATCTAAGTGCCCGAACACCTAACATAAAAATTATTAAAAATCTATTTCTCCTATTTAGACCTAATTACTACAATTTAATTAATAATTAATAAATAAAGGGGTATATACGATTTTCTAGGAAGGGGTTTTACATTCTACCCAACTTGTAAAAATTTTATCCTCGAAATTAAAATTAAGCCACGATAGAATGCAAGGATGGTTTAAGATATAAATTAACAATGTAAATTCATACCTTGGCCTGCGAATAGGTTCGGAAAATGCTTGCGCATATCGTCCTCGCGCTCCCAAGTTGATTCTCCTGGTGCGCCATGCCTCCATGCTATGCGAACCAAGGGAATAGACTGGTTCCTCAACACTTTCTCTCGACGATCAAGGATTCCCACGGGTTGCTCTTGGTATGACAAGCTCGGCCCAATGGTGATCTCTGAATGGTCGAGAACATGACTGTTGTCTGCCACATATCGCCTGAGCTGTGACACATGGAATACGTCATGTACTCCCTCCAGTGAAGGTGGTAGCACAAGTCGATATGCCACCTCTCTGACTTTCTCGAGCACGTCAAATGGTCCAATATACCTTGGACTCAACTTGCCGCGTCCTCCGATTTGGATGGTGCCTCTGGTCGGTGATATCCTTAAGAAGACGTGATCGCCCTCTTTGAACTCCAAGGGACGACGATGAAGGTCTGCCCACTGCTTCTGCTTGTCTTGCGCTGCTCGCAAGTGTCCCTGAATCTTCTTGACTGTCTCTACGGTGTTGACCACCAACTCGGGTCCCAAAATCTGACGTTCTCCCACGTCACTCCAACACACAGGAGACCTATATTTTCTTCCATACAAGGCTTCAAACGGAGCCATCTGAATACTCGCTTGATAACTATTATTGTAAGAAACTCTACAAGATGTAGGTGGTCCTCCCATGATCCTCCGAAGTCTAATATGCAAGCCCTCAACATGTCCTCCAAGGTCTGAATAGTACGCTCCGACTGCCCATCTGTCTGCGGGTGGTAAGATGTACTGAACTTCAGACGAGTACCAAGACTCTTTTGCATACTCCTCCAAAAGTGCGATGTGAAGCGCGAATCTCTGTCCGATACAATGCTGACTGGTATGCCGTGCAATCTCACGATCTGCCTCATATATAAGTCAGCTAAAGCTTCTGTAGACTGACCCACTCTAAAAGGTATAAAATAGGCTGACTTGGTGAGTCGGTCCACTATTACCCACACTGCATCTCTACCACTTGGTCTCTTGGGAAAACCCGTGACGAAGTCCATAGTGATGTGCTCCCACTTCCACTCTGGAATCGGAAGTGATTGCAATAATCCTGCAGTCCTCTGGTGCTCCGCCTCCACTTGTTGACATACCAGATATTTAGCTACAAAGCGAGCTATCTCTCTCTTCATCCCATGCCACCAAAAGTGCTGTCGTAAGTCACGATACATCTTGGTGCCTCCAGGATGAATAGAATAAATCGAACTATGAGCCTCTGTCATCAGCTCCTGTCGAATCTCTCCATTTGGAACATAAATACGATCACCACATCGTAATGTCCCATCCTCATGAATGCGCAATTCGGTCTGCTCTTCGGTCTCTGTCCTTTCCTTTAGTCTCCTGAATCTGGCATCTGTAGGCAAAGCTGCCTTAATCCTCTCTACCAATGATGATTGAACTTGTAAGTTGGCTAGTGTCCCATCTGCTCCGGGTAATATCACTTCAATGCCAAGCTCTTGCAAGTCCTCCAAAAGTTCCCTCTGTGCTGTCAAGAAGTAAGCTGCTGGCTTCCGGCTTAACGCGTCTGCTACCACGTTAGCCTTGCCTGGATGATAATGTAGCTCTATCTCGAAATCTTTCATCAACTCGAGCCATCGACGTTGCCTCATATTTAACTCCTTCTGCGTGAAGACGTACTTGAGGCTTTTGTGGTCTGTATAGATTTTCACTCGTTCCCCGTATAAGTAATGTCTCCATAGCTTCAGAGCAAATACAACGGCTGCAAGTTCCAAGTCATGAGTCGGATAATTCTTCTCATTTACTCGTAACTGCCTAGATGCATATGCAATCACCTTGCCATGCTGCATCAATACGTATCCCAAGCCTTTTCCTGATGCGTCACTGTAGATCACATAACCTCCTGATCCCGACGGAATTGTCAATACTGGTGCTGTAGTCAGTCGCTTTTTCAACTCTTCAAAGGCTGCTTGACACTCGTCAGTCCACATAAATTCTTGATCCTTACAAGTCAGACGAGTCATAGGTGCCGCTATCCTTGAGAAGTTTTCCACGAACCGTCGGTAATATTCCGCAAGTCCAAGGAAACTCCTCACCTCTGCTGCTGATTTAGGAACAGGCCATGTCTCAACTGCTGAGATCTTCTCTGGATAAACAGAAATACCATCTCCTGTAACAACATGTCCAAGAAATGAAACTTTGTCCAAGAAGAACTCACATTTGCTGAGTTTAGCATATAACTGCTCTCTCCTCAAAGTCTCTAGAATAATCTGCAAGTGCTCCTCGTGCTCCTCGTGCTCCTCGTGGCTCTTCGAATAGACAAGTATATCATCTATGAAGACGACCATGAACTGGTCCAAGTAGTGATGGAAGACTCGATTCATCAAGTCCATGAATATCGCTGGAGCATTGGTCAATCCAAATGGCATGACCAAAAACTCGTAGTGTCCATATCTTGTTCTGAATGCGGTCTTCGGAATGTCCTGCTTCTGTACCTTTACTTGGTGATATCCCGATCTCAGATCTATCTTCGAGAATACCTTAGCTCCACTGAGTTGATCAAACATGTCATCAATGCATGGCAATGGATATTTGTTCTTTACTGTCATTGCATTCAAGGCTCTGTAGTCAATGCACATACGCACTGTCCCATCCTTCTTGGGTACAAATAACACTGGTGCTCCCCAGGGTGATGCACTCGGTCGGATGAAACCTTTCTCCTCTAGCTCCTTTAACTGTGCCTTCAGCTCATCCATCTCCTTCTTCGCCAGTCTGTAAACATGTGATGCTATAGGTGCTGCTCCGGGTGCTAGTTTAATTGAAAACTCTACGTCTCTGTCTGGGGCTAGTCCTGGCAAATCTTCTGGAAAGACGTCTAGAAATTCTGAAATAATAGGGTGATAGACCACATCGTCCATCGCGAGCTGCATACCATCAAGGATTTCTGTGGATCCTCGGGTAAACTCAAGTTCAGGCTGGCCTGGTACCTTAAAAAGGATGCTTCCTCCAAAGCAATCGAAGAAAGCATGGTACTTGCTTAGCCAGTCCATTCCAAGCACAATATCAAAAGATGGCATAGGAAGGACTAAGAGTTGGGCGTTCATCTCTCTGCCACGTATCACTATAGGACCCGTTCTACAAACTCGACTAACTGGTACAACTCCTCCTCCGGTTAGAATTCTAACACAACTAGATAATGGTGTAGAAGCAATATTGTGTTTGGCAATAAAACTAGATGATATGAATGAGTGGGTGGCTCCCGTATCAAATAATGTCACAGCAGGAAAAGTAAAAGCAAGGGTAATACCTGCTATGACATCCACCTCATGATCCAGGTCATCTACCTCCAATGCAAAAGCTCGCCCGTTCCTCTATGGCTGTCCATGTCCAGTCCTCATATACTGCTCCTCCTGAGTGGGTAGTGGTGGTCCTCTCTGAAATCCTGCTGCTGCTGGGGGACGGGGTGCTCCCGGTCCGGTCATCTGCTGGGCTGGCTTCGGTGCTGGAAGCGCTAGTCTCTGAACTGGTGGAGGGAGTGTCGATGTCTGCATTGGGCAGTCTCTCGCCATGTGCTGCCCGGAGCCACATCTCAGACACTGACCCAAGCGAGTCTGACAATCTCTTGATACATGTCCGCATTTCCCACAATAATTGCAGTAGGGCTTCTCTGGATTCTGGTATGGTCCAGCTCTGTGTTGCTGATGCTGCTGTGCCAAGGAACGTCTGATAGGTCCTCCCTATTGTGTCCTGGCTGGTCCCTGCTGTATCCTTGCTGATCCTTGTTGTGTCCTCAGCTGACCTCCTTTTCCTCTGCTAATGGTTTCCTAAAATCTGGGACTGCGAGCTTGTATAATATTGTAGCTCCTGGGTCAGTCCTCGATGAAATCTCTTAGCCTTAGCCAAGTCATTTGGTATCAAAACAGCGCCATATTTGCTGAGTCGACTAAACTCGGCATTATACTCGTCCACGGTTCGGTTCCCTTGCTCTAAGTGAAGAGACTGATCATACAAGGTGTCCCTGACAGTGTCCGGGAAGTACTTTTCCTCAAAGAACTCCAAGAACTGCTCCCAAGTCTGGTAAGTACCCAACTGGTGCTCCATGGATTCCTACCAGTGATGGGCATTACCATCTAGAAGCGTCCGTACACCCGTCATCCATAGGTCCGTGGGTAACTTCGATGCCTCCAGTAGCTTCTGCGTGTGAGTGATCCAGCTGGTGGTCTCCTCCGGGCTCTCAGTGCCCTTGTACTGCCTTGCACCCATCTGAACAAAATCCTTTACTGATCCAACCCTAGCTCGAGGTACTGGAGCTAGTGCTTGGGCTGGTACAGTAGCATGTGCAGCCATCCTCTCTAGTGCTGCCAAATTTTTTTGCCTCTGCTCAGCTGCCTGCTGTCTCTGCTCGGCTGCCTGCTGCCTCTGCTCGGCTGCCTACTGCCTCTGTTCTTGTATCATCATCTGAAAGAATTGGAACATCTGTGCTTGACCATCTTGCGGTACTGGGGCAGGTGGAAGGTTCCCAATAGGTGAAGCGGGAAGATCAGATGGAACTGGGGTGTGAGTCTGTCCATCTGGCCCCGGAAGCCTAGGAATCGTTGGGGTCCCTCCTTGAGTCTGACCATTGACTCCAGAAGTTGCGTCGCCATTGGCGGCAGTACATCCATTATGCAAATCCATCTCTCTGCAGTTGATATACGAAACGATTAGAAAAAGTACAGGAATCAAACAGGATGCAAGTATTAAATAGGAAGGATGAGTTTCAATCAAGCGTGGATGAGATCCTTATACTCTATTCCTATACGCAGGCTTGTTCGGTACAGTTACGTAACCGAGACAATATATTCTTGACCTGCATGGGCCACCACAAAAACATGTCACGCCCCAGTCCCAAAATACGTAGGACTAGGAATACGTAACACGCCAGCCGTATGTGTACGAACTCCAATATATGGAAACCATATACACACGTACGCTGTACATGAATATCCAATCCACAGTGGTAATATATGTCACAACAAGTCACACGCAGTTCTATATCTCATCCACAGCACAAATAATAGAATAATGGAAATCAATAAATGAATATCAAAGAAGCAGTCTCAAATAGTAATCTCAAAGTGTGATAGTCGGGTGGAAACAAATCCACTGCAAATCGACTATAATAAACTACTAAAGAGAGAAGAGAATAAACTCTAATATAAGAATAAATGTCTAGAAAAGAATAGCAACTAGAATCTCTAAACAGCTGCAATGAATCACATATAATCAGAAGGTGAGATCTCCTCAGACTGATAGGTAGCGTCAGGTCCAGGTCCATACTCCTGTGGGTACTCCTGCTCACCTATATTTGGAAGGGACCAGGTCCTCAGAGGAACGTAACAAGATACAAAAAGCACATGCCAATAAAGTACTGAAAATAAACATCCATCGGGGTCGCCTAACCATCTATGTGAATGCAGTTTGAGAACAACTTTCTAACAAGTGGGCTATCTGGCCATAAATAGGATTGGCATGGTTCTCTTGGAGATCCAGGGGCCTACAAAGGCACGTCGTCTTTTGAACGGCGGAGGCCTGCCAAGTAGTATAGGTGTCATCATGACCGCGCATCTTCGGCGGAGCGTACGGGTTACACAAGGAAAGTGCAAAGGAGCCCAAATGCCTTACTTGTTGTTCTCCCCATGTCACGCCCCAGTCCCAAAATGACGAGGGACTGAGCACGTGCGTAATGGCCAGCAGCACGCACCGATGGACAACCCAATTTAATGGATCCATCAGGGCATGCTTAAGCTGTAGTCTAATAGGAAATAGAGCAATTGTTACAGGTCACAGACTAATCTACTCTAATCTCATCCACAACAGATAATCACAGATTAAATGCCAGAAATAATGCAATAGAATAACTATCAAATCTCACTAAATATCTCGGTGAACAATCCGAGATTATGTCAGATACATCAAAGCAAATAGACAGGAAATAAAGGAACTGGAAATAGAAACAGAGATAACTGACTATATACAGCCACTGCTCAGGAGAAGTCCTCTGGTGCTAGCTCGTCCTCAGGTTCTGGTACAGCTCCTGGAAGTGCTCCTGTACGGTGTATCTCTGGATGGTTCTCTTCGGCTATACCTGGGGACATAGTCCATTCCAGGTCCTAAGGGGACATAACAAGGTACAGATAATACAAGCCAAAATATAAGCAGTGCAGAAATAAATAAGCAATAGGGTAAACTATATAACCAGCTAAGTGATATGCAACATGAGAGCAGCACGAGAAACTCAGGCTGAAACTACTACAAGCTCTGTGTCGGGGAGCCGGTAGCAGTGATATCATGTAGTTGTCTAGCTCGTAGTGAGACTTAAGACGCCAGCATAATATAATCAACCTGTAGCCTGTGTGTCTCTCCCCACCCAATGTAATCACGCATACCATGATCATAATGTCTCATGTCCATGTCAGCGGGATTATAGCTAATGCAATAAGTCATAATGTCTATAAATAAAATATCTCTGTCAAGTCCTGTATCCTATACAGAATCACCATGAATGTCTCAGGCAGACTCTGTCTCATGAATAGTGTCAAGTGTCCTGGGTTCTGGAGTACTTGATAAGACAAGTACGAGCATTATCGGGTCTCGATATCCATGTCTATGTGACGTTACACAACTCCGCGTACGGAGTTGGCACCCGACTATGATCGGACACTAAGCACGTCACCCGTTTCCTAGGGTAAGCAGTTTGAAACAAGTTACATTTAATGAAATCAAGTAAACTACTATGTCAAGAATTACTGAGAATTGGCAAGCTTTACTTGCCCATTAATGTATAAACAAGTCAAGGAAAATAAGTAGCAAGCAGCAGGGTTTGGCAAGGTACACTTGCCTGTGGTTCCGGCTCTGTTTGCAGTTCTGACTTTAGCGGGATTTGCAGACGGTACTCCGGTTGCTGAAATAAATATCACCATCAGATCCAGAAAATATCAATCAGCTAGAAACGCCTGTCCTTGGATCCAATTTGGAGACAAGGGCAAAAACGACAATTTCGGGCCAGAACGGGGTCCACCGGTAGGCCCGCTTTGCACCGAAAAATGTGTCAGGGTCAAAGGTCTCCAAATTCACCAAACTTAGTGTCAACAAGTCAGGAACGGTGATACGAACCCAACGGAACTTCCAGAATTGGATTCCGATGAGCCGATCACAAAATCGCCCGTCGAGCGGGGCCTATGGGGCCCACGACACGCGATTTCGTCAACGTTCTCAGAATCGAACCAAACTTGGCTCACAGGACCAGCGTATCGCTATGAGTCCGATGGCGCAAGTTTCGTCTCGATCCGACGTGTGTACACAAAGTTAGGGAAAATTACAGAAAAAGTCGGATACGGGGCGATGTCCGCGGATACGCGTTGATTCCGGTGTGCACACACACCCGAATCAGCTTCTGCGAAATCCCACACGTCCGTATCGATGATGCGCACGTATCTGTGAAGACCGAGCGCGACCAAGTCGTCCCGTTTGGCGGGGCGTACTCGATTACGGGGTAAAACAGGGTTTGGTTTTTCCTATTTTTGGATCGCGGTGCGCGATCACCACAGGACGCGATGCCCCGAGCGGTTTATCCGGGCACCGAGAGGGTCATACAGGCTTCGCAACGCAATTTGCGGAATCAAAAACAGAGTTACGAGCAAAAAGATACACGCACCTGAACGGGACCCGAAAACCGGGCAAAATCGTGTCCGACACGACACTGAGTCCCGTGTCCGTGTCCGACACAGGGGATACTGCGCTAGGGTTAGGGTTAGGGCTTGGGTACGCGGGCAGAGCTCTGGCGGAGGGCGGCTGGGTTGATGCGGCTCAGGCGAGGGGCGGCGACGTCGGCGGAGCACGGCGCAGGGCTGAGCAGCCGGAGGCGGCGCGACGGCGCTGTCGTTGGCTGCTGCTGCTCGGCTGCGGCCTTGTCGACGAGGAGAGGAGGAGGTAGGGAGGCGCTGGGTAAGAAGGAGGAGGAGGGGGAGGGAGCTGCGGCGCTGTGGTGGACACGACGGGGAGGTCCGGCGCGGCGGTGCGTGGTGGTGGCGGGGTAGGCTAGGGCGGCCGGGGAGGGGGATCTTATAGGGAGGAGAGAGGGGAGCTCGAGCGGCCGGAGAGGGCGGAGAAGGCGGGGACGTGGCCGGGCAGCGCGGCGCAAGGAGGGCAGAGCGGAGTTGCCGGAGGCGGCGTCTCCGCCGCGAGACGCGGGCCAGGGTGACTGGGGGAGACGGGTGGCTGGGTCGGGTCGGGTGCGGGTCTGGAGGATCCGACCCGACCCGCTAGGGAAATGGGTTTTGGCCGGAGTCTGTTGGGCCGGGCTGGGCCGGCCCAATGGGCTTAGGGTTTATTTAATAATAATAATAATAATAATAAATATAATAAAATCAGTAATTAATTAATAAATAAATAAATAAATAAATAAATACTTTTTAGGCATTTAAAAATAGGTCTGAGGCCCAATAAATTCCAAAAAAATTGTCCTAAGTCCAGTTTTTCATTTTACATCCAAAAATATTATTTCTATAATATTTTAATATTGTTTATTATCATTTAAAAATTATTGAATAATTAAAACCCTATTTTTAAATTACAGAAAATTCCCAGAAAATTCTAGAAAATTGTGAAAAATCCAGTTTTTAAAATTTTGAAAAATCAGGAGATTTACAACTACCCCCTTAAGAGGATTGCGTCCTCGCAATCAAAGAATAACCGGTCAGCAGAGATAACACGGTATCGTTCGAAACACATCACAAGATACTTAGGGAAATACCGTTTCCCTAAAAATGAAAGTTATGCACTTTCCAGAGAAAATCTAGTTAAAGAAAAAGAACTACAACTTTTTTTATGAAAACCAGGTTGTTATTAACGAGTTGCAAGTTACTAGGTTGGGGCTGAGGTCACGAACCAAGACGCACGAGCTACAACAAGACTAGAAACGGATAACTAAAAAATTACTTACGCGCATTAGCTACTCCAAGAGTCTGCGCGTTCTCCACGGTCATCGTCAGGGCTTGCTCGCATCCTTGCAGTTGATTCTTCTGCCGTTGAGCCTGCTGGAAGAGTAGTTCCTGGGGTATCAAGGGTGGCCTTGGCTGATACCCTGCTGGAGCTGGTGGTAGGACTTCTTGAACTTCCGTTTGCGGTGCTTCCAATGCTGGAGAGGTTGGCCTCGCTTGCTGGTTACCCTTTGGTGCTCTGTCTCGTCGCTCAGGGCATTCCTTTAATAAATGCTGACTGGATCCGCAAACTATGCATAATCTCTTCTTTCGTCTGCACTCGTCTTCAGTATGGCCTCGCTTGCGACAATATGGACAAACAGGTATTGTCTGTGGAGATGCTTCTGGTGGCTGGTGTATGTGAGGTATTTTTGCAACTCCTTCTTGTTGTGCTCCGGCTGGTACTGACGTGGATGGCCGCTTCAGACTGGTCTCTCTCTTGATAATGCGCTCAATGCGTCGCGTTGCAGCAAGGACGTCCGAGTACGAAGTAGGCGCAACGGATCCAATTAGTTTCTGTAGCTCAATGTTTAGTCCGTCGAAGAATTTCTCAGCCTTCTCTTCTTCTGTCGGGATCAATGTTGGAGCGAAGCGACTTAGACGAATGAACTCAGCGTTGTACTCTTCCACCGTCTTAATATCCTGAGTAAGGTGATTGAACTTGTCCCGAAGTTCTGATTGAGCGATAGCTGGAATGTACATCTCCTGAAAGAGTCTAGAGAACTCTTCCCAAGTGACTCGGTCTGGTCCGAGCCGTGCTTCCTCAGATAGCCACCAGTGATGTGCATTGTCTGTCAACTGCATTCTGACGGCAGTCATCCAACGTTCCTTTGGAAGCTCAGCTGCTTCTAATTAATGTTGAGTGTTGGTGAGCCACTCATGAACTTCAGTGGGCTCTTCTTTGCCTGAGAAGGTACGGGGCTTCAGCTGCCGGAAATCGGTGATAGAGCCCGTCGTTGGCCGTCGAGCTGGTAGGTTGGCCTGCTCCAGTGCAGTTACTAAGCTGCGACTCAGAGCCTCTTGTTGAGCTTGTATTATTGCATAGACCATTTGAAATATCTGTTGTCCGTCCATGGCCTGCCCTGGTGGAAGTACGGGCATTGATGGAGTAACTGGCATCGTTGGTGGAATGTCATCTTGCTGGATTCTCGGGGCATGTTGTTGAGCTGACTGTCCTCCATCCACTGGTGTTACTTCGTCTTCGTTGGTTACCTCAGCATCTCGTAGTGACATTATGGGAGTCACGTCGTTTGCTCGTGAATCCATAACCCTGCAACCAAAATAAAAAATAAGAGGCGCACAGGAATCAAGGCAGGATGCAAGTCGAAAAATTAATTCGAAGTCGATATGGATATCAAGAACGTTTCAAGCAAGTGGATGAGATCCTAAAAGCTTATCATATTTTATTGTAGGCCTGTTCGGTCCCTGAGTTAAAACCGAACAATTTAGTCGTTGACCTGCATGGGCCACCACAAAAACCATGTCACGTTCCAGTCCCAAAATGACGAGGGACTGAGCACGTGCGCAATGGCCAGCAGCACGCACCGATGGACAACCCAATTTAATGGATCCATCAGGGCATGCTTAAGCTGTAGTCTAATAGGAAATAGAGCAATTGTTACAGGTCACAGACTAATCTACTCTAATCTCATCCACAACAGATAATCACAGATTAAATGCCAGAAATAATGCAATAGAATAACTATCAAATCTCACTAAATATCTCGGTGAACAATCCGAGATTATGTCAGATACATCAAAGCAAATAGACAGGAAATAAAGGAACTGGAAATAGAAACAGAGATAACTGACTATATACAGCCACTGCTCAGGAGAAGTCCTCTGGTGCTAGCTCGTCCTCAGGTTCTGGTACAGCTCCTGGAAGTGCTCCTGTACGGTGTATCTCTGGATGGTTCTCTTCGGCTATACCTGGGGACATAGTCCATTCCAGGTCCTCAGGGGACATAACAAGGTACAGATAATACAAGCCAAAATATAAGCAGTGCAGAAATAAATAAGCAATAGGATAAACTATGTAACCAGCTAAATGATATGCAACATGAGAGCAGCACGAGAAACCCAGGCTGAAACTACTACAAGCTCTGTGTCGGGGAGCCGGGTAGCAGTGATATCATGTAGTTGTCTAGCTCGTAGTGAGACTTAAGACGCCGGCATAATATAATCAACCTGTAGCCTGTGTGTCTCTCCCCACCCAATGTAATCACGCATACCATGATCATAACGTCTCATGTCCATGTCAGCGGAATTATAGCTAATGTAACAAGTTGTAATGTCTATAAATAAAATATCTCTGTCAAGTCCTGTATCCTATACAGAATCACCATGAATGTCTCAGGCAGACTCTGTCTCATGAATAGTGTCAAGTGTCCTGGGTTCTGGAGTACTTGATAAGACAAGTACGAGCATTATTGGGTCTTGATATCCATGTCTATGTGACGTTACACAACTCCGCGTACGGAGTTGGCACCCGACTATGATCGGACACTAAGCACGTCACCCGTTTCCTAGGGTAAGCAGTTTGAAACAAGTTATATTTAATGAAATCAAGTAAACTACTATGTCAAGAATTACTGAGAATTGGCAAGCTTTACTTGCCCACTAATGTATAAACAAGTCAAGGAAAATAAGTACCAAGCTGCAGGGTTTGGCAAGGAACACTTGCCTGTGGTTCCGGCTCTGTTTGCAGTTCTGACTTTAGCGGGATTTGCAGGCGGTACTCCGGTTGCTGAAATAAACATCACCATAAGATCCAGAAAATATCAATCAGCTAGAAATGCCTGTCCTTGGGTCCAATTTGGAGACAAGGGCAAAAACGGCAATTTCGGGCCAGAACGGGGTCCACCGGTGGGCCTGCTTTGCACCGAAAAAGGTGTCAGGGTCAAAGGTCTCCAAATTCACCAAACTTAGTGTCAACAGGTCAGGAACGGTGATACGAACCCAACGAAACTTCCAGAATTGGATTCCGATGAGCCGATCACAAAATCGCCCGTCGAGCGGGGCCTATGGGGCCCACGACACGCAATTTCGTCAACGTTCTCAGAATCGAACCAAACTTGGCTCACAGGACCAGCGTATCGCTACGAGTCCGATGGCACAAGTTTCGTCTCGATCCGACGTGTGTACACAAAGTTAGGGTAAATTACAGAAAAAGTCGGATACGGGGCGATGTCCGCGGATACGCGTTGATTCCGGTGTGCACGCACACCCGAATCAGCTTCTGCGAAATCCCACACGTCCGTATCGATGATGCGCACGTATTTGTGAAGACCGCGCGCGACCAAGTCGTCCCGTTTGGCGGGGCGTACTCGATTCCGGGGTGAAACAGGGTCTGGTTTTTCCTTTTTTGGATCGCGGTGCGCGATCACCATAGGACGCGATGCCCCGAGCGGTTTGTCCGGGCACCGAGTGGGTCATACAGGCTTCGCAACGCAATTTGCGGAATCAAAAATAGAGCTACGAGCAAAAAGATACACGCACCTGAACGGGACCCAAAAACCGGGCAAAATCGTGTCCGACACGACACTGAGTCCTGTGTCCGTGTCCGACACAGGGGATACTGCGCTAGGGTTAGGGTTAGGGCTGGGTTGAGGCAGCTCAGGCGAGGGGCGGCGACGTCGGCGGAGCACGACGCAGGGCTGAGCAGCCGGAGGCGGCGCGGCGGCGCTGTCGTTGTAGTGCCCCGCTCCGCGTCGGCACTATGTACAAGTGGGATGGACTTGCTTTCTCAAACGGAAGTCTTCTCGGAGAGTTCCCGACCGATTAATCAAGGTGAGTGGGCAGAACTGCATTCTCTGATTCTTGCACGACTTAATAAATGAATCTGAGTTTTTGAATGCTTGTAGGCTAAGAAGATCGTTTAATAAGAAGAATGATAGAACCGACTCAGTATGCTAATAAGAGAACTCACATAGCTTGTCATCGAAACGAATATGCTGCCTAACTAAGAGAATATGTATGCTTGTCTAAAATGAGATAGAACCATTGCTATGCTAAGAAGATAGAACTGCATATTTACTTGATGTGATAATAGACCCGTGCCATGCTAGTCTAAACTAAAAGATCGTTCATATGTTTGCTTGTCATCGTGTTCATATGGATTGTCTTGAATGCTTGTTTCGATATAAGAGTAAATGCTTGTCTTGTGTGTGCTAGACTAGTAGCCCGCCTTGCATAAAGGTCCTACGGGATCTTGGGGGTGCGGCTATTAGGAATGTGATTAGAGGATATGTATGTGCTTGTTATGTTGTGTGCTATCGTGAAAGAGACAAGAGATATGTGGGTGCTTGCGGTGGATGGAGGACAAACGAAATGTGGGAGTCCAATAACGCGCCCTTGCTTCAAGGTCCTTCGGGATTGAGGGGCATGGATATTGGGGGGAGGATGGTGATGCGATGGGGGAGACTAATAGTGCGCCCTTGCTACAAGGTCCTTCGGGATTGAGGGGCGTGGCTATTAGAGGGAGGCGGCGCTTCTGTTGAGAAGAGTCGAGTCTGCATTAGAGAAGTGTATGGAGATAAGCTGCATTCAGGTCGTTAGGGAGCATGCTAGGCTAGCCTTCTTGCATACCTAACTATTTGATGCAGAGACGGACAGGAAACTAAAGAACGGTAAAACATATATGTTTATGCAATTGTTGCTAACTTGTATGTCTGTTGCAGGGATAACCGTTCGGCCGTGGGGTAAGAAATATGAGTATATGCTCATGCCTGCTTATTCATTTTGTCTGCATCATAGAGACCTCCCGTTAGTGCTTCATGCATTGCATTCGGTCGGACAATGAGACTATTAGTGCAGAGCTGAACCTTGGCTACGGCTGCTTCGGCAGTAATGTGCAACCATGAGTCACAGCTGCTAATAGGATCAGAATGTGAGTCATTGGTTAGCTGGATTACCGCTACCGATCCTGAGTTACTCGGGGACCGACTTCTGATTGATAGTTAACTTGTGTGCTAGAGTGATTGATCGTCCCTAAATGCTGCCTGTCCCTAGAATCCGTGCATATAGTTCACAGAACACGCTGCGCACACCCGAACAGGATTCCTCGTGCTTGAATTGGTTGCCTCGATTGATTGGTTGTTTGATTATGTTTTCAAGCATGTTTCCAAACACAGTAATATGACTCTGCTATAGAACTGCATGTAAAGAACCTAAGTAAAACTAGCAAGATCACTAGTAATGAAATGTTTTGCCACATGATTACTTAGTGTGGGTTTCAGGGGGTGTAGCTTCTGTTCAGTTGTTTTATCTCACCAGTACTTGCATAAAGTGCTGACCCACCAACAGTTTGCTTGCTCTCAGGTGCTCGTTCGTCTGAGGAAGCGATAGCCGTGCCTCATCCCAAGGAGCCGGAAATCTGGAGTCGATGCCTGGAGCCGCATCGAGTTTGTGCCTGCTTTGAGCTGCTTTTATATAAAGGGACATAATGTATGGAACGGTGTTATTGTAATCGAGAGAAGAGTGCTTGAGCGATTTGTAATCTCGGCCATGTGCCGCTTGTAACACTTTCGATTATCAATAAAAGAGACTATTTTTCATATGTCATGAGTTCTTCACTTTTCTGCAATGTTATATGCCGCTGCTTCAGTATCGAATAGCTTACTTGCCCTTGTATCAAAGCTTTGGCCTTGTGCAAGCGCACTTTAGGCTTGCATGGCATCACGTCCCGATGGGAACGATTGTCCTGCGGGAGAGCTGTAACGTGGTGATTCACGTTCGGCGGGGACGATCGGGCTCGCGGGAGACCGGGGCGTGACATAATGGTATCAGAGCAACTCGATTCTTTGCCCATTCCGTTGCTTCCAACTCTGAGATGTGCCTGATGTGAGATGCAATGAACGTTCCATACAATGAGTCCGTAAATATTCTCAAAGTTGCCGGCAAAAGTTTTCTGGATTTGGTTTTCATTGCTTGAGATGTGATTTGTGATTTTGTTGGCTAGAGTTTTATTGAGTTATGATTGCCTGAGTTTTGATTTGGGATGGCGAGGGATGAGGACTATCGCTGCTTTATGGTTTCGTGAGTTTCTCCTTGAGTTTCGAGGACGAAACTCTTTGTTGGTGGGTAAGTATGTAGTGCCCCGCTCCGCGTCGGCACTATGTACAAGTGGGATGGACTTGCTTTCTCAAACGGAAGTCTTCTCGGAGAGTTCCCGACCGATTAATCAAGGTGAGTGGGCAGAACTGCATTCTCTGATTCTTGCACGACTTAATAAATGAATCTGAGTTTTTGAATGCTTGTAGGCTAAGAAGATCGTTTAATAAGAAGAATGATAGAACCGACTCAGTATGCTAATAAGAGAACTCACATAGCTTGTCATCGAAACGAATATGCTGCCTAACTAAGAGAATATGTATGCTTGTCTAAAATGAGATAGAACCATTGCTATGCTAAGAAGATAGAACTGCATATTTACTTGATGTGATAATAGACCCGTGCCATGCTAGTCTAAACTAAAAGATCGTTCATATGTTTGCTTGTCATCGTGTTCATATGGATTGTCTTGAATGCTTGTTTCGATATAAGAGTAAATGCTTGTCTTGTGTGTGCTAGACTAGTAGCCCGCCTTGCATAAAGGTCCTACGGGATCTTGGGGGTGCGGCTATTAGGAATGTGATTAGAGGATATGTATGTGCTTGTTATGTTGTGTGCTATCGTGAAAGAGACAAGAGATATGTGGGTGCTTGCGGTGGATGGAGGACAAACGAAATGTGGGAGTCCAATAACGCGCCCTTGCTTCAAGGTCCTTCGGGATTGAGGGGCGTGGATATTGGGGGGAGGATGGTGATGCGATGGGGGAGACTAATAGTGCGCCCTTGCTACAAGGTCCTTCGGGATTGAGGGGCGTGGCTATTAGAGGGAGGCGGCGCTTCTGTTGAGAAGAGTCGAGTCTGCATTAGAGAAGTGTATGGAGATAAGCTGCATTCAGGTCGTTAGGGAGCATGCTAGGCTAGCCTTCTTGCATACCTAACTATTTGATGCAGAGACGGACAGGAAACTAAAGAACGGTAAAACATATATGTTTATGCAATTGTTGCTAACTTGTATGTCTGTTGCAGGGATAACCGTTCGGCCGTGGGGTAAGAAATATGAGTATATGCTCATGCCTGCTTATTCATTTTGTCTGCATCATAGAGACCTCCCGTTAGTGCTTCATGCATTGCATTCGGTCGGACAATGAGACTATTAGTGCAGAGCTGAACCTTGGCTACGGCTGCTTCGGCAGTAATGTGCAACCATGAGTCACAGCTGCTAATAGGATCAGAATGTGAGTCATTGGTTAGCTGGATTACCGCTACCGATCCTGAGTTACTCGGGGACCGACTTCTGATTGATAGTTAACTTGTGTGCTAGAGTGATTGATCGTCCCTAAATGCTGCCTGTCCCTAGAATCCGTGCATATAGTTCACAGAACACGCTGCGCACACCCGAACAGGATTCCTCGTGCTTGAATTGGTTGCCTCGATTGATTGGTTGTTTGATTATGTTTTCAAGCATGTTTCCAAACACAGTAATATGACTCTGCTATAGAACTGCATGTAAAGAACCTAAGTAAAACTAGCAAGATCACTAGTAATGAAATGTTTTGCCACATGATTACTTAGTGTGGGTTTCAGGGGGTGTAGCTTCTGTTCAGTTGTTTTATCTCACCAGTACTTGCATAAAGTGCTGACCCACCAACAGTTTGCTTGCTCTCAGGTGCTCGTTCGTCTGAGGAAGCGATAGCCGTGCCTCATCCCAAGGAGCCGGAAATCTGGAGTCGATGCCTGGAGCCGCATCGAGTTTGTGCCTGCTTTGAGCTGCTTTTATATAAAGGGACATAATGTATGGAACGGTGTTATTGTAATCGAGAGAAGAGTGCTTGAGCGATTTGTAATCTCGGCCATGTGCCGCTTGTAACACTTTCGATTATCAATAAAAGAGACTATTTTTCATATGTCATGAGTTCTTCACTTTTCTGCAATGTTATATGCCGCTGCTTCAGTATCGAATAGCTTACTTGCCCTTGTATCAAAGCTTTGGCCTTGTGCAAGCGCACTTTAGGCTTGCATGGCATCACGTCCCGATGGGAACGATTGTCCTGCGGGAGAGCTGTAACGTGGTGATTCACGTTCGGCGGGGACGATCGGGCTCGCGGGAGACCGGGGCGTGACAGTCGTTGGCTGCTGCTGCTCGGCTGCGGCCTTGTCGACGAGGAGAGAAGGAGGGAGGCCGGCGCTGGGTAAGAAGGAGGAGGAGGGGGAGGGAGCTGCGGCGCTGGCGGTGGACGCGGCGGGGAGGTCCGGCGCGGCGGTGCGTGGTGGTGGCGGGGTAGGCTAGGGCGGCCGGGGAGGGGGATCTTATAGGGAGGAGAGAGGGGAGCTCGAGCGGCCGGAGAGGGCGGAGAAGGCGGGGACGTGGCCGGGCAGCGCGGCGCGAGGCGGGCGGAGCGGAGTTGCTGGAGGCGGCGTCTCCGCCGCGAGACGCGGGCCAGGGTGACTGGGGGAGACGGGTGGCTGGGTCGGGTCGGGTGCGGGTCTGGAGGATCCGACCCGACCCGCTAGGGAAATGGGTTTGGGCCGGAGTCTGTTGGGCCGGGCTGGGCCGGCCCAATGGGCTTAGGGTTTATTTAATAATAATAATAATAATAATAATAAATATAATAAAATCAGTAATTAATTAATAAATAATTAATTAATTAATTAAATAAATAAATAAATACTTTTTAGGCATTTAAAAATAGGTTTGAGGCCCAATAAATTTCAGAAAAATTGTCCTAAGTCCAATTTTTTATTTTACATCCAAAAATATTATTTCCATAATATTTTAATATTGTTTATTATCATTTAAAAATCATTGAATAATTAAAACCCTGTTTTTAAATTATAGAAAAATCCCTGAAAATTCCAGAAAATTGTGAAAATTCCAGTTTTTAAAATTTTGAAAAATCAGGGGGTTTACACCCCACCCAATGCTCTAACATGTCATATCCATGACACGATAATACCTCTAATAACCGCCAGGTCTACTAGCATGCAAAGTTTCTATTGGCAGTTATCCCTATCCGTCGCACGACCTATAAGTACCGGTGGCCAGCCGAGTACGCAAGTCCGTGTCCTACATGTGACTCACACTCGTGTAAGAATAGTGTCATGGCCAATGAAACATAAATGTCTCATGCAAATGGGGTAGTCTCATAAAGTAGGTCCAATGCATATACATAAATAAAAACATAGTACGACGACACCGTCGTTGCACCCAAGTTTCCTTGGACGCGCAGATTATATAGCAGTTAAAACAAATGAACTAAATAAACAAAAAATAAACATGCATGCCTCATATGGAATGTAAAAACAGTACAATGGCAAGGTATACTTGCCTGGCAAGAAATCTGTAAGGTGTACGCGCCCAAATGTCAAGGACACAGAACCTGGAACTAAAGACTCCGAACAAACGTCTCCGGATGCTGAAATAAATATCACCAATATTTTCGGAATGAGCAAAATAGCTAAAAAGCACATCCCTTTCGTCCAATTTGGACACAGGGGCAAAACGGTAATTTCGGATAAAAGTGGGGTCCACGTGTGGCCCACTTTGCACCGAAAAGCGTGCCAAGGGTAACAGTCTCTAAATGGGACAAATTATATGTCAAACAACTCTATATGTCAATACGAACCCAACGGTATATCCAAATGTGGATTCCGATGGGCCGAACAGAATTTTGTCCAAAAGTCAACTGTGGGGCCCGCCAATTGGCGATATGGTCAACCGCCTCAGAAATGCGTGAAAATTGGGTCACAGGACCAGCGCGTTACCACGAGTCCAGTGGCGTAAGTTTCGTCGCAATCTGACAAGCATGCACAAAATACGCTCGAGTTCCACAAAAGTTATGACACGATGTGTGTCCGCGGATACGGTCTGATTCCGGCGCGCACACACGTCCGAATCAGTCCCCACAAAGTTTCACGTGTCCGGTTACGCTGCGTGCACCATGCGGTACACTTGGTACACGGCGGGGCGGTCCCGTTTGGCGGGGCGCGCTCCATTTTCCAACTTTTGGAAAACTGAAAAAAGTGGGTGCGCGCAGTTTTGTGACGAATTTAACTATGTCCACAGCAACTAATAGCATAGGGTTATTTAACAGAAAATAAACTAGGTCAGGTATTCTACAGGTATCAAAAAGAATCACCGAATTCGGATCTCTGTGGTGGAAGATACGAACTCGGCAATATGGGTGGTCATTCTGGAATTCTGCGATTCCAGAATTCTGTCTGCTCGCCCAACTTGGACGCTGTTTTTCACCTAGGGGCACACGTTGTCCGGGGTTGGCTATAAAACAAGTATGGAAGAGGGTTAAGGGGTGATCATACCTATGAAGACGGAACAACGTTTGGTTGAGCGAGTCAACGGAAAATCGCTCCGGAGCGAAGGTGCTTCGAGTGGGATTCTGCAGGGCCCGAGGTCGGAGTCGACGGGATGGTTGGATGGCTTGGCGGGGCTTCTCTGGCTGCGGTGGCGGCTCTAGATGGGAAGAGGAGGTCTGAAAATTTTAGGTTAGGGTTTTTGAATGATATATATATATATATATATATTATAGGGAGAGAGGGAGGGATGGAGCGTACGCGGCCAATGGGGTCGGGCAAAAGGGGGTTAGCCGCTGAAGCATAAAGGGTTTTGTAGCAAATTGCTAAATGAAGGGGGGCGGTCCACGTGTGGGCAAGGCCTAAGGGCTGAAGACAATAGAAATTCCTAAGTTGCTGTAGTGGTAAAGTATGTTATTATTATTAATATTATTATTATTATATTATAATTATTATTAAATTCTTTTCTTAATCTTTTCTTTTCTTTTCTTTTGTAAAAATATATATACATATATATTTGTGTATACATATATATATTATATATATATATATACTCATAAGAAAATTCATGGATTAGAATAATGTACACCGTTAGGCTAGCAACTGCTTAAGGGGTCTCCTACATGGAATAAATTTCGAAAAATTTCTGATGGTCCCATAAGTCATCTAAGTGCCCAAACACCTAACATAAAAATTATTAAAAATCTATTTCTCCTATTTAGACCTAATTACTACAATTTAATTAATAATTAATAAATAAAGGGGTATATACGATTTTCTAGGAAGGGGGTTTTACATGGATCGATACTCTAAGTTATGCACTAGCAAGATAGAGTTTCCATATTCTATACACAATGATGAAGCAGGATTGTTCCTGTAGATAACAGAATTTTGGGTCTCACTAGTAGCTCTACAAATGGCCCGTGTTCTATCATCTTTGATCCACCCCGAAGGGACTAACAATAGAACCATTCTCCTAGGAGGAGAGGATACGCGACGAGGGCACAAGATTAAATTGAGAAGTCATTATACAGATATTTATAAAGATTATTGGCACAGAATTAACACGAACACAGAGATGAGAAAAGAATTATATATGTCTCTTTATAATATAAATCAATATATGTGTTTAATTTTGGGTTGTCAAAGAAATGCATACCGATTTGGAGACTAGAGATCCTTATAGTGTTTTTTTTTCCTCAAAACATTGTCGACTGACTAGCCGAATACTTGTTGTTGGAGTGGGTGGGGTTTACTTGTTGTTGGAGTGGGTGGGGTTTACTTGTTGTTGGAGTGGGTGGGATTTTCAACCTATGTGAAAAATATCCTGAAGTTGGATTGAGTATTCCTACATATAATAGGAATACCTCAATATATTTGGATTGGATATTCCTACATATAATAGGAATATGTCAATGGATTTGGATTTGTATTGGGTATTCCTGTATATAATAGTAATACTAGTTGTGGGTTTGAGACTATATATATTAGGTGTCTCCTAGCCCTAAGATATATCTCAAAAAAAAAAAAATGTAAAAGGAGGCAAGAGTGCTTTTACAACATTGGAAGGAGAGAGGAATAGATTGAAGGCTATTTCGAAGAGGAGGTCGCTTTTGGGTAATTCTTTTCTCGTCATCTCCGTTCTTCGTTTGTCTGTGATCTATTTTCTATTCCAAAGAGTTGTGGTGATCCGTTTGGATCGGTGAGAAGTTTGTAAAAAGTCGTTGTATTTCTTATTCCATTAGTGGAGACTTTTCAGGGTTGGACTCCGATCGTCCCGTGGTTTTTTCCATTTGGATTCTTCACGTAAAAATCTACGTGTCTGCGATTTGTGTTTGACGTTTTTGGTTTGTGTGCTTTTGCTCGATTCTCTCGCAGGACTTTTTGGTTTGGGAAACGATTTCCGCGTTTTCGTTTCCAACACTTTGTATGTATATTTTCAATGGGGATAGATGATTGGCCCATGGATCTTGAATTTGGTCCAGAAGTGTAGGCCTAGGCCTTTGAGATGATTTTGCTTCCAATCAAAGGGAAATAAAAAGAAACCATCATCATGGATGGATTGACCTCTTGTCACTTGCTAATTAACACACTTCCACGACAGCCAATCACTTTCAATATGAGTCGTCTAATAAACATCAGTGTATCGACGACAATTGCATGCATGCATGCGTGCATGCGTGCGTGCGTTCGTGCGTGCTCGCTCGGAGTACTACTATAGTACGTAGTGCTGGTCGGCACTAGAGACATATTTCTCAAAATGTTCTCACCTACTAACTAACAACTTACTACACGATCACTTCTGGCATATGATTAATTCGTCGAATAAACATCTTCGGTGTCGATCCACATGTGCATATATATGTATGCTCTAAGTACTGGAAATGCCGATTGCCACTATAAACTCGTCGTCTAGTGTCAATTAATTTATCCATGATTGAATAAGAATCGACTTTCTTCAACTAGCAACTCAACAAGCTCGTTGTCTACGTATGGATCGAACGAATGTCTTCTAGCTCACCGCTTTGTGTTCGTCAATGGTTCCACTCTACGAATTGCTGGAGTGGACCTTAACTAGCTAGTGAGAAGAACAATGAACCATTATATATATATATATATATATCATATAATTAAGCTGTTGACTAGTTCCACCACTAAATTGCAATTTTGTTGGTTGAATGAAACAAAGGCCGAACTCCTTACAACAAATACATAGAGAATATCGACAACTTTACATAAACTAAGCCCAGGCCACGTCCTCGTCAATTTGTCTTAATGGGTCATGAAAGTGTTGAACAACATATATATGCTTAAATTAATTGCTTGGTGACTTTTGTAGGTCCATAATCCTTTATGAAGAAGGACAAAGGAGATCAAGGATTGTGACCTATATAATAACCTCTTTAAAGACAAAACTACGTAGGACATGATTTCCTTGTCCGTGCTTTCCAACTCGAGGAATCTTATTGATTACTTCCTTTTTTATATATATTTTACACTTCTTTTTCACTTTTCCCTCCCTCTTTAATACAATATGACTACCACATGAGCACTCTAAGTTCGCTATATTTCACATGATCATGTAATAATGTAAGATAAAAATAATTTCTGAACTCATAATCTCACTATTTGTTAAACCCGTAACAATAGCTCGACAATTTTAAGAGTTTGAGACTATAATCTTCACGATATCACACATAGATCCATGTAGTGACAAGTTATAAGTTCAATTAATTGTTACATTAATTATAGAAGCATCTAATTAGTAAATATTATAGGAGGAAAAGGGAAAAAAAAGTATATATTCTTTCGTTAAGAGCAGTGCAACAACATCCACCGAACTCAACTGGCGGCTATTATATATGCTCAGTGAGAAAATGTATAACCATCCTGACTAGACAGACGGTTTTGGAATCAAACCGCGAGGGAGGTGTGGGACAGTGGACCCAAATAACATATAACACAGTGTTAGCTTTGTTTGAGCAAAAGCTCAATTTTCTTCTTTCCTTTAGTCCCACATCGAATGGGCCAACCCCTCCTTGTGTGTATATATTATTTTCTCTTCATTGCTTTCTTAAAGATGTTGTGTGGGGGACTCCTTGGGCCACACGCGCGCACCGCCGCCCGGCTCGGCTCGGCGCGCTTAACGGGTGCGGGTACGTACCCACACCTGCGGGCGCCGAATGCCGATCCAATTTACTCTTCGGGTTCGGACTGGGATCCAAAAATCTTTTTGCTGCTCTTTATTTTTTGGACCCATTTGGCTCTTTCAAATTTGAACGTTGAGGCTCATGTCCAGATTCATTGAACCTTGCAACGACTCTTTTGACAGCCTTTTTTCACGTTTTATTTGCTCCTTAATGGCATGTTTATGAGCCATTAAGTACCCTGTCTGTGGCCAGATTCATTGAACCTTGCAACAGCTTCAGCCTATTTATTTGGTCTCATTCTGCTTCATTTTTTATACAGAAAACTCTCATACGTGAAACCTCTCTCTCTCTTCTCTCAAACCATTCTGTTATCTGAATCCTTGCTCTGGACAGAGCTAAGTTCGGTCTCTCTCTCCGAGTTGTGTGCAACAAAGAGAACTCGGTAGTCAGAGAATTTTACCACTAGGAGCTTCCGAGAAACGTCTGCACATAGACCTCGGATCAACTCTTAGG
This sequence comes from Iris macrosiphon, assembly GCA_036927795.1. Lineage (NCBI taxonomy): Eukaryota > Viridiplantae > Streptophyta > Magnoliopsida > Asparagales > Iridaceae > Iris > Iris macrosiphon. Next base: position 182,267,059 of record JAYESA010000001.1, read on the forward strand.
GCAGTGCTTCGTGCACGACTTCCCCGGAGGCCGGTAACAAATTCCGTTTTTCTTATTTTTCTCTTATAAATCTCTAAAAAATAATATTTATTTATATTATAAATACTTTTACTAACACACAACGTGTATAAAATTTCGTACTAATTGCCGGACATCTAAAAAAAAAAAAATCAATTATCCAAACCTTTAGTTGACCCCAAGAGGTTCTCATATATGCACTCTTCACGTGGGACATATAAAGAGCTAGAGCCTGCCTAGCTAGAGTTAGATCGATCGATAAGAACCAACCAACAACCCAATCAATTAGCTAGATCTCCTCCATGGCATGGCCCTCCTCCACTTCTTAATTCACTGGCGCCATGACATGACATGAATGGAGTCACACACTTGTGCATCGATCGATCACATCACAAAAATGGAAGATCGATGTGGGAATATATGAAGGGACAAGATATTGCTAAAATTTGGTTTATATACCTCCAATTGATTAATTCAACCTTTAGTCAAGGTACGCACCATTAGCGTGATATCATCAAGGTATGCCATTTTAGTCAAAGATACGCGTGCTTAGGTATACATGCATGCTACCGACACAATAACAACAATAAGAAAGAGCCGCATCACTTGGAAATATTGCAAAATTTTCCGGTCTCGATCCCACCAATAATGACTTTAGGCGAAATCACAATATTAGCTTGTTAGGAGACATGCCATCTAAAGCCAATACATCCTAACTATGTATCATTCATATGCATTACTCTTTAGTACTAGTTATAAGTTATATTCACGTGACCAAACAAAAATTAAGTAATATTATTAAAAAATTAAGCAAAAATCTAAATTATATTAAAATAGTTTAAATATAATTTAAATATATTTTAATTAAAAAATATATATATATGTTTTTAGAACTTTGGATATATGTTTAAATAATACTAAGTAGTTAGTTTAAATAGGATTTGAATATTAAATTTAATTTAATTTAAATCAGTTATAAGTATGTTTATAAAATTTTGGATATATGTTTATGTAGTTAAAAAGATTTTAGACATAAGTATTGTGCTGAGGTTTTTTAGTTTGACCACTAGAAATACAGTCCAACATTGAAAAAACCTACAAGAATGTATCTCACTATATAGCTACGTTTTCTATTGGCATATGCACATGGAATGTGGTGATCCACGTGGTTGCCATAATGTGATATTTTTCTAGAGGGACAGAGTTTGAATCCTCAAAGAAATATTTTATGTTTTTTTGTTTTTCATTTGTTTGAAAATTTCCCTAGGAGCTAAGCACTCAGGCATGTGCGAATGACGCAAAGTGACACGCTTTGCACGTACACATCGGTCGCGAGATGACGCTTTTACACTGAGTTCGTATCGGAAGCGAGATAGAGCTTTTGCGCTACGCTTGCGCACTAGCAGTTGCAACGTGGCTTTGTGCACTGCTTTGCGCGTGGCAATTTGCATGCGGGCATTTGCACGTGGCAATTTTCACGTGGGCAAATGTGCGTGGCATTTAATTTTTTCGACGGGTATTTGTGCGTGGTTTCTGCACGGAACGTCACTTCGGTTGCTCCCGGAGTATAATCGCCCACTTAATGGATGATGGTTACAGTAATAACCGTCCACTTAATAAGTAGTTAATTACAGATTTATTGTCCTTAATGGGTAGTGGGCTGCTCAAGGTGTTTGCTCTCCCTATATATGTACCCTTGAGTTCTTCTTAAGAATATACAGAACGGGAGAGTTAGCTGCTGCAGCGTTTCGAGCAACGAAGTGGTTTCCGTCCAAGGAGTCAAGGTGTTGTCCGAACAAGAGTAATAAAAGAGTGATCCAGAAGTTCTAACTCGGAATTTGCTGGTACCTGAAAGAAGATCGATGAATAAGGTCAAATCTTGCTTTGAGCGACGGTGGTCTTAATCACCCCAACGAAATCGTTCATCAAAGTTTTTTTTCTTTTATTTTCTTGATGTAGCAACTCGGAAGTTCTGAATTTTTCGTTGTAATCTTCTCTTTCATCTTTTCCAGAGTTATTGTAATAGTTGTAATCTTTTCAATTTTTTCACATTTTGTATGTACATTGTAACCCTTGGGAACAACATGTTGTACATACAGTGGTAGTTAGAATTTTTTCATACAAGAGTATACATGACTGTTCATTTTGAACCGTTTTCTAACCTCTTTATAATAGTAACTAGTATCGTACACGCGCACTGCACGCAAATAAAAAAATTGTTAAAAATAATTTAAATTTGAATTTGTTACAAATAAGACTGTCATGCGAGATTTAAATTTGGCTATAGTTAGACAATAGTAGGTAGTTAAATAATTAATTCAATTTTTATTTTTATTTATTTTTTAATTATGTGAGAATACACATATAACTTATTTGAAACCGTCTTCAAGTTTCTTTACGAAGAGCAGAGAAAAAAGAAAAAGATAAAAGATGTTTGTCAAAACAAAAACAACTAGTATAAATTTCATTAATTTATTTTTTCTTTAATTCTCAAATCTATTTGAAATTCCTAATGGTACTTTTGCCGGTTAGAAATTTCTCCCTTTTTGCCACCCAATTACAACAGCCCTCCAACCAAAATATATTTTACGGAGAGGAAACAAAAAAGAAGCAGTATTAATTATCACCCCGTCTAAACCCTAAAGTTAGCCCCGTCTTGAACCTCACCACCACCCTTCCCTGAAACCTCGGCCTCCTCCGCATCGAAACTCGCATGCACGCTGTAGAGAACATAAACAACAACGGCCACGCCCGAAAACAATCCGAATCGAATATAGGACGGCCCGTCGAGGGATCCCAGCAGGAACACGTTGAGAAATATCGAGGCCGACGGAATCCACGGCATCAGCGGCACGCCCCAGAACTCCGGCTTCCTGGCCTGGGGCACCCAGCACTGGAACACGTAGAGAACGCCAATGCCCGCCAACGCACACGCGCTGAGCACTACGGCCTTGCCCGTGCCGGGAGGCATGAAGTGCCATACGAGGGTGAAGAGGACGGAGCAGGAGGAGAAGACGAGGAGGAAGGCGACCGTGCGGGGCTTGTCGGTCGAGCCCACGGAGACGTAGCGACGGTAGATGACGGCATTGGCCACCATGTAGAAGACAAAGAGGGTCCCGATGGAGACCAGATTCAAGAGAACCTCTAGGTCCGTGAAGAGGGCTATAGCAGCCGTGAACACACCTGAGAAAGTAATTAACAACATCATTAAAAAAGTGGGTCTCGATAGCATTATTATGCAACAACAACAAAATTACATTAAAAGACCCCTTAAGAGAAGATAAAATATTCGTGGCCGGCCCAGAAACCATGGCCCGACCCGATGTCCGGAATGGGCCCGTTAATGTGAAAAAATTAACAAATAAAACTAGGATCAAAGAACCTCCAGTACATAATAACCACTATATTACAAGTATCTATTTTGTATTAAAGTTGACTCGTAGTAAATTCTAATTCTATTATAGACATGTCCATTTTGATGCTCTTCATAGTCCAGTCTATCTACGTGTGTGTTATATTTTGATGGAGTGTCGTATTTGTGTCCGTAGAGGGTACAGAATATATTAGCATTAGCATATCCAAAAGAGGATGGGAAGGAAATGAGGTTACCGAGGAACGCGGAGGCGTTTACTGGAGTGGATGTCTTTGGGTGGACCTTAGCAAGACACGCTGGCACGACGTGGGACCTAGCGATGACACAGAGATAACGGGCCTGGCCGAGCATTGCCACCAGGAGTGACGTCAGGATGCCGAAGCTGGCCCCCACGCCGACCACATTGGAGACCCATCCCCAGCCGTCTGATCCTTTGAACGCCGCCGAGAACGGTGATTCCGGATCAATCTGAAATAAATAAATATAAGTGCTAGCCGCCCAAAATATTGGATCAGCAACAATCTAGCGGTGCAGATATTTTTGGCATCTTCTCAAGTTTGGCCCACAGACTCGACTCGGGCTTTTTAAAATTATATTTGCAAATAACACTCCCTCAAATTTAGTAGTAGAAACAAATCAAAAGTGGCTTTACCAAGTCATAGGGCATGAGCATCGCCATGGAAGCGGCCATGAGGCAGTAGAGGACCGTCACGAGCACCACCGAGCCCGAAACGCCGATGGGAATGTCGCGCGCGGGGTCCTTGACCTCCTCGGCCATTGTCGACACGGCGTCGTAGCCAATGTAGCTCAGGTAGACCGTGGCCGCACCGTAGAATACTCCGGAGGCGCCGTTGGGGAAGAAGCCTCCGGGGTTCATGTCGGGGTGGGCCGGGCGGGTGAAGTTCTTGGCGTCGCCCCGCCAGAAGCCCATGACGATGACGAAGAGGATGAAGGCTATGTGGAGCGCGGTGAGCAGCATGTTGAGGAGAGAGCTCTCTTTGGTACTGTAGCAAATGCAGATCGAAACGGCTATGACCAGAGCGACCGCGAGAAAGTCCATCTGGTTGAACCCTTCCGGCAGCTTGTCGATGGTGATCCGCCACCGCTGCGTCGTGTCCACCCCGATCGCGGTGCCGAGGTACGCGGTGAAGCTTCTCGCCACCGCCGCGTTCGAGAATACGTAGTCCATTATCAGATTCGCCCCCGTTATAAAAGCAGCAAATTCACCTGCAATAATTTATTAATTCATCAATCAATCTGTCATTTATTACCCTCACGATATCCCTTTGTAATTGTAAAAAAATGTTATCCTCCGATTGAAAAAAAATATATATATATATATATACGGAATAAGATTATCCATAGCATTGGGATCAACTATTTCCAAAGGAGAAAACATATGGATATTTTAATTAAATCAAGAAATATCCTGTATATAATTAACTATAGTTCTAAATTAGTAGTAACTAAGTCGTAGGTAGTAGGGCGGTGAGCTGACCGAAGGTGACTCTGAGGTAGCTGAAGGCGCCGCCAGCGACGGGCAAATCGACGGCGAACTCTGTGTAGCAGAAGGCGGAGAGAAGAGCGCAAAGGCCCGCAATGGCGTAGGAGACGACGACGGCGGGGCCCGCGAAGTCCCTGGCGGCATGGCCGCTGACGACGAAGACGCCGGCGCCGACCATGCCGCCGAGGCCGAGGCCGACGAGGTCGGGCCAGCAGAGGGAGCGGGCCATGTCGGATCCCGAGCGAGCCCTGAGCCGGCTCATCTCCTCGTAGGGGGTGGTGACGGAGCCGGCCCTGGACTTGAGGCGGGCCGGGGTCTGGGTCAGGGCGTGAGCGTAGGACTTGAAGCTGGAGAAGGAGGAGCATGATGGAATGAAGCTCTGTTCCATCACTGGAGATGGGTTTGTTTGTTCACCTTCTTGCTTATAAAGAGGAGCTGAGGAGAGTGGCAGGAGAGAGCTAGAAGATGGTTGGCACTTCAATTCTTCATAAGAGTTTTATGGTGGGCTGACTGATATGTCATTTATTATAATTAATGTAGGGGGATAAAACAAAATAGTATTTATTATTTTTCTTCTCTAATAAATAATAATAATAATAATAATTATTATTATTATTATTATTATTATTTTGAAATTTTGTGCACATTGTATTGCATATTTTTGAAATTACTGCCTTCCAACTTCTCCTATTTTATAAATAAAAAGAATAATACGTGTTAGTGTCTCGATTCACTGATCTTCTGTCATCCAATCAGAATCTTATATTTCTTTTCGGTAATCATAAGAATCATTCGAATTCAATTATATAATATAAAAAAATATACAGTAGTGCTTTGTATACAATTGATAATTAATTCTTAATTTCATTGTCAGTCATATTTGTGAGATGGATATCAAAGTGCTTGAGGAATCAAATCTTAATTTGGATGACAGTGTACAATCTGATTAATGCGAGAAGACATGAGATTGTTACAAAACACTTTCGCCGAAAGAGAGCACCATCCTTGAAGAGTTATGTATTATGGAATTAAGAATTGAAGCATTAAGACAAAAATGTTAGTTAAATGTTAGATGGACGCAAAGATCGACTGACGACAAAATAAACAGTTGAACACTCATAATTGACGTGGAAATAGATCACGTCACACATAATTGTTGTGTTGTGAGGGTTGGGTTTAATTATTTTCTACGTAGAGGACACCCATGGCTGTTGTGAAGAATGTCAATCAAACAGTTGAACACTCATACTTGTTGATAATCAGTGTCATAATCTTATTGTTTGTTCCACCACCGTGGCCGACCCACCCACCACTACCCAGTCGGTCCGCACCTCCAAGCCGCACCTATTTCTTGTAGGACTCCACACGACCTACCATTATAAATTGTTAAGAATATTTCCCTTCCCCCCCAAATCTAATCCACCGGACTTTGGAGCTTAATGCCTTCCTCTCCTATCCCAATTTTTTTCCAAATTTTAAGTTTAATATCCAAAAAATTTCATAATCACAATTGTTAGATTTTGTTTAACTTATTCAATTTTGACCATTTGAACCATTTAAATCAAAGATTAAGATTAGATAACTTAAACAAGATTCAATAGTTGTGATCATAGAATAATTTGAGAATGCAAATATATATGGATATCCTACATGAGTCATGCATACGTGAACCAATAGAAATGAATATATATTCAAATATATATGGATATCCTACATGAGTCTGATTCAAGGCATAGTCCATCAAGCACTTCTTCAGATTAAGGCAATAGTCACTACGTGAGATTCAAGGCTGTAGTCCATCTCATCTATGCATAGTATTTTACTGCCCAGATGCTCTCTCTCTCTCTCTCTCTTTTTACTTCACTCTTATCTCTGTTTCGGAACTTGAACTTTTGGAGGGGATTGTTGGCTTTACTTTCAAAAGCTCAAGCTCCTTTCCTTTTCTTTAGTCCCACATCGGATGGGCCAAAGCTTTCTTGTGTACATATATTAGTTTCTCTTCTTTGCTCTCTTAAAGTTGTTGTGTGGGGAACCCCTTGGGCCACACGCGCGCGCCGTCGCCGCCGCCCGACCAGGCTCGGTTCGGTTCGGTTCGGCGCGTAACGGGTGAGGGTGAGGGTACGCGCCCATATCTGCGGGCGCCGAATGCCGTTTCGATTTTCTCTTCGGGCTGGGACCCTAAAATTCTTTTTGCTCCTCTTCAATTTTTATTTAATTTTCTGAATGTTGGAAAATTAATTTCTTCCGTTACAAATTATTTTTGAACCGTTATAATTTTGTGTCCAGGTTCATTATTTCTTTCTCCTGTGTAACGGCTGAATTAATAGGAAAATTAATTCATACCATTACATATTAGTATTATATATTTGTCTGATTTTCTTTGTAAAGATCAGAAATCTTTCTCTCCAAAAAATTGCTGCCAACAGATTTTTCACTCCATTCTTCGTCGTCATTTCACTCATCTCCAAGCTCTGGGCAGAGCTAAGTTCTGGTCGTTCTCTCCAAGTCGTGTGCGGCGACGAGATACCGGTAGTGCGGGGCTTTTACCACTAGGAGCTTCGGGAACGTCTGCAGACAGATCCCGAATCAACTCTTAGGGCAGTGCTTCGTGCACGACTTCCCCAGAGGCCGGTAACATCAATCTAATTTTCTATTTGTTTTGATTCACAAAAAATTTCAATAAGAAAGCGAAAATTATTTCTAACATGAATTTATGCATCCCATGTGCACCCATGTGCACTAGTATACTCCATTCCTATTGGTCCACATGTGCATTGACTTATGTAAAAATATGAGTCTATAACTCATATATATATATATATATATATATATATATATATATATATATATATAAAACTCATATATATATATATATATATATATATATATATATATATATATATCCTAACGGTTAAGACCGATGCACCAGGACGGGGTGGTCATGGGAACAAGATCTCCCAACACCATTAATTCTCCTTTGGGAAAATTAAATGTTGGAGTGGCGGTTCGGTGCAGTGTAGGCGCAACAGCTGCGTGAGACATTCAGGCCAGATGGAGCCTTCGGGCGTGGTCCTTCAGGCTGGGTTGGTGGTGCCTTCGGACCGGGATGTAAACCTTCGGGCTGGATGGGACCTTTGTAGCCTCTCGAAGGGACCTGAATAAAATTTATCTTCTTCGAATATATATATATATATATATATATATATATATATATATATATATAAAAGACGAGATCGGGATCCCCTCATGTTTGTATCCATAATATTTTCTTTTTCACAGCCGTTGGATCTTGTTTAAGTCATCTAATCTTAACTTTTTGTATCCATAATACCTATTTTGGTAGTGTTACGCGTGCATTCAACATATGGTTTCGCGGTGTTATGTAAGCGTCCAGCGCGGGATCGGCAACGTAACACATGCACTCAACGAGTGTCACAATATGCGTCCAACGGGTGATTCCGCGACATGTTGCACGTGTACCGCAATAAACTCAAGTGTTGCGGGAGTGTGTGTTCTGCGACTGCTAGTAGGACGATGATATTCATAACCACTTAATGTGGGCTTGTGGCGTAGTTAACCACCCTAATTCTTTTAGGAAAATTTACCCTAATCAACCGTCCGACTTGGTCCCTTGGTCGGTTGGTTTAGATTTTTTTTGGGTCTGGGTTGGTCTGGGTTGGGTTGGTTTAGATATATATTTTTTTTAGTTGGGTTGGTTTTAAAGGTAAATTTTTTTAGGTTGGGTCTGTTTAGATTTACCCCTCCCTCTTCCTATGTCATGTAATCAACCCTCCCATGCATTCATTGAACCATATTCTTCTTCAACTGATCCTTCCATGCATTTATTGAACCCACCCACCCAATAAACCATCTCCATCCAACTCCAACCAATCCCACGTACGGAACGGAGGGAGAGCTATTTTTCCACCAACAGGGATGGCAGAATTTCGGCATGGCATATTTTCGCCAACCAGCTTTGGCATTTTTTCGTCAACAAAGACGGTAGAATTTTGGCTTTTGCCATTTTTCCGCCAACGTTGCATGCAAAATTTTGGGTTTCCAATTTTCTGCCAACAGCTCTGGCGGAGTCTATCTCTCCCACTAATTTTTGAAAACTTCTTTCGTTCTATCTAATTTCATTACAAATATTTTTGTCACAGCAAATTTTTGGAAAAATATATAAGAAAATATTGATTAATCATGTATGATAAAAATTGTATTGATCGAGCAACTATAAAGTCTAAACATTAGAAAAATTATAACTCAAATTTGTATAATCTTGACCTCTCTCTGGCATCTCCTAAACCACCAACACCTTCTAGCAATTAAATAAGTACAAACATGAAAAAATAAATAAAATGAGATAGATCAGTAAAATAAAAATATAATATATGCGAACAAAGAATACAGACTCCAAAATATCAAAATATCAAACAAACGAGTATATAATAAAATGTACGCACCATTAAAATAAATGATTTAAGCATTAACTAGCAAAATTAACAAATACTAACAATAAAAGAACCATCACCAAAAAAATTGTCCTCCTTGCATTTTTAGACTCAAAAGCACTGATTATGGTTTGCATATCAATTTTATCAAGAAAATTATTCTCAGTATATAACAAAGCTAATCCATTTAAAAATAATACTACTAAAAAATAATAATATTAATATATAAGAAACGTTATATAAAAAAAAGCTCGTACAAAATCATCCATAAAAAAGATATAAATAACAAATAAATGTAGTGAACACATAAGTCTAAACACAAGTAAAATACGAAAATGAGAAGTAATGATATCAATAATCAATAATTAAAAAAAAAATTATTGATTTCTAGTAATATTTTATTTCCGTACTAAAACATGATTTTTTAAGTTTATTATTTGTAATGCCCCGTTCCCCCTACTCGGGGAGCGCGGCCAAGAAATACTTACGACCGTCCGAACGGGACAGATTGAATTAAGATCCTTTCCTCGTTATGGATTGGTTTCTTCGAAATCAGGTCCCATATACAATGGATTGTGCCTCGAGGATGGACTCGGCGGCAGAGTCGAGAGGGGCCTTTCCGTTGCGTTGGTTTCTTGTTCGTTTTCGTGCCGCTTGGTTGCTTTCTTGTTGGTTTTATGACTTGCGTTTTCTTGAACGGTTTCAATGGATTTCATTGCTTTCGTTCTTAGGATTTCGCATTTCGTATCGAGCCTTGGAGACCGAAGCAGGAGGTATTGATCATCCGTTGGTGCGTGCAGGTGATCGTGTAGACGACGCGCGAGCGGAGTCTTAGAGATCTCTACTTCTTCTTCCTATTCAACCAACTTGTGAGTGGCTCTATTTCGATAAGCACCTTCTTTCCAAGGGCTCCGTTCATAATAAAATTGACTCAGTTGTGCATTCAATCAAACGATACCAATTAAGTAACAAGTTGGATAACAAGATAAGATAAGAAGTAGGCTTGGAACACCCATTGCTTGTCATACAAAACCTTGCATAAATTCATTGATGCATGCATGTTCGTTGGGTGTTTAATGGGTTGGTATTTATTGATAGTTCAAAGTGTTCTTCTATAAACTGCTGCATGTTATTTCATATAACTTGTTGGTTGATTGTGATAGTACAGTAAAGCAGTTTCATACATGATGTTCTTTAAATCGCTAGTAAGTAAATCTATGAAGTTCGGTTCATAGAAATGGTCATGGAAATTCTTGTGCACAAGGGATCCAGGTTCCTGCGAACGGTTACCGGGGCACCGGGCCGTTTCGACCCGGACGAAATCTACTTTCTTAGTCGTGCTAAAATGAGTTAGCACAGGGAGCGGGAAATTGTAGCGGGGCTAGCTACCCGCGCTGCAAGCGTCGTCGCCAGCCCAGACTAAACCCATGATGGCTCCTAAACAACAAAGAAAGATATTGTGTATATTTAAACTGTGCAGACTAACTATGTCTTCGTGACAGGGAAGGCTATGGTAAGTTGTACAGGTGGTTCAGACGGTACAGGTAAAGTCACCGAACGGTGGCATGTGGAGTTATGTTATTTTGTTCTTGCATACCTGCTAAATGAAATCTGAACTAGGCAAGAATAGAAACCCACCTAAGAACATAATTGTAGCATACTCATTAGAACTCATCTCATGAGCTTGGTAAAGTTGAGCAGCTAGCCTTCACCAGTGCTTTTCGAAGTACTGACCCTCGTTGTAGCAGGTTCCCCGGCGCAAGGCAACGCGGCGAGGAGCTGAATTTCTCTCCGGACTTTTGGGATCCTTGGCGGTTCGTGGCCAAGACTTTTGGAGGCTCAAGCTAGAAGCCTTTCACTCTCTCTCCGTTGCTGAATATCGCTAAGGCGATGGTGCTTACTCGCACCCAAGGTGTTTTGTGTTTTTGAATCTATGTAAAGGGACATAATGTATGGATCGGCTATCTCATTTTGCGTCCAAGTTTGTAAGCCCGTGGGGCATTTTATACTTTTGAGTCAAGCGATGTAAAAAGATGTTCATTATGAATAAAAGAGAAACTTTTCTATGCCTCAACCTTGTGTTATCTTATATGTCTACTCTGTTGCATTGTTCTAAAGAATATCCTTATGCCTAAGGCCTTGTGCACGCGCGCCCTACGCGTGCACGGCATCACGCCCGGGGGACGATTATCGATTAGCCGAAATCGGGGCGTGACATTATTAACCATTTACAAAAAGGGAGACTAAAATGAAAGCTTAAGAAGTAATCATATTAATAACCAACTATTAAAACAAAAGTGTTAGATTTAATAACACATTTTATTCTATACTAAAATAATACTTCTTTAATAATCATTTTTTAAACAATAAATTAGAAATGAAATGAAAAAAAAAACTAACAAATTCACACCGGTAGGATTCAAACCATGGACCTACTGCGGAAACCAATCAACAAACTACACTCCCCCATCTACTAATTGAGCTAAGATTGGTTGTTGTATAAAAGATAACACATGCAATATTATACTATTAAATCCTATAGACTTAAATATTTAAGTTTAAATAGCAAAAAAATATATAGGGTGTTATTATTAACACTCTTAAAATGTCACGCTGCACTCCTATTTAATTTTATATTATTCAAATTTTAAATATGTCCTTGCAATTGATGGGAACGGGGTCCATCCCCATGATGAACCAATATGGATTTGATCCATGAAAATCGGTCACCCATGGTTGGGTTCGGCCAAGTACTTAGCCATTTTTCTGGGTGCAGTTTCTGTGACTAGATACAGTTTTGGGAGCCATTTTCGGAGCTGTTGCAGGCATAATTAGGCTCGGTCTTCAACGCGAAAGTTGTTGGAAAAAGTTTTCTCTTTCTTTCCAGCTTTGAACCAGATCATTCTGAGGTGTATTGAAGAAGTTATGGCTCTCGAAAGTAGGCTATCTGTTCATATTCTGCATGTATTCATCTTGCATGCAATAATGATGTATTGTCTTTCTCCATGCATTGGAAGATGGAAGGACTAATCTTGGGAGATGAAAGGGCTGCCCTTTGGACTTCTCCATACATAGAGTGGTGTACCCAAGAGGCTTATCCTCCTTATAAATAGAGGGGAGATGGTGAAGGTTAGAACACAACTTGTAATCCTCACACTTGTAATTCTTTTCAAGTGAGTTTGAGAGATAGTGATCCTCAAGTGAAGTTGTACCAACTTGAGAGAAGAGCTCTTTGTAATCTTTCATTTGATTATAGTGAAAAAGGCGAAGAAGGAGCGGGTGAGGACGTAGGCTCAAATTGAGCCGAACCTCGGTAAATCTTGTGTGTGTATCTCTCTTATTTTTTGCTTCTCTTCCATTTCTATTTTATATTCTCATCTCATCACAAAGACGGGAAAGGTCTTATTTTTTCCCAACAGTGGTATCAGAGCCAGGTTGCTAATCTTCTTGTGTTAAGATGGAGACTCCCATCGGCGGCGTTCGTATGATTAGCTTGAATGGCCGCAATTGGATGATATGGAAGGCGAAGATGATGGACCTTCTCTATTGCAAGGACCTCTATGCACCGGTTGAAGGAGTATCTTTCAAGCCGGAGTCTATGACGGCAGAAGATTGGAAGAAGCTCGACCGGAAGACCATTGGCACCATTCGACAATGGGTGGATGACACCGTATTCCACCATGTGTCAAATGAGACTTCGGCGAATAGCTTGTGGAAGAAACTTGAAGATCTCTACGAGAGGAAGACCGCCGGCAACAAAGCTTTCTTGATTCGGAAGCTTGTCAATCTCAAGTTCAAAGAAGGTGACTCTATATCTGAACATCTAAATGAAATTCAAAGTATTGTGAATCAACTTGTAGCTATGAAGATGGTGTTGGACGACGAGCTTCAAGCCCTTCTCTTGCTTAGCTCGTTGCCAGACAGTTGGGAGACTCTGGTGGTGTCTCTTAGCAACTCAGCACCTGACGGAGTTGTATCCATGAACCAAGTTACAAGCAGCCTCTTGAATGAAGAAATTCGAAGAAAGTCATCCGGATCCTCCTATTCTCATGCTCTTGTTACCGAGAATAGGGGGAGGAGCAAAAGCCGATATCCTCAGAACCGTGACAAGTCAAGAGGGAAATCAAAGGCTAGAAAGGACATCAGTTGCTATCACTGCGGGAAGAGTGGACACATAAAACGGGAATGCCGCAAGCTCAAGCGAGAACAAAAGGAAGGAAGGAAGGACCAATGAGAAGCAAGAAAAGACTGAAAGTGCAGCCGTTGCCATTGACAATGAAATTGTGCTTTTCTCGGCATGTGAAGAAGACTGTACAAATCTCACTTGCCAAGACTCGGAATGGGTGATTGATTCTGGTGCCTCCTACCATGCTACTCCCCGGAAGGACTACTTCACTTCGCTTCGTGAAGGTAACCTTGGGACGGTAAAAATGGGTAACAAAAACTCTTCTCAAATTCTTGGCATTGGAAATATTTGTGTTACCACTAACATTGGAACAAAGATGGTTCTAAAAGATGTTAGATTTGTGCCCGATCTTCGTCTTAATCTTCTCTCCACCGGCAAGCTTGATGAAGAAGGATACACAAGCAACTTTGATAAAGGATGTTGGAAGCTTACCAAAGGTTCACTTGTACTTGCGAGAGGAAAGAAGTGTTGCACTCTCTACAAAACTCAGTTCCACTTGGAGAATGATGGACTTGAAACAGTGGAAGGTACCTCTATGGATTTGTGGCACAAGCGGCTTGGCCACATGAGCGAGAAAGGACTACAAACTCTCGCAAGGCGGCAACTACTTCCATCCATGCAAGGTATATCATTATTCCACTGTGATCATTGCTTAATTGGAAAACAACATCGGGTAGCTTTTGTTAAAAACTATAACAAAAAGGAAACCGGCATATTGGACTTAGTCTACTCGGACGTATGCGGACCCATAAATGTAAAAACCTTTAGTGGTGCCTCCTACTTTGTGACCTTCATTGATGATGCATCTAGAAAAGTATGGGTGTATGTCCTAAAAGCCAAAGATCAAGTCTTTGAAGTTTTCAAAGATTTTCATACCAAAGTTGAAAGAGAAACCGGAAAGCTCTTGAAGTGTATTCACACGGATAATGGTGGTGAGTATACTTCAAGGATGTTTGAAGACTATTGCTCTAAATATGGCATTAGACACCAAAAGTCTGTCCCACACACACCACAACACAATGGGGTTGCAGAAAGAATGAACCGCACAATTGTGGAAAGAATAAGGAGTATGTTATCCTTAGCTAAATTACCAAAAATATTTTGGGGAGAAGCAGTACGAACAGCCTGCTACTTGATAAATTTGTCCCCCTCAGTTCCTTTGGATGGAGATATTCCTGAAAGGGTTTGGAGTGGAAAGGATATTTCCTATTCTCACTTGCGTGTGTTCGGGTGCAAAGCTTTTGTGCATGTACCTAAGGAGAAAAGAACAAAACTTGATAACAAATCCATTCCATGCATCTTCTTGGGATATGGAAATGATGAATTTGGATATAGGTTATGGGATCCTAAAAATAAGAAAATTGTAAGGAGCAGGGATGTTGTATTTTGTGAAGATAAAACACTTACTGATTTTGAAAAAGAAGAGGAGCCACAAAACACTCACATCGTCCCAGATCCAATCTTCACACCGGTTGTTTTACCTTCTCCTATGTTAGAAAATAATGATTTTCAAGATGTGCAGAAAGAAGAAGAAATTACAGGTTCCCCAGGTTTTGATCAGGGGGAGCATGAACATGCAGAGCCACCTCATATGGATCAGCTACAAGCACCTCAGTTGAGACGGTCGGATAGAGATCGACAACCCTCAACCAGATATCCTACTTCAGAATATACTATGGTGACAGATGCAGGTGAACCAAAAAGTTTCCATGAAGCACAAGTACATGAAGATCATACCAAGTGGAAGAAAGCCATGCAAGAGGAGATGGATTCCTTGCATAAGAACCACACTTATGACTTGGTGGAGCTACCGAAGAACAGAAAAGCCTTGAAGAACAAATGGGTGTTCAAAATCAAGAATGAAGGAAATGACCAAGTCAAGTACAAAGCTCGCCTCGTGGTGAAAGGTTTCAGTCAGAAGCAAGGTATTGATTATGAAGAAATATTTTCTCCTGTTGTAAAGATGTCTTCTATTCGGGTTATTCTTGGTCTTGTCGCTTCTCAAGATCTTGAAGTTGAGCAGTTAGATGTGAAGACTGCATTCCTCCATGGTGATTTGGCAGAGGAAATCTATATGGAACAGCCAGAGGGTTTCAAGGTAAAAGGCAAAGAACAGTTGGTTTGCAAATTAAAGAAAAGCTTGTACGGGCTCAAGCAGGCACCGCGACAGTGGTATAAAAGGTTTGATTCTTTTATGCTTGACCATGGGTATAAAAGAACATCTGCAGATCATTGTGTTTATATCCAAAAGTTCTCTGATGATGATTTCATTATTCTCTCTCTATATGTTGACGATATGCTTGTTGTTGGAAAAGATATGTCTAAAATTGACAGGTTGAAGAAAGAGCTGAGCAAGTCCTTTGACATGAAGGACTTAGGAGCGGCACAACATAAATTGGGAATGAAAATCTCTCGGGACAGAAATGCAAAAAAGTTGTGGCTATTGCAAGAAAGATACATTGAACGTGTTCTGGAGAAGTTTAATATGTTGAACTCCAAGCCGGTCAGCACACCGCTAGCAGCTCATTTTAAGCTAAGCTCACAACAAAGTCCTTCAAGAGAGAAGGAGAAGGAGGAGATGAGGAGCATTCCATTTGCCTCAGCCGTCGGAAGCTTGATGTACTCCATGGTTTGTACAAGACCCGACAAGCACATGCAGTTGGTGTGGTAAGCCGTTTTCTTGCCAATCCGGGTAAAGAACATTGGGAAGCAGTAAAATGGATCCTAAGATATCTTAGAGGAACTTCTAAATATTCTTTATGTTTTGGAGATGGCAGACCTATCTTGGAGGGTTTCACTGATTCTGATATGGCAGGTGACTTGGACAAAAGAAAGTCCACATCTGGATACTTATTTGTCTTTGCAGGGGGAGCCGTATCATGGCAATCAAAGCTGCAAAAGTGTATCGCTCTATCCACCACAGAAGCTGAATATATCGCTGCCACAGAAGCTAGCAAGGAGCTCTTGTGGATGAAGAACTTCCTAAAGGAGTTATCGCTCAAGCAAGAGAAGTACACTCTTTACTGTGACAGTCAGAGAGCCATCGACTTGAGTAGAAACGCTACATATCACTCAAGGACAAAGCACATCGACGTACGCCATCACTGGATCCGAGATGCTTTGGAGAATCAACTGATGCACATTAAGAAGGTTGATACAAGCCAAAATCCATCGGACATGATGACGAAGCCTCTACCAAAAGAGAAGCATGACTTCTGCCGAAGGAAGGCAGGTATGACTACTGTTTGAAAACCTCTCTCCTCATGTGGATGGAGGGGGAGATTGATGGGAACGGGGTCCATCCCCATGATGAACCAATATGGATTTGATCCATGAAAATCGGTCACCCATGGTTGGGTTCGGCCAAGTACTTAGCCATTTTTCTGGGTGCAGTTTCTGTGACTAGATACAGTTTTGGGAGCCGTTTTCGGAGCTGTTGCAGGCATAATTAGGCTCGGTCTTCAACGCGAAAGTTGTTGGAAAAAGTTTTCTCTTTCTTTCCAGCTTTGAACCAGATCATTCTGAGGTGTATTGAAGAAGTTATGGCTCTCGAAAGTAGGCTATCTGTTCATATTCTGCATGTATTCATCTTGCATGCAATAATGATGTATTGCCTTTCTCCATGCATTGGAAGATGGAAGGACTAATCTTGGGAGATGAAAGGGCTGCCCTTTGGACTTCTCCATACATAGAGTGGTGTACCCAAGAGGCTTATCCTCCTTATAAATAGAGGGGAGATGGTGAAGGTTAGAACACAACTTGTAATCCTCACACTTGTAATTCTTTTCAAGTGAGTTTGAGAGATAGTGATCCTCAAGTGAAGTTGTACCAACTTGAGAGAAGAGCTCTTTGTAATCTTTCATTTGATTATAGTGAAAAAGGCGAAGAAGGAGCGGGTGAGGACGTAGGCTCAAATTGAGCCGAACCTCGGTAAATCTTGTGTGTGTATCTCTCTTATTTTTTGCTTCTCTTCCATTTCTATTTTATATTCTCATCTCATCTCATCACAAAGACGGGAAAGGTCTTGTTTTTTCCCAACAGCAATAGGAGTACATAATAACAATTTAGTAATGTCAATAACAACACCGTCCATGCATTCACAAATTAATATCAGATTTAATGCAGTGACTGATTTGAAATTTGAATGATAAAAAATTAAAAAGTAGTACATGATGGCATTTTAGAAGTGTCAATAATGACACACAAAATAAGGACTATCTATATTATAACGTCATGTTTTGGTCACACACTACGTTAGAGTGGTTCAGGGCTGAGCCTATTGTTTGTTTATTAAATTAATTGGGACATTTTGGTTATTTGCTTGGTTGTTGAATATTGTATAGGGTGGGTTTGTAATCACTAAAAATGCTTCTATAACAAATGACTAGATCTAAAAAAACGGAAGGGAAAAAAAAAGAAAAAGAAAAAAAAAGACTTTGCTGATTTGAGGATACTATTGTATTTTGTCGGTATTTTTGTTTTTATTTTTATTTTTGAGGTTTTTGCTGACGGAATTATTATTAAGGTGCGGGTGATTTGAGGATTCTAGTGGGATTTTTCCTCGAAAATATTCCAAATTTGAAAAAGATATTTAACTGAGAGAAAATTATGAGACCTTAAATTCAGTTCCGTATAGGACATTCTAAATCTGATGACCGGTCAGTCAGGGAATCAAATTGTTGTGAACAAGTAGGTCAATTAGTGGTTGATTGAGCTAACAACTATAGCAAGCACACCTCTAATCAAAGAAGTCGTATATAGATCATGAGCAGAAAATTAGCTAGTCAGCATACTCTCTCTCTCTCTCTCTCTCTCATGTTGCATGCAGATGCAGTCAGCAAAGCAACAATGATGACCATCATCAATGAAATGAATGGATGACATAGATCGAGTAGGGAAGTAGATCTGCAAGCTGGCCTGGCCTGGCCTGGCCCCGACCCGCCCCTAAAAGTGTCAGTGATTGAGCATGAATGGATAACAGGGATGGGAAGACCATGCTGTTAGTAGAAATAAGTAGTGGTACTACTGTGGTACCAAACTGCCAACCAATTTGGACCGGACCTTTATTTGTTATGTTCATCATGGGCCACCACTGCCACTCGATCGATCCATCGATTCAAAGTATATGACTATTCATCAAGCTGCTGCAGGAAGACTGACTGACTCATGACTTTGATGCACAAATTTAGATCATAACTTCATTGCTGCTGTCTACTTCATTGAGAGCTTCTATCTAATCTAACCTATATGCATGTATATACGTATTATCGTAAATTAATTCAGTGGAGACGGACGACTAGAATTAATGGAGTCCATTAGAGTATCAACACTGGTTTGAATAACTTGGTAGACCGACCAGTGTTCATCTCATCTGTGGTTGCCATGAGTTCACCAATTTCTTCTCACCTTCTTCTTTTCTCCGGAATCTGTTCAAATTACGTGACACTTTCCGCAGGAAAAACCCATCACTTTCCTCAACCGTGCCCGTCCTACATGGCATTACACGTCATCTCCTAGTCACACGTGGAAATATCCCACTGGAGGCCTCGTGGATAAGGGCTACCTGCCATGCCATCCGGAACTCGAGGACTAGCCAATTTACTATAATACCCCTACTTTTCTCATGAAAATGTTACAGAGAGAAGCAAAGTCACAGGAGTAGTTTAGTTTTATCATTTCAGGGGATGGGGAGATCTGCAGGAAGAAAAGGGTCCGACGGGAATATCAAGTAATGGGCTGAAGCCCAATCTTCTTATCCAAGGAGGGATAGGGGTGAGTATTCGGTTATTTCGGTTATAATCGAATCGAATTTAGTAAAATCGAGAAAACCGAATTAAGTATTAATTAGCCGAAATCGAAACGAAAATACACATAACCGAAATAAACCAAACCAAATTACTTTTCTCGGTTTTTCGGTTTATATCGGTTGGGCCGGTATTTGTTAATGTGCCATTTTTTTTACTGGGCCAAATTTTTATTGGGTCAGTTATTTAGTCGGCCGGTTTTTTTAATGGTCATTTTTAATAAGTATACCATATACAAAAACTACTGGTTGGATTACTTATAAAAACACATAGTAGAATATCCAAAAAAAAATAACAAATATTTCGTGTCCGTGTTTAGCGTATCGTATATGTACATGTTTTCAGAATCCCACAGTCCAAATGCAATAATTAACCAAATCGAAATGAGGGTTAGGGTTACCTTAGCCGGAGGAGAAGGCGATCTGACGGAGGCAGAGGGGGTCGGGGTGGAGGAGGAGGACTTGGGAATCGGACGCCGGAGGAGGAGGAGAGGGGGTCCGGGGTCGGTGGAGAAGGAGGATGAGAGGGGGTCGGACGTCGGAGGAGAAGGAGGAGGAAAGGGCGAGTGAGGAGGAGGGGCTGCCGGAGAGGGGAAGGGGGTCGGGGTCGCCGGAGAGAGAGAGAGAGAGAGAGAGATATATTGATATTGAAAATGTAAAAAAATGAAATGCGGCTAGAAATTTTTAGTTTTCGCAACGACGGATTTTTTCGTCGCTGGTCCGTCGTTGAAATAACAACGATGGATTAGTGACGAATTTTTGACGAAAAATAATATATTTTGTTTACATAAATAATTTAGTCGTTTTTTCGTTGAATTTTTGTTGCCGACTCAGCGACGAATTATTTTTCGTCACTGAAATTCGTTGCTATCTAATAGTATTTTTTTTTAGTATAACACATAATAAAAGTCGAACTATTTATTACCATAGAAGGACATGCTTGCTAAACCCAATATAACGTTCATTGCTTCCAAGGATCATGACAAAAACATTTTTCAAAGAAGAAATAAGGGCATACTACATCTATGGTCATGTAATCAAATAGATCCAAAGCTACATTATCCCCACAATGGAAAATTGACTAATTGTAGACTAAGATGCCACATATTAATTGCAACATCCACTACTTTTTCTTCTTTTCTTTTGAAGAGTCATGTTATGTGCTAAAAAAGACTAGATACATCTGATCCCTTTCAATAACATGTTCAACGTTTATATTCACCCATGTCCAAATCATGCAAGTCATTATCTCCACAAAACTTTTCAAGGATTTAAGCCAATCGCTTAACTTTCGCACCTCGGCACCTTGACTCGAAACCTTTTCTTCCCTCATTGTTGATCTCCTCGTGCAAGAATCAAAGAATGTAAATTAATTAAGCTTAAGTTCAAGGTGGTGTGTAGGGTCACAAAGTTAAAGACTAACAAGATTTGACTTGAACAATCTTCTTTCTGCTTGGAGCAATTCTCCAGACCTAATGTGACCCACAAGAGAGCGAAGTTACGATCGATTGACCCAAAAAGATTGGTCCCATAATATGGATCAAGGACAACTAAAATTAGTTCCAGCTACAATAATCCAATCGTTGGACTGGCTGTGGCGGTGTGATCATGGCAATTATATGCATAAAATTATTAATTGTACATGGTAGTATATATATATATATATATATATATATATATAGGGTTAAACGGAATATGAACCATAATGTTTATTTTTCTAAATGAACTATGCACATGTGGACCAATAGGAATAGAGTGTACTAGTGCACATGAGATGTATGAATCTATTTCTATTAGTCCACATGTGCATGGCTCATTTAGAAAAATGAACACTATGACTCATATTCCGTTTAGCATATATATATATATATATATATATATATATATATATATATATACTCCAACTAAACATAAAATATTGAAAAAGTTGTGTAAATAATTATATTTTTCTTTTATATTAGGTCATCTCCAACCCTATTCCTCAAACATCAAATTGAGGTTTTTTTTTTCTCAAAATCCTTCTCGAACCAATCCTCAAAATGAGAAAAAATTCTCAATTTTTTTGAGGGAAGAACTCTCTCCCCTCAAATTTTAGGAGATAGAGAGAAAATCCTCAAATTTGATGATCAACTAACTATTCATGACTATTTTTTCCTCCAAGTTGTAGCTAATTACTAATATATCCTACATATGTTAAACACTAAACTTAATTAACTTAACATATTTTCTAATTTATAATTCTAAATAATATAATAATTATACTATTAAATATTCTTGTTGAGATCTTCATATAGAATATAATATTGAATATATTTGTTATTAGTATTTTTTTATTAGATTCATTTGATTAATAAAATAATATTTAAACAATTTGGCAAAAATTAATAGAATAACATCTGACTTTCTAAAATTAAAATACATAGATTTAAAAAAAATATAAACAAGTACATCAAAATTTAAAATTACGCAACCAACAATATTAAATAATATAACGTTAATGTTATATTAAAAAAACATAAACAAGTACAACAAAATTTAAAATAATATTAAATAATATAATATTATCTCTTTAAATAATATTAATAATATAACGTTAATGTATATGATTATATTAAATAGTTGTAAAAAAAATGAATTTATGTAGAAATAAATAATGGTTGTTTATTATTTGATGATTGATGTGTTGGAGATGTAAAATTTTGAGAATTGCATAATATAGAAATATTCTTTTTCGAGTGTTCAAATTGAGAGAACTTTTGAGAATGGGTTGGAGATAGCCTTAGTCACCCATAGTTAGTCCACTCCGGTCAACTCCAACTCGAATTTTTAGTTCCGTCCTTGATAGCAACCAAACAGTAGGTATGCGCTGCGAGAGGAACCTAAATTAATCATTGTCAGCTTAGCAATATATATATATATATATCTGGGAATTAAAAATAGGTCTGCCAGATATCCAGTGTCCACTCTGTAGGTGCGATCGGCGTAGCTTTAATTTTTAATTTTATTTTCGTTCTTCTTCTTTGATCATTAATCTTTTCTGAAAGAAAGAGGTGTACACGAAGAGTTGGTTGCGTGGAGATGAATGTTGTAACAACCGAAAGGAAAGTTGTGTAACTTGCAGCATCCATCAGATCAGGCCAGCAGATGAATTTCAGACGCAATAACCACAGCGTTAGGCATTAGCGTTTTGTATGCGCGCACGCGCTTAATTAATTTGGAGTTTAAAACTGTATGTTTATATATATATATATATATTGCAATGAAAGGAAGGCACCTTTCTAATTATTAGTGTGCACCGACACAACTGACTAATGGAAAGGAATGGAATGGAATGGAATGGAATGCAAAGGTGAGGACAACATCCATTAATACTCCCACTTGTTCCGCAGAAACAAACCCATGGAATAAGCAAGCAAGCAAGCATGCATGCATGCCTCTTGTGTCACAATAAATAAATACAATACAATACAATACAATACAATATTTTTTAAGTTATGATTTATTTATTTATTTTTATTTTTTTGCACAACATATGCAAGGAGGATTGACCTCTCTACCTTACATAGCTTTCCTGTTTTTTGGTGTAAATTATCAAGCCATATTTCAAGAAAGAAATATTTTTAACAAATACTCTCATTCAAAATATAGAAACTACCAAATGTTCCTCATTTTTTCTATGGAACAATTAAAATTTTAAGATATACCTCCACTATTTTAAGTAAAATTTTGGTTGATTTACAAAGAATGAGAGTATTTCCTAGTTTTTTTTAAATCGTGGAGGTATGTGCTAGTTTCTATATTTTGAATGGGAACATTTGCTAAAATATTCCTTCAAGAAATAAAATATTTCTATTAGTTTTTTCCTCTTATAATATTTAAAATTTGTATTCATGTCTCTATATTGTCCATAAGAAATTTTGGGTCTCGTCATGATCGTTGACTTGGACTGTCCATCCAAAATGGAGATCCTAAAACTAAACGCAAATTTAACTGTCAGCCCAAATCAATTGTCTGAACGAAACCCAAATCCTTCTCTGGACAATATGGAGACCTACCTAAACATTAGATATTATACAAGACCCTAGAACTAAATAATCCTTTTATTTAAGGTAAGAAGGAATCCAGAAAATGTCAAAAAAACGAACAATTTTTTATTATTTGTCATACATGTCTGGTATGGGCCAAGGGCCTACTGTTAATTGTATGCCCAAATAAATTCTTTCTTAATTAAATTTTTTTTATTATGTTGTTGAAATTTTGGTTTATGTATCTCTTTATTTTTAGGGAGCGGATCGGGAGCCATGTTCCAGTTGGATCGGAGACATCGTGTGGGCCCCGCTCAATCCGATGGTGGGGGAGGTGGACTTTTGATCCACCCCCTTGTTTTTATTAGTTTTGAATATAGACATTAGCCATACATATCTGGTATGGGCCAAGGTGCCAAGTTAGTTGGTTCCATAGGGCCCAAGTGGCAGGGATGTCCCTTGTTTTTCTATTATTTGTCAGCTTTTCTATCCTCTTTGAATTAACAGAACAATTGTTCGTGTATCGTGTACATAATAACAGGCCCAAAAGTAGGTCCAAGAACTATATTTCTCGGTTGACCGGCCCAACTGTTGTAAGCCCATAATTTGAGTGCATCAAAACAAGTTTATACCGAACTTGGAGATCGGTGGCTGGGTGGCAGAAGATCTGTGGATCGGATCCGGGAACATATTATTCCTTCCATTTATTTGGTGCGAGTTGGGAGTAGTGGGTCCAAAAGACATGTAACACGGCATGAACAAAGTCCCGAGCGTTACGTCATACATCTCAAAAAAAGAAGTTTGTAGATGGACAAGAAAGAAGCTTGTCACGTTTCTCGCAGCCTTGGAGGAATCAGAAGTTGGCTCCAATAATTATGTCTCCTAGACTATTCTGAAAATGGTCTCCATGTAAAAAAAAAAAATCTCAACATTAAATAATTTTGAAAGATAAAAAATATTTAAATAGATTATTAGGTACCATAAATAATCAATCAACATATATCGAGAGAGAGAGAGAGAAAAACATGAATAAAACGCCTTACATTATCTGGTTTTTACATTATTTTCAAGTTCGATGGAAATATTTTTCTAAGTCACATGATAAATCACATATTGAAAACACACCTCAACTTATAGAATATAATTAATCCTGGACTCAAATTGTACAATTTTTTTAGCTTCGAAAATCTATAGTTTATAGGTTTCCTAATCTTTTGCAGGTTTTTTTTTTTCTTTTTTTAGGTACCTGGTTATTGTTATATTGCCAAACAATAAAATAAATTATGGAGCAATTTTTTTGTCACTACTAAATCATTGCTTTGGAGAAATATGTATTTCTCAACTCTTATAATGAGACTTGAAAACGACTTAAGCCGTCTCAGCTATTTGTAAATAATGTACTAACTATTTTCAAAAGAAATAAATTAACTATATAATATTATTTATTTAGAACTAAACAATTCTAACGCAAGTGGTTAAGGTGCAAATTTTTTTATTTTTATTTTATTTTTTATTTTGCTTGAGTTCAATTCCTAAAAATGAGAATATTTACAATAATTTTATATTTAAAATTTTTTAACAAATTTTTACAGTATTTATAATAATTTTATATTTAGATTTTTGTAATAATTTTTTCTTTATGGGCGTGCTTGCATGTGTACTTTACTAATATAAAATAATGTCCTATGACTCATTATCAGCAATTGTCATAGCATAAATATATAGTTGTAACATTTCCAAACAAATATTCGTACAATTTGGCTCGTGACTACTGAGTAACTTAAGATTACTGGGAGGGGAGGAACTGCTTTGTAAATACACAATCGTACGTGTAAGAAAACTTAGTATCATGTACAATAAATTTTTTTTTGATAAAACCAACTAACCAGTATAATAATTATTTGGATCAAAAAAATTATCTATAAATTTCTATTTAAAGAAAAAAAAAGTTTCTTTCATCCATATGTTCAGTCGACGTGGAACTAAATCAATAAAATGAAACTAATAAATTTTCTCATTTCTGTTGTAATTTTTTTGCTAGACTTGTAGATCCAAACGATGAATGAGCAAATAAGCACAAACATTTATAGTGTGCTACTGTTTGTAACCTTTATGAATTCAATGGTTGTATCTAGTTTCTGATTGCTACCAAGTTACTGGTATCAAATTTTCAAATGTTACTTGTAATTGTAGCATCGTCAAATAATTTGTCACAACAGATCGGAGTGTCGTGGCACTTCCCGTTGTAACAACGTACGTAATTTGATATAGGACTCCCAACGATTGAGTATTGTGGCACGTACATCATGCAGTACTGACTACGCGCGTTCTCACTTACTCTCGACAACATCAGTACAATATTCTGCAACACAATCGTACGTGTAAGAGGACTTAGTATCATGTACAATAATTTATTTATTTTTTTGATAAAACCAACTGATGACTAGTGTAATAATTATTTGTGTCAAAAAAATTATCTATAAATATTTATTTAAAGAAAATCTTTTCTTTCATTCATAAGTTCAGTCTAAGTAGGACTAAATGAATAAAATAAAACTAGTAAATGTTCTCATTTCTATGTAGCACATGGTTGAAAGATTTCATATGTAAAGAAAACTTTTAATCCCAAATCGACTGCACATATAGGTGAAAGAAGATATATTCTTTAAATAGAGATCCATTGATAATTTTTTTTTTTTGCACAAATGATTACTACCCTGATCAGTTAGTTTTATAAATATAAATTATTGTAATATATATATATATATATATATATATATATATATATATATATATATATATATATATATATATTGAAGTAAATACTATGTAGCATGAGATACAAGACAATGACTTTCCTATGTGGCAAGATTATATTTATACAAGACAATGAGATAAAAAATGTTCTCCAATGCGAAAGTATTGAAAAGACAATAAAAATTAGTTTTTTTATAACTTTCAAGATAACTTTTTCACTTCTTTCTTTTTTTATAAATATTTTTTTTATAATTGATGATGTCGAAGTAAAATATTGTGAAGTCTATTGTCTAAATTTAGACAACTAATTTCATATTGTATTTGACATATTAGTCAACTTCATAATTTATTTCACATTTATATTAGAAAAAAAATTTAAAATAAAAATTGTGATTCCTTTGCGGTAACTATTCTTTCCAAACTCACACAGGGTTGGAGATGCTCTAACAAACAATTTAGGCTTTGGTTATCATGGTGACCTCACTCGCATTGGCCAATATATATATATATATATATATATATATATATATATATATATATATATATATATATATGATGTCCAACCTAGTGGTTAAGACCGATGCATATTATCCATGAGGTTGAAGTTGGTGTTTCGAGTCTCCTGGACGCCATTTAATTTTTCTTTGGAGAATTAAGTGGTGAGTTGGTGATGAGTGCAGCACAGCGCATGTACGGTACAGGTGCGGACCTACGATATATATATATATATATATATATATATATATATATATATATATATATATATATATATATAACGGAAATTTGTGCTCACTGCATTGCATGACTTTTGGGCCAACGGTTCTCAATTTCCACATTTTTTTATAAATGAAAGGAATAATACTCTCCCATGACTTGATCCACCAATCTTCCATCACCCAGCCAGAACTCTTATGTCTCTCTAAAGTAACCACAAAGATTGCTCAAAAACTTCCAACTATTTGAATAGCAAAAATCTTCCAACTATTTGTCGTCACTAATTTGTCAAACCATAGTAAAGGAGAACTAAAGTATCATTACTTGATCCTAGCTAAATAAGTAATAGTCATGCTAATTAATGTTTCTTCTGAACATATCTTGTAAGTTCTTGAGAAAACTGTTCACCTCTTCCTGGTAAATGAGGTTGTCTTTATTTTTATTTTTTTATGTTCATACCATTATTTTTTTTGGATATATATATATATATATATATATATATATATATATATATATATATATATATATATATATATATATGTTTTTATTAATTTTTGTATTGTTTCTTACCGATTTTGGATTTGAATAAAATTCGTGGTCACGTTTGCCGATTGGATTAATGTCATAAATAAGTTTTCTCCTTTTAGATATATACTTTTACATCATTGTTGATTGATCTTTTTCATTTAATTTTCTTCGTCAAATTGATTAAAAAAAAAGACTTCCAATGTCGATATCGGTTAGTATCGATATTAGTTGGTATCGGAACGGAACATGCCAAACCGATTAGTATCTACCGTTAACGGATCGATATTACAAGTAGAACAAAAATACTATTGCTTTCAACTCTAATAAGGATTGGCACGCACCAAAAGACAGAAGGGACATTGTTGCTGTGACAGTACATGGGATATCTTCTTTAAATGGAAAAGAGTGTTCATCAAATACAACATGACGTGATAAATACACACGACCAGAAGTGGGATCAAGACACCGATAGCCTTGATGATTGAGAGAATAGTCCAAGAAGACACATTTTTTGGAACGAAATTGCAATTTATTGGTGTTGTAAGGACGGAGGTACGGAAAACAGGCACAACCAAACACTCGAAGGGTGTCATATACTGGACTTATGTCGAACAACTTTTCATAAGGAGTGAGATATTTCAAAACACGAGTAGGTAAGCGATTGATGAAATATAGGGCTGTATTGAAGGCATCAACCCAGTAAGTGACGGGCATATGAGCGTGGGCAAGGAGAGTTAGCCCAGTTTCAACAATGTGGCGATGTTTTCGTTCAGCCAATCCATTTTGTTCAGGATGACCGGGACAGGAAGAGCGAAAACCAATGCCATGTTGGGCTAAAAAGCTTTGAAAGGCATGTTTGGTATACTCGCCTCCGCCATCTGATTGAAACGATTTGATTTTGGATGAAAACAGATTTTCCACATGCAATTTAAATTTTACAAAAATATCAGAAACTTCATGTTTGAATTGCATAGGAAAAATCCATGAATAACGGAAAAAATCATCCACAAACAGCACATAGTATTTTGAACCTTTGATAGAGGCGATAGGAGAACACCAAACATCAGAGTGTATCAAGTCTAAAGGATGTTTAGAAACAGAATCGGACAACTGGAATGGTAATTTAGTGCTTTTACCTAATGGACATGAATGACACAATGAAACTGAGTTTGTTCCTTGTAAAGACAAACAATTATTCGACAAAAGATGCATAAGAGTATTGGAGGCTGGATGACCGAGCCTAGAATGCCAGACTTGAGCCCCAACACGAACACCAACAAAACCAAATGGATGACCCTTGGTAGAGATCTGATGGTGAATGCTTAAAGGATATAAACCATTTTCACTCTTTCCACGGAAAAGCGTCCTCCCCGACTTTAGGTCCTTTACATAGAAGCAATCAGAAAAGAACACGAAGAAACAGTTATTATCACGTGAGAATTGATGAACAGAAAGAAGATTCGCAGCAACAGTAGGGCAATGAAGGATGTTGTTCATGTTAAAGGATGAAGAATTATGAGAAAATTTGGAAGAACCAATGTGGTGAATGTTCAAACCTGCACCATTGCCCACTGCAACTTGGTCTTTGCCTTGGTATTCATCATGAATGGTGAGATTTCGAAGATCGGACGTGATGTGGTTGGATGCGCCACTGTCAGAAATCCATGTGGAAGGATTGTTGTTGAAAGAAGTAAGCGGTGTTGTAGCCCTGGGATGGAACGATGCAGTGGCTGCCATGGCATGAAGCTTTTGAGTAGGAACACGACCTTCATACGCATGATCCATGCGGTGATAGCAATCAATGGCTGTGTGTCGTGGTCGATTGCATATCTGACACACTGGAGTATTGACATTGGAATGTGAAGACCCATGGTTAATGGTGTCAGATGTTGAAGCATGACCACGGCCTCGACCTCGCATGGAAGCTCCCCGATGATTCATAGAGCCCCTACCTCGGTTGTTCTGCCAGTTTTGCTTTGGTGCATACATTGCCGTAGGCGTGGTTTCAAGGGCAGGTGTGTTGTATGCTTTTAGCCTCATTTCAGCACCCAGAAGTAGTGCCACAAGATCATCAAATGAAATAGCCGTATCACGGGCTTGTGCTGAACTCACAGTAGCTTCATAACTCGGACCAACATTATTCATAATTATATAAATCAGATCATCATCATCTATGGGTTTGCCAGCTAAAGCCAAATTGTCAGCAAGATGAGTAACTTTGTCAACAAATTCAGTAATGGAAAGGCCTTCACCTCGAGTACTAAACAATTCATTCCTTAATTGCATTATCCGGTTATGTGATTGAGAAGCATACCTTTTCTCTAATGATTTCCAGGTTTCATGAGACGAACCGAGACGAGCAACGGTCGACAATACGGATGGAGTAAGAGAGTTATTGATCCAGCTCAGGACCGTCTGATCCTTCTGCTGCCAAGTAACATATGCCGGATCAACTTCGGTCGTAGGTTCGCCATCTGCACCTGTCTTAAACTTTGATGGACGCTTATTGGTACCATCTGCAAACCCCATATAACCTTTGTTGTTTAATATGGGAGAGATCTGGGCAAGCCACAAGGGATAGTTGTTTCTGTCAAGCTTCATTAGTGTGAAGCCGGGCGTGTTGGAGACAACCATATTTGGACTGATTTCTTCCATTCCAATAAAGCTATTGACGGAGAGAACACAAGATGAAGAGCACAAAATGCAACCAGTAAGTCGTTGGACTTTATGGCTCTGATACCATGAAAGTTTTTGAAATACAAAGAAAATATGGTTTCAAACCACACTCCTTCCAGTGTTGTTTCTGTCAATATATATAGAATGCATGAGTACAATAGTTCCCTGTATATTGGGATTATAAGTGATTGTTGGGATTACAAGGGATAAGGTTGTTGGTATGGAGGAATTTAAGGAGAAGAGGTAACAGGTTGTTTTGACTCCTTGTTAGCAGGAGATGGAGTTGGTAACTGAATCTGTTTATCAGAGCACATATTGGATGTGATCCTTTCAACTGCTCTCTTGACCTAAACTAATTATTTTAGCTTTCTGATTTCAGACTTGGAAGAAGGAGGAGGAGGAGGAGGAGGAGGAGGAGGAGGAGGTTCCTTAACAACAATAGACTTGGGTGACAATGAACGAACACATCTTTTAGTTAGTTCAGGGGAGGAATGACGCAGCCGTGTAGCTAGCTAGGGCTGTTATTTAGACCCGATGATTCGGATGTGACCATGGACTGGAGCCGGTTTTATAGGAACAGGTTCTTGATCCAGTTTTACACCGATAGCACCCAACTTCCTCGAAATGGATTGTATAGAATGTAGTGAAATATTCAATTCTGACCACCACACTTTCCGGTTCTCAAGTTCAAAACATGGAGCCCAGAATAAATGATGGGTCAGGTGTCCCAAACTAGCACTACCAAATTCGATTTAGATAACAGTCCTCATCGTGGCGTCATTTCTAAGTTGTTCAAGATTGGCACTGCATCATTGTCGGTGTATATGATATTGAAGATTAGGATCACTATATCTATTTTAACAATATAATTAAGTGGGGTTAGGAATCTCAAGGCAAACTCTGAATTATGTAAATAGTCACATGAATCGCATGCATCGGACTTTAATCCATGATTTGTCATTGATGACCTCTTATGATTGGAACCTATACCTACTCATTTTCTTCATATTGTCTCGTATGCTAATTGTGCATTTCTCAGTGAGTTTAGTGGTCAGCATTAATAATCACTGAGTTTATTTTAATATGTTCTTTGCATCATTTCACATAAGAGTTATCGATACCAATATGCGTTTGACATGTCCCTCTACAGTTATCGACCGGTATAATATTGTTTGGCATGTCCCGTTTCTGAGAGGCTTTGCTTGAGCACAAAACATTGTCTTTAAAATGTGATTTTGAAA
The DNA here is from genome assembly GCA_036927795.1 of Iris macrosiphon. Lineage (NCBI taxonomy): Eukaryota > Viridiplantae > Streptophyta > Magnoliopsida > Asparagales > Iridaceae > Iris > Iris macrosiphon. Next base: position 182,298,335 of record JAYESA010000001.1, read on the forward strand.
CTCAAGAGAGTGTAGATAGTAAAAGGATTCACAAATAACTTATCCCATGATTTCAGTTATTACTGTGAATCTTCCAGAAAGCTAAGACAAAGACAGTAGTCTCAAACTTATAAATATATTACATTATATTATATTATTGAAATCCACCAAAAATCTTTCCAATATACTTTTGTTGTTTCCTTTATCTGACTAATTTTATTTCGGAACAATCTCTTTTGTATTCCAGTTATTTGTCATTCCAGTTATCTGACTAATTTTATTTCGGAACAATCTCTTTTGTATTCCAGTTATTTGTCATTCCTACAGTAACAGTAACAGTATTTTTCATCTTCAGACAAACCATTTCTATTCAGAAATTACAATCTATTGACCAAAAAAATAAAAAATAAATAAATTTATCAATAATAATATTAACAACTAAGAAAAGGAGAGATGTTGAAATTGGCACTGCTATTATTTCCTGAGTCCTGACTCTCATATATGACTATATAATGTGTGGATAGAAAAAGGAGTCGTCAATGACCTGCTAATATAATCAATTTTTTTAAGAAACTGTTTGGTAAATCGTATATGGAATCGGAATTCAAAATTTAATAGATTTCGAGCCAAATCCAATAAATCATATGTTTAGTTTGGTCTTGGATTTAGAATTGGAAAGTAGATAATAATTACTTTCCAAATCCATGAAATCCTACATGGAATTATATGTTTAGAAAGTGAATAATAATTTATAATTTTATTAATTAATATTTTATTATAATATTAGTTAATAATTTATTAATCACAATTATAATCTTAATTAATAATTTACTAATTTACTAATTTTATAAATTAATATTTTATTATAATCTTAATTAATAATTTATTATTCATACTTTTAATAATTAATTCATAGTTAATTAATTTATAATTTATTAATTACTATTTTATTATAATTATAATCAATAATTTATTAATCATAATTACAATAATTAATTAATAAATAGTTAATTAATAATTTTATACATTAATATTTTATTTTATTCTTAATTAAAAATTCATTAATTATTATTATAATCATAATTATCATTATAAATAATAATTTATTAAATTATAATTATAATCATAATCATAATCATAATTATTAATTTATTAATCTTATTTATTATAATAATTATTCATTTATTAATTAATACTTTATTATAATCTTAATTAATAATTTATTAATCAAAATTATAATCTTAATTAATAATTTGTAATTTATAATTTTATTAATAGATATTTATTATAATTAATAATTTATTAATTTATTAATCATAATTATAGTCATAATTTATAATTTTGTTAATTAATATTTTATTATAATTCAATGATAAAATTTATTTTCCTATCAAAACAATGGATTTGAATTTTAACCAAACCCATGACAAAATTTTAGTTTACCAAACAATATATTTTGTTTTGAAAATTCATGATCGTATAAAATCTAACTTTTGGATTTCTAAATCCAAATCTAAATTCTAGTTACCAAACAGGCCCTAAAAGACAAAAAGATATGTATGGCACTCCTCTTTTAATGGGTTCAACCCTTTCATCAAATATCAATGGAGATGAGATGAGGCTGGAGCGTGCGTGTCCTCTCCTCTACTCTGCTCTAATATATCTTAAAACGTGCAAAATATCCAAACCCATGTGTCCAATGCAATCCACATTATGATCAAGTTCTACACCCTACTATAAAAAATTAAAAAAATTAAAAAAAAATATATATATATATATAAGGGACGGATCGTGAGCTATGTCGCTCCCAACAGTTGGATCGCGGGAGGCCTAGGCGTGGTCCCACGCGAGCCCCCCAATCCGATGGTGCAGGGTGGACGGAACTTCGACAAGACTACGAAAACGGATCTTTTGATCTGCTCCCACACACACACTCACATATATATATATATATATATATATATATATATATATATATATATAGAGAGAGAGAGAGAGAGAGAGAGAGAGAGAGAGAGAGAGAGAGAGAGAGAGTGTGTGTGTGTGTGGGGAATCTTTTCTGAAAAATATGATGAGTCATGAACCTAAGATGACCAAGACCAAAATTGATATCATTGGGAATTAGCAAGCTCTTATGGTGCTCGAGACGAGACGCTCACAAACTTCTTGGCTAAGACAGTCTACCTTGTCTTCCTCTGCAGCTCCATCCATTGTTCCCCCTGGCGTCAGACTTGGAGTAAAGAACTCAATGAAGGTGGGATGTAAGAGAACTCAATGAAGATGGTATGTAAGACTAAATGAACTCTTCCTAATGACTTGAAACTTCTAGAATTAGTACAATCCTCCTCTTTGAAAGGGACGTTTGTGAGAGCTAATCATGTTTGGACTGCCAAGACAGCGAGTAAACAACCTAATTTCAAAGAAAAAATATTCGAACAAAGAGGACGGTCTATTGTCCTGTCGTGAGAGTACTCGAATGAATAAAGGGATGAAACATAGGTTACTCACATGACTCCAATGATAGATTAGAACTTGATAATTGTTGTCGGTTGGGAGTCTGTGTTTCTGTTGTTGGATCGTGGCATATTGGTTACGATAATGAATTTTCGTAAAAATGGACACGGTTCAAATAAACTTAATTCTTAATCTGGTGGAAAAGAGATATCAGAAAAGAAAAGAAAAAAAAAACACATAAGAGCATCCACAGTAACTAAAAACCCCTCTCATTCTCCTATATAAACCAACTCCTTCCCCTCCACTCTCCAGACTCTGTCCTACTCTTTGAATACACACTTTAAAACTCCCATTCTTCAACCATACCATACCATACCATACCATGGCACGCTCAACTGAGACAACGATCGAGGACCTCCATCCGGACGTCCTCGCGAGTGCTCTCCGCCGCATGGACGGGCCAACTTTGGCTGCATTCGGCTGCTCCACCTCCCTCTTCCACTCCCTCTCAACTGACCCCTCTATATGGCGCCACCTCTGCCTACAGGCTTGGCCTTCCCTTCGCCTGCTGCCTATGTTTCTTAGCCTCTCCCCTCGCTCTTTCTTTGCCGATATTTTCCCCTTCCCCGACACCGATACCATCACCGACACCGTATCATCCTCCTTCAACAATGCCGAACCATCGTCACCATCGCCCTCTACCGAAGAGCTGTTGCTCCCCGACCGTGTGTTTTCCGCAGTCGATATCCACTATGCAGGCGTGCCGGTCTTCTCCCGGGTCGTCGAGACCGAAACATCGTGCCCGTGGTTCCTCAGCTCGGTCTTCCGCATAGACGCGCTCGACCGCAAGGAGTACCCGCCTGTGCCTGCAAAGTCGATGCCTGCGGCAATAAATACTGCTGCAGGGGCCGTGGAGCTGAGCTGGGTGGTGGTCGACGCGGCCACCGGGAGGGCGGTGAACGTGTCAAGCCGGCAGCCGGTGGCGGCCGACCGGCACTGGTACACTGGCGAGGCGCTGGTGAGGTTCGTGACGGTGCTGAGCGGGTGCGCGGTGAGCATTGTGGTGACGTGCGGGGAGGAGGAGGCAGGGGGGCACGTGAGGGAGGTGAGCATGACGGTGGAGGACATGGACGGTATTGCGTTGAGCGGGAGGGAGAGCTTGGGGATTCTGACGGCGGCGATGTTGCAGGGGAGGAAGAGGAGGAAAGGCAATGGCGAACAGGAGGAACAGGCAAAAAGGAAGTACGAAGAGTATCTTAAGAATAAGAGGAAGAGGAAGGAGAGGAAGATGAGGAGGGAAGGGATGTTGGACCTGTGCTGTACTGGTTTTGGGGCCCTGGTGTCCTTGGCCTTCTTCATGCTGCTAGCTTTCAGATAGGTCAGAGTAATTACATTCAGAGCCGGGGTGTCCTTGGCCTTCATCATGCTGCTAGCTTTCAGATAGGTCAGAGTAATTACACTCAGAGCCGGCCCTGAGAATTGGGTTGTCCGAGCCGGAGTTTATTTTGGTTGCCCCTTCATCCTTGTTGTAGGCTGGTCCAGGGGATCACATGCGACCTCGACCTCTAGCAAGTCACGTTGGACCTGAGAGTTGTCCTAAGCATAGGAAAGTTGTCCAAATCCGAAGTCTTGTCGGACTTACCTGGCAGACCCTTACACTGCACACCAACAACTTATGAGAGCACAACATTTGTATACTGTAACTTTACCTGTGTTTTTCTTGGCATACCTATTATTTAGCTCTAGGAATCAAAGTTGAGAAGATTTTTCCTACAATAGCAAGCAGATTCATGGTTTGTGTGTAAGAACTAAGCATTTTTTTTTTCCTTCTCTTTACCTCCAGTGATGCAGACAATCAACTGAGATCAGTTGGCTCTTGTGCAATTGTTTGGCTACAACTCTTTCTGGATTTAGAGTTCCTCTTATCCTCTTTACCAAAATTTACTTGTTTGCCAGAACAGAGAAGTAGTCGATCATGTTCTTGGTGCGCTTGTCCAATCCTGTTTTCAGATGCAACAATATTAGAAAGCAGTATCTGCCATATTCATGAACAACAATTGAATTGGTCATGCCTGATTTTAGTAGTAGCCGAGAAATAGAGACTATTATGTGAGCAAAAAAAGAATACACAAACTTAGTAGAGATAACTATTTCTGTTTGCAAGGAAAAGAGAACAACCGGTCCCCTCTCAGATTGTGAAGCAAAAAAGTATATCCCCTCCCTTTCTCATTCACTTTACAGCTAAAAATGTGCACCACAACAAAAAATCACATTTAGATACATAAGAATTGTATAGGAACCGAAAGTCTTTTTATTTTCTTTTCCTTCCAAATAATTCACAAACATATATCGAGATTAACAAGTAGTTTCAGGGAGTTTCTAGTTTTTTTTTCCCCTTCTTCTGCTCATTAGACAAATTCACATTCTATCATGACATCCAGTAAACTTCTTGGCAGTGAAACAACAACACATTTCTTTGCAGTAATGCCCATAAACCACTCATTTCCATATGCACATTTTATTCCATATTTCCAGCTACGTGTGTAGTAGGTAGGCAACATAGACAGTTGACAACTACAAAAGTTGCAGAAAATATATGAACATGACTGTTGGAAAACAAAATATTATATTGGCACAAATCTCATACACTACTCCATTCCAGTTTCATAGGACTACTACTCATATTCAATCTTTACCTAAACATGGTTTTTCCAGTTTGTATCATGCATCCGCACCTACTATTCTTCTTTGAGAGAGTTCTCAGGAACAAAACATATAGAAAGTTATCTGTTTTAAAACTTTCCGTCACATAGCAACTTAGATTCGATATTTACCTAATACCGTCTTCCAATTTTAAAATGTAACCTGTACCAAATATAGTCTTCCAGTTTATATCATGCAACTACACCTACTCTTCTTCTTTGAGAGTCCTAGCACATGACTGCTGCTCTTCATATAGAAGTCCTGCCGATTTAATTTCGATTAGGACCCCAAATCTAATAAAATCGCCATTCATCTCATCTCTTCCACGACTTCCAATGTGATAACCACCAGTGTGAATTTTCTATCCAGTTTACCAATTGCCATAGTGCAATTGCACCAACCTATAGTTCATGTTTCGCTTTCAAAAACCTAACCATCTATAGAATATTGCACCTTACTCCTACCTCATATTCAAACATTAAAACTAATAATGCAGACATTTCTACTTTGAAGACCTTTTTTGCTGGATGAATAAAGTTTATTAAATTACAAACCCTGACAATTTGCTGAGTCGAAGTGTCGAACAATATGCCTGCAATAATTACATCGCGCTAAGCAACAGGGATACATCACTATTTGATCATCCAAATGTTAGCAACAATGATTATGCTCGAACCTGGATTTCGATCTCATTGTACCAATTCACATTTAATAGGAAGTAGAACAGACCAATATAACCAAAGGTAAAGCTACTTATACCTAGCTGATTGATGATAATTACATGTTTTGCTTGAATTAAAGTGATATTCTTGTTCACTCTATCAGATGGCTTCTCTCCCATTTACTTTTTGTTCCAAACTTTCTTCAAACCAACATAGATAATTTATTTCTCCAAAATACAACATGATCATATATACCAAATGTCTGCAACTATTTGCAAAGTTCACATTTTCCTGCTCGTGAGACAATATTTACTCTCTCCTACTGTGCCACATAAACACATCCAATTTACCAAACAATCTTTCAAGTTTGCAGCTATATAGAAATTCTACTATATCAAAAGTTGCACTATAATCAATAAATTATAATTGGTATGAGATTACACATATAGAATAGTAGAGTATCTTAAGAGAGAACTCTCCTTACTTTGCTGGGCTCTTCTTATTTGTCTGTCACATAAAATTGTTTCTGTTAAAAGTTCACAAGCACTGCAGCCGCTATATAATGGTTCTCTGAGTATTATTGTGAAAGTAGAATCCACAAAAAACTTTAAATTCGCATATCAGAAACTGGATAAGTAAATAGCGATATAAAGACCCACCCATCGCTTGAGCACATTCTAACTGAACAAAGTGGAAAGCGAGTAGTATTAATATGTTAATGCACAAAATACAACCTGCATGCCTTGTGCTCGGGATGTCTACCTCATATATGGCCCAATTATTAATGGGATACAAAGATCTGACCTCCAAAAAGGTGGAGAAGCAAGTAGCATCACAATGGGTCACATACAGAGACCTGACTTCCAAAAAGGGCATTATATTGAACTAACCAGATTGTATCGGACTCGGCATATTTTCTAAAATTTTAGACCCTAAACCATTATGGTAATAGGGTCATACAACTTCATTCAAGATTGTTCTATGGATCAAGCTCATGAACAAGTTGTAGAGCTTAACTTCACCATAAATCTAGGAAAGCGCACGAACATCAGAAGGTCCCTCTGGTTGCAACTATCGCTGCAGTTAATTGTACCAAGCTTGTATAATATGTATAAACGATTCTCTGATTCTCAAGAGTCAAAACAACATATTATGTGTTCTAAGCTATGTAGATACATACTCTTAGGTTGCAAAAACAGTTTCTCCCTTTTTTGATACTTAATGTCTCCTTACCCATTTGACTGCCTAAATAGTACCATATAGTTCATTGAGAATGCTAACAAGTTCTGAACTTTCATCAGCAAAAGTCGCACTGACATCTCACTATATTTTTAACATTTGGAGGAACCTTCATTGAGTTGCTTCTATAACGAAAACATGAACTGTGTGCCCATACCAAGTGTGTTAAAGTACGTCAACTGATCAAGTTTGCAAATGGAATGTTATCTGCAAAATGGAGAATGAGTTAGATATTAAGCAGATCTGGAAACAAGAATAACCTTTAAGCAAATTATTCCATAACACTCTAGACAATAACTTCAATAGAAGTTGCCACTACATAAACACTTAATACTGTATGCAAAATGGAGAATGAGCTAGATATTAAGCAGATCTGGAAACAAAAATAACCTTTAAGCATATTATTCCATAACACTCTAGACAATAACTTCAATAGAAGTTGCCACTACATAAACACTTCACACTGTAACAAGGAAATACACAGGATCAGATACCATTCAAAATTAATTATCACAGATTGACAACTGAACAATCTAATCCATTCTTTGAAGCTTGTCCAGAACTATCGCTACGTGGATGAAGTCAATCAGCTCGACCGTTACCTATACTACCTAGCCAAGCTTCCACATCCTTGTTAAGCTTGAATGAAGCTCAAGCTGCCGAAAGGATAACAACTGTGTTGGGAAACTTGACTCGAGTCACTTGCACCCTTATTTGTGCTAATTAACTAAAGGCTTCTACCTTATAAATAACCCATGGGGGGCATTAAAGACTTAGAAGAGTAGGAGGCGGCTAACAGGAATTGACAGCTGCATATGAATCATCTCACAGTGATGAGAAAATGAATAGATTTTGGAAATCCTTGAGCTAGAAGAAATGCAAACTCCATCGCAGGTTCATTCCTTGAGCACTACAAGGATTGCTTGTAGACAAATATTAGAACGTGGCATGAGTGACAATAACATTTGGGGCTAGTTCAGTTCCCATTTGAAATGGCAAACGTCGAATGGATGGTGCTACTGCGAGTGTTTGGTATTTGCTATTTTCGGCCATTTTGTATGGTGAAAACGGCAAACACTAGAAACCAAACAGATCTCCTTTGCTGTTTTGGAGAAGATACCCGACAGAAACGGCAAACTATGCACCGCAAATGGAAGCAAACTAGCCCCTGGTATCCTCCACTGCAGAAACAGTAGATTTCTCCAGTTCTCTTCTTTTAACTCCAAAACGCATAAAAGCCAGTACCGTGTCCATGTCGAGTCGTAATGGACACGTATTATACCCGACAAAGAGACTTAAAACACACCATGACACGCCAAAATCGGTAGCATGTCCGTGTCGTCGTGTCCAAAGCGTGTTGTTCCGTATTTGCAACTCAAGGACTCAGACCAGTAACTTGACAGTAAGGACACGACCTTCTTTTTGCGTGCCTAATGTATTTAGGAGTCTGGAGGATGTCCGGTACGTGTCCGACACGATGCAAGACGGACAGGGCAGCTATATCTATATATAGAGAGAGAGGGGTCTGGTGACTTACACCACAGAGAGCGCGATGGGAAGTGGTAGCGGGAGATGGTCCTACTTGAGCCGGTCGTGGTGGACCTGAACCCTCGCAACGATGCTCGGTTCAATTGCTGGTTGATGAAGAAGGAAAAGACAGCCCTTAGCTTGGGCCGCCAACGCATCATTTCTCCAGTAGGAGCACGCATGAAGTTCGAGCCTCTCGACTGTAGATGACTGTGTCTATTCAAAAAACCTTTAGCTTGGGCCGGGCTTGGGCTAAATGATCAATCCATGTGCTTACATAGCTAACTAAAAATATATATATTGAACGAAATATATTTCTTTAATATCCTTACATTTTAATTATTTACAAAGCTTGACATCTCATGATACTTGAGATTGGTTCCCATGATAATTCCTTGAATCTTTCTTTTACAAAACATGTTTAATCCATATATGTGGATTTTTTTTTTGTCTTATGAGTGGTTCTTTCCAATGAAAAATGTTCATATTTTAGGATATATCTTTTAGAGGGATATATATATATATATATATATTATGTTTTCTTTTCGTTTTTATATATATTCTAATAACTAATAGGTTTTTTTCTAACATCTTCCTCACTGCACATGTTAAGGAAGTTCCTAAATTTGGCATAAACATGCACTATAGTGGAAAATAATTAATTACAACTTTGTGCACTTACTTGGTATTTAGTTCAGAGTGTATTCATCTATATGATAAAGTGAAATAATAGATGTTGCCAAAACATAAAATGATAGAGGGAAGGGTCACGATTAAAGGATATGAGTTATATCAAATATATAAATTTGTAAGAATATGACACTGTTAGTTCCGAGATGGATCAAAGATGGTAGAACGCGGGCTATAGCAGAGCTACAAGCGAGACCCGAAGGTCATCTCTCTACTGGAACCCAAGTTGTCGTCGAGATCAGAGATTCACACAAGAGTTCCTCGTTTGATATTTTTCGATTCCAACGAAGCACGAACCATGAACATGTTACAAACAGACTTCGAGGAAAATGAAGATTACAACAAGCAACAAGTAAAACGTTCTTCTCTTTACATTCGTAGACGCTACAATGAGAAAGATCGAAGCAAAAAAAGTGTTGAAGAAAAACTCCTTGCTGGGGCGGTCAAAACCACTGTTGCTCAAAGCAATATTCGTCGTACAGACGATCTGCCCCAAAGAACCAACAAGTTCACAAATGAACTTCTGGAACGCTCTTATTACCTTCGAAAATACTCGAAAACACCATGTGGGAGGGGGACACTCTGGGCCGCATATGATCTGGTGTTCTCAGTTTTTTATCTATTTCTCTCTCTCTTCAAATGAAAGAGAAGGTCCTCTATATAAAGAGGATTTCAGCACCTATGCATGCTGAGGAAACACCAGGCCGCATATGTGTTGATCGACCAGATCCCCCAAAATCGGGTGTCAATGTCGCGGGCGCCGCCCGCGCCGCTTACGCCGTCGGTCACGCCGTACTGCACGAGGTAGACAGCGTCGCCAAACGCCAAAAGAAGCCGCCCGTGCCGCATATTCTGTAAGGCACATAAAATTATGTGCTGCATGCGCCACTTAAAGTAAACCATGTCCCTCTACAGGCAACTAGCTCATCCAATCCTGACCGCATAGCGCCAGGCCGCATACCCCTGGCCGCATAGCCCCTGGCCACAAAGATCCTGGTCGCATAGCCCCTGGCCGCATAATGCCAGGCCGCATAACCACTTGCCACATAACGCCTGGATGCATATTGCCTTAGACGCATAGCGACGGGACGCATAGCGCTTGGCCGCATAGCGCCAAGTCACATGCGCCACGAAGCTAGCAACCGTGCATGCAACTCGCGCATAAAAGGAGCGCACGAACGCTATGCGATGATGCTGACGTGCTAAGTGCGCCAACAAAGTGCCACTTTACGCCCTTGAGCCCTAGCCCGAGTCCGAGTTTGAGTCTGAGTCGCTAAGCCCCTTCAGGGCTTAGCTCCTAAGGAAAACTTCCCAAAGGTGGTGACAAAACAAATATTGTCATAATGGAGTTCACACTTAATCCCTCTAGGAAAGTCAACCCACAAGGGCCACCACCCCATGTGCATATACCAATACTAAGCATAGCTATATATTGAATTCTTCCACTATAGAGAGTTTATTATCCGGCATGAAGCCTTGCACTTTACGCCACATGGCATGGCCGCCCAAGGCCGAGGATCCCCCTCTTATGGTATCATACCACTGTAGCATGAGGACACATGCCTCTTAGTAGTGTTGTTACTATACACAGCATATCAGAGAGAGGCTTCGAGTTGCACAAGATCGTCATCGTCATTGGGCATATCAGCATCGTAGGCCGTTAGAGTTTTCTGTCGGTGACCATGTATTTTTGCGGATTTTGTCTAGCCGTGGAGTCATTAGATTTGGGGTTCGCGGGAAGCTGAGTCCGCGGTACATTGGACCGTTCAATATTCTTGAGAGGGTAGGGGATATTGCTTATCGTCTTGCCCTTCCGCCTTCGCTACACGAGGTGCACGATATCTTTCATGTGTCTCAGTTGCGTAGGTATGTCCCAGATCCGAGTCATGTCCTCGACCACTCTGAGTTAGTCGTTGGTACCGACTTGTCACGACCCGCACCCGAAAATCGGGCATGAGTCGTGGGTACGTCCAGCCTACGCCGCAGAATCGGCGGTAGAATGCTGTAAAGGTCCGTTCTAGGTCAACCATATCTATCTATATCTCATTGAAAAATCCGGCATGACCTCTCCAAAAGGAGGGCAAAACCACGCAATATATATATGTGAATAAAATCCTCTCCAACAGGAGGACAACCACGCAATATATATATATCAATGATCTCAATCACAAAATCTAGAGGAAGAATATAAGCACGATATGATATAAACAAGGAAACAGAACCAAGAGAGCAAGACAATCCAAAATAATACAGTCCAAGTCTAAAAGCTACAACATCTCACAGAAGCACAAAAGAATAAGTACAATCATCCAAAATACAAACCACTGGAAATAACCCAGGAAATCCACCTAGCTAACTAGGGTGCTATCGGCGTCTCCTAGGCGCACTCCTCCTCGGGGTCACAACAGTCGTCGATACCAGGCCCGTAGAACGTAGGGCAATAGTCCTCAGGATCCTCTGGAAAAAATATGCCCAGTCAGGACTGGAGCGAAGTACATAACTCTGAAAGCAACTCCAAATGCATGGTAAGGTGTATATGACGAGCAATAGAAAAGTAATCAAGATGCACAGGAAATAAATATATGCTGGAGCACAATAAATAGCTGCAATGTAAACTGGAGAATAATACAAGTAGTGGAAAAGTAACTGCAGGTGAGAAACATGAATACTAGCTAAGTGCCTTGAGCACAAGTTCGTTATATGATCGGCTTAGGTTGCACATGAAAGTCACTACGATAACTCCGTTATGCGTGAGTTGCATAACCGACATACACATGAATACTGTTTGGCTTTGATCATATAACCAACTCACTACTCCCCTCCCCCACTAATACCATTGGATCCAACCACAACACGCTACGTACATGATAATAGCTCGCGCACACGAAGGCGAGAGCACAAGAAGCACATGATAGCACATGATAATCAATACCCGAAGCACATGATGAAATACACGTGATAGAGTACCCGCTGAACACGGTAAGGGGGATAGCACCTCATGACCGGATCCACTAGTACCAGCTCGTGTAATAAAGTGTCAGAATCAAGTATTACAGTTCTAGAACAGGTGATATAAACGCTATCATGAAATGGAAACTATCAGAGGTAGGTACTCGCCTGATGTCCTGAGCAACTGATGAGGATCGAGATCCGGACCGGTGACGCAAGGACCTAATGCGAAAAGCAAGGATTAAACAGGGTTCTAAGCATTTAAACTGATATAAAATAATTAAAAACAGGCTTCTAGGGCTATTCTAGGTCGAACGGTTCAAACCGGTGAAATTCGGGTCAAAAAGTCAACCCGGGGTCCAAAAAGTCAACTTTAGGTCAAAACTAGGTCAAACGTTAACTTTTACGGTCAACGGGGACAATTATGGTCAAAGCTAGGTCAAACTAGGGTGCCCCTGAAATTCTAGGTCAATCCGAGCTCATAAAGCTACTAAACTCACAAACTCGCCTAATCGAGATACCGGGATACCCTCGGTATCCGATACCTCGCCCTAGGCCACGCACCCCGCCTAAACCCGCTAAAACCTATGCTAGCACGCGTAATTATATACATATAAACATATAAAAATCATTCCAATACAAATCCTAGGCTATTGCTCAAATACCCCGCTCGAAACTCAATACCTTGGATATCTCAAGGTATCGAGATACCTCGGTAACTCAAGGTATTGGGGTTTCGCTCTAAAAACCCTCTAACTAGCTACCTAGATATTAATTATGCACCTAGTTATTAATCTAGGCTAGGTAATATAGATATCTACTATCTATTAATACATCTAAGTAGGTATCTACCTATATACATATACATATCCACACACACATACATAAATACCCATTTACCTTACCCTACTCATAACATATATATATATATATATATATATATTACCTATCAAGATATCTATATATATATAACTAACTATAGGTATATAGATATCTATCTCCTAGATAGATAAAACTACCTATCTACCTATCTACCTATCTAGTATCCATAGATATAGGTATCTATCTATCTAAGTATCTAATAACTATTTAACTAGCTATCTTATCTATTTATCCTACTATCTATCTATCTAACTTATCTAACATATACTCTAACTATTATCTATTACCTAACACCCCTCGCTAACACCCCTCGCTACTAGCCTTGCCAACGCGCTGCTGCTGCTGGCTCTACATGCTGATGATGCTGCTGCTGGCTGCTGTTATTGCTGCGCTGCTGCTGCTCCTCTATGCTACTGCTGCTGCTGATTCTGCTGCTGCTGTGCTGCTGCTGCAGTGCAGCAGCAGCTGCTGCTCGCTGCGGCTGGTTCTGCCTCCCCCTTCCTCACACATACACACACACACACACCCATAAATATACATAGCTGTATATATATATATAAACACACATATATATACATATATCACTAGATATATATATATATATATACACACACTTATCAAATATATATATATATATATACACATACACCTATATATATATATACATATACACACACAAGCACACTTACACATATACATATATATATATACACATAGATATATACATATACAAGTACATAAATATAAATACACACACATACATATATATATAAATATATATACATAAACACACATACATATATATAAATATATATATATATAGACACATATCAAAACAAACACAACCACGCACACAACACTCAAACCACACGTCCTACTCACGCCCAACGACCCCGACACTCACCAATACCCTAAAATATATAAAATATAACTCGAAACCTCTAGCACATACTCCCCGATACTAACCCAACGCGTGCACAAAGCCGAAACGAGGAAACCAAGTCGAAATAGCCGTTCGGTCATTTCGACGAACACGTGGTGCGCGGCTCGGAAAACCTCCTGAAACGCACACCAAACGAACTCGGAATCGGCCCAAAATTTACCCACGTGCTCTACACGATGTCTAGATCCTATAAAATGCACTCCCACGTCGATTCTAGGCCCATGGCGGAAATGCACACGCACTTAGAATCGGTGACGACGAAAAGCCTCAATTTCGCCCGAAACGCCCGTTTCTCCGCGACATGGCTTCCCGTGTCCGAACGGAGACGCGCACTCACCCTCTAGACACCCGACAACGTCTACCTAGGTCCATCTAACCTAGGGTATCACCCAAAATTGGGCTAAATTCGGATTCCACCCGAATTCGACACAAAACCTAATGTCAAAGTTTCTAAACTCACCCAAACTAGTTCCAACTTCCTCCTACGGGTAGGGTTAGGGTCTAGGAGGGTTCTACAACACTAATTACACTACAAAAAAGTAATTAGCAAGGGGAAAATTAGGTTTTACCTCTTGGGAGTTGGAATCCCAAGGCCAAAGTCTCCGATCTACTCCAAATCACCTCCCTCAAGCTCCAAGCTTCCAAATCTAGGCTTCACACTAAATCTAGGCTCCACACACCTAGGTTAGAGAAAATGCAAGGTGAGGGTTAGCTTAAGGAAGAAGGAATGAAAGAAGAAAGAAGAAAATGGAAGAGGAAACTTACTTTGAAGAAGAAGGAAGAAGGAAGAAGAAGTGGAGAAGAAGAAATGAAGAAGAAGAAGTGGAGAATGCAAAGCAAAGGGGAGGGGGCTGCTGGTTTTCTCACGGGTGGGGGGGTAGGTAGGCCGGCCATGTAGAAATAAATAGGTACATAAGTCACCAAATTTCCAAAATGCCCCTATTCACTCGGTTTTGGGTTCCGGGTCTCCAAATGCACTCAAACTAGCTCCAAATCTCTCCAACTAACCTCCTAAAAAATAAAATAATAAATCTAAGCCCCAAAATAATTCTCACAAGGGTACGGGCTGGGTCGGACATGGGTCCACTAGGGTCTGACATGGGTCCAGGCTAGCCAAAACCCTAAAACAATTAAAATAAAAATAAGACAAGCACTAATTAATTATAAATATAAATAATTAAATACAATACACTATTTATCAAATAAAAAAAAAATACCCTATTTTCTAGAATTGGGTAGTGACAAGCCTACCCTCCTTAAAATAATTTCGTCCTCGAAATTAAAAGACGAAACTAGGACAGAAATGCAAAGAAAGAACCATACCTCAGGGCTCGAAGAGATAAGGGTATCGCTCGCGCATTTCATCCTCCCTCTCCCAGGTCGACTCTCCTGGAGAGTGATGCCTCCACGCGACGCGAACCAAGGGAATAGTCTGGTTCCTCAACACCTTCTCCCGTCGATCCAGAATCTCCACCGGCTGCTCTGGATAGCTAAGAGTAGGGCCCACTGCGATCTCCGAGTGATCCAATACGTGACTGGGATCCGCCACGTACCGTCTCAGCTGCGACACGTGGAACACATCGTGAACTCCCTCCAGCGTAGGCGGCAACTCAAGCCTATACGCCACGGCGCCGACCCTCTCGAGAACACGGAAGGGTCCAACGAAACGTGGGCTAAGCTTCCCGCCTCCACCGAAGCGAATAGTGCCCCGCGTCGGAAAAATCCTCAGGAACACCAGATCTCCAACCTAGCACAAACAAGGTCTCTGCACTTAGTCTAAAACAAGCAATCACAAGCAAACACAAGAACAAAATCTAGATTCTAAGCTATACCTCGAACTCCAAAGGTCTCCGGTGGCTATCGGCCCAATGCCGCTGCCTGTCCTGCGCCACCCGAAGTCTATCTCTAATGAGCTTGACCTTCTCTGCTGCATCAACCACCATCTCCGGGCCAAGCAAAGCTCTCTCACCTACATCATCCCATGACAACGGAGTGCGACACCTCCGTCCATACAACGCCTCAAAAGGTGACATCTCGATACTGGCTTGGTAGCTGTTGTTGTAAGCAAACTCTACCAAGTGCAAGTGATCCTCCCAAGAGCCTCTGAAATCCAAAACACAGGTCCGAAGCATGTCCTCAAGTGTCTGAATGGTCCTCTCTGACTGACCATCTGTCTGTGGGTGATACTCACTACTAAACTTGAGCTGGGTGCCCAAGCTAGCCTGCAGACTCCTCCAGAAATGTGAAGTAAAGCGACTGTCCCGATCTGATACTATGCTCACTGGAACTCCATGCAGTCTGACTATCTGGCGCACATACATCTCTGCTAGTCTTTCTGTAGACGTACCCACTTTGAATGGTAGAAAGTGGGCCGATTTGGTCAACCTGTCCACGATAACCCAAATCGCATCCTTCCCGCCTGGAGAACGGGGAAGCCCAGAAACAAAATCCATGGTCACATGCTCCCATTTCCACTCCGGAATGGGTAACGGCTGGAGTAAACCTCCTGGCCTCTGCCTCTCCGCCTTCACCTGCTGGCACACTAAGCATCGGGATACGAAGTATGCTACCTCCCGCTTCATCCCGTACCACCATACATGCTGTCTCAGATCTCTATACATCTTGTTGGCACCGGGATGCATAGAGTACTGGGATCGATGCGCCTCCTGGAGAACCTCCTCGCGCAACGACCCACTCGGCACACACAACCTGGTACCGTGCCGCAATGAACCATCATCAGCAATGGTAAAGTCATCTGCTAATCCCATCTGAACCTGCTCCCTGATGCTCCTCAGGGACTCATCCTCAAACTGTGTAGCCCTGATCCGGTCTACCAACTCTGACTGAATCTGCAGTCCCCACATCTGCATCTCCACTCCAGGCACTATCACCTCAATGCCCAAGCTCTCTAGATCTGCCAGAAGATAACGATCTGTAGTCAGGCACATAGCTACCGGATACCTGCTCAAAGCATCCGCAACTACGTTCGCCTTCCCTGGATGGTACTGCAATGATATGTCGAAGTCTTTCATCAACTCCAACCATCTCCTCTGCCTCATGTTCAGCTCTTTTTGGGTAAACACATACTTCAAGCTCTTGTGGTCTGTGAAGATCTCCACACGCTCTCCGTATAAATAGTGTTTCCACAACTTAAGAGCAAAGATGACCGCTGCCAACTCCAAATCGTGGGTAGGGTAATTCTTCTCATGAGGACGTAATTGCCTGGAAGCATAGGCAATCACCCTCCCATTCTGCTGCAACACACAACCCAGTCCCTTCCCCGATGCATCACTATAGATAGTGAATCCTCCAGAACCTGATGGCAACGTCAACACTGGAGCTGTCGTCAACCTCCTCTTCAGCTCATCAAAGGCGATCTGGCACTCCTCTGACCAAACAAACTCTACGTCCTTCCGGGTCAGCCTGGACAACGGCTCTGCAATCCGAGAAAAATCCTGAACAAATCTCCTGTAATAGCCTGCCAGTCCCAAGAAACTCCTGACCTCGGCTACTGAACTCGGAGCACTCCATGCCTCAACTGCCCTGATCTTTCTCGGATCCACCGAGATACCCTCTCCAGTCACTACATGACCAAGGAATTCAACCTTGTCAAGGAAGAACTCACACTTCGAAAGCTTTCCATAAAGCTCCTCCTTCCTGAGAGTCTCCAGCACTATCCTCAGATGCTCCTCGTGCTCCTCTGGGGTCTTCGAATACACCAAGATATCATCTATAAACACCACCACAAACCTGTCCAGATGCTGATGGAACACCTTGTTCATCAGATTCATGAACACTGCCGGGGCATTAGTCAACCCAAACGGCATCACCAAGAACTCATACTGTCCATATCTGGTCCGAAAAGCTGTCTTCGGAATATCCTCCTTCCTGACCTTCACCTGGTGGTAGCCTGTCCTCAGATCAATCCTGGAAAACACCCTCGCTCCGCTCAACTGGTCAAATAGATCATCAATACGCGGCAGCGGATACTTGTTCTTGATTGTGAGGCTGTTCAGAGCCCTGTAGTCGATACACATCCGTATCGACCCATCCTTCTTCGGCACAAAAAGTACCGGAGCACCCCACGGAGAAGAACTAGATCTGATAAATCCCTTGTCCTGAAGCTCATCCACCTGCTTCTTCAACTCTATCAGCTCACTGTTGCTGACTCTATAGACGTGCTGGGATATCGGCTCCGCGCCTGGCACCAAGTCTATAGAGAACTCCACGTCTCTGTCGGGAGGTAACCCTGGCAACTCCTCCGGAAAGACATCCATATACTCCTCTATCAGTGGATGTAGCGACCTCGGCTCTACCACCAGGGCTCCGCAGAAGACTCCCTCGGTCTGCTCCGCTGCTCCTCTGGCAAACTGAAACTCTGGCTCACCCGGCGGACTGAACAAAACTCTGCCTCCACGACAATCTATACTAGCACAATGCGTACTCAACCAATCCATCCCGAGTACAATATCGTAGCTCGGAAGTGGCATTACGAGTAGGCACACACTCAACTCCCGGCCTCCCAAGGTAACTCTCCGGTCTCTGCAGACATCACGGACTAGGATGATACCACCCCCGGTCGTGATCTTGCAGAGTCTAGCTAAAGGTTCAGCAACAAGATGGTGTCTAACAGCAAAAGATACAGACACAAAGCTATGGGAAGCACCGGAATCAAATAAAGCAAGTGCTGGAATGGAATCAAGGAGAACAGAACCTGAGATAACATCACCAACTGGCTCGGCCTCGTCCACTGTCAGGGCAAAAGCTCGCCCCTGCTGTCCTCCTCGGTGCTGCTGCTGGTGCTGGGCGAACCTCTGCTGCTGAGTCTGCAAAGGCGGTCCTCTCTGCTGCGCTGCAGGTGCTCTGGCTGGTGCCCTCTGAGCGGCTCCTCCGCCCTGAGCTGTACGGGCAAGCGCTGAAGGACAATCCTTCAGCTGGTGGTCTGCGGTGCCACACAATAAACATCTGCCCAGCCTCTTTCTGCATATGTCCCATCCGTGCCCTGGCTTCTTACAGAAAGGGCAAACGATGGGCTGCCTCTGGCCCTACTGCTGACCCTGCCTCTGCTGCTGGGGCGCCTGCCGGAAGGGCGCCCGACCCTGACCCTGGTGCTGCTGGGTCTGCTGGAATGGCCTCTTGGCTGGGCCTGCACTGCTACCTGCTCCTGAAGCATCTCTGCTCCTCTTCGTCTTTAGCTCCAAATCATCCTCAGCTCTCTGTGCGTCGCTGACAATCTGCTCGAAGGTCGCCTCGCGGTCGCTCCTAGTCAAGGACTTGACCGCCATGACCAAGCCCTTGCGGAACTTCTGCGCCTTCGCTGCCTCTGACAACCCCTCAACAAATCTGCCCAGACGGCAGAACTCCGCTGCATACTCATCCACTAGCATACTCCCCTGGACGAGCGCCTCGAACTGACTCTCTAAGGCACTGAGAGCCACGTCCGGGAAGAACTTCTCCTTGAAAAGCTTCTTGAAAGCCTCCCAAGTCAATCCCGGAGCTGCTATCCGCGTATCCGTGCGGAACCAAGTGAGGGCAAGGTCGAACATCTGGCTGCCCGCTGCCTCTATCTGCATGCTGGCTGGGATCATTGCCAGCCTGAAGATGCCCTCTATATGCTCGATCCAGTCGTCGGCGTACAGGATCCCCTCTGTGCCGCGGAACTCCTTAGGCCGCATCCTCTGAAAATCGATGATAGTACCCGGCCTAGGATACTGAGCCTGCTCTGGCTGTGGCTGGATCTGAGCCACTCTGTCGACCGCTGTCAAAGCCACCTGATGAGCATTCTCAATGTCCATCCTCATAACATCTGCCTGGCGGTGCTGCGCATCCATCATCTCTCGGAAGAACGCTAACAGCTGTGTGGCATCTACTGGCGCAGGCGGTGGTGGAGGAGGTACCACCGGGACAACTGGGGTGGCTCTCGGATCAATGGGAGTAAGGGGATCTCCGAGAGAAACTGAAGCTCCCTCAACCGCAGGAGTGGCGAGTGGAGCGGTAGCGGCTGCCGGACGTCGAGCAGGTCGAGAGGTGGCAGACCTCTCGGTGGCAGCTGCTGGGGCGGTGCGCTGAGATCTGGTCTTCGGAGGCATCCTGAACACAGATCAAAAGAAGTCAATATAGTGCAAGAAACGATAACATCAAAGAAGGACAGTGATATTGCAAAAGAAAACAATTTCAGAAAAATTAAAGATAGCAAAAGGAAGTAGGAAGGGTCCTAGTTGTGATTGAGCACACTCTCTCTCAGCCTATCTCCTATATCCTACTGCGGGTAACCTAAAAACTAGACCTGCATGGGCCACCACCAAAAACGTGTCACGACCCGCACCCGAAAATTGGGCATGAGCCATGGGTACGTCCAGCCTACGCCGCAGAATCGGCGGTAGAACGCTGTAAAGGTCCGTTCTAGGTCAACCATATCTATCTATATCTCACTGAAAAATCCGGCATGACCTCTCCAAAAGGAGGGCAAAACCACGCAATATATATATGTGAATAAAATCCTCTCCAACAGGAGGGCAACCACGCAATATATATATATCAATGATCTCAATCACAAAATCTAGAGGAAGAATATAAGCACGATATGATATAAACAAGAAAACAGAACCAAGAGAGCAAGACAATCCAAAATAATACAGTCCAAGTCTAAAAGCTACAACATCTCACAGAAGCACAAAAGAATAAGTACAGTCATCCAAAATACAAACCACTGGAAATAACCCAGGAAACCCACCTAGCTAACTAGGGTGCTATCGGCGTCTCCTCGGCGCACTCCTCCTCGGGGTCACAACAGTCGTCGATACCAGGCCCGTAGAACGTAGGGCAATAGTCCTCAGGATCCTCTGGAAAAAATATGCCCAGTCAGGACTGGAGCGAAGTACATAACTCTGAAAGCAACTCCAAATGCATGGTAAGGTGTATATGACGAGCAATAGAAAAGTAATCAAGATGCACAGAAAATAAATATATGCTGGAGCACAATAAATAGCTGCAATGTAAACTGGAGAACAATACAAGTAGTGGAAAAGTAACTGCAGGTGAGAAACATGAATACTAACTAAGTGCCTTGAGCACAAGTTCGTTATATGATCGGCTTAGGTTGCACATGAAAGTCACTACGATAACTCCGTTATGCGTGAGTTGCATAACCGACATACACATGAATACTGTTTGGCTTTGATCATATAACCAACTCACTACTCCCCTCCCCCACTAATACCATTGGATCCAACCACAACACGCTACATACATGATAATAGCTCGCGCACACGAAGGCGAGAGCACAAGAAGCACATGATAGCACATGATAATCAATACCCGAAGCACATGATGAAATACACGTGATAGAGTACCCGCTGAACACGGTAAGGGGGATAGCACCTCATGACGGGATCCACTAGTACCAGCTCGTGTAATAAAGTGTCAGAATCAAGTATTACAGTTCTAGAACAGGTGATATAAACGCTATCATAAAATAGAAATTATCAGAGGTAGGTATTCGCCTGATGTCCTGAGCAACTGATGAGGATCGAGGTCCGGACCGGTGATGCAAGGACCTAATGCGAAAAGCAAGGATTAAACAGAGTTCTAATCATTTAAACTGATATAAAATAATTAAAAACAGGCTTCTAGGGCTATTCTAGGTCGAACGGGTCAAACCGGTGAAATTCGGATCAAAAAGTCAACCCGGGGTCCAAAAAGTCAACTATAGGTCAAAACTAGGTCAAACGTTGACTTTTACGGTCAACGGGGACAATTATGGTCAAAGCTAGGTCAAACTAGGGTGCCCCTGAAATTCTAGGTCAATCCGAGCTCATAAAGCTACTAAACTCACAAACTCGCCTAATCGAGATACCGGGATACCCTCGGTATCCGATACCTCGCCCTAGGCCACGCACCCCGCCTAAACCCGCTAAAACCTATGCTAGCACGCGTAATTATATACATATAAACATATAAAAATCATTCCAATACAAATCCTAGGCTATTGCTCAAATACCCCGCTCGAAACTCAATACCTTGGATATCTCAAGGTATCGAGATACCTCGGTAACTCAAGGTATTGGGGTTTCGCTCTAAAAACCCTCTAACTAGCTACCTAGCTATTAATTATGCACCTAGTTATTAATCTAGGCTAGGTAATATAGATATCTACTATCTATTAATACATCTAAGTAGGTATCTACCTATATACATATACATATCCACACACACATACATAAATACCCATTTACCTTACCCTACTCATAACATATATATATATATATATATATATATTACCTATCAAGATATCTATATATATATAACTAACTATAGGTATATAGATATCTATCTCCTAGATAGATAAAACTACCTATCTACCTATCTACCTATCTAGTATCCATAGATATAGGTATCTATCTATCTAAGTATCTAATAACTATTTAACTAGCTATCTTATCTATTTATCCTACTATCTATCTATCTAACTTATCTATCTAACATATACTCTAACTATTATCTATTACCTAACACCCCTCGCTAACACCCCTCGCTACTAGCCTTGCCAACGCGCTGCTGCTGCTGGCTCTACATGCTGATGATGCTGCTGCTGGCTGCTGTTATTGCTGCGCTGCTGCTGCTCCTCTATGCTACTGCTGCTGCTGATTCTGCTGCTGCTGTGCTGCTGCTACAGTGCAGCAGCAGCTGCGGCTGGTTCTGCCTCCCCCTTCCTCACACATACACACACACACACACCCATAAATATACATAGATGTATATATATATATAAACACACATATATATACATATATCACTAGATATATATATATATACACACACTTATCAAATATATATATATATATATACACATACACCTATATATATATATACATATACACACACAAGCACACTTACACATATACATATATATATATACACATAGATATATACATATACAAGTACATAAATATAAATACACACACATACATATATATATAAATATATATACATAAACACACATACATATATATAAATATATATATATATATAGACACATATCAAAACAAACACAACCACACACACAACACTCAAACTACACGCCCTACTCACGCCCAACGACCCCGACACTCACCAATACCCTAAAATATATAAAATATAACTCGAAACCTCTAGCACACACTCCCCGATACTAACCCAACGCGCGCACAAAGCCGAAACGAGGAAACCAAGTCGAAATGGCCGTTCGGTCATTTCGACGAACACGTGGTGCGCGGCTCGGAAAACCTCCTGAAACGCACACCAAACGAACTCGGAATCGGCCCAAAATTTACCCACGCGCTCTACACGATGTCTAAATCCTAGAAAATGCGTTCCCACGTCGATTCTAGGTCCGTGGCGGAAGCGCACACGCACTTAGAATCGGTGACGACGAAAAGCCCTAATTTCGCCCGAAACGCCCGTTTCTCCGCGACACGGCTTCCCGTGTCCGAACGGAGACGCGCACTCACCCTCTAGACACCCGACAACGTCTACCTAGGTCCATCTAACCTAGGGCATCACCCAAAATTGGGCCAAATTCGGATTCCACCCGAATTCGACACAAAACCTAATGTCAAAGTTTCTAAACTCACCCAAACTAGTTCCAACTTCCTCCTACGGGTAGGGTTAGGGTCTAGGAGGGTTCTACAACACTAATTACACTACAAAAAAGTAATTAGCAAGGAGAAAGTTAGGTTTTACCTCTTGGGAGTTGGAATCCCAAGGCCAAAGTCTCCGATCTACTCCAAATCACCTCCCTCAAGCTCCAAGCTTCCAAATCTAGGCTTCACACTAAATCTAGGCTCCACACACCTAGGTTAGAGAAAATGCAAGGTGAGGGTTAGCTTAAGGAAGAAGGAATGAAAGAAGAAAGAAGAAAATGGAAGAGGAAACTTACTTTGAAGAAGAAGGAAGAAGGAAGAAGAAGTGGAGAAGAAGAAATGAAGAAGAAGAAGTGGAGAATGCAAAGCAAAGGGGAGGGGGCTGCTGGTTTTCTCACGGGTGGGGGGGTAGGTAGGCCGGCCATGTAGAAATAAATAGGTACATAAGTCACCAAATTCCCAAAATGCCCCTATTCACTCGGTTTTGGGTTCCGGGTCTCCAAATGCACTCAAACTAGCTCCAAATCTCTCCAACTAACCTCCTAAAAAATAAA
Source organism: Iris macrosiphon (assembly GCA_036927795.1). Lineage (NCBI taxonomy): Eukaryota > Viridiplantae > Streptophyta > Magnoliopsida > Asparagales > Iridaceae > Iris > Iris macrosiphon. The sequence goes on from JAYESA010000001.1 coordinate 182,322,537, forward strand.
ATAATAAATCTAAGCCCCAAAATAATTCTCACAAGGGTACGGGCTGGGTCGGACATGGGTCCACTAGGGTCTGACATGGGTCCAGGCTAGCCAAAACCCTAAAACAATCAAAATAAAAATAAGACAAGCACTAATTAATTATAAATATAAATAATTAAATACAATACACTATTTATCAAAAAAAAAAAAATATATACCCTATTTTCTAGAATTGGGTAGTGACACGACTTGACTTACGAGGAATGGCCCGTGTCCATTTTGGATCAGAGAGAGAGAAGGTACTCAAGAACCAGACTATCCGTCTTGTTCGTATTGCTTGGGGGCATCACTCTTTGGGAGAGTCGACGTGGGAGCACGAGGACGATATTCGATCTCGATACCCGTACCTATTCGACTCATAAAGTATATTTTCTTCGTATGCCTTCGCATCTTTTATTCCGTGATTGGCAAGCACTCATAAGAGATGATGTTGTTTCGCTTCATTATAGATGTTATTGTTATACTTGCTTGTTTGTATGTGTAGATTGCTTGTATATAGTTATTGCTTGCTTTGACATTTCTAGCTGGCCTTGAGTTTGAATTTCGAGGATAAATTTTTTCTAAGGTGGGTATAGATGTCACCCCCCATTCCCAATATACGTATTTGGAGCGTATTTATTTTCTGGCTAGACTAGTTGTATGTTGTAGAGAGACTAGACCCATTCTTTGGTTCACTTGGCTCTTGGTTTATTTGTTTGATTTAGATTTATCATGAGTTGAACCCATGGTCCAAACCTCAAACCCTCCATATATAACTAAACTTTATTCTCTCTCCTCTCATTATTTTTCTTCCATCCTCTCTCTTAGGTTTCCTTTCTTCTCTCCATAGGCAACCGCACCTTGCTCGAAATAAAGAAACCTTTTATTTTATGAGTCTATTATGTTTATTGTATGATTTTAAGCACATTTAGAACTTGGTATTTTTGAATTTGGTGGATGGATTAGTGTAGATCTAAGTTTTAAATTTTTAGGGTTTTCTATGTGTTTTCGAGTGTTATTGGGTTTTGATCTCTTAAAACTTAAAGTTTTTGAAAACTTGTTGCTCTATGTTGATGAGCACTTGATTTTGAGTAGTTTAGAACTTTACTTTGCTGGATTTGTGCATCATTTGAGGTTTCTATGGAAGAAATAAAATTTTCTTTTTGAACTTTTGGCCATGGCCGAAAAGCTGTTGTTGGGGACAAATGAGTGCTATGCTGCCTGGACTTCTCGTCTCGAGTCAGCATGCGGCCAACCTTGTTAGACGCATGACTGAATCTGCACATGCACCCTTGGCCAAATGCATGAACTTGAAAGAATAAAATTTTGCTAAGTCCCAAAAGATTTTATGCGGCCAAGAGGAGCATGCGGCCTCATCAACCATGTGGCCAGAAGCTATGCATCCCTCTTCTTCTGAACGCATAACTTCTGACTGACTTGGCATGACTTTTCATAATTTTATTTTTTTGCTGATACACTTTTATCATATGTCACATCAGTCACTTTTCTGACTCGACTTGCATTTATTGATTGTCACATCACACGTTTTCCGAAGAGTGGACTTTCTCTGCTTATGCGTCCAAGCCAACTATGCGGCCTTAACGCTATGCGGCATCTTGCATGCGGCCTTGACGTTATGAGGCACCTTGCATGCGACTTTGACCCTATGTGGCCTCGATGTTATGCGGCACCTTGTTATGCGCATTTGCTCCTATGCGCCTGTCATTTCCCGATTCCGTAGAATTGATAGTCGTCCCCCGGGCGTGATGTCGTGCATGCCTAGGTTGCGAAACGCACAAGGCCAAGGTATTTTATATAATAAGCACATATTCAGAGTACGTAGATAATTGAAACACAATATTAAAACATGGAAAAGTTTTCTTTATTAATAATGAACATCTTTATACAAAACTCTTGAACGAGTCGGATAATTGCCACACGGGATTACAAAAGTGAACGAAAAATAAGATAACCATCATGTACATTACATCATTTTACTAAAACTTCAAAGCTATAGATACCTTCGAACGAAGCTATCGCCTTTCCACGGAGCTGTATAAGTTATGTGCACGAGCTCCTGGAACTTGTAAAACACACTTCAAGGGCACGAACTGGACGTGCCGGTAGGTGGACTGGATTGGGAAGTCGCTTTAGCTTCTTGCAGGGTCTCCTTGGTGTGGGAAACCTGTTGCAACGAGGGCCAGTACATCGAAATACACTGGTGAAGGCTAGCTAACCCAACTATACCAATCAACACGTCGTTTATATGAAGCATGTAAGTTATTATATGGTCCTTCTATCTTTTCTTAGTTTATTTTACAAGCAAGCATTAGATATGGATGTTTACTGAAATAAACATGCCACTATTCGGTGACTTTTACCTGTCCGTCTGAACCACCTGCATAATACTTATCATGACCTTCCCTGACACGAAGACATAGTTAGTGTTTGGATATAAAACAAATAAATGGTTTGTACGAAGCTCTTTTTGGTTTACAAACTCAGGCTATTAAACTCTCCTGGTATACAAAACATTATCAGAGGTATCATGAACATGATAGGTTTTGAAAATTCACCTGGCGAGTCGCCATTTTGTTTGAGATAAAACAAATAGAGGGTTTGTACAAAACCTTTTTGTTTACAAACAAGAAAAAAGAGTACAATTAATCCTATACGAGAATGTTAAGTACAATAAAAAAATAATTCTGGGAAAATATTGCTATAGGAGTCTGATTTGCGGTCGATCACTTTGTCCTTTGGACCACACGATGATGAAGAAGTGATATAGAAGAAGAAGAAGCTTCAAAGATTGCAGGAGGGATTGAACTCTCGTTGCCAAAGTTGTCAATCAATACTCTATGTATGTATTCTCTCTCTCTGATTTTTTACCGCCTTCTCTCCCCTGATCTCCTGTGACCGAAGGTCTCTATTTATAGAGCTCAGTCACAGTAACCGTCCAGTAGGCGTAGAAGCCAAATTGTGAAGAGAGTGGCGCTCTTTACGCGGCGGTTACAATAACTGCTACCCACGTCTAAATGATCTCTTGAATCCGCGTGTGACGCGTGTCCCATTATGAGGTAACGCGTATAACTGCTTCTCGAAAACCACGGCATACAAGCCACGTAGGTAACTGCCCCTCGCGTAAAGATGGTTGGCATAAAAGCCAAATAACTATCTCGTTGGCGTAAAATCCAAATAGCTGTCTTGTTGGCGTAAAAGCCAAGTAGTTGTCTTATTGGCGTAAAAGCCAAATAGTTGTTGTGTTGGCGTAAAAGTCAAGTTCTGCGTAAAGCTTGATGCTGCATAAATAATAGGTAACCAGCGTAAACTAGCCAATTATCCTTCTTGACTGAGGTCTTGAGCGTATTCTGGGCCAAATAGCCTTATCACGTACCTTTGCAAATATAGCCTGAGTTGGCGTATTTCGAGGAGATAGCATACGGCGTACTCCTATAGTTGAAAATAGCCTGGTTGGCGTAACATGCAGGGATAGTGACGTGAGTGTATTAACCCTAGTTTTAGCTCTCCCAGTCATTAAAAATAGAACAAATTCTCATGCATTAAATACAGAGATCTGCCCCCATCTCGCACATTAACTGCAGAGATATGCCTCGAGTTATGCCTGTGTAAAATAGGCAGCGTATTCCTTGAGTGGGTAAAAATGACCTGTATCAAGGATATGTCACTAAACGACAACCTGGGCCTCTGTACATAATCATAATTACAGTCGTCCTCTCGATTGTCGTGCAGTACTCTTTGTCAGGAGTCAGGTTCACTATTCTGTCTGACAGGTTCATTCGAGAAATACGAAGAGTTCCTCGTACAACTTCATGTTGTATTAAAAGCAGATATAGTTTATGCCGGAGGGAGGTGTAGCAACCTTTTACGCCAAAACAGCCTTGAAGCGCTGCTTTACGCGGGCAGCTCTGAAGTGATGTTTTATGCCATACAACGCTGAAGCTTCTGTTTTACGCGTGCTTCATGTATGTTAGGGGTTTTACTCGTATAATTCCCCAGCGTATTTTTCATGCTTCTACAAGACCCCCTTCAAAGTTTTCAAATTCCTCGTAATTTGAAATACTTTGAATGAAGCATGAAACGGTCAAATTTAACTCGTTCTGCGAGGCTGATTTCTCGGCAATTTTTTAGAAATTTGTTGGAATTTGGTATGTTCTCTTTTGCCTATATAAAGGCAAGCGAGTGAAGTTGTCTTTCCATACTTCCTTCACCAAAAAAGATGGTTGCCGAGATCCATTGGGCTGATGTCACGACCCACACCCGAAAATCGGGCATGAGCCGTGGGTACGTCCAGCCTACGCCGCAGAATCGGCGGTAGAACGCTGTAAAGGTCCGTTCTAGGTCAACCAACTATCTAGATAACTCACAGAAAAATCCGGTATGACCCCTCCAAAAGGAGGGCAAAACCACGCAATATATATATGTGAATAAAATCCTCTCCAACAGGAGGGCAACCACGCAATATATATATGACAATAATCTCAATCACAAAACTAGAGGAAGAATATAAGCACGATATGATATAAACAAGAAACAGAACCAAGAGAGCAAGGCAATCCAAAATAATACAGTCCAGGTCTAAAAGCTACAACATCACAGCATCAAAAGAATAAGTACAGTCATCCAAAATACAGACCACAAGGAAAACCCAGGAAACCCACCTAGCTAACTAGGGTGCTATCGGCGTCTCCTCGGCGCACTCCTCCTCGGGGTCACAACAGTCGTCAACACCAGGCCCGTAGAACGTAGGGCAATAGTCCTCAGGATCCTCTGGAAAAAATATGCCCAGTCAGGACTGGAGCGAAGTACATAACTCTGAAAGCAACTCCAAATACATGGTAAGGTGTATATGACGAGCAATAGAAAAGTAATCAAGATGCACAGGAAATAAATATATGCTGGAGCACAATAAGTAGCTGCAATATAAACTGGAGAACAATACAAGTAGTAGAAAAGTAACTGCAGGTGAGAAACATGAATACTAGCTAAGTGCCTTGAGCACAAGTTCGTTATATGATCGGCTTAGGTTGCACATGAAAGTCACTACGATAACTCCGTTATGCGTGAGTTGCATAACCGACATACACATGAATACTGTTTGGCTTTGATCATATAACCAACTCACTACTCCCCTCCCCCACTAATACCATTGGATCCAACCACAACACGCTACGTACATGATAATAGCTCGCGCACACGAAGGCGAGAGCACAAGAAGCACATGATAGCACATGATAATCAATACCCGAAGCACATGATGAAATACACGTGATAGAGTACCCGCTGAACACGGTAAGGGGGATAGCACCTCATGACGGGATCCACTAGTACCAGCTCGTGTAATAAAGTGTCAGAATCAAGTATTACAGTTCTAGAACAGGTGATATAAACGCTATCATGAAATGGAAACTATCAGAGGTAGGTACTCGCCTGATGTCCTGAGCAATTGATGAGGATCGAGGTCCGGACCGGTGTCGCAAGGACCTAATGCGAAAAGCAAGGATTAAACAGGGTTCTAAGCATTTAAACTGATATAAAATAATTAAAAACAGGCTTCTAGGGCTATTCTAGGTCGAACGGGTCAAACCGGTGAAATTCGGGTCAAAAAGTCAACCCGGGGTCCAAAAAGTCAACTCTAGGTCAAAACTAGGTCAAACGTTGACTTTTACGGTCAACGGGGACAATTATGGTCAAAGCTAGGTCAAACTAGGGTGCCCCTGAAATTCTAGGTCAAACCGAGCTCATTAAGCCACTAAACTCACAAACTCGCCTAATCGAGATACCGGGATACCCTCGGTATCCGATACCTCGCCCTAGGCCACGCACCCCGCCTAAACCCGCTAAAACCTATGCTAGCACGCGTAATTATATACATATAAACATATAAAAATCACTCCCAAGCATTTCCTAGGCTAAAGCTCAAATACCCCGCTCGAAACTCAATACCTTGAATATCTCAAGGTATCGAGATACCTCGGTATCTCAAGGTATTGAGGTTTCGCTCTAAAACCCTCTAACTAGCTACCTAGCTATTAATTATATACCTAGTTATTAATCTAGGCTAGGTAATATATATATCTACCATATATATATACATCTAAGTATGTATATACCTATGTATATAGATATCCACACACATTTACCCGATTACCCATATCTTACCTATACACCTATATATGTATATAACTTAGGCATATAGATATTTATATCTCTTAGATAGGTATATCTAAGAATCTAGTTATCTACCTATCTAGTATCTATCTATCTATCTAAATACCTAGCTATCTATCTATCAATATCTATCTATCTATCTATCTAATTATCCATAACTTATCTTACCTATTTATCCAACTACCTATCTATCAATCTTATTCATTATCTAATATCTATCTAGTTATTTATCTAACTATCTAGATATATATATACATCCTATCAATCTATCTCCCTACTACCTCACTGCATGCTGCCCTTGCTTCCTGGCATTGCTGCTGCTGCTAGCTTACTTAAAATGCTGCTGCTGCTGCTGAAGAATTGCTGCTGCTGCTGCTACATTGCTGCTTGCTGCTGCTGGCATTGCTGCTTGCTGCTGCAGCTGGGCTGCTGCACAGTGCAGTGCGCAGCGCACTGCACGCTGCTGCTGCTGTGCAGGTTCTGCCCCCGCACGCTGGCTGCTGCCTCCCCCCCCCTCGCTCTCACAAGCACACACACACACACACACGCCTATATACTTATATATATATACCACTATATATATATATATATACACATATCTCTATATATATATAACTAGATATATATATATACACTTATATCTATTCTAACACACTCACTAACACACACACCTACACACTCACAAACACACTAAAACACACACACATACAAATATATACATAGCTATAAATATATATATAAACACACATATTAATATATATATACACACATACAAATATATATATATATATATATATATATATCAATACACACACACTCTAAGATATATACACACACACACATATTCAAATATATATATACATATACACACGAGCACACTTACACATATACATATATATATACACATAGACATATACACACATAAGCACATAGATATAAATACACTCATATATATATAAATATATATATGTAAACAAACATACATATAAATATATACATATATTTATATATATATATAGACACATATACACAACCACCACACAATGCACACAACACACAAACAACACGCCCCTCGCACGCCCAATGACCCCGACACTCACCAATACCCTAAAATATATAAAATATAGCCCGAAAACTCTAGCACACACTCCCCGATACTAACCCAACGCACGCACAAAGCCGAAACGAGGAAACCAAGTCGAAATGGTCGTTCGGTCATTTCGACGAACACGTGGTGCGCGGCTCGGAAAAACTCCTGAAACGCACACCAAACGAACTCGAAATCGGCCCAAAATTTACCCACACGCTCTACACAATGTCTAGATCCTAGAAAATGTGCTCCCACGTCGATTCTAGGCCCGTGGCGGAAACGCACACAAACTTAGAATCGGCGACGACGAAAAGCCCCAATTTTGCCCGAAACGCCCGTTTCTCCGCGACGCGGCTTCCCGTGTCCAAACGGAGACACGCACTCACCCTCTAGACACCCGACAACGTCTACCTAGGTCCATCTAACCTAGGGCATCACCCAAAATTGGGCCAAATTCGGATTCCACCCGAATTCGACACAAAACCTAATGTCAAAGTCTCTAAACTCACCCAAACTAGTTCCAACTTTCTCCTACGGGTAGGGTTAGGGTCTAGGAGGGTTCTACAACACTAATTACACTACACAAAAATAATTAGGAAGGGGAAAGTTAGGTTTTACCTCTTGGGAGTTGGAATCCCAAGGTCAAAGTCTCACAATCCCTAGAATTCACCTCCCTCAAGCTCCAAGCCACCAATTCTAGCTCTCACACTAGATCTAAGCTCCTCACACCTAGGTTAGAGAAAATGTAAGGTTAGGGTTAGCTTAAGGAAGAAGGAATGAAGAAGAAAGAAGAAAAATGGAAGAGGGAACTCACCTTGGAGAAGAAGGAAGAAGGAAGAAGAAGTGGAGAAGAAGAAGAAGTGAAGAATATGAAGAGGGGGGCTGTGCTTGCTGTGATCGGGTGGGGGCTGCTGTGTTCTCACAGAAATGGGTAGGTAGGGGCCGGCCATGGGTAATAAAGGGGGTTCCACTAAGTCCAAATGACCAAAATGCCCTCCCGTAACTCGGTTTTGGGTTTCGGGTCTCCAAATGCACTCAAACTAGTTCCAAATCTCTCCAACTAACCTCCTAAAAATAAAATAATAATTCTAGGCCCCAAAATAATTCTCACAAGGGTGTGGGCTGGGTCGGACATGGGTCCACTAGGGTCTGACATGGGTCCAGGCTAGCCAAAACCCTAAAACAATCAAAATAAAAATAAGACAAGCACTAATTAATTATAAATATAAATAATTAAATACAATACACTATTTATCAAAATAAAAAAAAATATACCCTATTTTCTAGAATTGGGTAGTGACAGCTGACCTGAGGAAGAAGAAGATCATGCTCTTCCAACATGTAAGGAGCCGTAAAAGGAGACGTCTTCGAGCAAATGTCCTCTGCAACGATGGATGATGGAAGGATATCATAGCTTCCTTTGCTCGGGATAATCAACAATTTTATATGGCGATTCCTCCAGGAGAGAGGAAGGGTCTCATCGGACCACACAGCTTGCTAGCTGTATTTTCTCCTATTACGAAGCTGGACGTAGGTAGGCAGTTTGGCCCTGTCTTCCAGTATTGTGTTGGGTCTGAATCCCTAACACAATTCTAGGGCGTATCTACCATGGCGTATGGAGGGTGGGCTTGAATAAAGCAGGCCCAGTTTTGTATCCTTCCGCCATTAATCATTTTCTTGTTCATCGGCCACATAAGCGATGAAGTGCCGTAGAAGAAGAAAAAGATCTCCATCAATATGAGAACCTGGCACAACAGATTCCCAGCATGATCTTTAATGAGAAATCCTTTGTAAAAAAAGGATTTCCATTATATGTAATCATGAAAATGAAAAATCCTTTGTAAACTGGATTTTCATCATATGTAATCATGATTAATAAATTTGTCTTCTTCTATGCATTGCTGATTTGCCATATTTGCTGTGAGAAAGTCTGATAATGTGCAGCTTTGACACGTCTGAATAATTTTATGCTGAATCTGATAATCGATTATCCGGTCACGTCCCGACTTTTACGCGTAATGGAAGATGCGTAAAAAGCTCTTTAGCATTAAGTTGTCTTGAAGATCCAACTATCATGCTGTTTTTGGACGAGGAGTCGCATAGAATTTTGAACTGTCAATTCTTTGATACGAAGAATTTTTGTTCAGACCATCATCTTCAAGAATGGTTTCCCCAAAATTCTTTGAAACAGGGCAAGGAATGTTCGCCGAACAGGCCATACCTGAACTTAGATGTTAAGGATTCTGGCTAGACTTCGAATGAACTTCCAATGGCCCAAGAAGAAGAGTCATATTCAATGCTGACATCTGCATGTTTCAGGCACTTGGAATGTTTTGTAGCCAAAAAGGAGCATTTTCAACGTAAACCCTTGTAATTGGCCATATGTAGCTTATGAGCGTAAAACCGTAGATTTGTAGCTTCTGTGCGTAAAATCATATATCTGCAACTTCTGTGCATAAAACCGTAGATTTGTAGCCTCTGAGCGTAAAAGTTTCTGAGCATAAAACCATAGATTTATAGCATCTGAGCGTAAAACCGTAAATTTGTAGCCTCTGAACGTAAAAGATTCTGAGCGTAAAACCATAGATTTATAGTCTCGGAGCGTAAAAGCTTCTGAGCGTAAAATCTGGATCCACTACGCAGCATGACTGTCCGTTTTCTTTTTTCAAATGATAGGCTGACGTGGTCCCAAATCATAACCGACTATTAAATATCAGATTTGGTTAGGGATTCGAAAAGTTATCCGAACTCTATAAATAGCCCAAGGTCTTGAGAGAGAAACCCTTCATCTGTCTTTGCAAAACCCTTCGTCTCTTTGAGAACTCTTCGTCTTCGTCTCTTTTCTGAGAACTTTTGAGCTTCTGCCATGTCACCGAAACAGGCTTCCACTGCTAAGGGAAAGAAAACTGCTTCTTCATCTCGCTCCTCTGCTCAAGCACGAGCAACCCCCATTAGGCTGAGTGAGCCCCGTTCTGAACGATGAAAGACGTATTTTGCTTGATCATTGTTTTGCTTGCATTATAGATACATGCCATGCATTAATCTTGGACAACTTGTGCACAAGGTCTTGTCTCTGGAACGGTTCCTGGGGCACTGTGAATCGCTCGATCCGGAAGAGATTTTTGTTTCACCCTGAGGATACGGTCCTACGGGGTCTAGTAGGGCGATGTGTCTATTAGTGTTGTGCTGAACCCATGATGTCACAACTGCTAGTATTCGTGTGTGTTGGTGAAGAGCTGAACCTTGAGTCACAGTAACCGACGCATGCGCGTGCTAGTGCAGAGCTAAATCTTGAGTCACCGCTGCTAATCATGGGGCTACCCATAGATCATCATGTAGTTAGGACGCATGCTATGTTAGCCTTCTTGCATACCTAAATATTTGATGCAGAGACGGACAGAAAATAGAACATATATGTTTATGCAATTTATTGCTAACTTATATGTCTGCTGTAGGAACCGTTTGGCAAGGGGTAAGAAACACGAAGAGTATGTATATATATAGCCTGCTTAATCATGATCATGTGCATCATAGAGTTTATCTGATATTGTTTCATGCATTTGCATCGGTTAGACAATAGCTATTGGTGCAGAGTTGAACCTTGGTCACGTCTGCTATTTTGGGCATATTTTAGTGAAGAGCAACCATGAGTTACAACTGCTAATAGCATCAGATAAAAGAGTCATTAGTTAGTTGGATTACCGCTACTGATCCTAAGTTTCTCGGGGACCAAAGTCATATAGATAGTTTATCTTGTTTGCTTGAAAGAAGGATAGTCCACTTGATACACTTGTCTTGATTCGAGATAAACAGTCCACTAGAATAACTTGTCCTCCTAAAGAGTTAGTAAATATGGTGCACGATACATGCTGCACACTGCACAATAGAACACTGTCCCGATTGTATGCTTAAATATTTGAATATGCAAACTGTTTCCAAAGCTATATTTTTGAAAGAAGTAAACTGACTCTAATCCTGTGCTGCATGAAATGAACCTAGGTAAAAGTATCAAGATCACTAGTAATGTAATATTTTGCCACATGCTTACTTAGTGTTGGTTTCAAGAAATGTTGCTTATGTTCGTTGATTTATACTCAACAGTACTTTCTCCAAAGTGCTGACCCACCAACAATTTGCTTGTTCGCAGGTGTTGGATCGTCCGAGGAAGCGATAGCCGTGTCTCATCCCTAGGACCCAAAAATCTGGAGTCGATGCCTTGAGCCATTTTGAGTTGTTCTTTGAGCTGCTTTTGTATAAAGGGATGTAATATATGGAACAATGTCATTGTATTCAAGAGAGTGCTTGAGAAAATTGTAACCTCGGCCAAGCGTCGCTTGTAACACTTTTGAATATCAATAAAGATGCTTATTTTCGTATGCCATTGTGTTCTTTAATTTTCTGCAATATGTGCTGCTGCTTCCGTCTTGAATAGCTTACTTGTCCTTGTTCAAGCTTTGGCATTGTGCAAGCGCAACTTAGGCTTGCACGACATCACACCCGTGCGAGGACAGTCGGTCCCGCAAGGACCCAAGCGAGGACAAATGGCGCCCTGCGGGATCGGGGCGTGACAATTGCTTTGAATTGGTTCTGCTTTCAAACTCCAATTTCATCTATGCCCAAGTCCTGTTTAGTGTAGTGACTTTGCACCTAGGCCACCATGCGCCAATCTTTCCATGTGCAGAGACGACCATGCGCATAAGATATTATGTAGCTAGCTCTGCCATGCGCCAATACCTTCAATGCGCTTCCATGCGACAAGAGTCTTCATGCGGCAAGTGTAACACCCCGTTCCGCTCAAGCGGACTGCCGTCTCAATCGGCAATCGTGCAGCTGTCCCGACCCACTTTGCCTCAAAAGAGAAGCAAAGGATATCCAGACTTGTCCCTACAGGAATCCGGCTTGGACTTTCAGAGGCTCGCTTGACGTATCGCTCTACCGAGGTGAATCATCGCTAAGGTGGGTGGCTACGGTGAACTTGTCTTTGCTTAGCCAGCACACATAAAATCTAGAATATTCATGCTAGTCGCTAGGTGATTCACCCCCTGCATGATAATAAATCCAACGCACCTAGCTAAAGGAATAATCCCAACTTGTATTGCTTGGACTAGAACATGGAAATTAAAATATTGCTTGTATTCAGACCCTCGCATGCCAAGTCCCCTAACGATCTGACTCTCAGCTTACCTTCGGGTCCGAGCAACGTGCCTGCTTATGCCCCTTAGAAACGCATGCTTGTCTGCTTGAATGTTGCCTTGTTTTCATCCAAACCCTGAAAGACTACTAAGTAGTCGTTCCGTGCATGATTGACCCTGCAAGTATCCTGGACCGTTAGGTCATCAAGCAGCCCCGAACCAGGGGAATGCATCAAGGCAAGTTATTGACTGTACGGAATCATGATTCAAGTATCTCTTGTACTCGTGTTCTTGTGTGCACTCGTGTTCTCTTGTTCTAGTGCACTCTTGTTCTCGTATATCTTGTGATAATCGGAAAGACCCAACGATTGTATGTCGCGGACAACTCGGAAACGAGGCATAGTTCCACGGACGGTCTCCGGGGCACTGGGGCCGCTCCGATCCGGATGGAACTCCTCTGTTTCAGCCAACTGTACTGGACGAGATAGTGTGCAGCGCCTACCGTTCTTTCGCTGCATACCATCCGCTCCATGGCTGAACTTACTGTATAGTCTACTGTACTAAACGAGATGGCTTGTAGCACCACTGTACTTTCGTTGCAAACTACTCTCGTTTAAGACTAGTGTCCTTTATGGCTATGCCAGCGACTCATGTTCATATAGATAAGTCATCCTCGCTTAGCGGCTATCCGTGTGCGAGTCACTGCATCGCATAAAGGAACAACTGAACACCTGAACGATCATGTTTAAACGACCCTCGTGTTTGCATATGCTTGCCTCCTGAATGTTTATACATGCCTCTGCTCGAATTAACAAGTTACCTCAATATTTGCCTTGGACAGGGAAGGAGATGGTAAGTTGGTAAGTCTCGCCGTGTTTCCTCTAACATCGCACGACACACTGCCCGACACGTTAGGCTATTCAATGCTTGCATGAAACTAATCCTAAGGCAACTAGAAAGATAACTAAATAGTTGTGCACGGAACCTGTATTACGTGTTTGGATTTGTCGAGCGGGCGAGTAGCTTCCCCACCAGTGCATTCAATGTACTGATAATCCACCAGTTTGATATGCAGGGTGCGGGAGAACCTCGTTCGGTGCGGACGCCTCCTTCGTGCGTGCTAAGGCCAGGAATTCCCTCTGAAGCCTTGCAACGGTGCATCCGGGACTGAAGCGCATATACAAGACATAATGTTGTGAACATAGCCCGAACATCGCCCGACCATCGCCTGTACAATCATCCACTATTGTAGCCACTTGGCACGCTTTTACTGTTTTAGAGAGAGAGGCTTGAGCGACTTGTAATCTCGGCTATACGCCGCCTGTAACACAAGTTCATATCAATAAAAGAGCTTGCTTTACTTCAACTTGTGTTTCAATGCTTCCGCTATATTTGTCGACTCAGTGAACCTGTTACCGATCGCCTATGCGTTCATGACTCCGCTGCACTCGGACAATCTGTGCGACTATGTGGCTTAGATCTCTTGCCGCCAGCCGATGAACCATGGCCTTGCACGGGCGTGGCTCACGCTCGTGCGGCATCACGCCCGGATGGGTTAAGCGATCGTTCCGCGGGAGCGCTGGCGAGGGTGATTCCATCCTAGCGGGAACGGCCGATTGCCTGCGGAAGATCGGGGCGTGACAGCAAGAGTCTTCATGCGGCAAGAGACTGCAATACGGCTAAGTCTTGCCAACCGCTAAGAACGGTCTTGCGCTAAGTCCTGTCATGTGCAAACTCTGTGGTGCCCCGTTCTCCCTATTCGGGGAGCGCGGCTAAGAAATACAAGTCGGTATCGTTCGATCGGGATAGATTGAAATAAGATCTTATTCTCGTTATGGATTTGCTTCTTCGGAATTGATTTCCATATTCAGTGGACCGTACTCCGAGGATCAACTTAGCGGCAAAGTCAAGTGGGACATCTCCGCTGCAAGTTTTCTTGCCTAGTTTTCGTTGTCGCTTTGTTGCTTTCGTGCTTTGAGTTAATTTTTGGATTTGTTTGCATTTTTTTGAACGGTTTTGATGGATTTTAATTTTTTTGTTCGTTGAACCGCACTTCAATTTCGAGCTTGGAAAGAGTAGAAGAGGTATTGATCAACTGTTCATGGCAATGCAGGTGATCGTGCAGTAGACGACGTGTGAGCAGAGTCTTGAAGCACCTATTTTCTTTCCTTCTCCAACCAACTTGTGAGTAGCTATATTCGATTCAGTTGACCCTTCTTCCAAGTCTTCACATCTAAAAATCTTTCCTTCTTGCTTGCTCCGATCAAACGATACCAAAATAACTAAAATATGTCAAGATAAAAAGGAATAGACTTGGACTACTTTATGCTTGTCAATCAACTTGTGAACGGTTATCTTATTGTATGCTAGTTCATTTAGAATGTTCTTCCTATGCTTCAATTTTAGTTAGAATGTATACTTCTTCTATAAATTGTGCTATGTGTAGAACACACCTTGTTATGCAATAAGTTGATCAGGAAGACTATGCGAAATGAATCTTGTCCAGTTACTTGTCCCATGATTGTATTGCCTGGAATTGCCTCAAATTGATAACTTAGTAGACAATACTTGATCACAGACAACTTGTGCACAAGGTCTTAGTTCCTGCGGACGGTCGCTGGAACACTAGCACCGATCCGATACGGACGGAACATCATGTTTAGTCGCCTGCTTCGGGCAGGAATGGGTGTATCGTCCCATGTCCCTTGTGTTGCACACCATTCCTGTCCAGGGCAGGATGGCGTGTAGGATACCTGTGCCTCCGCCATCTTCGCCCCGAGACTATATCGTCCTTTATGGCATCAAGCCAGTGATCCTCACATATAATTAAACCTGTGCAAGCTAACTTGTATCTTTGTGGCAGGGAAGGACATGGTAAGTATTGTGCAGGTGGTTCAGACAGGCAGGTAAAGTCACCGAACAGTGGCAAATTTATTTCAGTAAATTCTATATCTATTGCTTGCTGTAAAATGAACTAAGGCAAGATAA
Source organism: Iris macrosiphon (assembly GCA_036927795.1). Lineage (NCBI taxonomy): Eukaryota > Viridiplantae > Streptophyta > Magnoliopsida > Asparagales > Iridaceae > Iris > Iris macrosiphon. Next base: position 182,337,954 of record JAYESA010000001.1, read on the forward strand.
AAGACCACAAAATAACTTGCATGCTTCATATAAACAACGTGTTGATTGGTATAGTTGTGTTAGCTCACCTTCACCAGTGCATTTCGATGTACTGACCCTCGTTGAAACAGGTTTCCCGCACCAAAAAGATCCTGCGAGGAGCTGAAGTCACTTCCCAATCCAGTCCAGCTGCCGGCACGTCATGATCGTGCCTTAGTTGAAGCATTTTGAAGACCCAGAGCTAGCAAACTTAACTCATGCAGCTCCGTGGAAAAGCGATTATTCCATCTGGAGGTCTCTTATTTTGAAGCTTTAGTAAAGGATGTAATGTACATGACGACTATCTTATTTTGAGTCCACTTTTGTAAGCCTGTGCGACAATTATATGACTCGTTCAAGAGTTTGTAAAAGATGTTCATTATCAATAAAAAAAAACTTTTTTATGTTTCAACTTTATTTTTCAATTATCTGCGTACTCTGAATATGTGCTCATTATGCAAAAATACCTTGGCCTTGTGCGTTGCTCAACCTAGGCATGCACGGCGTCATGCCCGGGGGACGACTATCGATTCTACAAAATTGGGGCATGGCAAACTCTATAATTCTTGGTCATCTTGTAATCTTCTTTCCAACTGGAATGCGTGTCCTTCAAACGCTAACTCTTTCATCCTGGGAAATGGTAGGTTCCGACAACTCACTTTCAATATTTGACAAATGACTCATTCCCTCATCCAAATGTTCGAAGTGTATCCCGTTAATCTTCTCAAGTTTGTGAAAACTTGTTGCCGAGGATTTGATCGGATGTTTTACCTCTTTCTTCGGATCTTGCTTTGAGATTGTTAGTCCCGATACGGATCAAAGATGGTAGAACAAGGGTCATAACAAAGCTACAAGCGAGACCCGAAGGTTCGCTCTCTACTTGAACCCAAGTTGTCGTCGAGATCATAGATTTACACAAGAGTTCCTCATATGGTATTTCTCGATTCCAACGAAGCACAAACCATGAACATGTTACAAATAGACTTGAGGAAAATAAAGATAACAAGCAACAAGTAGAACGTTCTTCTCTTTACGTTCGCAGACTCTACAATGAGAAAGAACGAAGCAAAGGAAAGTGCTGAAGAAAAGTTTCTTGCTGGGATGTCAAAACCACCATTGCTCAAAGCAAGATTCGCCGTACAGACGATCTGCCCCCCAGGAACCAGCAAATTCATAAATGAATTTCTGGAACGCTCTTGTAACCTTCGAAAATACCATGTGGGAGGGGGACACTCTGGGCCGCATATGATCTGGTGTTCTCGGTTTTTTATATGTTTTTCTTTCTCTTCAAATGAAAGAGACGGTCCTCTATATAAAGAGGATTTCAGCACCTATGTGGCCTGAGGAAACACCAGGCCGCATATGCGCTGACCGACCAGATCCTCCAAAATCAGGTGTCAATTTTACAGGCGCCGCCCACGCCGCCTCCTTCGTCGGTCACACTGTACTATACGAGGCATACGCCGCCGCCGAACGTCGAAAGCAGCCGCCCGTGCCGCATATTTTTGAAGACAGAAAATTATGTGCCGCATTCGCCGCATAAAGCAAATCCTGTCCCCTCCACAGGCAACTCGCTCATCCAATCTTGGCCGCATAGCGCTTGCCGCATATCCCCTGGCCGCATAGCGCCACGAAGCATACGCCCGAGCTAGCAACTCGCGCACGCACGAGCGCCATGCGACGATGCTAAGTGCAAAGTGCACCAACAAAGTGTCACTTTGCGCCCTTGAGCTAGAGCCCGAGTCCGAGTCCGAGTCGCTAAGCCCCTTCAGGGCTTAGCTCCTAAGGAAAACTTCCCAAAGGTGGTGACAAAACAAAGATGGTCATAATGGAGTTCACACTTAATCCCTCTAGAAAAGTCAACCCACATGGGCCACCACCCCATGTGCATATACCAATACTAAGCATAGCTATATATTGAGATATTCATATTGGTGGTTTTCCAATGTGGGACTAAAACTCCCAAAGCTAAGTGAAAAACACCAACATACACAAGTGTTTATGTCAATAAGAAAAACCTTAATATAAATAAAAATTTATTAAATGATATAAATGAGAATTTTAAAAAAAAAAATGAACTATCAGCGAGTGTCAGAGGCATGAGTATAACTAGTTATCAAAATTGTTTGGTGACACAATAAAATACTTAAAAAATAAATACATTAAAAAAAACACAATTAAGGAACGCTAAATGTTCATCAACATATGTTATGAAGATTTTTCTAACATATTATTTCAATTTATCTTTGATGATTGTTGATGACTTTAGTACAAAGTTATTGTTGAACAGATCTAATTATTGGATAATACATTTATTTATAGTCCTTTTTAGGGTTTACAAATATAACTTTGTTGTTAGTACTCCTTCAAAATTAAAATAATATTTAGAATCCGTATGAAAATTACAATTAATCGAATTTTATAAATCTTTTTAGCATCTAACCTAACGAATAAGAGAATTATAAGATGGAATCAAGTATGTCAATGATTTAGTAAATGACGATATGGATTGAAAATACTGTAAAATGAACGAATTTGATATCTAATGAAGGACATGGTAAAAAAAGGGTTATTTAGTAATAGTGTCTCATATAATAGTTAATATTAGGGTTCGGGTCTACATATTGTCCAACGTTAGTGTTTGGATCTTAAATTCACTGTCACGTTACCAATTTTAAGCCCTTTGGAGATCAAAACACTAACGTTGGAAAAAATGGAGACCCAGATCATAATATCAACTATTATATGAGACCCTATTACTAAATAACAAAAAAAAAATAAAAATAAATCCAATTGCATTGTCCAACTATTCCATATGAAGACTTTTGATTTGCACAAATTTGTAAATAGACTTTTGCAAAATGAATGAATAATATGTTGAATCTATTTAGGTCGTAAATTTTCTAATTCTTTTTTTAGATCTTAGTAAGCAATTTTTTTTGAGTTGTAACTCTATATTATACAACAACAACAACAACAACAACAAAAATAAATAAATTAAAACATTTATTTTATTTTTATGAGATCGGTTGCTATAACTTTATATCGTATAAAATATAAGTGTCACTAGTGTGAACTTTATTATTACCCAAAATTAAATTTGTTGGATAATAGAAAATTAATGTGAATCTATAGCTTATAGAAATATACTATCTACATATATACTACAATAAAAGAAACAAATTCATAGGTAATTCCATCATAATTTCTCTTTTCCATGATAAAAGAATAAAAAAGAAAAGAAAAACAAGGCCAAAACCCTAAGATCCCCAACCATAGCCCAAACCACACATTAATATGTTTCCATAGAAACTACCGAACCAAACCGAACCGAACCGAACTTCTCTTCTCTTTCCTCTTCTCGTTCATCATCAATGACGGGGAGAAGGAAAGACGTCGGCGGTGGCGGCGAAGTGATGGACTCCGTCTACTGCCTGGTGGCTCTGGTCTTCATCCTCCTCGCCTGCGTCGAGCTCGGCGACGCCGCCACCACGGTCGACGTCTATCGGCTCATACAGTACGACATGGCCGGCGTCCCCTTCGGATCCCGCCTCGCTGGACTCAACCACCACGCCTCCTCCCCCTCCGCCGCCGCCGACCTGTCCCGGAACGCCGTCGTCATGGCCGTCCGCGACCTAAACCTAACCCTCCTTCGCGGTGAGTCGCAGTAGATGCTCTGACTTCTAGATCGCCTCAATTTCGATATTTCTCCACTTGTCTGTTTAGTATATCTTCTGATATGTGCTTGGATTGCAGAATCGTGTAGTTTTGATTCTTACTTACATCTTGATGTTAGTTTGATACTCGCTTAATTTGCAGTTTGATGGATTGCTGTACTGTTGTTAGGTCTTTTCAAGATCTTAGTTCAGAATTTTGTGGATCGATTTGTTAGAAATGGGTGTGACATGGAGGAAGAGTGCGACTTGAATTATGATTATCTTAACTTCAGCTTAAATCGACATAATGCTATGATTTCCACTCGTTTATTGTGCATCTATGCACCGATTGGAAGAAATAAGCTTTTGGGAGGGTTTAAGGTGGGAGCTGCTCCACTGATGTAAGGAAAACATGCTCTATCGCAGAGACTACTTACTCGCTAAGATTGTTTTTTTGACAAACAAGAGAGACAGAGAGGGTTTTACATATTTGTTTTTATTGATCTAGAGAACACTTAAGGTTTGCTTGGCAATTGTTGGGGTAACGATTATGAGGTGTTTTAAGAGTACCGGTTATGAGTGGTTACGGGGGGTCCAATTTTGAATGATTTTAAGTAGCGGCTTTTAACCCAGGTCACCCATGCTTGGTAATTCATTAACGAGAGGTTCTGAATTTTTTTTACAACAATAAAATTATCTATATGCTCATATATAAACAAAAAAATCTCTCAAAGTTTTATTTTTGATGCCAAAGTATCCTTGATGCAGGATTCTTGGAGATGTATTTATGGGTGTGTATCATACAGTCTTCGACTTCGGCAATAACCAAATATGATTTGTGAATGCTGCATGTAGAGAAAGTTTTTGTGCATCTCCTTCACTACTTAATTATATTTTTTTTGTGAGGATATAAATAGAATAAAATAAAAAAAACTTTCAAAATCTACCGATTTGGGATGTTTATAAAGACACCCCAAATTACACTACACCGGTTTTGGAGGAATTTTTTGAGCCGACAAAAACTAGTGTCTCAAAAAAATTACCAAGCATGGATTTTTTTTAAACACTTTATAAACAACTGGCTCAAAAACTCTCCAAATCCGATAAAAATACTGTTGCCAAGCAGACCCTTATGATAACGCCTATTGAGAGTTAATGTAGTGGGTTTTGGAGAAGAAACAAATCCCTAATAGCTACGTTGAGATTGTCGAAGATATGCAATTAGAGAAGATATGCAATTAGAGGAGACGGCTTACAATTTCCATCGCTGTAGGCTTACATTAAGGATCATAAAACACTCGGATGTAGCTTTGTATGTAGTTAGTTTGGTGTAGTGGCTTCAAATTGCTTTTAGCTTTGTTGACTTAACTTATATCTTGCATCCACTTAAATTGTAAACCTTTTCCTGAGATACTTTGGTACTCATATAGTGCAAAAAGGTTTAAATGACTTGGGCACCTTACTGAATGTAGTATCTTGTGAAGTTTACATTTATTGGTCATATGTGCCACAGTTCTTTACATTTGAATGGATTTTTGTATGTCTAAATCTATCTCTATGATGGTAAACTTATCTTTCAAACTGTTCCAGAGTACATTACAAATAAGCAGCCATTGGGGGGCTTGTTACTTTTACTTCCTCAAAAGGCCAGTGAGAAGATTGTAGGCAACTTACCTGGACACGGGGCAATGAAAGACGTATTAATCGAGTTGGAAAAATTGCTAATTCATGCCAACATACCAGTAAGCCTGTCACATCATTTTCTTTGATTCATCTGTTTTGCATGGTTCCTATGTAACTTATTTGTAATTAGCTGTTCTAATTTTCTTTGTTTCCTGTTGAATCATCTCTCTAACTTATTCATATTTTGAATGGCCAGGTTGGCTATGACAAGTCTGCTAACGATGCTTGACTTAGGCTGTCTGCTAATCTTCTGCTTGTCCTTCATCTAATAACCTTATGATTTAATCTAGGATCAGTTCTATTTTTTAACGTTAATGTGATTTGGACTCAGTTTCTATCTTGCCGGCTACAGTTGATCAATAGATTCAGAAATGGTCAAATTATTCAGTACATATATCACTTCTAGGCTACTATAGCTCATTAATCAATATGTTATCAATACCAATTTTTATTTGTTTAAATAAAGTGTGTATTAATTAGCAATAAAGTTATAAATAATGTCAGCATACGGTAAAAGATTATAGTTTTTGATAATACACGAACGATGCCTTTTGTTTTGTTATCTGTTGCATTGTTGCTGCTCAATCTTTACTTGCTGACTATAAATTAATTACTTAACCTAGTCTAAGAACAACACAATTTAGATATATTTGCAATTGATAGGTTAAGGGTTTGAGTGAGAATTTCCTATGACTTGCCTCTTGAGGCAAAGACAGTTAAGAACAAACTTATGCTATTCTCTTCTATTTGTGATGACATGTAGGACTCTGCCAGGTCTATACTCGTTTGAACTGCGAGGCGAGCAGATGGGATTGGGAAATACGGAGTCAGTGGGTTGCACCATGAGTTGTATTCTATGGTAAATAGACACCCAAGACTCTTAAGAGTGAATGTTGCCCTTGTTTAGGATCAATAATTCACCATAATGACGAGATTGGGAAGACTGTTTATAGATTTAAGGCAGAATGGTTGGAGTGGAGGGTTTTGTTAGAAGCGCTGTGATCATAGGATACCCTTGGAATTGAAGAAAGATTCTATAGGAATCAATAGGACCAACCTTGCTTTGTAGGCCTAAATTTTAGGATGTTAAATATACATGCCCATAAAAATGAGCATGGATTAACCGAGAATACTGAGATGTTTCAATAGATTAAAAGATACTAAGAAATGAGAGCCCTTGTTGCAAAGAGCCAATGATTGAGCCTTTTCTTCCTCAAAAAGGCAACTTGGTATCCTTATTATAAAAAAGAGTCCTCTATCAACATCATTTGGTAAAGTCTCGTGAGATCAACAACCTATAACACAATTGAATCTATTATATGCAACTTGAAGGGCGAAACCTAAGACACAAATCAATGTTACACCCTCAGATCCGCTCTCCCTTGTTAGTCTGTGTATTCACGTGAGTTGAAGCATCCTTATTGATCCACCAATTTATACATTTCAATAGAGCTTGCATAGCGGTGATCCACATTCAGAAGATGAGTAACATGAAGGAGTATAATGCATGACACTTTGCACATTTAGAATGGATGTACGATTTATAACATAGTTCGATAATACTTGAATTGCATTGATGTTCTTCATTACTTAGTAGATTATTAATTTTATTGCTGCGAATGACAGCGAAGGCCGAATGGTAAGAAAAGGGTAAGACGAACTCAACTAATTATAGTACGACACTCTTGATTTAGATACGGGCATTAATTTTATCTAATCAATTATTGAAAAGCATGCTTCTGAGGTTAAATAATTCTCTGTTCATTAGGCGAAGAAACTTTAAGCACAAAAATGGAGTACTCGAACCCCACCCCCCCCCCCCCCCCCCCAACCACCACCACACACACACACACACACACACACACACAAAAGATCTATTTTTTCTTCCTGCTGTCAGGCGGAGGCAGCGATGTGGCATACATCATTCCATTTTCCTTCTCTCTTATTGTTTGTGCAGCAGAGGTAAAGGTAGATTGGTTTGTTTGCATTTGTAGAAAGTTGGAGATAGTGCAATTAAGGATTTGGTGATAACAATTCACTTGGAACATTTTTGACATGTCAATGGAGACCAATAAATGCATTGTTTACTAGAAGTGTTGGGTTGTTAGTGAAAGGAGTAGATGGAGCTAGGGGTAGACCTAATAGAATTTGAATCTAGGCTACAAAAGGATGCGGCTTTTTGTTAATGCGGGTGGAGATGGCCCTTTACAGAACTGAATGGAAGATAATGATCCAATATAAGCGGGGGTTATCTTTGTAGTTTCTTCTGTATCCACTAATCAAGGTTCATCTGTTCTGGCCCCTTCCTATTAGTATCAGTTTAGTTTCATTTCTTCTATTTTTTGGGGGTGGGAGTCTGGATTAATTAATTTTGGGAATCTCATTTATTAATAAGTTACTTCAGATTGATTTCCTTTTGCCTTTTTTTTCTTTTCAAGAATATACGACTATATGCCTCTTTAATAAGTTAGTTCACACTCTACTTGTTTCATATTTCATTCTGTAACGGTAGAGAAATGCAGCAGTTGAAAGCAAAATCAAGTATCATATTTCACCTTGCTAACATAATGTACTATATACGGAGCTGTTTCTGTTCATATCCTGACCTGTAAAGTTGTGGTGTTATAACCTTCCAAATTGATATGGATAAATTTGTTGTTAACAAAACAATATGAGCTCTTCATCCTTGTTCTTTTACATCTTTGTCAATTCATTTATGGAGCGGACCCAATTCCGTTTGGAGAAGGTTTGGATAATGTTGATGTCTTGCGCTAATGACTTCGTAATTGTTGTGGCGTTTGTCATATTTTGCAGTATCCAGTATATTTTGCTTTTGAGGATGACAAGATCAATACCATATTAGCTGATATTCAAAGGAGTGATGCTTCTAGTCAGCCTGCCACAGCAACTAATGGAGGGTTAGTCAATATGTTCAGAATCTCATTTAAGAGTATATGCCAAACAGCTAAGCATACTGTAAAGCTTGTAGGACACTTCGCTGTGAAAAACTGGAGTATTGATTCCAAAATGGAAAGGCAATTAACAATAAGCTAAAGGTGAAATAGAACAGGTCAGTTGGGTCTGGCTACTCCCTAGTCAGTACCCAAACAAATGGTACCCTTTTGAATAATAGGGCCAGATCCTACAGAAAATTTTGGTAGGATGAGTGAGTTGTCTGCTGCCTACTTGTACTGGTGAAAAGTGGATTGTGTGGCAGTAAAACTGTCATTAATTGGATCATGCAAATAGCTGATTAAGCTGTTTTTCCTGGTTATGTTTAATTGTGATTAATTGGCTGCATAATCCAAGTACTTAGCTGGCCGAGGGACAAGTAGAATATGGTCTCTGTTATCCAAATATATTTAATATACATAAAAAGACACTTTTCTCTACTACATGCTTGAATACACTCTTCATACATTGTCTTCTGTGTGAGTTTCGGAGATAGAAGATTGCATAGGAAGCATATATTGACCCAGAGAATACTAAACTATGACCTTCCCTCTCAAATTCCTCTTTTGGCTATTCTGAGTAAAATATGACCTGACATCTTGAAATCCAAACTAAATGGCATCCATTTGAATAATAGGGCCAGATCCTACACAAAATTTTGGTAGGATGGAGTGAGTTGTATGCTACCTACTTGTACTGGTAGCTGATTAAGCTGAATTTCCAGGTTATGTAATTGTGATTAATTGGCTGCGTAATCCATGTAGTCTTATAGCCAGCCGAGGAACAAGCAGATTATGTTTTTCGTTATCCAAGTATCTTTGATTAACATAATATGACGTACACTCTTCATACATTGTTTTTGTGAGAGTTTCAAAGATAGAAGATCCCATAGGAAACATATATTGACACAGATAATACTAAACTATGAACTGTCCTCTCAAATTCCTCCCTTGGCTTATTTGAGTAAAATATGACCTGACGTTTTGAGACCCTCGCCTTGGTGGTTAATCGTGATGAAGGAGAAATAGACCAAACGGCTGGCTAGTGTAGGATTCTTGGGATACATTATGACCATGTCCATAACTCAGCCACAGATTCATACTAGATGCAACCAGTGTAGTCTCAGGCGCGCCTTGCTCCTAGGCGCAGGGGCAGCGCCTTAGGGCACTCCAGGCGGGGCACAATTCTTAAGTCGCACCTAAGGCGCGCCTATGTGCGCCTTTTCCGAGCGCCTTGGAATAGCTAAGGCGCGTCTTGAAAGTCTTGTAAAAAAATAACATGTTTAGACTGTTTTTTAACTGTTGTACTGTTTTTTAAACTGATGTAATTTTTTTTTTACTGTTTTCTCTCTCACTCACTCAATTCAAAGTGATTGTAACCTAGACATGGGGGAATTTGAAGCACACATGTTTATCAATATAGAAATCCGATGTGAATATATATATATATATATATATATATATATATATATATATATATATATATAATTTTTGCGTCTCGCGTCGCTCGGACGTGCGCCTTAAGTGCGCCTTGAGCCTCGGGCGATTTGGACCCTTTGCGCCTCGAGTGCGCCTTGCGCCTTTGACTACCTTGGATGCAACTAGTCACACAAAACAACCACAGTTTTCATGCAACTGGTTGGACCATGAGTGTTTTAATTAAGCTTGGCTGTAATTTGGGTTCCTTGAGAAATTAGTATCTGTTTTTAGTTCGTATATTGTAACATTTGGCCTTTTGCAATTTACTTGTTCTCTTTTACATAGTTTTCTAAATTGTTTCCATGAACCTCAAGAAGTTACCTCTATGCTGAACATTGTCCTCCAGCTTTTGTTTAGGAATATAGCGTAGCCTGTAAGGGGATCCCAGAAAGATTGGTTAGCATTTGCTGCTATTGGGCTAAGAAGAGTTTTATTCTTTTCAATAACTAAATTACATTTGGTGAACTCTCTCTCTCTCTCTCTCTCTCTGTGCAAGTTATCTTCTCCATTTACCCTCTTTAAAATTTCTATTCTTCTTTCTGTCTTTTTAATCTTTTCTGTTATGTTTCTCTCCTTTTTTTTCCCCTTCTCTTGATCGTTTTGCTTGTGGATCTGGAGTTAAAAGATTGCTGGAACTATGTAATAGAGTATAGAAGACACCAGCAGTGGGCAAATGAACACAGTTGATATTCTGCATTTAACTGATGCTGATTTGCGATGCAAGGGTTGATCTTAGACCATATTCTAGACACATGTATAACTGTATAAGTATGGCATATGACCATGCCGAACTAACAAATCCTTGTATATGTGCTTAAATAAATGTAGAACTATATTAGTTACTGTAACATAAGTTATTTACTAGAAATCACAACTGAGCCTGAACCAAACAAGATTGTCAACCAACTTATCATATACAAAACAAATGCAAACTAGTGATTAGGTCGGTTCATGAGGTTTTTGTTTAAACCTTAGTGCTTGGCCGTTACTAGTGAAGGTAGCATCTTGAACTAATATGTTTTATGAGTCATGGTTTACCATTCGTATTATAATTGTAAGAAAATTTTGTAATATTTTTTCTTTTTCATTAAATGTGGAATAGTAAATTAACATATTTTTTTTTTGCCTATAGTTGGCTTTTCCTAATCTATTTGTTGTAATGTTGAATATCACAGCTACAAGTTGGTTGTCTCGTCTTCAGAACCTAAAAAAGTGTCTTCTCCATCTATCATAAACATTCAGGTCTGAGCTCCCCTCTCTGATTGAGTTTTACAGATTGAAATGAACCAAGCTTGTTTGGTGAAGCCATTTACATTTCGTGGTGATCTTCTACCAGTAGCCAAGCATATTCATGTCTAATACTTAGGCTCTTTTTATGTTATTTGATTTCGTTTGACTCTTTTGGCTATATCAAGCTTCCTAGTTGAATACTATTATCTATGACAATTGACAAATATTTTGACTTTCATTCATAGCTTTGTCTTTTTCAAGATAAATGGGAGATTTTCTCCCTGGTTATTGGTGTTACGGGGTGCTTTAAGTCTTTTAACTCAGTTGGTCTGGAATGGTTGATAGTTAATCCTTGTCTAAGACTCTAAATGACCACTCAACCTAAGCTTAACCCAGTTTGTTATTTTGTTCAATTCCATTATCCTTCCCTCAACACTAAACATGACATTCGGTTGTTTTGGGTCTGGATTTGATTGCTTTGAGTTCCGTTGGGCCATGAATAGGATAGTTTTAGTTTAATATTAGTTAGTGTAGAAGATTACCTTCTACAGTTAGGATTTGGAATGGTGCTTGTTGGCTGTGGCAAGAATGAAAATATATGATATACCATGATTGTTTTGATATTAACAAAACTCTATTATGTCTATATGCTGGTCAATCTTCTATTCCTTGTGGAGTTGTCTAGACCTCAAGTTGCTTCCCATAGTCAACCCCTTGCTGGCAAAAAGGCTTGGATGGTGAGATTGGAACCATAGTTCTCTTTCTTCAAGATACATATACAGTAAGAACTTTTTAAACACAAATCTGTCAGTGCGTCACTTACACCAAGTAAAACTATCTGTTAATACCATTGAAAGGAACAGCTGAGTTTATTGCATGATGCTACATATCTGTTTTTGTTTTAACCTCTACATTAATTTCAATGCCTCTTGGAGTTAGCAATCAGATAATAGTTGAAGAAAAATAATAAAGAAGGAACATGCAAGGAAGTTTTCTTGTCCTCTTGTCACGACCCGTGTCCGGATGATCGGGGCACGAGAAAGTGGGTACGTCCAGCCTACGCCGCAGTATCGGCGGTAGAACGCTGTTTAGAATCACAGTAATATCCAACAACTCACGCAATAAGTATGAAATAATTATAATACTCAATTCACATTTCAAAGAAAGATATCACGAGAAGGATCTATCAATAGAAACAAAACGGTCTATAGTTAAAGTCCAAAGTTTAGGTAAGATAACTCAAAAGTCTAGATCCAAATATTATATAAAGACAATAGACTACCGAAGACAATCCGAACAATACTAGGAATATAGAAAACTAGCTAACTAAAGAGTCGCAGTTTGGAATTCCGCTGCGAACTCTCCCTGAAGGTCCTCCTGGGGCTCGTAGTATGTAGTGAACTGGTCCTCAAAGTCATTCTCTAATATTTTCAACATATCCATGTCAGGATTGGAGCAAAAGTACAATTCAATGAAAGCAGTTCTAATACATGGTAGAAGCTATAAGACAGTAATAGTAATAAAATATATGAAAGACTGTAAACATGCGACCAGGCAGGGCATGTAAAGAGACAGTAAACAAAAGTAAATATGACATACGTCGACAAGCATGGAGTAAACCAGAAAGACAGTAAACATTTACGTGATTTAAAATACTATCTTCGACATGTGATCGGCTTAGGTGAATCAAGGTCTAAATAAGAATCGGGCTCAATCATACATGAAGTGCGTAAAGAGCCATCCACAAAGTCTACACTACAACATGGTCTAAAATACGAGATTGATCACATATCTAACTAGTATTTTTCCATCCCCGACTAATAAGCGTGATCTCGAGTCACGACACGAAGATCACAATGCAAGGTCTAAATACAAGCATGATGATGACGACCTATATAACAACAGGAAAAACAACACATCATGACTTGAGATCCAGAGAATACCAATCCGTGTAACAAGCGTGTCAGAATTCAAATAAAACATAACTAGAACATGAAGTATAGAAACTATCAAAATACTGAAAACAATCAGAGAATGTACTCGTCTGCCGTCCTGAGATGGTGTTACGGGTCAGAGTCCGTATCGAAGTCCAAATAACCTACATTTTATGAGTTGTGGTATCAATAGGTGTATAGAAAAACAATCGTAAACTTACCTAACTAGTGGTTAGATTTTCTAGGTTCATTACCTATTTCTAGTTATAACTTAACTAGGTAGGTTTATATAGGTTCAATATTACCTACTTGTGATACATATATAATATAACAAGTTATTGAATTTAGTATCCTATATCTTAACATATAGCAATACAACTTATATATAGTATCCAAGTATTATATATAACACTAACACTAGGTATAACTAACACTTGACAAGTGTACTTTAGGTATTACCTATACTTTAATACTCACTTGTATCCTACACACTAACCCAAGATACTCCATTGTATCTTGCACACTTACTAACTATACGTGACACTATAGTCACTACACATCTCATTCACTTAAACACTCACACACATACACACTCACACTCTTGATCAAGATAATGAGGTGGTGGTGATGCTGCTGCTACCTCTACTGCTACTGCTGCTCACTGGAGCTGCTACTGCTGCTCACTGGAGCTGCTACTGCATGCAGCAGCAGCTGCTGCTATGCAACTGCTTTTTCTCCTGCTGCTGCTACTTTTTCTCCCCCTCCCTCTTAACACACAGACACACTTATATATATATATATATATATATATATATATATATATATATATACACACACACACACACATATATATTTAAACACACTCACATACACACTCCTCTCTCTATATACATCTCTCTCTCTCTCTCTCTCTCTCTCTATATATATATATATATATATATATATATATATATATAACTCACACACACACATGCATATACATATATTAATAAACACACACATATATATATTTATACATATTAAAACCAATACCAATAGGTACTCACTCTATGATACCATCAACACAGACAAACAAATACTTATAAATACCCATTGGTATTCATGATACCAACACACAAGTTAGGATACCAATCCCAACCTCATGATACCAACATAACAATATCAAAATAACTATGAGTATAATTATCTATATACTATGTATAACACTTTCTCTCTCTCTCTCTCACAAACACACACACACACACACACACACACACACACACACACATATATATATATATATATATATATATATATATATATATATATATAAAACTCAAGTTCTAATGTAACAACTCAAAATACTAACTTTTCATAAACATTTAGGATACAAAAATACTTATAAGAGCTTTTTGTTTAGCCATGCATTTCATGAATCTCTTTGACATACTCTTAGAATATCTATTTTGAATATAATGATATTTTTCATTACTAATTAAAGACAAAAGTTATTTTTGAAGAATTACACAAACAAAAGGTGGTCATAACACTACTACCAACCCATGACAGCTATCCTACCATAAAATTTTTAGATTTACAATATTTAAAGTCTTGTAGAACCTATTCCTAACCAAGAAGGGTGTCCTATTGAGTTCTAAATTGAATTTCTATTAGAGGGCAGAGTAACATACCTATTGGGGAGGGTAACATACATATTGGGAAGGGCTTCCAATAACAACCTCTTAAATGGATGGTGTAGGAAGAAGAAATGTGCTCATGCCTCCTTGGTAGTGCTCCTTGCTAGCCTTCTATGTTCCTCAAGCTTGGTTCCTCCTTTGGAAATGTTTTGCTGAAGTTTGGGTAGTGGAAATGTTGCGGAGAGGAAGGTTTTTGGAAGAGCGAATTTGGAGAAGAAGATTTGGAGGAGGAAATGAAGTGAAGTGAAGTGGAGTGGAGTGAAGTGAAAAGTGTGGGGGTGTGTTTATAGGGTGTGTTAGCTTCTCTTGTAAGCCTCTCTATATATTAAACTTGAAGAGGAGGTGTCACGCCCCAGTCCCAAAACATGCGGGACCAGACACGTGGCAATGGTCAGCTGGTACGACTCCGTAGGTCTTTCCAATTTAATGGACCCGACGAAGTGCACTTACGCTGTCCATGGTCAAGCGATCAAGCTAAAAATCTAATTCTAACATCCAACAACTAACTAAATCTTAATCCACAGTAAATAATCTCAAGAAGGAACGATATGCATCACTAGTATGCATCCCAATAATACATCCGTTCGAATAGGCCAAGAGAACAATATAGGCCTATAAACACTAGGCTATAAAAGCCGAATCATAACGGAAAGTAGAACATAACTATATTAGATGAAAGATATAATGATACCTGCAAAGATGTCCAACATTCCACCAGACCAAGCATCATGCAACATGCTCAAATAACCAGGAAGGGAACCAGATCCTCAGAGGGACGTAACAAGATACAAAAAGTACATGCCATAATGTAAATACCGAGTAAAGTAAATCAGGGTAAACTATCCATCTATGTGAATGCAATTTGAGGACAACCTTGGTACGTATGGGTAGGTGTAGGCATAACGTCCAACACGCTGAAGAGCGTGGTATCTGCACATGTAACGTCCAACGCTCCGAAGAACGCGGTATATGTATAAATATATACGTCCGTATCGCTTCGAAGGACGCGATATCTGCATAAAGGAGGTGGGTGTCCCATACGCCTACTAGTCGTCCTCCCCGCCTAATGCTAATGTACAAGTCTCAAGTACGACGTGGACATCTCGTAACTATATGCAAGTCACTAAGAATTATACAACTACGCTAAATACCATCACATGTGCTACTCGCACTGATGGCCAGTCAAGTGCGTAAGCCCGTGTTCTATCATAAACTTACTCTGTGACGTGGAATGATACGTGTCAAGGCCTCAGAGTTATAATGATAACTCCACAACTTTAGGTATGTCCTCTAGACACTAGGTCAAATACAAGTCCTAACGTCGACGCCTTTATCGACTGCACTCGAGTTATTCTCGGACGCGCACAGTTATAATATTCATAGCACATAATATATGAGCAATAATAACTAAATTTAAACAGTACAATAAGGCAAGGTATACTTGGTTGGAAGTCAGACGAAGATACGAACACGAACTCGCCAAGGAAGTAGCAGCACAAGATGGAAACTGGAGAAGATGTCTCCGGATGCTGTCACAAATATCACCAACAATCCCGAAATGAGTGAGATACTCAGAAAAGCATATTTATACGTCCAATTTGGACACAGGGATAAAAAGGCAGTTTTTGGTCAACACGGGATCCACAAGTGCCTCCTTGCACCGAAAAATGTGTCAGGAGCAAAGGTCTATAAAAATAGCATATTATAGGTCAAACAAATTCTAAACGATGATACAATCTCAAGGTATGTCCAAATTTGGATTCCGGTGAGCCGATTACAAAAACGTCCGTTGGAACGGATCGTGGGGTCCGCAAAACTGCGATCCGGCCACTGTCTCAGAATCAGACGAAATTTGGGTCACAGGACAAGTCGAACGCCGCGAGTCCAATGGCGAAAGTTTCGTAGTGATACGACAAGCGTGTACAAAGTAATTTGGTAATTACAAGAAGTCGCGATACGGAATTTTTTTGACGGATACGGGTTCGTTTCGTCGCTTACACGCGACCGAATTGAATTCCGCCAAATCCCACACGTCGAAAAATATCGTACGCGCCTTTCGGTGCAATCGGTATGCGACGAGGTTGTCTGGTTTGACGGGACCAACTCCGTATCGAATGTTTTCATTGTTTTATAAAACAGTTTTTCTCATGAATTGGAACTCAAATTACTAACGATAGAAATCAAATCAAATTATTCTAATTGAAGACATTGAAAGAGGGTTACATGGAGTGCATACCATAGAAGGCGGCGTTTCGGGAATCGGTTGAGCGTGGAGGGAGATCGCCTCATAAAAACAGGTGGTTGGAACTTGGTTCTAACTTGGATTTGAGTGTTCACGGTCATGGAGTGTACTCGGGTCCTCCGTGGGTGGCCAACGGTGGTTGGTGGCGGTTGGGGATGCCGCGGGTGGGTCGTCGGTCGTCGAGGGGTGGTCGCCGATGGCCGGGGGTCGCCGAAGGGAATCGGGGAAGGCAGCAACAGTAGCGGAAATAACAACAGTAGCAGTAACAAAGTAGCAGCAACAACAACTATCGTAGCAGTAGGAGTAGCACGAAGTAGCAGTCGCAGCAAGGCGCAGCAAGGTGGAAGAGGAAGGGGAGGAGAAGAGGGGGCTCGGGTGTTGGTGGTGATGATAGTGGCGGTGGTGGTGAGGAGGAAGGAGGAGTGAAGAGGAAGAAGAAGAATATATATAAAGAGAGGAGAGAAGTGAAGTCGGTCCATGGGGATGGAGGTCGGCCGAAGAGGGGGGGGAGTCGGTTCATGGGGGGTGAGGCGGTGTGAGGTGGAGGAGATGCATTTATGAGGTGAAGGAAAAGTCCTATAGCATTTAATGCTTTGTAAGGAGGGGTTTCCTTTAATAGGTTTAAGTCAGATTGAGGTATAAAGGGGGGTTAGGGATACCTCAAATCAGCCCACAAGGTTAGTGTCCCCAAATGAAGGGTATTAAATGAAGGAAGTGAATGGTTGAGTGAGGGAATAATTCTCCAAGAGGAAAAATCTGAATTTGATTAACCAATGGGTTTAAAAGTGGGTTCTTGGTCATGAGAGGTGTTTGGTGTTGTGTAGAAGGAGAAAATGATGTTGGGCATTTTATATGAGTCATGCGAGGGTGTGTGAGGGTTCATGTTGGGTTTGGACTCGTTTTGGGCTAGGTTGAGTCGGTTGTCCAAAGTGACTAAAATTGTGTTATTGGTGTTTGTCAGTGAATTGGAAGTACAAAGGATTTCAATTGAGTGGGACACAAGTGTCATGGATGTAGTAGACTCAGAATGGGTTATCATCAATATTGGGTTGCAAGGAACGGGTCGAAGTTGTGTCTCCAATTTCGATTGGAATAGACACGGGTACAAGGTTTATGTTTGAATATAGAAAATGTGCACGAATATTGTAAAATTAAAATGAAGTACAAGAGAGTGCATTTACGAGTGACACAAATGTCAGAATTGAAGATTGGCTTGACTAGATCAAGGATGTGAAATTTGTTGGAAGGCAAATGCTAGTGCATTGGTCTAAATAATTAAGAAATGCCAAGGTGTAACGAGGGAATAAAATAAATAGATGAATTTATAACTCTAGTTAATTAATCCAAAATAATTCTAAATTGATCCATAATCTCTCACTAAGCTAAGTATACATTAAAATTGAGTGAGAGGATTTACTGGTGGAAAGAGAAAATTACCATTTTACCTCTAGATATTAGTCATGAAGAGGTGGAAAGGAAAAATATCTAGATATTTCCTAATCCAAGATTAACCTAACCTAATACTAATCCTCCATTAACCTAAACCATGGATAACCCTAAACTCAATACTAATTAGGATTAGTTAACTAATCACTAATTTTTAATCCTAACAATAGCAAATAAATAATTATATAATTTTTTTTTTTTGAAAGTGGAGGTTTCACCTCAAACACTATCCTGCTAGAGGGTTGATTTGGATATTTGGCGCTAGTTGAAACTTCCTTTAGAACCAATCTTCACAACTTCATGCAGGTTGTAGAAATGACTGGTTATAGGCTTACAGCTTACTTGAAATAAACCCTTTTTTACTTTGCCACTCACTCTCCATCACGACCAACATCATTGTGAAGATGATCACCATTTTCCAATCGAAATCACAATTTCACATTGTGGAGTCTTCATATAAATTGGTAGTTTTATAGTTTGCTGTTTACCTGATGTCAACCAATTGAGTAGGTAACAACACATATGGCAAGTTCCAATTCGTTCTAATGAAGCTGTAATGTCAACTCCTTTTTTTCTCTTTTGATCAACTCCTTTTTTTCTCTTTTGATATTATTTTCCTTCCGCACCACTAAATAGAGTAATATTACATATTTCAACATGTGTTGTTAGTATATTTCTATACATGATACATATCTTATAATATGATATACTACGATTCGTTACGTATTGGTTGATTCGGTACAGTACATATAAGCTGATAGGTATTATTGGTTTCTTTTACTTGAGTCATGTAATGTATACTTAAAAATCCGGATTCTGGAAATATATAGACTTGTAAACAAGGTACTCAAAGGCGCAAAGCGTCCATATTGTCCGAGGCGCAAGGCGAAGTTAAAGCGCGCGTCCGAGCGAAGCAAGACAAAAATAAAAATAAATAAATTCCTAATGTAAGAAGTAAATGTTAAAAGTTTAAAAAAACATTATGCACTATACAAAAAATCAGTAAAAACAACTCAAAAATCAGCTCCCCCCCACCCCACCCCACCCTCCTCCCCCCACCCCCCCCCCCCCCAAAAAAAAAAAACAGTCCCACAAAAATTTCAAATTCATCCCAAAAAAAAATGAAAAGAGAGAGAGAGAGAGAGTTACCCGAAGGATACTCTCCGTCGGCTGGATGCGCCTAGAGCTGCTGCTGGATGCGCCGTCGGTTACTGATGCCTTTTTTTGCTCGATGTTTTTTTTGGCAAAGCAACTGGTGTTGTATGTGGTTTTGAGAAGGAACATGTTTAATTGGGCCCATGAAGATTTATTTTCAAAGAATACAAAAAAAGAAAAGAAAAACAATCCCACAAAAATTTCAATTTCATCAAAAAAAAATGAAAAGAGAGAGTTACCTGAAGGATACTCTCCGTCGGCTGGATGCGCCTAGAGCTGCTGCTGGATGCGCCGTCACAAGACGCGCCTAGACACCTTTACTATTGAAAAGCACCTCGAGAAAGGCGCTCCATGGGAAATGCGCCTCGCCTAGCGAGGCGCTGTCCGTGTGCGTTGATGTGAGCCACACCTTTGACTACATTGGTTGTAAAGATGAAGAAAAAAAAAAAAAATGAGAAAATTATATTAATTATTAAATCATTTTTCTATATGGATTTAGAAGTAGGAAAATGCTAAGTTTACAGCCAAATGCTTACAACCTCCCCCCCCCCCCCCCCCCCCATCCCGGGCTATATGGGTCCCACCTCTCCCCTCCCTCCTCCAATGGAAGCCGGCCACGTGGCGATTTGTAGGAAGGTTGTAAGCATTTGGTTGTAGGCAGTCTCTTGCCCTTAGAAGTATAGGCGTAAACTCCTAGAATTACTATATCATAACACAATACGATACACGATAAAATCAATACACAATATGATATGAGTGTTGACTACCTAGATTTCAACTATAGAGATGGTAAATGGCTTCAGATAACTTCTATCAGGTACCGGTGCACCTTTTTGCCTTTCTGCTTAATAGGACTGTTATCTCTGCTATTCAACATGTATAATATAACAGGGATGGTTAAGTGGCTTGAAAGAAGATGGAGATGCTAATCAACTTCCAACTATTGCTGTGGTTGCATCATATGATACATTTGGTGCTGCTCCGGTATGAAGATTATCAACAGTATTAATTTCTATATATTTCTTATTACATTAAGGTCTTAATTATATGTTCTCTCCAGGCATGTTCTGTCGGAAGTGATAGTAATGGAAGTGGAGCAGTAGCACTTTTAGAGTTAGCAAGACTTTTCTCACGGCTTTACTCAAATCCAAAGACCCGAGGGAGATATAACCTTCTTTTTGGGTTAACATCTGGTGGGCCTTATAACTATAATGGGACCTACAAGGTTAGTTTCACGCTCTTTGCCTTGGCTTAACAAAAAAAGTTCATCCATATCCTTCATTTTACTGTTGCCTTCTATTCTTGTATTATAATATAACTTGTATTATAATATTACATTTTGCAGTGGCTAAGGGGTTTTGATCACCGCTTACGTGAGAGCATTGACTATGCAATATGTTTGAATAGTATTGGGTCCTGGAACAATGAGTTATGGCTTCATGTGTCAAAACCTCCTGAAAATGCCTACATAAAACAAATGTTTGATGTAAGTTCCACTTATTGAATTTTTTATTAAACTTGTGAATTAATTTTTTCTTCCTCCTTATCATACCTTATCTTTTTTATAATTGTTTCGATGACAGAGTTTGTCGGATGTTGCTAAGGAGCTAGGGGTTACAATTGGTGTAAAGCACAAAAAAATAAATATCTCAAATCCTCGAGTGAGTTGATATTCTCTTTTGCAGTAGATAATATGACAGTCAGATGATGACTTGTTATATGCACGGACATCATTCAAATTTCACATTATATGTTAGAATGCGTGATTAACTTTCCCAATTACTTCCAATAGTGTTTTATTCTCATGAGCAGTCATATGATTATATATCAATGCCATGTCTCCTTGTATCTTTTGTCAACTACTAATGTTTGGTTAGATTAGGGCACTAGTGCTTAGATACCAAGCAATCTTGAGCAACATTGAGCATTCTAAGATGTTAAAAAGTAAAATTTCTAATTAGAAAATTGTTGATAAAGGAGCCCCAAACTGTGATAAAACTGAAAATATTCGAAATATTTAACAGTTTAAACATTAAATGAATATAAATCATATAAACGACGAAATAACCGAGATGCAAATAAGAGGCAACTTAAATGACTACCAAACTAGAAGAAAAAGCAACATATGATAGGAAAACAATGAATTAGCTATATTATCCATGTTAGCTACCCAGAGAAAAGGTAAGCAAGTAAAAATGAACTAATGATTGTTCATTACCACGAGAAGTAGGTTGATTAAAATGGGGCCTAGGCAGGCTAAGGTGTGGACTAGCCACATAGTTAGGGGCTTAGTGCCTAAAACAGATTGGGCCGCCTGCACAGACTGCCACAGGCCCTAGGCAGCACAGGCATCAGTACCAACGACCTAGACAAGGCATAAGTGACCATTTTTTTTTTACAATACTACAACTCCATGATCTTTCATAGATATTCAAACTATTCTTTTGGCATCCTTGTTTTGTCTAAATTTTCTTTATAGAATGTTGTAGCATAGCTAACAATTGAAGCCTTTTGGGTGAAGTGATTACTGGCATGGTGTTGAGGTAACAAGTTTCAAGAAGTCCCGAATTTGAAGATTGTGATATCAATCATGCTCCACTCATTTCTGTGTTTTTTCTCACATATCTTTTGCTGGACAATAGATTATATGCCATTTGAGAGGGACTTTTAGTTGGCTACATTACTGGTCCCTGACATAACAGTTTGAGATTTTCTGTGAAATGGTTAAAAATGGATGTTAAGTTGGCTTATTTGTTGGACCACAAGTTTGAGCCATTTTAATTTTGATTTGTGGATCCAAATATCTGAATACTTACCCGCAACTAAAATACTTTGCTAGGCTTAGATTTTATGAGTGGCATTTAACAGAAAATGCTTGGCCTGTTGTAGGTTGCATGGGAGCACGAGCAATTTTCAAGGGTAAGAGTAACTGCTGCCACTCTCTCTGAGCTCCCTGTTGCTCCTGAATTACTTGAAAGCACTGGTGGTTTGTATGATACTAGGTAAGCTACACAATATCTGCTTAATTTCTTGTGTCTTGTGCTTGATTTGACACTTGAACTAAATTTTATCTTTTCCAGTGATGCAGTTGATGAGAGAGCAATCAATAAAGGCGTTAAACTAGTCGCGGAGAGTCTTGCGGTATGATCACTTATCCTATTATGTTGCCCGATATTTGTTTCCTTTGATGTCACTCTCACCTTTCGTATGCCCCAGTAGTCATATGCTTGTTACAAGATCAGAGTTATCTGTATTTCATGCTAAATCAACTTTGTAAAGTATATTTTTTTGATTCATTGTATGTTCCTGCATGATGGAGAGCATTCAAAATGTATGCTTCTATGTTTTCAATTTCGTGGATTTGTTTGTAGTAGTAAGGGCATATATTAATTTCTGATCAAATCACATACACAGTATACTGTTTATAGTCATTGTTTTTTCGTTCCTGTTGACTAGGACTGTATAAGGTTAACCAAAAATTGGTCGACTTTAACTCCCAAAGATAGATTGGTTTGGATTTTTTTTTTTAATTGTCATCAGTTGGGTAGGTTCTAGTTTCTTGCAATAACTGACCGGCCCAGAAACCTAATATGCATTGTTGTTATTATTTTATATTTATTATTTATTATTTATTATTTATGTAAGTATATACATTATATCAAGAAAAAGACTTATGGGGCTTGAATAGCCAGACTTGGGTCAAATATTTTTCCATTTTAGGGCCTGGACAATGGCCTTTGGCCTACATAGATTCATAAGTTATAATTGTATGTAAAATAACCTCTTAATTATTTTGGGCATAGTTAGACATATATGAGCATTCCATGGGTTTTTGGACCCAATGGTTATAAGTTATAACCACGTTAATCGAGTGATCCACATGCCCAGTTGGTTGACAGAAGCAATCAGTTTTGATGGCCTGTAGGTCGGTTTCTGTCATACAACTTGTATAAACGACTAAATCAGTTTGGTTGTCAAAATTTCACATTCGGTCAGAACTCACCGGTGTACACCCCTTACTGTTGACTGACAAAGTATGGTTCTGGTTTTGTTAACATTGATCATAATGCCAGAAGCATAGGGAACATCATGTGAACATCAAACCATAGGGGATAAGCTGCATCTCGAATATCGATAGAAAGAAATACTTGCTACGCAGCCTAGCTGCCATTAGACTAGTGAATTTCCTTGACAATTCTCATGGTGCATAGGTTTGACAATATACATAATGTCTTAGTCAGCAGTTGAAAAGCAATCTGAAATGATTATAAATTGAAGTTCCTTCTAATATATTCCAGGACAAGGCAAGGTAAAATG
Source organism: Iris macrosiphon (assembly GCA_036927795.1). Lineage (NCBI taxonomy): Eukaryota > Viridiplantae > Streptophyta > Magnoliopsida > Asparagales > Iridaceae > Iris > Iris macrosiphon. Next base: position 182,361,741 of record JAYESA010000001.1, read on the forward strand.
ATAGTAGCTCAAGTCAAACCAAAACTATCCCCACATCTAAATTGAAGTTCCTTCTAATATTTTCCAGGACAAGGCAAGGTAAACGAAGATTTGATGGCATTCTCACTTCATGTTTCTTATCAATCATGGTACTTCACTTTCTTAGTAAAAAGAACCGAGTTATAGTACCTCAAAATCCCCCCTCATTTAAGAATTTGCTATATGAATACATTGACATTTTGTGCTTATTGAGGTTAGCAGAGACAGGTTATCGGAGGTAAAATCTATAATGGAAATTTCTCCGAAGCATCCAAAAATATAAAATATCATTTAGAACACTAGTTTCAACACGATCTTTTGATACACTTTACAGGGAAAATGTTTGTAGATTAAATCAACTTCTGATAAATGTTCCTTTGAACAATAGTGTTAAGCGTTATATTAGGTAGTGGGCTTTGGTCCCACATCGGATAGAATAATAGAGAGAGGGGTCAGCCTCTCATATATATATGTAGTCTTTCTCATCTATGAAAACTATTCCATTATTCTAATTCTACATGGTATCAGAGCATGGTATCAGAGCCATAACCTCTCTCTCCCCCCCTCTTTTTCTCCAAAAAAAAATCCTAATTCTAGCCGCCCCCTCTGCCGCCCACCCCCCTCCTGCCCGCCGTTTGCCGCCCCGCTGACTCCCGCCCCCCTGTTCCGCCAGGCCTACCTACCCCCTACCCCTCCCCGACCCCGCCACCCCCGGCCCGCTATGCAACTCAAAATCCTAACTCTTAACACACCTCTGCGGCCGTCTCCCCTACTTCCTGTGTAAACCCTAATTCCAAAAAAAAAGTATATCGAAACCAGAGGGTAGACATTAATTTGTTTGCACAACTTCTGTTCCTAGATTACGACTTCAGGAGCGTATATCGAAACCAGAGGGTAGACAGTGGTTTGTTTGCACAACCTCTGTTCCTAGATTACGACTTCAGGAGTTAACAAAGAGTAGACAAGTTGATTGTTTACGTGGATCTTTATTTTCTTCCTACCTCGATATCCGCATCAGGATCTACACAGAGTTACTTGGGTTACTTCTGTGTCCTGGCGTGTGTGATCCCCATACGATCTTTCCATGCGCGTGCCGGTTCTGGCCATGTTGATAGCGCACTGGAAAAGTTGATGTGATTATTGGGGTTGGAAAGAATCAGCGACGGTCGAATCAAGAACATTATGACAACCTCTGAGGCGGCTAGTAGTAATACCGATATCGGAAACGCATTGGCGGGACCAACGGGCACTGGCACGACGATCTCTTCGATTCGACTCGTCGATCAGCGGTTGGACGGACTAGACGGATATACAACATGGCAGAAGAAGTTTGAGAAGACACTTCGGGGTATGCAGTTGTCCAAGCATCTGACTGACAAGCCTCTAGAGACGATTGATCCCACGTTTGAGCAGTGGGAGACGGATGATAGTCGACTGTTTACCCAGTTGATAAACTCTATAGAACCATCGGTAGAGGACATGGTTCAAAACACGAACACAGTAAATGAGCTATGAGAGGTCCTAGCGACGACGTTTGATGGAAAACGTGACTTGTCTCGTATCTATGGCTCGGTTGTCGGCGTCTACCGGACAAAACATGACAAGTCTCATAAGGACCACTTCCGGACTTTTAAGGCTATGGTCGATAAAATTGACCGTATATTACCTCTGACGACGGATATCAATGAAGCGAGGGTCCAACGTGAGCAGCTTCATGTGATGGCATATCTTGCCTCTCTCCGTCCTTATGCAGACTCAGCTCGCTCTCAGATCATTGCTGGAGCTGAGGTTTCATCTCTAATGGAAGCTCATTTTCGTGTCCTACTGGCTGCAAAGGTCGTCGAGATCTCTCCAAGCGATGCTCCTGTTGATCGATTTGCTCTTGGTGCCGCTCGTACTGGATTTCGTGGTGGTCGTGGTGGACGACGTGGTGGCCGAAATGGTGGCCGTGATGGACGAGGCATTGGCGGTTGTGATGGAGGTCGACTGCGCACATGCTTTAACTGTGGCCTACAGGGTCATTTCCAGTGACAATGTACTAAAGCTCCTGTCGCTAACGTTGCCTTAGATACTCCTGATCTTGGCGGCCGATTCGTCCAAATGACTGATGAAGCATATGCAGACTTTGTTGAGTTTCAAGCTCAACGTTGAGGTGAAGCTTCTACTTCTGGCTCTACCGCATGGTACTCAGCGACATGTGTGGTACAGTTGAAGCAGTGGGTCCTTGATTCTGGTGAGTCTGCTCACTTGCCAGGCGATGCAGGTATGATACGAAACTATGTACCGGTTGGTCGTATGTCTAGTATTACATGTGCCAATGGTGGTTCGCTGACAGTCCGTGGAAAATGATTTGACCGTCTTTCTTCGGGACTGTCACTACATTCTACACTACATACCCCTGAAAACTCATTCAGCTTACTCTCAATTAGTCGGATTACTCGCGATATGCATTGCTCAGTAACATTCTTTCCTGATGGTTGTGTTTTTCAGGACCTAACGACTGGACGGACTATCGGTATGGGGCATTAGGATGGAGGCTTGTACCTGTTTGACGAACCTCTCTGTTGCCTGTGCTGGTGTGAAACTTGATCCTTTTGAATTACAGACATCCATCTGTCCAAGCACTCCAGAAAATGTACCCATCTTTAGATTTTTTTTCATTGTGAGTCATATAGCTTGGCAAAGCATCACCGGGTTTCCTATCCGGTTAGTCAAAATAAAATTGCTTCCGCTCCCTTCGAGTTAGTACATTCCGATATATGTGGACCTTGTCCGATTGAATCTGTGATGGGATTCAAGTACTTTGTTACCTTTGTTGATGACTACTCACGTCACTTTTGTTTATCTCATGAAAAATTATTCCGAATTATTTAACATTTGATGCAATTTTTATGCGAAAATCAGAACACAATTTGGTGTTCCGATTAAATGTGTTCGAAGTGACAATGGTCGTGAGTATATGTCTCGTGAGTTTGTCTCATTTGTCTCAGAATGACATCATCCACCAAACTTCATGTCCTTACACACCACAATAGAATGTTGTGGCTGAATGCAAAAAATGTCATCTCTTAGAAACAACGCGTGCTCTTATCTTCCAAGCACATACTCCAAAAATATTTTGGTCGGATGCCGTTATTACGGCTTGCTATCTCATTAATCTCATGTTGTCGTCTGTCCTCAATGGTGATACTCTCTTCTCTCGGTTATATTCCAAACGAGAGCCGTTTCCTCTACCTCTCCGAATCTTTGGTGGTTTGTGTTATGTTTGGGATACCCGACCAACTATTTCTAAATTAGATCCCAAGACTATCCAATATATTTTTCTTGGGTATCCTAAGGATCAGAAAGGGTATCAATGTTTTTTCCGTCTTAAAGATGTATTTTTTTCTCGGGATGTTACCTCTGTTGAAACCGAGTTTTCTTCACTTCCACAAACTAAATGATCAATGCCCCAAGTTCACCCAGAAGAGGACTTCTTGTTGCTTCTGGTTCAAGCACAACAGCCCACTGTTAGGCTGTCCTTCTCTACCGAGCCAGTGCTCCAGTCCGACGGTCCGCAAACACCGATTCAGTCAGCACCGCCGTCGTCCGATCGAATGTCGCATATACTGCCCATGTTAACAGACTCAGCACCGCCGTCGCCCGATCGATCGTCGCAGATAATACCTATGGTCACAGAGTCATCCTCTTCTGGCTCGCCTGATTCGTCTCCGCCTTCGGCTCCGCATGTTCCACCAGCTCGACCTCGTCGTGCTTGTCGTGATCATCCCTTGTATGTTGAAAACTACAAAGGGCTTGCGAGCCACACTCGTCCTTAATAGCTACTATTGAAGGGATTCAGATTTCCAATTCTGCCGAGGAGGGTCTTAAACATCCCTGTTGGCGTGCTGCTATGGAAGAGGAGATAATTGCGCTTTGGGAGAACCATACTTGGGACTTGATAAATTTGCCGTCTGGTAAACAGGCTGTCGGTTGCAAATGGGTATTCACGATCAAAGTGAAACCGGATGGCACCCTTGATCGACTAAAGGCTTGTATGGTGGCTAAAGGATATTCCCAGACTTATGGTAAGGATTATTTTGAGACATTCTCCCCAGTAGCCAGGATGACCTCTGTACGCGTAATCTTGGCCTTAGCTCTGGATATCAAGAATGCCTTCCTCCACGGGGACCTAGATGAAGAGGTATATGTGGTGCAACCTCCCGGGTTTGTTGCAAGGGAGGGTAAAGTGTGTCATCTGAGGAAGGTCTTGTATGGTCTTAAACAATCACCTCGTGCATGGTTTGGTCGGTTTACAGATGTGGTCACTCAGTTTGACATGCGTCAATCGAAGAAGGATCACTCAGTATTTTATCGACATATATCGGTGGGAAGGATTCTACTTGGTGTTTATGTTGATGACATTGTGATCCCAGGAGACGACAGTCAGGGCATTGCGAGGCTGAAGAAGTTTCTGGGAGAACAGTTTCATACCAAGGATATGGGATTATTAAACTACTTCTTGGGTGTTGAAGTTGTACGGGGAAAGAAGCACATTGTCATGTCACAGAGGAAGTATGTGCTAGACATACTGAATGATGCAGGAATGATGCAATCCAAAGGTTCAACGTGGCCAATGGATCCAGGAGAAAAGTTACTCCCCGACGAGGGGGTCCTGATAACGAATCCGGATCAATATCGTTGAGTGGTTGGAAAACTCAACTACCTAGCAGTTATGACGTCCAGATATTTCCTTTGCCGTCAGTATTGCGAGTAGATTTATGTCTTCTCCACGAGTTCCACATTGGCAGATAGTTCTCAGAATTTTGCACTATTTAGTCTAGAATCCTGGAAAAGATTCATATGGAGAACCAGGGACATACAAATGTTGAGTGTTTTACTGATGCTGACTGGGGTGCCAGGCTGACAGATAGACGATCTACGTTTGGTTACTCAGTATGTATTGGCGGAAACTTGGTATCGTGGAATAGTAAGAAGAAGATTGTGATCGCACGATCAAGTTCCGAAGCAAAATATCGAGCCATTGCCCATTGCACGGCAGAAGTGTTATATCTGCAGCATCTTCTACAAGAGCTGGGAGAAGAAGCATGATCTAAAGCAGCAGATATGTGGTGTGATAACCAATCTGCTATGCATATTGCTATCAATCATGTATTTCATGAAAGGACGAAGCACCATAGTTTAAAGTATCGGCCGATACCGATCCGATACGGCCGATACCGATACAGTTTGGCATGTCCCGATCCGATACCGACCGATACCCGATACTGACCGATACCGACATTAGAGGTCTCTTTTCCAGTCAATTCGGCAAAAAAATTTGAATTAAAAAGACCAATTAGAAAGGAAATGCATAGTAAGGTTGTAAAAACATATAAAAGAGAAAAACTTATCTCTCACATATAAATCAATCGACAAGGATGACTACTATTTCATTCAATATCAAAAATACTAAGAAACAATACTGAAAATACTTTAAATTATGCATAAATGTATAAAATATATTCTCTAAAATGTTAATAATTTACTAATAGTTGTTTGCATTCCGATACCAAAAAATCCGATACTCCGATCCGAAACCGCCGATACTACCGATACCGCCGATCCCGATACTCATAGGAATGGTCCGATACCGATTCCGATACCGATATTTTGAACCTTGCGAAGCACATTGAACTTGATGTCCATTTCGTCCGTGATAAGTATAAAAAGAAATGATAAAGTCCATCACGTGAGAATCGGTGATTAGATAGCCGATATCTTCACGAAATCTCTTTTGGGTCCTTGGGTACAATTTTTGTGTAACAAGCTGAGCATGATTGATATATATGCTCTAGCTTGAGGGAGGGTGTTAAACGTTATATTAGGTAGTGGGCTTTAGTCCCAGATCGGATAGAATAATAGAGAGAAGGGTCAACCTCTCCTATATATATGCAGTCTTTCTCATCTATGAAAACCATTCCATTATTCTAATTCTACAAATACAATTCAGTTGCAAATAGGAACATACTAATTATGTTAACGTGTTAACTGTAAAGTATTAGGCCTTCTTGGCATGAACAATTTTAGTTGTACTTTTGTCACATGTACTAGATCTTGCTTTTCTTTATATGTTTCTACCCCTTGAGAATATTTTTCATATTATGTAATTTAGCAAATAGTTCATATACTCGTCACCCATATGGCAAAAATTGCTTTTATAGCAAATAGTTCATATACTCGTCATCCATATTATGTAATTTTTCATATTTTCCATAGGCCTTCTTGGCACGAACACCTTATGTTCTTCATTTCTCCATATTTTTAACCTGCCTTTTCATTTTCTTCTTAATTCAAAAGATGCAAATTCAATATAATAGACAAACGCATCAGGCATGCATTTGATTGAATAATGGAAGTTCCTATCTAGCCAGTTTGTCAGCTGAACCCAAACAAGTTCACAGCTACATATAGGAATGAGTAAAACATGCCCTTTCAAATTCTCAGCAAACTGTTGGAAAAATAGGAAGATAGAGCAAATTTAACTTAAATCTTTCCTGCATGTTGCTGGAATTACCTGTGAAGCAAGGTTCAAAGTATCGGTATCGGAATCGGTATCGGACCATTCCTATGATTATCGGGATCGGCGGTATCGGTAGTATCGGCGGTTTCGGATCGGAGTATCGGATTTGTTGGTATCGGAAAACAAACAACTATTAGTAAATTATTAACATTTTAGAGAATATATTTTATACAATTATGCATAATTTAAAGTATTTTCAGTATTGTTTCTTAGTATTTTTGATATTGAATGAAATAGTAGTCATCCTTGTCGATTGATTTATATGCGATAGATAAGTTTTCCTCTTTTATATGTATTTACAACCTTATTATACTTTTACATCCTTTCTAATTGGTCTTTTTAATTCAAATTTTTTTGTCGAATTGACTGGAAAAGAGACCTCTAATGTCGGTATCGGTCAGTATCGGGTATCGGTCGGTATCGGATCGGGACATGCCAAACTGTATCGGTATCGGCCGATACTTTAAACTATGCTGTGAAGATATACACACAAAAATTTGTGATGTAGTGTGTGTGTGCAGAGAGAGAAATTTGTAATTGTCTTGGATATTGGCATATGTTTATCATTGGTTTATTGTACTTTATATGGAAAAGACTAATTGTGACTAGATATAGAAGGTTGAAAAAACATGTTTCTATACCAATCACATCTTATTAGCCTGTCTTTTGGGTGTTTATAGAACCTCACTTGATATGATTAATGATTGTTTGCTTATAGAGTAGTTCTCATCTTTAATTGCAGAGACATATTTATGGACACAAAGGGAAGAATGTCCAGATTTTTGCAGATGGTAGTAGCTTGGCAGTAAATCCTTCATACATAAACTCATGGCTGGATCTTTTCTCACGGACCCCTCGAGTGGCACCTTTTCTCTCAAAGACGGATCCATTTATTTCAGCATTGAAAAAAGTATAACTTTCATAATGTGTCGATTTCATCCTGTACACTTTAAGTATCATGCATTTGTAATGCATATGTACATAGTGATATAATGCATGTACTGGCACAAGCATAGCATGTGCCTTTGTTTTCTTGTATTCAGCAGATTTTAGAACAACTTTGCCATTATTTGGGGGGGTTGGGGGGGGGGGGGGGGGGGAGGGGGTGATTTGTTCCAATGGTTGAGAATAGACCTTTGGTGTGTGAAGGGAAGCCATAGTGTTCAGCTTGTGATTTAAAACTTCTTCAAACCCACAACTTGAAGACACAAACTACCAATTACATACAACCTAACATCTTCTACAGATGGACAAGCTAAATTGGAGCATGATGTAAGGATTACATATTTAATCCAAGGGGAGACATTTAAGTATTAAGCATGCAATTTGCTTATTTGTCCATTCACTATCACTAGTCTTAGGTACCTAAAAATCACAATACCTTAAATTTTTTTTTTAAAGGAATTCAGGATATTTCACTGTTGGTGCATGCATAGATGAGTTTTGCAATTTGGAACATTTTGTCATGAATGCCTTGTTACTTAGTTGGAGTCTGTTTATTGTTAATAGCTATACAACTCAAACATACCCCATGGCTATTTACAGGTATTGTATGTATTTTACCTTCGCTTGAAACACTGACTCAGTTTTTTAGAATGAAACAGTTATTGAATGCTGTTCTTTGACATAAAAAATACGGGAATTGTCTGAGCATACAGATGATTTGCATGTACAACATGATAACTTCGATGGAATGTTCACATTCTATGATTCAACGCTCAATGTATATCAGGTTCCAATGGTTAGAATTTAGACCTTTGGTGTGTGAAGGGAAGTCGTAGTGTTCAGCTTGTGATTTAAAACTTCTTCAAACCCACAACTTGAAGACACAAACTACCAATTACATACAAGCTAACATCATCTTCTACAGATGGACAAGCTAAATTGGAGCATGATGTAAGGATTACATATTTAATCCAAGAGGAGACATTTAAGTATTAAGCATGCAATTTGCTTATTTGTCCATTCACTATCACTTGTCTTAGGTACCTAAAAATCACAATACCTAAAAAAAACTTTTTAAAGGAGTTCAGGATATTTCACTGTCGGAGCATGCATAGACGAGTTTTGCAATTTGGAACATTTTGTCACGGATGCCTTGTTAGTTAGTACGGGAATTGTCTGAGCATACAGATGATTTGCATGTACAACATGATAACTTCGATGGAATGTTCACATTCTATGATTCAACGCTCAATGTATATCAGGTTCCAATGGTTAGAATTTAGACCTTTGGTGTGTGAAGGGAAGTCGTAGTGTTCAGCTTGTGATTTAAAACTTCTTCAAACCCACAACTTGAAGACACAAACTACCAATTACATACAAGCTAACATCATCTTCTACAGATGGACAAGCTAAATTGGAGCATGATGTAAGGATTACATATTTAATCCAAGAGGAGACATTTAAGTATTAAGCATGCAATTTGCTTATTTGTCCATTCACTATCACTTGTCTTAGGTACCTAAAAATCACAATACCTAAAAAAAACTTTTTAAAGGAGTTCAGGATATTTCACTGTCGGAGCATGCATAGACGAGTTTTGCAATTTGGAACATTTTGTCACGGATGCCTTGTTAGTTAGTTCGAGTCTGTTTATTGTTAATAGCTATACAACTCAAACATACCCCATGGCTATTTACAGGTATTGTATGTATTTTACCTTCACTTGAAACACTGACTCAGTTTTTTAGAATGAAACAGTTATTGAATGCCTGTTCTTTGACATAAAAAATACAGGAATTGTCTGAGCATACAGATGATTTGCATGTACAACATGATAACTTCGATGGAATGTTCACATTCTATGATTCGACAAAAGCAGCGCTCAATGTATATCAGGTTTGAATGCTGAACTCTTGCTTCTTGTATACTGTTTTGTCAAAATGGTAAAGAGCCAACCCTTTCTGAGCTACATACAACCCCGTAACTTTCCATGGGTATCAATTTTTACTCCAAATTTGTTTGAATTAAAAAATAATAATTTTCACTGCAACCCAACAATATGTATATCAAGTATCTGGTGAAATTTTGGTTCATTTGGAGGGGTGCTGTACATTGGGTAAATCTTCAGTTCTGTTACAAGGTTAGCCTCTCTCAGTATGACCATGGTTTGGTTTGGCATTGATTATTTTGCCTACTTCTGCTTATATTTTTGAAAAGCTGCAAGAGCTGTTTAGTAATAGCTGCTTTTGCTTATTTTCTATGTTGCACGGATGCAACACGAAACTATAAGGACACGGCAATACAGACACAACACCAATTATGGTGCCCCCCTAGTGTACTTTGGAGTGTCAGTCAGTGTTAGACATGACACGGTTCACATTTTTGGAGTGCCCGTGCTTCCTAGCTTATTTTTGATAAGCTAGTTCATTTTGGGACAGCTTTTGAAAGCACGTGGGAGGCTGATTTAAAAGCTGTTTCTGCTTCCGTTGTTTGAAAAGCAGCAGTAATACCAAAGTGGGCCTAAGAATTCCCCACCAAATCAGCATTGAAAGTTTGGAACCTGTGATGCATTTTTCTTTACATTCATAATGCCTTCTGAAAAGAGAAAAAGAATATAATAATGGTTGCATTGGAACTCATTGATCTGTTAACTGTCAATCCCAATCAACTTCAATTTTCAATAATAGAAACTGTGCAGTTAATCGATCAAAGTTTTGAACTGCAGGTTGCTAGTGTAACTTTTGACCTCCTTTTGTTGCTCGTGCTGGGATCATATCTTATTATCCTATTTAGTTTCCTTGTAATCACGACGCAGGTATGTCCTTAACAAACATAACCACCTTCCAGTAAGCAAACATATATCGTCCTCACCAGCCTTCCAATTATCCTTAACAGGGTCTCGATGATCTTATCAACATGTTCCGGAAGCCACCGACTCGTAAAGCCAAGGCAGCATAGAAGTAAAAAATAGTTGTCCAAACTTAGTATGCAGTAGAGACGTTCTCTAGCTGTTCATACAACACAAAGCAGATGAATGGGATTGTACATTATCATTGATTGAGGAAAATGACGTAGGTCATTTCTGTTCACTGATCTCAACTTTCTGCTCGAATGAGAAACAAATTTTTTTGTTACTATTTCATTAATTATCAACAGATATTATTTGTTGGTTAGTGGATCTGGAGGACGTAACAGGGAGAGCATAACTGAAATGTTGGCTTGGTTTTTGCAGTAGACAAATATTGTACTCCCATTCAGCATCTATATTCAGTAATTTCAGTACTTTGAACCAAAATTTCGAAATGTATCTGATTTGTTTATTCAGATGGAGTTCTGCAGAATAATTTGAAGTAGAAATTGAGTTGCATAAAGTTTTACGTGATGCATAATTTTTATTGGACCGTTAAGATTGTCAATCTGCAATTCTTCCAACTAACCATTCTGCTGAACGTTACAAGAGTCGCTCATCAGAAAAGTGAGACCTGGTATTGCATTAGGATTGGTAGGCTGATGTATGATGTAATAATCAAGAAGATAGTTAGCACTTGGGTAACTTGGAGCAGTGTGATCGAACTTTGAAACACGCCAATTGTTGTGGTTTATCATGGGAAAGCAAACATTCCGGGATTTAGAGCTTGCCAACGACTAGAGTTTTGACATTGCTGTTATCAACTAAGGGGCGTTGTGTTAGGAAGAATTTTATTTTATTTTATTTTCGGGCAACTGGACAAATTTAGGATGGAAAATCTATTACAGTTTTAGGATGAAAAACCTATTACATGTTTGGTTTAGATTATAATTTTTTTTTTTTCGAAAATTAAGAAAATCTGGGAATTCTATTTCCAAATATCTATTTCTTAAGAATAGGTGGTGGTTTTTTTAGCTGAGCATTTTGTTGTGGTTTTTTTACAGGTTTTTTTTTAATTTTTTATGAATTGTTTTTTTGTCTTTTTCCAATATTTAATATTTTTTCTCAGTATATATATATATATATATATATATATATATATATATATATATTTCATTTTTTTATTTTATAGGATTTTTTTGTCTTTTTTTATTTTTATGATTTTTTTTCCCATTTCTATGAATGTTTATTGTTTTTTTATTGTTTAATCTTTTTTCATACTTTAAGAATGAATTTTATTTTTATTTTTTGATAATTGTTTTAGTTTTTAATCTTTTTAATCTTTTTTTTTTTTTGGGTTTTGTTCTCAGTTTTTTATCCTATTTTCTTTTCTTTTTTCAATTTTTTTATTCTTATTTATTTTTAAGGGAATATTTATATATTCATCAAACATAGAAGTATATTTTTTGATAAATTTGATTTTCAAAAGTATAAAATTTTGAGTTATATAGTATTTTGCTTCGTTTACTAATAGATTAGTTTGGTTCTATTTTAAAAACAAATGTTTCATTTCAATTGACAAACAAGAAGCAAACGCTGTTCTCACAAGTGTTTGTTAGTAAGACAAAAACACCAAATATCATTCAAAACATCAGCAAAAATAATAAAATATTTTATTTAAAACATGAACCAAACTAATAAAAAAAGATCAAACTGCAGACCGTAATACTGATTCCGACATCTGAACCGAGTCATAATTCTAAATCTTGTTAGCAATTTGGCAAACGAAAAATAAACGGGACGACAAAAGTACGAGTATAATCGGCACAGTACAAATAAAATACGTTAAAAAATTCGGTCAAATATTCGTCAAACGAAAAGTATTCGGATTAGATTTAATTAGTGTTTAGTACGTTTCATACGAACAAATTCGGCACTAAAAATTCGACATGTATTTTTTTATCTCTAATAAATTAACAAGCAAACAACTCATTAAACATAAATTCATAGGTCCACATTTCCATCACATCTCACAAAATGATCATTGATGCAAGCAACAAGACCGTTGAATTTTTTTCTTGTTAATTAAATAGGTTGTATGTGAGATTTTTTCTTTCAAAAATATGCAAGTATTATACGTATTCGTACGGTATGTGTTTAAAACGTCATAGTCTTAGAATTCGGATATTAATCTGAATCTTTCAAAAGTACGAAAATATTATACGTTTCTGAAAAATATGATTTTTTTTTATGTATTATACGTATTTTATTCGAATAATGGCTAACAGGGATCCTATTTATCTTTTGGTTTTGACCGCATACTGCACACCCCTGCCTGCCCATGGCTAATGGAATGACCATCGGCAGATGTTGATATGGACCCTGATCCCTAATTATCAGGCCAGTCCCATACTGGATATTCGAACTGGACCCGTAAATGGGTCTAGACTCAATTGCCCTAATGGGCTGTGGGCTTCTATTTCTAAACCATAGTAGCGGTGGCAAACCTGAGATTATTGGATCGTAACAAGGATGGATATGTCATTGCAGAGTGCTTCCACATCTGGCACTTTAGGAGCCGCAAGAACGAGCAACCCACGAACAACAGCCGACGTGTCCAAAGGCATAGAGAGAGGAGAGAATAGTAATACTCGTCTCGCGCCTCGGGACACTCCACGTGGGAATGTGCAAGCCTCCTCGACCAACCAACAGGAACGAACCGAATGACCCACGTGAGGCGCACGTGATCGGCCTGGCACGCGAGAGCCCTGCATGCTCGGCAGGTGTCCCGTAAGCCTATTTGGAGGCCCAGATGCTGCTCTACGCGGCGACAGGACGTGACGGCCTCCCGAATGGTCTCCATAAGACTGATGAACAGTCAGTCGGTCATTCCTTCTTGTAGTCGTAGCAGTAGCAGTACAGTAGCAGTAGCAGTAGTAGCTTTACTTGGCCATGGGGAAAGAAGAAGAAGAAGCTATGCAAAAGCCTAAGCCTAACCTTAGCCGTAGGCCGATGGGGGAGATGGAGCTGGACGCGGCGCGAGCGCTTACGGAGATGGCGAAGATCGAGAAGGGGGGCGGGGGGAGGAGCTCCAAGAAGCGGATCAACGACGGCGGATCTCCGGATCTACTCCACATCGTCTCCTCCAAATCCAAATCAAAGGTACGTACTTGTTTGTTCATCTTATGATTATGCTATTGAATCCAGATCTTTGATTCGGTTGATCGATGACGAAGAGTTATTAGTTTAATTATTCTGCTTTGCTCTATTTTGGGGGTTTTCTGATTGGAACATGCATATGCTGATCTGGGAGTAGTGATTAGAATTTTTTTGAATCTTAGATTTTTTTCTTAGGTAACGCGGGGAAGAGCTTAATTGGTAACAGTATCACAATTATTAATTTTGGTAACTATGCTGAAATTTAATAAATAAATTGTTTTCTACTTATGTATTTATTCACCCCTTAAAATAGTTGCATATGTATATTTCTAGCTAGTATTATGTTCCTCGTAACCTCGTTTCATTTGTATATTTGACCTCCTCTTTGCCCCCGCACTAATCCCTGTTCGAAATAAAGTGTTTCTCATTTCCGTCGTCGTCTTGGACCTCGTGGCCAAAATGTTTGGTTGCAAGCGTGGCCCATCTTCACGATACAAAGTGGCCGAAAGCCTGATTATAAAAGGCACTACAAAATACACGGATAAAGTACGAATTTTTTCCTTCGATTTGTAACTTTCTCAAAGTAAGATTTTCAATTTTTTTTTTCTCAATTTGCTACTAATTATTTTCATATTTGAATCTAAAGATTTCCTTCCGTTAAAAGTTAATTAAAATAAAAAATAAAATTCCTAAACTACTCATCCTCTTTTTCACCCCCTTTTCCATCCCATCCCTCTCTCGCGCCTCCCTCCTCCCTGCCTATCCCGTCTCCTCCTCCCCTTCCTTCCTCCTTGCCTACCCCGCCTCCTCCTTCCCCTCCTTCCTCCAGCTCCTCCTCCTACCTCCTTCCCCGCCTCCTCCTCAGCCTCTCTCCTCCAGCTCCTCCCCTCCTCCTCCTCCTCCTCCTCTGCCTCCATCCTCCAGCTCCTCTCCGCCTATCCGGCCGCCGCCGTCCTAATCATAATTCTAACCCTAACCCTCTCTCTCCCCCCTCATTCTTCGACGGCGGTTGTGACGGCACAACATCGGCATCACAACTTCTCCCCAAAAGCAGTTTGGAAGACCCGCAGTTAACAATATTGAATTCATCATTTCTGTCAACGTCTTGTTCTTTCTCTCAGCTACTCTATTTGATTGAGGAGAATACAGAGCAGTCTTCTCATTGACAATTCCATGTTTTTTGTAGAACGATGCAAATTCAATAGACCTATACTCTCCGCCTCGATCACTTCTAAGTTTCTTGAGTTGTTGCCCAGTATGACGTTCAGCTTCATCCCTGAACTCCTTGAACTTCTCGAGTGCTTCGTCCTTTGACTTGAGCCAATAGATGAATGCATACTTCGAGTAGTCGTCGATGAATGTAATAAAATACTTCATATTGGCCTTTGTGGAGAACTGTTTTAAGTCACAGATATCTGAGTGCACTAATCCCAGAAGATCTGTGCTTCGGTTAACCCGCTTGAACGACTTTCTGGCGATCTTTGTCTGCGCACAGACCTCACACTTCTCCACCTCCTTACCCCCACATTTGGAGATAAGTCCTAGACTAGACATCTTGTTTATTCTTCTACAATGAACATATCTTAGCCTATTGTGCCATAACTAAGGAGAATAACCAGAAGAAGCGACTGCATTTATCATTGTAGCAAGTTGAAGTTTGAACATTCCTTCGGTACATAAAGCTTTTTCGAAGTATGTTCCTTTGAAAGACACCCACCATCTGACCAGCATTAATGTCCATCCTCAAGCCTGCGTTGCAGAGCAGACTTCTTGAGACCAGATGCTTGGCTATCATTGGTATATGCTTCACATCCTGAAGCGTGAGCGACTTCCCCGAAGTCAGGTTCAGTACCGTCATTCCGGTCCCTAGAACTTCAGCTTGTGTATGATTCGCCACCATAACCTTTTCAGATGTAGGCTTATAGGTGGTGAACAACTCCTTCTTTGAGCAAACATGGCAGGGCCACAATTGAAGCAAGTCACTTTGGACTTGGACTTTGGCTTCGGTTTGAACGAAGCCGACTTCACCTTCAGATGGTTGAAGTCCTTTTTTTTTTATTGTCGTGAGAAGCCTTATGCTTCCCCTTGGAATCACCCGAATGCACCAAGTTGGCATTTACCAACTGTTTGGACAGGGAGTCCCAACTTCAGTTGTCCCCTGGACTCATCTTCAATGTGAATTCAGTGAAGAAGATTTTCGAGCTGGATCTCCATCTTCTTACGGTACATGTCAGTCTTGAACCCGATCCAGCCTGGAGGAAGCTTGGTGACGATAGCCCCTACCATGAACTTATCTTCCTGCTTCATGCCCTATTCCTCCAGCTTTTGCTGCATCTTCAGAAGTTCCTTGACTTGCGACAACATTACTTTCTCGTCTTCAAATTGCAAAGTGAAAAACTTTTCAACGAGATGGATTTTTGACGTCTTTTCATCAGTTTTGTAATGCTTCTCAAGAGCTTCCCAGACGTCTTTGGCCTTCTCTTTCTTGCTGTAAGACTCTGCCATCGAGTCCTCCATTGCATTGAGGATCAATAGCCTGCAGAGGTCGTTTTCTTTCCACTTGTTATGCGCGTCCTGCGCCACACCAACTTCAAGTTCTCCTCCATCTTCAGGGATGGTAGGTTCTGGTTTTCAACCAACACAAGCAACTTTGACAAGACGAAGATTCAGAGAGATCTTCCTCTTCCAAATGTTGTAGTGTTCGCCATCAAACTTCTCAAGCTTGTGAAAGCTAGTATCGAGAAGGTTTGATCGGTTCTCCATCTTACTCGATTCTTGCTTTGAGATTGTTAGTCCCGATGCTTAATCAAAGATGGTAGAACCAGAAGTTGAAGTCGAGATCAGGAGTTCATACAAGAGTTCCCTTCCTAATCTCTCTCGATCCAACAAAAAAAAATATAAGATCTGATTACAATAGGAAACAAGATACAGGAAACAAGATAATAAACTAATCAGAGAAACTATCTTCTCGTTCTTCCTTGCAATCGCAGTTGCAAACGGACAGAACAGAGTTACAACTCACAGAAGAGAGAAGAAAGAAAAAGAAAAAGAAGAGACTTTGCTTGCTGGGGTGATAAGGATCACCGTTGCTCAAAGCAAGATTCGTCCCACACGATCTGCTCCCAGAAACCAGCTAGTTTACGTATTATTTCTGGAACGCTCGCTGTCACCTCTGTCTGGACTCACACGAACTCCCTGGACTCCAATGACGGCGGCAGCAACAACTCTCTTTGTCTCCTATTTTTCGAAGTAAGTTCTCAAAGAGACACGAGAGTATTTATAGAGGGTAAAAACCCTAGCCGTCCAACAGTACGGAAAGATGGGAACAAATTAATTATGAATCCCTAAAAGATACACGTATTAATTTCAAATTCCTCAAAAAACGGATCTGAATAACAGACCGTATCTTTCCATAATCGTTCAAATAAATCCGCAGCATCAGCAGCGCACGCGGCAACCTATGCGACCCGCGCATGAGAGAGCGCATCAAATGCGCACGAGCGTCTGCGCCGATGCTGACGTGCTAAGTGCAAAGTACGCCAACAAAGCGCCACTTTGCGCCCTTGAGCCCGAGCCCGAGTCGTAAGCCCCTTTTGGACTTGGATCCTATGGAATAAATTCTAAGAGAATAACAAAAAGCATAAATGCTTTCAATAAGGAGTTAATCCTTCTTCATTCTAATAAAATACCCCCACATGGCACCCATGTGCCTCACCACACCCCATGTGCATACCTCAACACAAGCAAAGCATTATATTGAGATACCTACTTGGTGGTGTAGCCAATGTAGGACTATCTTTCATAGTCCAAAGGCAAAAACACCAAATATATATATATATATATATATATAAGTGGAATAGATAGAACATGGAATCAATCCACATTACTTATTCTATTTTACGGGATCTTACGAAGCCTGTTCATGCATGACATAATTCAGGTATGATCATAGAAAAGATTTTCCTCAAGTGAACTGGCCTATCCTATACTACATAAGGGGGAATTACATGGTGGTTGGATGTGGAGACACATTTGGTTATGAATTCCAACGTGACGGATAAAATAATATATCGACATAGGCCAATCAATAGTTCAAGTCGCGCACTCCCATAATCACCTTTTCTTCGGAGAATCCACTTCAACTATTCGTATTAAATAAAAAATACAATACTTCGGAGTTGAAGAGAAGTATCCAAATAATGTCTTATCTTCTTTTTTTTAATTCAATAAGACATATTTGTAGTAATGAAATACTATTGTTCCTTTCATATATATATATAACTCCTCCCATTTATTAATGGACGGAATAATCCGCTTTCCCTTGTATTTGAACCATGAACCACCCAGCCAGGGGCGTTATATCTCCACATGATGGCCACTAGAGCCAGGATGCTTTGACGTGCGTGTGCATGTGCGTGTGTGTATATATATGACAAATCATTAAATTAAACATCAATGCCTATGCCAAACATGCAAATAGTACGCTAAGCATGAAGTTGACTACTTCGTTAAGGACACACATATAAGGAACATTTTATTATTATTATTATTATTATTATTATTATTATTGTCGGTTGTCGGTGTTTCTTCTTATATTGCCGGCCGATGCACTGTCCCTTTATTTGCCGACTCTCATGAGAAGGAAGATGAAGACGGGGAAGGAGGTTTGGGAAGAGGAAGAAAGGAGTTGACAATCTGGGAAGGAAAAAAAGGTTTGTGTATGGATATTTAGGATTTCAATTGAATTTTATCCAGGAAAATTAAATGTTCGGTTCCGGATATTTGATTTTGACCAAACCTTCTTCCAAGCTGGCCAGGATAGTGATTAATCAGGCATATTAACAAAAATTTCCACTCGTTTTTTTGTTGGTTAAGCGCTCTCACTGATTAATCGTCTAAACAAATGGAATTTTAATTAGTCAGGAGACAAACTTGTAATCAGGCGATAATTTGGTTTTGTAAAACAATTTTAACACTGCACACAACCAACTGAATCATACTTTTAGAGGGACCTGAAAGATATTGAAGCGTTTTAGGGTTTTCCTAAAACATGTTGGAGCATCTTATCAACATGGTGTATCTTTTTGGGATGAGTAATGACTGTTGTGATTGGTGCTTCTTTCTTTCCTTCTGCATATTATTGATTTCCCCCCCTTATTTTTCATAAGTTTATAGAGTCCATATGTGATTGTTCCTTGTAGCATGCGTGTTTGGTAGATGATGATCCTCAAGATAGTGAAGTTAGTGCAGCTGTAGAGGAAGAAAGAATAAAGGTTGAACAGAACTCTGAATTATCTACCTCAAATATCAGCTGTCCCAGTAGGCAGATGTCGTCTTTTGCACGTCGTACAAATCAGAATATGACTGAGGTACCAATATATTACATCCTTTAAAGTTGGATCTCGAGTCGCAGATTGACATCCTACTTCCTAGGCTGAGAAAGAAGCAAGGAGAATCCGCAGGGTGCTAGCCAATAGAGATTCAGCTAGGCAGACAATTAGGCGGAGACAGGTATCCTATGTCCTTCCCTTTTCTTCTTATTCCTATAGCTATAAATTTGGAAAGCATTTAAATTATCTCCAGGGCATAAAGTATTTCTGTGATAATGTTTTTCGATGGCCGTCTCTTTTACAGTGTTCTGTTTTGAGGCTTTAATCTCTTTTATGTATCCAGGTCCACCGAGAGGAGTTGACTAAAAAGGTTGTTGATCTGTCATTGGACAATGAGAATATGAAGATGGTATGATCAAGTGCTATTCTTTCATTTATAGATACCATGTTATGATCTTAGGTGCAAATTAGTGACATTGTGCTTGAGAAATGAATGGCAATGTTAGTTATCACATGATCATAGTTTAAGCTTTCTCTTAGGGTAGTATTGCGGTTTCATATTTAGAGAAAGCGCGCTGTATTTCTCTTTTCTTTTCAAATTGGATTATCTACCTGAAAAATAGCCGAGTAACTGTGGATCTGTTTGGAAGTAGGAAAAGGAGCTCATAATGAAAGAATACTTCTCACTGAAGGACAGAAACGAAGAACTGAAAGAACAAGTGAGGTCTCTACAACCTATATGATGATGGCCTTCGGATGATTTTCACATTATATACCTTGTTTTATCACATTTATTTTCTCACTTTAGTTACGTCAAAGTCAATTTCTTGACAGGAATTAATATCTTGTAGATGGCTAAGACAATTAAACGTAAGGTTGAGGTGGAAGTAGAAATTACTTCCTCTCAATTGGAGACATCAACATCTCCTTCAACAGAGCTCTCCTTGGTGACTTCCAGCAAGCCAGTTTTCACACCGTATGTGAGGTCTTCACGACCTGTTGTTTCACCAGAGACTGTTGGATGTTATGGGGAAGGAAATCCTAGTAATGCTAGCACGATGACACACATATATCCACATGCTTGGTTCCATCCATTACTTCGGCATACATCTCAAAACGATCGACCATCTTCTCATTCACACAATGATCAAGATGTAGATTCTATTACACAGCACTGTCAGGTGCCATGTTCCCAAGAGGTAGAAAATGGAGAGAGAGTGTCTGTACATGAAGGAAGCAAACCAGATTTTCCTTTAACAGTAAACACATGCATCAAGGCAAAAACAACTACTGGTATCAACCTTGAAGAGTTGCCGGTTGAATGTGATGGACAGAATAACATAGTAGAGCGAGACCTGGATACAGCTACCTGTTTGCCTTCCCACGGGCCTGCTGAAGGCAAACTAATAGCAGATGTCAAAGTTCAGGACATGGAGATGCTTGATATTCCGGTTCCAGAAAAAGCCCGGGTAAAATATATCCAATCCCATAAAACATCAATTGATCTAGCTGCTGCTGCTGAAGCCAGGAGGAGGAGAAAGGAACTGAAAAAATTGAAGTTCCTCCACACAAGGCAGATAAGATTGCATATCTAAAATGGAAGATGGAAGGGATCCATGTTGCAGCTGAATCTCTCGTGTTTTTTTTTTTTCCTCGGACTTCGTTCCATATGTGGCGGAGGCCACTAGAATCGTTGCTGATGGTTGGCATCTAAAAGGTACTGATACTTTCTTCTAGCAACATTGAGGTAATCGTCTTTGAAAGGACAGTGTTTGCTGCTCGAGGTTTACTTTTGCTTGTGATGGTATTTCGGAGGCATGCTCTTCCGCTACACTAATCCCGAGTATGTAGCTAGAGATGGGGAGTTTGCCAGCTTGGTTTTATTACTGAAGACACAGTACAAACAAGATGCTAGTTTATGAAGAAGTGTATAAGCCGCTAATTGTGTGAAATCACAGGATTTGAAGCAAATGGCGGTTCTAGTAATGTATACTATTTGCTTTATGTTTGTTGTAAGACACCAAATTATCAACTGTTTGGACAGGTTAGTTGAGTGCAAGTATAATTATCCAGCATCACAATATTATTTTATACTTCCCTATTTTGCGATGGATTGGATTCGAATTTTTGGCTTCCAGTTTTTTTTGTCACAGCTGTTGTACTCTTGCCAGGTATATTCCAAGCAGCCCATCTGTAATATTGGTTGGTTCGTGCATTTTGCTGGTTTCTGTTTCAAAAGTACAAAAGGAGTTATATTTAGTTAATTAGAAGATATAAATTAGATACAAAAATGTAGGCCATCAGATATATTTATTTTTGGATATCATAAAAATAACATGGAAAATATAATATTAGTGGAAATTGTTTCGTAGCATCTGAGCTTTTGGCATATTAGCATGTATGGCTATGGTTTATGGGCTAGTATGTCAACACCATGCTGTCCGTGTTGCTGTCGAGCCTCCCCAGGCCAAATCTACAGTGCATACTTGGAGCTTGTCGTTGCATCAGTTCCACAGGCTGCATCGATCATCGAAGCATTCGTCGGTGCTGTCGTGGTACATCACTAGATCTGAGTTTGGATCGCTTGTTGGCGTGCCACGAAGTTGTCGACCGCTTGCCAATGTGACTCGTGACGTCGCGAACTCTCGCTGCTCGCCGCGATGTGCCTTGCCGCTTGCTGATGTGAAGCGGCTGAACGACGTGTGTTCGCCCACGACCAAGCATCCAATTCCCAGCCTCATGGGTACGGTTATGGCTGTAGCTTTACCCGCTTTACCCTGCTGTAAATTTTCGTTTTTTCCCCTGATTTGAAAAACGGCTTCTTTCTTGTCTTCTGTAAAAAAAATCAGCCAATTTTTTTTTTCTTTCTGCTTTTAGGGCTGTGAAAAGGCTCAAGTGAGAGAAAAGTGAACAAGTCCTACCATGTATAATTGTAGAATTTGACTCTGTTTTTTTTTTTTTTTTCTATTATACCCTCAACATGAATAAAATGACAAAAAAATTAACACAAGCTAAAAATTAGGGTATAATAGAAGAAAAAAAAAATTACGGTCTAAACTTTCCAATTAGCTATGTTAGAACTTAGAACTTAAACTCTAAGCTGGTATAAAATTAAAGGTCTAAGCACTAATTAGCTTCTTCTTTTTTTCCTGAAAATGTAACTTATGTTTGGATAAATAATATTTTGTAGTTTGCTAAATTCATATTTATTATTTGGATGTTTAAATATTAAAAAAAAGGGTAAGAAAGTGAATTATTTTTTGAACAATAATAATGAGCGTTAGTTGTTAAATATCATATTCTATTAAATAATAATAATAATATAATAATAATAATAATAGAAAATTTTAAAAAAATAATAAAATATATTTAAATAACAAATAACATAATAAGTTAAGTAAAATTTAAATAAGATAACATGTTCCCAGAAGTACTAGCGACATGAGTTCATATACTTTGTTGCCTCGCCGGAAGCATTGAAAACATGCATCCAATTTTTTTTTTCTTTTGACTTGGGCGAATGGACTTCTACGACGAAATTTGGACTTTTAGTTAAGAAGTTGAGGTTTAATTTTGACGAAATTGATATTCTAGTGACTATTTTGGTGACATAATCTTTTAGTGACAAATAAAAATCAGTCTTTTTGTGACATGTTATTGATTTGAATTTTAGTGACAAATTTATTTTCCAAGGATATTTTGTAAAAAAAAATTGTATTCATGTCGTCATTGCCAATACTTATGACGACATGTTATCTTATTTGAATTTAACTTCACTTATTATCTTATTTGTTATTTATATATATTTTTTGTTCTCTTTTTCAAATTTTTTTAATATAAATTTTTATAAAGTATATATAAACTTTCCTACTTGACATTGTACTTTAAGAAATTTTTTATCATAATTGATAGAGTTTTTGTATAGAAATTGTTCTAAAAATTACTCTCCAACTGTTCTCAATTTAATCTTGAATTTTTTGATATTACCCTCCTGCTAGATGCAGAATATTGATATTACTCCATGTTGTTTCATAAGTTGATATTACTCCCTTGAAAGTATCGTTAAAGAGTTTTAAATGTGTCACTATAAAGTCAAAAGTAACATTTTCAGAGGAGTAATATCAACTTATGAAACACCAAGAGAGTAATATTAATATCCTACATCTAGTAGGGGATAATATCAAAAAATCTTTTAATCTTACATGTCTAAAAATATAAGGGTCAAATCAACAATTTAATTTAAAAGTATGGTCCAATATTAATTATTATCCGAGCTGAATTTTTTTTATAAATTTTTTATGAGAATTTCTTTAGTTAGAAACCCAGCCCCTGATGGAAGTTTTTTTGTACAAGTATATTCTACTATAGAAATAGGAGGAGAAATAAACCCCGCTTACGTTCCTAATATGGAACATCCTAAACCGTTGAATTTTACACCCACATCAAAAATATGGTAAACACGTGTCCCTAAAGATTCGTGTGCCTAAAATAATAAATAACAAAAGTCCCTCTTCGTCTCTTTCCGGGTGTGTTCGCAGAGATGGCGATGACAGTCGGAGGTACCTTTTTTTTTCTCACATCACCCCCCTTTATATTCTCCAAATTTGCACTCTATAAATCCAAAAATAATTACAGTTACGTCCCGTAAATTTTCCTTCTCAATGGCTCTTGTGAAAAACTACAGCCATAAGTTTCTGATCAAATCAGAAGGAAGGGGGAAGTACTTTTGTGCATAAATTCCATCGTAGCTGCACTATTAGAAAATATATGTAGCTAAACTAGTCAAGGATGCGCGATCCTAGGATTTTTTTATTACCAAATTGGTTTATAAGTAATCAAACATATGGTGATCATTTTGCAGTAGAGGTGTTTATATTTATATAAAAAAAAGTTAAACATTAAAAGAAGATCCCCTTTAGTAACCAATTTACTGATTAATTTGTTTACCTTTACGCGCCCGGGAATCTACATATACGGATCAACCTCTATAGTGTAAGTAGATGATTTCAAAATAAGGATTAAAATGAAATTGTATTGCCGATTAAAAACCGTGTTCATGAATGTTTGCTTGCCAATATGCAGACTCGCCGGCCTCGCTTTTATGTTTTCTTCTAGCATTCTACTGCAAATTCTGGTATGTTTTTCTTCATCTGACTTGTTTGGATTTTCCCAACTGATTTTGGGAAAGTCTCATAGAGTGACTTTATCTTGTGGGCACTCACATTGTTTAGATTATTCCTCCCCTTTTGGAAATGTCATTAGTAATGAGAGTATTTTTGCATCATTTTTCTGCATATGAGGCCCCAAAGTGGAGATTGTTCCTTTGTGGATAACGTTTATGTCGTTCACTTTCCTTTTTGCCAAGTTCATGCACCAGAAAAAGCCTAAAATCTACATGAATGAACCTTTACTTCTTTCTTCAGATTGTACGCCTTTATGTCCTACTTGCTGGGTTCCTTGCTCTACTTATTTGCACCGGTGATGGTTTACACTTTACATCTAAAGAGAATCCCTTGGTTAAGTTGATTCATAAGCTTCACTAGAATCCCTTGGTTAAGTTGATTCATAAGCTTCACTATCAAAATATTAGTCGTATGCCTAGGAAAGAGTTGCTATTTTTGTTGCCAGGTTAACAGAACTTTAGATTATCAGTGCTTTCTTTAGCACGCTTGTTATCCAAAGGATGAGAAAATCCGAATTTTGAACTTCTCATAATGTGTTGTTAATGGCGAAAGGAAGAAATGAGCATATTCATGGGAAGTTAGGGGTGGCACCAATTGAGGATAAGATGAGAGAAATCGTCTCAGGTGGACATATGCAACATAGACCTATAGATGAATCTATTAGGAGTGATAGGATGTTATTCAGAGGAGCTGGAACAGGAGCTAGAGCTGCTAGAACTTGGGTAGGCCGACGGACTTTTGAGTCTGTAACAAAAGGTATGTTTTTTTTAATCTTACAACTTATGTGACCCTTATATGAGCTGAATGGAAGAAAATTATTCAAGTAGTTGATCCCAAAAATTTTGGATAAATGTTTTGTTCGCTATCTTTATGTTCCTGTTTTTAATATTCTTTAGGAACTCGGTGTTAGTGCGTCAAATGTGAATAAGACCAAGATACAGAAAATATAGCCTTGTTTCTGGTTTTCTAGGAATTTAAAAAGGAACTTCTCATGCTTGTTTGCATGAGCTCAAACTTGGAGGTTGGTCCTTGGTTGCAAGGGCTCAAACTGCATGACTAAAAAGGGACTTCTCATGCTCCTTGGAGATGCTCTCTTGCTCGAAGATCTTGTGACTACCAGTGTTAAGAATTTCAACCAACAGACAGTGTTAGGATCAGGTCAACTGTTTATCTATGTTGCACGACACAGGATAAAGGTGTCTTTTACCATTTTCTTATTCATGCAACATAGGGACTACATATGTACCTATTTGAAAATATATGTATCCCATATCTATATCATGTCCTTATTTGTAACCGTGTCCATATTCGAGCAAGCGCTATCTTCATAAAACTTTGTCAATTCTTTTGTGGTGCTTTCTCATGCTTCTTGCCCCCCTATTCTGATGGGAAAAGCTTAAATGATGAGGGGAAAAAATACAAAACAAGCTTATATCAATTGAACATTTCTTATAACATAATATCTTAGGAAGCTCGACACTCCAAATATACGAGCCGTGTCGTGTCGGGCATGTATTGGACGCAACCCGGACATTACACTGGGACACACCAAAGTAGGTGGCGTGTCCGTGTTGCCACTTGCATGTCCTTCTCGTGTTTTGTTGTATCCGTGTCCATGTAACATCGTAAATAGCAGTCCCAGTGACAAATATAATATACAACTCCAAATGAGCTGCAGGTTTATGTATTTTACATCAACTATAGTGTTACATGATTATTGCACTTGTAGAGGAAAGCCTATGGTTTTTAATAATAAAACAAACAACATATGAGTTTGCTCCCACCGTTAGATGGGAACTTTTGCTTTCTCCCAGTCTTGAAGTTATTTTGTCCTGGTCTCCTTTATGTAAAATTTGGAAAACAGTGCTTTTACAGGACAATTCACAAATAAGTATCATCATCCAAAATAATTGTTCCCGAAGTGAAGTTTAACTGTGCAAAATTTTGCCCCTAGGTTGTCCTTCACAAATATATCATTCCTTGCATAATTTCATTGCCTACCTAGAGTCGTAGACTCCATCCTATTGAATGCATGTTTGCATTTGCAAAACAACTAATTCAATCTTGATCTACTTTTTCATGATATAAAATTATCAGCTAGTTTTTCTGCACTTCTGTTGCGTTGGATTCATCATTTTACAGGAAAACGCCATCTGTAGTGTGGTTTTGTTAGCCTTGGCGAAGAATATGTGTTTCTGTATTTCAATAAATTGATACTCATATTATGATAGAGAAATGTGCTTGCCTCTTTGTTTATAAGGATTGTAATTACGATACCGTTGTAGTTATACTTGTCAGAAACCTGAGTCTATATGTGGATATTATGTTACAGTAAAATCCTATATTTTTATAAGGCTTTGCTCAACTGTCTCACCTGAGGTCTAAATGGTAAAGTCTATGTTCTTCAAGTTATAATCAAGCTTGGAGATTTAAGTTTTTTGTCCAGTAGCTCTGTTTTCCTAGACACCTAAAAGTTTTACTAACAAACAATTTGAACATCTCTTTTGCTTAATTTGTAAAGAGCATGATACATGCAATTTATTGCAGGCGTGTGCCTTGTACAACAATTGGTGGCCAATGTTATCAGGCAATGACATCAATAAATCAAGGATAAATGTCTTACAGTTACCTATGCCCTGTTTGTTTTTTGTAGGTGGATCCACACGTTTCTTGACCAGCAACGAGGGTGGTGTGTAAGTTACTTGTTCGAAATTCCAGTTATTTGTGTTCATATATTTATGTTTTTAATCTTGATTGCCTAGTAAGTTTCTTCAATCAACTAATATCCCTTTATTTATGGTTCAGTAAGTTGTGCAGTTAAAAAAACACAAATAAAAACTTCATAAATAAAGCAAGCATGGTAAGATGGATGAATGACATCTGTTAAATACTGAATAAGAATGAATGATTTCATGGGAATTTATCGGTCTTGTCAGTGGGGGCTAAGAAGAGGGATTATCGTTGAGATAATTTGGTCCCATGCAGTGCAACTGAGGCAAATTGATGACCAATATGGACAAGTAAGAGGGCCCTAGTTAAATGATGTGTTAACAGAGATGAAGCAGACATAAATGGACATTGCTTGGGAGTGTCAGAAAGCTTATTGCAGTTTCTTGTGTTAGAGGGTAGATTGGCCTTAACAGGACTGATTGGAAGAAAAAAGACTCCTGTAGCTACCCAAAAAATCTGGGATGAAGGCTTTGTTTTTGTATTGTTTATTTTTTTCCTTCCGATTTTGTGTGCCAATATCATGATCCAGAGAGGACAAACACTTGTATGCAAGGGTGGTGTTGGCCTGACATTAGACAGATTAATTTGAGGATTGATAGAAGAGAAATAAAAAACCATATATTTATGACTGCAGTTGTGTCGGGAAAATGGACTGTGAGTTTACTTCCATCACATGAACTGTTAAAAATAACAAACACAATTTTGAGGATTGATAGAAGAGAAATAAAAAAACCATATATTTATGACTGCAGTTGTGTCGGGAAAATGGACTCTGAGTTTACTTCCATCACATGAACTGTTAAAAATAACACATACCCTTTTCTCAGAAGAGCTTTCTAAACCAGCACAGTCACTTCTTTAAGACTCTTGATTATACAAGTCAAGATGGAAGTTTGTGAAGGTCACAGTTGAGTGGTAGCTGATTAAATCACAAATGTTGAAATCCAATCCATAGAACTGGCGTTCGTACTGCCGAGGCCATGTACCTTGTGTACCATGTACCCGTCATTAGTCTCGTTGTATTTCAAGTGTTTCCCCTTGTCATGTCTATATCTGCACTCTTGGATTTGAAGGCAGACTTCCTCTCATGTAAGTTTCGTAAAATCCCTGAATTCATGAGCGCTTGCTTTATGCTGATTGCTACAGCCAAGGTGTTTAATTCAAAAGCTTCAGGAGTATTCCCTCTCTTTTTTTCTTCTCATTTTGGTAGTTGGGCCCTGAACTATTTTGCTGCTGGCTTCACCTGCCTTCGTCCCTTCTATATATAGGGAACTGACTTCCTAAGTCAATAATTGTTTAATCTCTATTTGTGTCTGCAATTTCATGCATCTGCTCGGTTCTATCCAGACGGAAAAATTCTTGACTGTGCTTTCATTCTTTTAAGAAGCTGGATATGAAGGATCCTTGGAATATTGTATCACATAACTAGAAGGACCAAGTGGATGTTACACCACTTTGCGTGATAGTGTAACAAAGTTATTGAAGAACTATAAATACCTGAAGGACAATTATCGGTGGTGTCTTTTATTAGCGATTGCTGTGACGTTTTTGCGTGAGCTATTTATATGAACATGTTGATTTATTTATGTTTGTAGAAGTTAATTCGTTGGTTATTGTTTCAGGTGGATAAATGCTACTAAGTTCTTGATTGGTGCATCCACCATTGGGAGTATTGCCATTCCAGTGATCCTGAGGCATGCTCAGCTCATCTCATCAAATCGAGACCGAGCCATGATTATTGAGTTCACATCCTTTTTCATTTTGGTAGTCACAGTTGTGTTTCCACCGAGTTAGTCTTGACGAAGATTGGTAGTATAGTTGTGAAGAGGAAGAGGAGGAAGCTCTACTGCATGACAGAGAAGTAGAAAATCTGGCCTATGTCTCGTTTTGTAGAGTTTCTTCTGTTCACCCATTCTAATATTATTGAAGACATTTGAACATTTAGAAGCAAAAAAAGGGTCCTGTTAACATGTTATCTGGACTGCGTTACATGTACCATTCACACCAACTACTAGGACAATGCTATGTAGCAAGAGAGACTCAAGGAATTCCTATGATAGGAATGAAAGGGAAGAGGAAAATCAAAGGCAGGTTACTCAAATTTGCCGCCGGTGGCAACGCAGAGGGAGGCGACTGTGAAGCAGACCATGGAGCCTTCTCGTCGGCCACTGGGGTTTGGTGTGCTCGAGACGGGCATCGCGTGAAGAAGGAGAGAGGATTGGATAGACCATAGGAACCCGTTGGTTTGCCTCTAGCTTTGACGATCTCGGAGACCATGGCGTTTTTACGTGCGCAGAGCTGAACTGGCCCTCCCAAGATCCTGGCAAGGCAGCGGGGAGATGACCAGGAAGGAGGAGAGGAGTTTGTAGGGATGTTGGACTCGAACAAACCATGCTTGTTGGTTAATGCATATGTTGGTTCCTTCACATTGCTGCATTTGACTCCTAGCTTCACACCTGCATTAAGGAAGGAGGGATGAGTATTTGATCAGGACCAATTTAAGCCAGTCATGTCCCTGATTTTTTGGACTCGACCAGGTTGCTTTTGCGTAGCTTTTTTATTATCACTCTTTAACAGGATCGGTCCTGAGTGCATGAGAGTCCGAAACGAACTTTCAAAATAGCCCTTAAATACACAGTATAAAGAAAATTAAAACTAAAATTAAAAAAAAAATGTTACCAAGAATCAAACTAAAAACCTCTAATCTATAAATTTAACATTGTAACTACTATACCACCACAAATGTTGTGTTAAGGATGGTCCATTGTATATACTAATTTTATTTTAAATAGAACTATGTTAACGTCTTTTTTTATTTTTGGAGCTTCATCCGTCGTCCAGTCTGTCCTGGACCATGGCCCCTGCTCTTTAACCTATGCATCATATCCAAATCATCTGAGATGGACTTCTCTCGTCTTGTCAGTCCTAAATTGACGCGCATACTAACAAAACAACCAAAAACTTCAACCAGAGAGGTCATGTTGAGGAGTGCAGTCAAGACAAGAAACTGAGCCCTTGAGCATCATCAGCTGGCAACTTGAGAGAAGTACATGTGTGAAGAGCACTAGAAGGAGAGCAACCCCTAGTGCTGCTGCTGAATGGGGAGCCATGCTTGAAGAAAGGGAGAATAGCAGGACTATGGTCTTTTCGTTATGAGGGATTGGAGAGGCCACTCAAGCACCACATATATAAGAGGCAAGACAATAAATGTGAGATACGGTTCTTCCAAGAGTTGATTTAAAGGGGATTTTGAGCATCTGGTGAGTGGTGAAAGGTGAAGAGTGTAACATTTCCACTCTGTTATATTAGTGCCATTTTTCTTTAACATTAGTTTACCATATGCTTTCTTACTCCATGGTCCAGTGCAAGTATACATTTAGACCTACTTCAACTTCTAATAATTAGCTCTATATATATATATATATATATATATAAAAAGAGCTAATTATATGGACGAAATATTGCATCAAATTATTACAACAATTATTACACCAAACAATTTCAACAACACATTCATTTCAATCGTGTGGTTATAAATCATCCCATAAAGTAGTGCCACGTCAGCATTATTCTAAATCACATATTTTAAAAAAATGTGTGGTTGGAAATGAATGGTGCAATAATTGTTGAAATAACCATTGTTACAATATCTCCTCCTCCCCTCTCTCTCTCTCTCTCTCTCTCTCTCTCTCTCTCTCTCTATATATATATATATATATATATATATATATATATCATGTTTCTTAAGTTGTTAGGTCATGATGTGAAGTGGGGCCGGTCCGGGACGACCTGGCCCATTTTTGAGCAATTTTGACCACGTCTAGGTTGGGCTAGGCCAGCCTAGTCTTGTGCACCGGTTCAGGCGAACCAAAATTTAAAATTCAATTCGGTCAGAACTCAGTTTGAGCTAGTCCTTGCTAGACCGGAATGGATCCAGGTGGGTCAGGATCGATCAATTAAAAAGAAATCATTTTTGGCTTGGCTAGACTATTTAAAAAGAAATAGTAGTATAAAAGAAGAAAAACAATTAATAAAAATAAAAGGAACTTTTTTTTTATGAAATTTTATAACATTTTTAATTATTTTTATAAAAGTTGAAAGAGTGAAAGTACAAATTTTATCTTCAATTTGATTTTTAGTCTTCATGTCCAACTTTTTCATGTCAATCTTTTTTCGAATTTTGATGACGGTCTTCGATATCTTCAAACTTTCGAGTTTTAGATAAATGGATCTTACTTTGCTTGACTTCGCCGCTTCATTCTTTACTTTTTATAGTGTCATCTATAGTAAGAGTTTGGAAGTCCAATTCATTAACGTCAGTACTTTCATCTCTTAAGTGTTGAGTGTTTTTTCGCACAAACACAATCTTAAAAGCAAACTCAGACTTCCAAATTTTTTGGTAACATTGTTCTTCTCTTCTTGGTTAGTATTTTTTAATCCGTACTAGAACAAGATATTGATGCTACTGTGGACACCGAGACTATTAAAAGATCACATGCCAAAGAAGAAAGTATAGTATAAGTTTTTTCATGTGCTTTCCACTACTCTATAATTGAAAAATATGTTACAGAACCATCATCTTCTTCTTCTTCTTCGTAGGAGTTCAAATACAACGAAAATTCTCGAGTTTGGAGGGAAGAATGTTTATGTGTCTTCCTTTGTACTATATTCTTAGTATGAAATAACCTAGAACTTAAACTAGAGCTACTACTAACTTGAACGACTGCCATAACTTTTTCTCATACAAACTCATTATAACATCTAAACATTCTTTAATTCATATTTTTACTAACTACATTAAGTTTCATATTTTCATGAAAATCATCTAATAATATACTTACACTATCTAATTTTATTTTAGGATCCAGCAAAAAAATATAAAAAAGGAATATCAAACCAATATTTTATAAATTTTGCTTCCATTTTAGTAACAACGTAATCAAAAGTAGAAACATGTCCATATTTTAAAAAATAAATGAGAAATATTAATGATTTCTACTAAAACTAAATGATAAGTTGGGTAATAAACTCCAGATAAAACACATATAATTTTGTAGAACAATTCTAAAAATTCAAAAATTGAAGTAGCGACTAACTAATCATTCTCAATTAAATGGTAATCACTACTTGAATTTGTATTATTATAGTGCGTAATAACATCTTTATATTTAATACATAATTTTAACATCAAATACATATAATTTCATTCATGTGGTACATCCTTAACAAATCTCTTGAATTTTTAAAAAAGATTGTGCACATAATATTTTAAACTCTTATGCCTACTTGATAAAATTTTCAAATTAATTAGACATTTTCTAATATTTTCTAAATTCATTTGATTTAACATGACAAACACATATTATATGAAAAGTTTGTCATTCTAATATAGACAAAAATTGATATTTTAAAATATTGATATAAGAGTTATTACTAGCATTATAAAAAAAATATTATGAATATCATATTCACGTAATACTCGTAAGTTGGCTACACATATGGTACTTCTAGTATGTGGACATTTCAACAATTTTAAAGAAAGAATTTATTTTTGTAAAATTCAGTTTGCATCTAAATAATTATCATGATACAAATGAGAGAATAATTTTGTTTACTAGTCCATAT
Source organism: Iris macrosiphon (assembly GCA_036927795.1). NCBI lineage: Eukaryota > Viridiplantae > Streptophyta > Magnoliopsida > Asparagales > Iridaceae > Iris > Iris macrosiphon. The sequence goes on from JAYESA010000001.1 coordinate 182,394,141, forward strand.
ATCATAAATTTAAAAAATACTAATATTGGAAAAAAGTTTATTTTCAAAGCTTTTTCTTTTTCAAATAATTTAAAAGATTTTGCTTTAGTAATAGATCTAGAAACTTTTGTAAACAAAGATTTAATGTACTACTTACATAGTCATAATAATATTCACTTTCACCAAATATAAAAAGTTATTCATCACAAATAATACATTTTGTTTATTTAGTTTTGTTACAAATATATGAATAAGTAAATAATCCTAATAGGGATCCTTAAGCATTGATGCTTAAATGTATTTGTTTAGCATCAATTGTATCCTTATTATAACAATTTTCATGATGTCTCTTTAAAGTTTTTGTATCTTTATTGTTTTCCCATTTTTTTTTTCATTTATTGCATTTTGCACATATATTTGTTGATTTATGTGTATTAGGATCTAAAATTTTCTTTCCTTAACGTTGATGCTTAAAATATTTTTCTCCATCCAACAAGAATTTACTTTTTCAACTACATGATTCCGTAAACCAAATGAGACCTAAGGATCTAATGTGAATTAGTTAAGCCAAAGCTCATAAGTTTTAAACAACTTCTCAAAAATATCTATAGAGAGTAATTATATATGACTTCGATTTGAAAGATGATACACACGCTGGTTGCCCTGCCATCCTAATTCAATTTTATCCTAACCCAAACCAAACCAAATCAAATCAAATTGAATGTTGGAGCAGACCTAACAATCTCAAAATGGTCCTTTTACTTCAATTTTTGCCATGCCAGTACAAAAATTCAGATTCAATGGGAAGTACGTTAATGAGAACATCAAATTTGCTGGTCCACAGTGTGTGTTATTCCAAAAGCCAGAATCAACTACTTCAGTGGCCAATTTAAAGCTCCCAGTGTAAGAGCACTTACTGGAATACAAGCATTACACAAATATAGAAGACATATTGATAATGTTGTAGTCTGAATTTAATAAATTTTGAAATTCAAATATGATCAAAAATTAAATTTAATATAATTTAAAATTTTATATTAAATATAAAATTTGATTAGATTTTAAATTTGTATCAAATATTTAATTTGATCATATTTGGACGTCCATAATTGGTGTTGGACTATTTTAGGTGGAACATGATTCTTATTTTAAGGTTTTCTATTTAGAAAATCCTAGTATGACCTAAAATATGATTTCTCATCCTATAAATATAGGAGGAGGGTGGAGGCAAAAAAATATAGCACAATGTAGATTCGGGGTGTTCGTCCACAAAAAATCTAAGAGAAAGTCTGTGTTTTGCTCTTAGGACTTCGTCATCCAAGACAGAAGGAAGAATGAGATCTAATCGGGAAGTCGTCAACTTCAATTAGAGAAATTGCTACGGGTATTGAGTGATTTCAATTGTAATCTCTTTCTTTTCTTCTTGAGAGTGGTGAGGGGGTTGAACCTATTAGGACAGATGGTTCAAATTAGTTTTGTCAATCTTGTAATTTCAGCTGAGTTATAAAGGTTGTGATTTGTCCAGGTGACGTAGTCATCGCCATGTACTTGTCTTTATCTGTGCTTCGTGTCCGTTAGACGGAGGTTGGTTATCTCAGGTGGGTTGGCCTAAAATTTTTGCTGCGGGCAATCACAAACACGGTGTCGAAACGCTTGCAGGGCGTGTATGATTTCCAACATCTGGTATCAGAGCCAGGTTCTTCTCAAGAGAGGAATGTGTAACTATGTCTACGGAGCAGATGAACACTCGTATGATCAGAGCCAGGTTGAAAAACTGGAGCGATCAAAGGAAACATGAACATTAGCTCCAGAATCCAACCACCAATCGTCAGAATGGTAAGAAATATTGACTAAGGGTTGATAGCTTACAGACCTGAAGGAACTAGAAGAGCCGTTGAGAAGCATGTTTGCTTTTGGTTTGGCTGGGCGTTTTCCTTTGTAAGAAGTCTGGACAGCTTCCTTCTTCCTATGGAAACAGTTGGTGGCTATATGGTTTATTTTTCCACACACAAAACAAAATCTCTTCTGATCCTGAGTTTGACCAAAGGTTCTTGGTTTATTGTGGTGATGGTTTTGGTGGTGAGGCTGAGGGTTCTGCTTCTTCTTGAAGATGTTTCTTTTGGGTTTGTGGTGATGATGAGGCTTGGGTTTGCCTTGGAATTCTACAAGGTTTACCTTAGCTTTAGACTCAGACTTAGGGTTAGACCTTAGCCTAATTTGTTCTTCTGTTCTAACTTTGTTTAGGACTTGAGCAAAGGTAAGGTCACCCTGAGTGTGAATGAGGTCTTTCTTGACATCAGACCAAGAAGGAGGAAGCTTATCTATTAAGCAGGCTATTTTATACTCAATAGGAAGAAAGTGCCTTTGGCTTGAATATGCTTAAGGTATTCTTGGAATTCATGTATTTGGTCATTTATAGGTTTGTTATCTACCATAAAGTATCTGTTGAATGAGTAGGAATTTAATCTTTCAATTCCAGCATCATCACAGCTATATTCATCTTCCAGAGCATCCCAAAGTTCTTTTGCACTTTTGTATTCAAAGAATATGTCATATAGTGATTCAGACAAAGCGCTTAGAATTCTATGGAAGCAATGGTAGTCTATTTTCTTAGGGATCTTGGGTCTAGAAGAACCAGAGGACTTGGATACTGTCACGCCCCAGTCCCAAAATGTCGAGGAACTGGACACGTGGCAATAGCCAGCAGCACGCACCGATGGATAACCCAATTTAATGGAGCCATCAGGGCGTACTTAAGCTGTAATTCAGGTCTACTACACAAGTCACACTAATCTCATCCATAAAGATAAGGAATTAACTGCATAATCAAATGGAAATAAGTAGCAACATCATCACAGCAAGTCAGTCGGAGAAACAATCCGACTTAAGTCTGAATAAACTGGCTCTATAGGCCAGGAACAAAAGATATAAACATGAAATAAAATACTGAGTACTGGAACAAGCACTCAGGAGAAGTCCTCGGTAGTCACCTCGTCTTCAGTGTTCAGTTCAGCTCCAGCAATAGCTTCAGCTCCTGTCCCGTATACCTCGGGATACTGCTCCTCAGCTAAACCTGGGGACATAATCCATTCCAGGTCCTCAGTGGACATAGCAAGGCACAAATAATACAAGCCAAAATGAATAAGCAGTGCGATAGATAAATGAAACAGCAGGGTAAACTAAGTAACTAACCATCTATGTGATATGCAGATGAGAGCAACACTAGTACTCAGGCTGAGACCGCTACAAGCTCTGTGTCGGGGAGCCGGTAGCAGTAATAACACGTAAAGGGTCTAGCTCTGCTGGAGAGTCTACAACCTCACAATAATAGTAGATATATATATAGAACAGCCTGTAGCCTGTGTGTCTCTCCCCACCCAATGTAATCACGCAAGCCATGACCATAACGTCTCATGTCCATGTCAGCGGGATTATAACTAATGCAACAAGTCATACTGTTTATAAATAAATAACTCTGTCAAGTCATGTATCCTATTCAGAATCCCCACGAATAACTCGGGAAGATTCTGTCCATGATAGTGTCAAGTGTCCTGGGTTGTAGGGTACTTGATAGGTCAAGTACAAAATAAGGGGGGTCGTAAATCCATCTCTAAATGACGAACCCAACACCGCGTACGGTGTTAGTACCCGACTATGATCGGGCTCTAGGTACGTCGTATGTTTCCTAGGTTTAAGCAGTTTAAATCAGTTTATATGAAATTGCACAAGAAATCCAGCAGAGTATTTTTACAAAAAAAATATGAAAATAATGACTGCAAGTTTGGCAAGGTGCACTTGCCTGAAGTTTGGATTCCACTAAGGTCCTGGTTTCGGAAATTTTCAGAGATATCTCCGAAAGCTGAAATAAACAGTACCATCACGCTCAAAAGGTGTCAAACAGCTAGGATCGCCTGTCCTTGGGTCCAATTTGGAGACAAGGGCAGAAACGGTAATTTCGGGCCAAAACGGGATCCACCGGTGGGCCCGCTTTGCACCGAAAAATGCGTCAGGGTCAAAGGTCTCCAAATTCACCAAACTTAGTGTCAACAGGTCAGGAACACTGATACGAACCCAACGGAACTTTCAGATTTGAATTCCGATGAGCCGGTCACGAAATCGCCCGTCGAGCGGGACCTGTGGGGCCCACGACACGTGATTTCGTCAACGTTCTCAGAATCGAACCAAACTTGACCCACAGGACCAGCGTATTGCTACGAGTCCGATGGCGCAAGTTTCGTCTCGATCCGACGTGTGTGCACGAAGTTAGGACGAATTGCAGAAAAGGCAGATACGGAGCGATGTCCGCGGATACGCGTTGATTCCGGTGTGCACGCACATCCGAATCAGCTTCTGCGAAATCTCACACGTCCGTATCGACGAGGCGCACGTATCTGTGAAGACCGCACGCGACCAAGTCGTCCCGTTTGGCGGGGCGTACTCAGTTCCGGGGTGAAGCAGGGTCTGGTTTTTTCCTGTTTTTGGATCGCGGTGTGCGATCGCCACAGGCCGCGATGCCCCGAACAGTTTGTCCGGGCACCGAGAGGGTCATACAGGCTTCGCGTAGGAATTTACGGAATCGAAATCGGGGTTACGAGCAGGAAGTTATGAGTACCTGAAGGGGACCGAGAAATCGGGATTTTCTGTGTCCGAACCGTGTCCTGGACACGTGTCCAGTGCTGTGTCCGGCCTAGGGCAGTGCTGTGTCCTGTGCGTGTCCGCGGCTCTGGGGGTCTGGCCGTCGGTCGGCGAGGTCGGGCCGGGGCTGCGGCGGCTCAGGCGAGGGGCGGCGACGCACCGGAGCGGCGGGGGGGTCGACGGCGCAGGGCTCGGCGGCTCTCGACCGCGGGGAGGAGTTGGACACTGGGTCGGCTCCGCCTGGGGAGGAGGAGGAAGGGGAGAGGAGGAGCTCCGCCTGGGGGAAGACGTCGCAGGGGCTGAGGGAGGAGGAGGTCGCCGGACGGGGTTCGCCGGAGTCGGGGTAGTTAGGGTTAGGGTTTGTGCTAGTTTGGGGGGAAAGGAGGCGGAGATAGGGGTATAAATAGGGGCTCGGGGCGGGGAAGGCCGGGGCGACGTGGGCGGAAGAATCGGAGGGGGAGGCGCGGTCGTGGCGGCCAAAATTCCGGCGGGCGGCGGATTCCACGGGGTCGTGGGGGGGGGGAGACTGGGTGACAGGGGTGACCGGGCGGGTCGGGTCGGGCGGCGGGCTCCGGGTGAGCGGACCCGCCCGACCCGCTAAGAAGATTGGGCTGGGCTACGCTAACGGGCTCGGCCCACTGGGCCGGGCCGGGCCCAATCCGATAAAATAAAAAATAAAATCAATAATAATAATAATAATACTTAATTAATTAATTTAGAAAATAGTTTTTAGGCTTTTAAAAATAGGTCTGAGGCCCAATAAAATCCCAGAAAATTACCCTAAGTCTGGTTTTCTATTTTACACCATAAAATCATATTTTCATTACATTTTAATGTTGTTTATTGGCAATTAAAAATTACAAACTCACCACAGACCCTATGTAAATTACTGAAAATTGCATATTAAATTCCAAAAATTGATTTTAAAAATCTGAAAAAATTTAGGGTATTTACAATCTACCCCCCTTAAGAGGATTGCGTCCTCGCAATCGAAGGGTAAACTATAAAGACAAGATTTACAGGATTAAAAGAATACTTAGGTTACCTGCATCAGCAAATAAATGTGGATAACGCTGCCGCATAACATCTTCTCGCTCCCAGGTCGATTCGCCTGGAGAGTGCTGTTTTCAAGCTACTCGAACCAGCCTGATCGTCTGCCCTCGCAGTGTCTTCTCGCTGGTGTCGAGTATACCCACTGGCTGCTCTTCGTATCTCAGGCTAGGTCCCACTGAAATCTCAGAATGATCAACTATATGGCTTGGGTCCGTCACATACCTCCTCAATTGTGAGACGTGGAATACGTCATGCACTCCCTCTAAGGATGGAGGTAATGCAAGACGGTAAGCCACCTCACCAATGCGCTCCAGGATATCAAATGGCCCAATGTACCTTGGGCTTAACTTGCCTCTGCTGCCGAATCTGATAGTACCTCTAGTGGGCGAGATCCTCAAAAATACATGCTCTCCTTCCTTGAACTCCAGGGGTCGTCTGTGTGCATCTGCCCAATGCTTCTGTCTATCCTGGGCTGCACGGAGATGGTTCTGAATCTGCTTTACTTTCTCCACTGTCTCCGTTACCAACTCTGGACCCAGTAATTGACGTTCGCCGACGTCACTCCAGCATATTGGCGATCGGCACTTCCTTCCGTACAACGCCTCGAAAGGTGCCATCTGAATGCTTGCCTGATAGCTATTGTTGTAGGAGAACTCCACTAAATGCAGATGATCTTCCCAAGATCCTCCAAAGTCCAGTATACAGGATCGCAACATATCTTCCAGGATCTGAATTGTGCGCTCTGACTGGCCATCGGTCTGAGGATGATAGGCAGTACTGAACTTGAGCCTGGTACCGAGACTCTCTTGCATGCTTCGCCAGAAGTGAGATGTAAATCTCGAGTCTCGATCTGATACAATACTAACCGGCACTCCATGTAATTTTACGATCTGACGCATATACATGTCGGCTAGTACTTCAGTGGATTTTTTGACTCTGAACGGCAAGAAGTGAGCCGACTTAGTGAGCCGATCCACGATGATCCATACTGCATCCTTACCACTAGGGCTTCTTGGAAATCCAGTGACAAAGTCCATGGTAATATGCTCCCACTTCCATTCAGGGATGGGAAGTGGCTGCAACATACCTGCAGTCCTCTGGTGCTCGGCCTTCACCTGCTGGCAGACTAAGCATTTTGCCACAAATCGGGCAATCTCCCTTTTCATTCCATGCCACCAGTAATATTGTCTTAAGTCCCGGTACATCTTGGTTCCTCCTGGATGAACCGAGTATATGGAGCTATGGGCTTCTGTCATCAATTCCTGCCTTAATTCTCCATTTGGAACACATAGGCGATTTCCGCACCTTAATGTTCCGTCCTCGTGGATGCGAAGTCCAGTCTGCACGCCTGCTTCTGTTCTTTCTCTCAGCCTTCGGAATCTGGCATCATTAGGCAAAGCTTCCTTGATTCTCTCTACCAGCGATGACTTCACTTCGAGGTTAGCAAGCAAACCATTTTGTCCAGGTAAAATAACCTCTATCTGAAGATCTTGCAAGTCTTGTAATAGCTGAGGCTGCTCCGTTAAGAAATAAGCCGAGGGTTTTCTGCTGAGGGCGTCGGCTACAATATTTGCTTTCCCCGGGTGGTACTGTAGATCGATGTCAAAGTCCACCATCAACTCAAGCCAACGCCTTTGCCTCATGTTGAGCTCCTTCTGTGTATAAACATACTTCAAGCTCTTATGATCAGTGAATATCTCGACCTTCTCTTCATACAGATAATGTCTCCAGATCTTCAATACAAAAATCACTGCAGCTAGCTCCAGGTCGTGCGTTGGGTAGTTCTTCTCGTGGACCTTCAGCTGCCTCGATGCATAGGCGATAACCTTGCCATGTTGCATCAAGACACAACCTAGTCCACTACCGGACACATCACTATATACAACAAAACCTCCTGACCCTGAGGGAAGAGTCAAGACTGGTGCTGTTGTTAGACGCCTCTTCAATTCTTCAAAGGCATGCTGGCATTCTTCTGTCCATATGAACTCCTGATCCTTCCGTGTCAGCTTAGTCATAGGTTCTGCGATCCTTGAAAAAATTTCTACGAACCGCCGGTAATACCCAGCAAGTCCAAGAAAACTTCTCACTTCCGCAACAGAGGTAGGGGTAGGCCAGGTTTCTATAGCAGTGACTTTCTTCGGGTCCACAGACAGTCCTTCACCCGAGATAATATGCCCTAAGAATGGTACCTTGTCCATACAGAACTCATATTTGCTGAGCTTGGCATACAGCTTCTCCCTTCTCAAGGTTTCTAGCACAATTCTAAGGTGTTCCTCGTGCTCTTCGTGGTTCTTGGAATAGATTAGGATATCATCAATGAATACCACCACGAACTTATCCAAGTACTGATGGAAGACCCCGTTCATCAAACTCATAAATACGGCGGGTGCGTTGGTTAAACCAAACGGCATAACTAGGAACTCATAATGTCCATACTTAGTTCTGAAGGCCGTCTTTGGGATATCTTCCTTCTTCACCCTAATCTGGTGATAACCGGATCTAAGGTCAATCTTGGAGAATACCTTAGCACCACTCAACTGGTCAAACAAATCATCAATACGTGGTAATGGGTACCGGTTCTTAATAGTTACAGCATTAAGGGCTCTGTAATCAATGCACAGCCGTACAGATCCGTCCTTTTTGGGTACAAAAAGTATAGGTGCTCCCCATGGTGAAACACTGGGCCGGATAAATCCTTTCTCCAGAAGGTCGTCAACTTGTGTTTTCAGCTCCACTAACTCCTTAGGTGCTAGCCGATATACCGATGAAGTGATAGGTTCGGCTCCTGGAGTTAGGTCTATTGTGAATTCTATCTCCCGATCAGGTGGTAAACCTGGAAGGTCGTCGGGAAATACATCCACAAATTTCGTTATGACTCTTGGGTAACTTGAATCTTCTTCTACAGTCAATACCCTAAGAGTTGGCTGGACCCCTTGTTCTACAGCTCCTCGTAGAAATTCAAACTCAGGAAGGCTAGGGGGTCTAAATATCACTTTTCCAAGCCGGCAATCCAGTGTCGCATGGTACTGACTTAACCAGTCCATACCAAGTACAACATCGTAATCAGGCATAGAAAAGATCAGGAATTGGGCTCGCATCTCTCGGCCACAGACTACTACCGAACATGATCTACAAGTATCACTAACCGGGATAATTCTACCTCCCGTTAGTATTCTCTTCATCTTCGAGAGAGGTGCGGTAGCTATTCTATGTGTGGCTACGAAGCTAGCAGCAATAAATGAATGCGAAGCTCCAGAATCAAATAATGCTACAGCAGGAATTGAAGCTACTAATATGGTACCTGCTATCACTTCGCCTGCAGTAGCTTCCTCAGTGACTGCTAGTGCATATGCCGGACCTCGTCCCTGAGCGGGACCCCTTTGCTGACGAGCTTGTTGGAACAATACTGCTTGAGGTGGTAGAGGTGGCCTGGCTCCTCCAGGCCCTATCTGAGTTGCTCCCCCAGCTGGAAGAGCTGCAGGTGGAGCTGGTCGATTCGGAACTCCCTCTCGACGTTCCGAGCAGTCCTTGGAGAAGTGTTGTCCAGATCCGCGAACCAGGCAGAGTCCCAGCTTGCGTCGACATTCCTTTTCAATATGTCCTACCTTGCTGCAGTAGTGGCAAGTAGGCAGGTTCTTAGTTGCTGCTCTTGGAGGCGGACTCTTCTGGGGACGTTTAGCAGACTCCCCTGGTGATGACTTGGACGGTGCTGAGGGGAAGGGACGTTTCAGGCTTGATTCCCTCCGAGTAACGTGTTCCAGCCGACGTGCTGCAGCACAAAAACCATGTCACGCCCCAGTCCCAAAATGTCGAGGGACTGGACACGTGGCAATAGCCAGCAGCACGCACCGATGGATAACCCAATTTAATGGAGCCATCAGGGCGTACTTAAGCTGTAATTCAGGTCTACTACACAAGTCACACTAATCTCATCCATAAAGATAAGAAATTAACTGCATAATCAAATGGAAATAAGTAGCAACATCATCACAGCAAGTCAGTCGGAGAAACAATCCGACTTAAGTCTGAATAAACTGGCTCTATAGGCCAGGAACAAAAGATATAAACATGAAATAAAATACTGAGTACTGGAACAAGCACTCAGGAGAAGTCCTCGGCAGTCACCTCGTCTTCAGTGTTCGGTTCAGCTCCAGCAATAGCTTCAGCTCCTGTCCCGTATACCTCGGGATACTGCTCCTCAGCTAAACCTGGGGACATAATCCATTCCAGGTCCTCAGTGGACATAGCAAGGCACAAATAATACAAGCCAAAATGAATAAGCAGTGCGATAGATAAATGAAACAGCAGGGTAAACTAAGTAACTAACCATCTATGTGATATGCAGATGAGAGCAACACTAGTACTCAGGCTGAGACCGCTACAAGCTCTGTGTCGGGGAGCCGGTAGCAGTAATAACACGTAAAGGGTCTAGCTCTGCTGGAGAGTCTACAACCTCACAATAATAGTAGATATATATATAGAACAGCCTGTAGCCTGTGTGTCTCTCCCCACCCAATGTAATCACGCAAGCCATGACCATAACGTCTCATGTCCATGTCAGCGGGATTATAACTAATGCAACAAGTCATACTGTTTATAAATAAATAACTCTGTCAAGTCATGTATCCTATTCAGAATCCCCACGAATAACTCGGGAAGATTCTGTCCATGATAGTGTCAAGTGTCCTGGGTTGTAGGGTACTTGATAGGTCAAGTACAAAATAAGGGGGGTCGTAAATCCATCTCTAAATGACGAACCCAACACCGCGTACGGTGTTAGTACCCGACTATGATCGGGCTCTAGGTACGTCGTATGTTTCCTAGGTTTAAGCAGTTTAAATCAGTTTATATGAAATTGCACAAGAAATCCAGCAGAGTATTTTTACAAAAAAAATATGAAAATAATGACTGCAAGTTTGGCAAGGTGCACTTGCCTGAAGTTTGGATTCCACTAAGGTCCTGGTTTCGGAAATTTTCAGAGATATCTCCGAAAGCTGAAATAAACAGTACCATCACGCTCAAAAGGTGTCAAACAGCTAGGATCGCCTGTCCTTGGGTCCAATTTGGAGACAAGGGCAGAAACGGTAATTTCGGGCCAAAACGGGGTCCACCGGTGGGCCCGCTTTGCACCGAAAAATACGTCAGGGTCAAAGGTCTCCAAATTCACCAAACTTAGTGTCAACAGGTCAGGAACACTGATACGAACCCAACGGAACTTTCAGATTTGAATTCCGATGAGCCGGTCACGAAATCGCCCGTCGAGCGGGACCTGTGGGGCCCACGACACGTGATTTCGTCAACGTTCTCAGAATCGAACCAAACTTGACCCACAGGACCAGCGTATTGCTACGAGTCCGATGGCGCAAGTTTCGTCTCGATCCGACGTGTGTGCACGAAGTTAGGACGAATTGCAGAAAAGGCAGATACGGAGCGATGTCCGCGGATACGCGTTGATTCCGGTGTGCACGCACATCCGAATCAGCTTCTGCGAAATCTCACACTCCGTATCGACGAGGCGCACGTATCTGTGAAGACCGCACGCGACCAAGTCGTCCCGTTTGGCGGGGCGTACTCAGTTCCGGGGTGAAGCAGGGTCTGGTTTTTTCCTGTTTTTGGATCGCGGTGTGCGATCGCCACAGGCCGCGATGCCCAGAACAGTTTATCCGGACACCGAGAGGGTCATACAGGCTTCGCGTAGGAATTTACGGAATCGAAATCGGGGTTACGAGCAGGAAGTTATGAGTACCTGAAGGGGACCGAGAAATCGGGGTTTTCTGTGTCCGAACCGTGTCCTGGACACGTGTCCAGTGCTGTGTCCGGCCTAGGGTAGTGCTGTGTCCTGCGCGTGTCCGCGGCTCTGGGGGTCTGGCCGTCGGTCGGCGAGGTCGGGCTGGGGCTGCGGCGGCTCAGGCGAGGGACGGCGATGCACCGGAGCGGCGGGGGGGTCGACGGCGCAGGGCTCGGCGGCTCTCGACCGCGGGGAGGAGTTGGACACTGGGTCGGCTCCGCCTGGGGAGGAGGAAGAAGGGGAGAGGAGGAGGAGCTCCGCCTGGGGGAAGACGTCGCAGGGGCTGAGGGAGGAGGAGGTCGCCGGACGGGGTTCGCCGGAGTCGGGGTAGTTAGGGTTAGGGTTTGTGCTAGTTTGGGGGGAAAGGAGGCGGAGATAGGGGTATAAATAGGGGCTCGGGGCGGGGAAGGCCGGGGCGACGTGGGCGGAAGAATCGGAGGGGGAGGCGCGGTCGTGGCGGCCGAAATTCCGGCGGGCGGCGGATTCCACGGGGTCGTGGGGGGGGGGGGGGGACTGGGTGACAGGGGTGACCGGGCGGGTCGGGTCGGGCGGCGGGCTCCGGGTGAGCGGACCCGCCCGACCCGCTAAGAAGATTGGGCTGGGCTACGCTAACGGGCTCGGCCCACTGGGCCGGGCCGGGCCCAATCCGATAAAATCAATAATAATAATAATAATACTTAATTAATTAATTTAGAAAATAGTTTTTAGGCTTTTAAAAATAGGTCTTAGGCCCAATAAAATCCCAAAAAATTACCCTAAGTCTGGTTTTCTATTTTACACCATAAAATCATATTTTCATTACATTTTAATGTTGTTTATTGGCAATTAAAAATTACAAACTCACCACAGACCCTATGTAAATTACTGAAAATTGCATATTAAATTCCAAAAATTGATTTTAAAAATCTGAAAAAATTTAGGGTGTTTACAGATACACCTATGTCAGACTCGGTGTCATCAGAGTCATTTGTGATTGGTGTGGAACCATCAATGGCTGAGATTAATCATAAGGTAGTGAGCCAAAATTTTATCTGACTTTGCCATCTCTTAAAGAATGTCCCGTTGAATTTAGCAGGTTTAGCAGTAAAGATCTCATCCTTGCCAGTCATGGTTGCTAATGAGGAAAGTCTGAAAGATACGAAATTACTCAATAACAATGTCCAATGATTTAGAATAATAGTTCAAGTGATTTTGCTAACCAATATTAAAATCTTTAGTCTATCAAGTGTAGATTAACTTGGGTTAGCTGTAGGGGCCGGTTCACAGCTAGCGGTGGTCCGAAGACACTTAAATAACGTATCGCTTAGGGATATTTACACCCGGTTGACAGAAGGACCCTTTCGGCTTGTTCCCAAATTGATCTTTACTTTTAGAATTCAGACTCAAAGAGATTTGCAATTATACTTAACTATTATTGTCTTGAGATTGTTTCAAATAAACAATATTGTAGTTAATAATAAGTAAATGTAGAGCTAATAATAATAATGAATACCAATGATGGTATATATATATTAAGCAAGATTTTATGTGCTACAAATGCTAAATTATAGTAGCAAATAAGAATTTTGTATATGAAACAGAATATTCGGTTACTTGTGAAACAGATTTTATGTGCTACAAATGCTAACAATTAATAATGTATATGAAACAGATTTTATGTGCTACAAATGCTAACAATTAACAAGATAAAATCGGTTACTTGTTGACAGTAACAATTTTATCAATAATATTGATGACTTAAGAAAGTTTGCTCTGAATAGAAAATATTGATCAACTCTTAGATTGTTATATATATATATATATATATATATATATATATATATATATATATATATATATATATATTATTATTATTATTATTATTATTATTATTATTATTATTCAGATATTTATAGGACAACAAAGAAACTAAAAAATAAAATTGTTACCGGCCTCCGGGGAAGTCGTGCGCGAAGCACTGCCCTAAGAGTTGATCTGATGTCTATGTGCAGACGATTCTCGGAAGTTCCTAGTGGTAAAACTCCCTGACTACCGGGTTCTTTTCGTCGCACACAACTCGAAAAGAGAGACCGAACTTAGCTCTGCCCAGAGTAAGGATTTAGAAGTCAGAAGGAGGATCACGTAGGATAATTTCTTTTCGTTCAGAAAATGAAGGAGAAGGAGACCATTTAGGCTGAACCTTATACACAGCCACAGACATGATACTTAATGACTCATAAATAGGCTATTAAGGAGCAAATAAAACGTGAAAAAAAGGCTGTCAAAAGAGCTGTTGCAAGGTTCAAAGAATCTGGACATGAGCATCAACATTCAAATTTGAATGAAACAAAACAGTTCAAAAAATAAAGGGGAACAAAAAGATTTTTGGATCCCAGCTCGAAGAGCAAATTGGATCGGCATTCGGCGCCCGCATGTGTGGGCACGTACCCGCACCCGTTACACGTGCCGAATCGAGCCGGGCCAGGCGACGGCACGCGCGTGTGGCCCAAGGGGTTCCCCACACAACATCTTTAAAGAAGCAATGAAGAGGAACTAATATATACATATAAGGAGGGGTTGGCCCATCCGACGTGGGACTAAAGGAAAGAAGAAAGTTGAGCTTTTGCTCAAACAAAACTAACATTAACCCATTTGTTATTAGGGACGGTCCTGACCTAGAACAGATCGGACGACCGTCCGGACCCAAGACTAAAAAGGACACCGACATAAGTTTTTTTTTGTGATGATGTGCATAATAAAGGATAAGTAGTCGTCTCTCTCTCAATAGATCATTAGTGCAGATACGGGGACTAGTGCAAGTTAACAAACTGATATCTAACATCAATAAATAACTTAAAGAATCCACAAACTGATACTAATGGAATACACGTGATCAGAAAGTGTTTTCTATAGATTTTACAAATGATTTGCTTGATGTGTAGAATCTGAGTAAAAGAACCAACCTAACCGATTTGATGATCGGATTGGTACAGTTCTATATATTTGGACGTTTTGGTTCTTAATTGTAGAAAATGACAATTCAATTAAGAGTTGATCTAAATATTCGAGCCAAATCAGACCGTGTTCACTCCTGATATTATTAATCTCTTTTAATTAATTTGTTGAATTATTTTTTCTCGTATTGAGATAAAAAAAAAAAAAATCGTCTTCTCCGTCATTATTAGTGGTCTACAGTATACATGGAGATAGTCTTACATTATTTAGAAACTGGAATTCTAAACATATAAATTTATCTATTCATGTTTCTCTAAAATCCAAGTCAAATATAGCTCAATATTTGGTTAATAAAATACAACTTATATAAAGACTGTTGTTTGAAACCCAATTCTTTCCTTGTGTTATATCTCAACTTATATGTTTCGCTTGCTATCTATTAGAAAGTGATGGAAGTATTTATATATGTTCCTTATATTTATGACTTAGTCTTGTTTTTAATTACAGTGTCAAATTAGTCTCACAAAATTGAAGCTATAAGTATCTAATCAACCCTATATTCTTAGATTGACGGTTACTCGTTCCATCATATATTGCGATTTAGGCCTCATTTTAGTACATAATTGGCAGACTCAAAAACTAAAATTACAAATCCAAATTTTTGTTGGTATTTTTTACTTTGTTTTGGGAGTTTTAGTCCCACATCGAAAAATCACCAATGTGTATATTTCAATATATAGATTTGATTAGTATTGTATATGTACATGGAATGGTGGTCCGTGTGGGTTGATTTTTCTACAGGGATTAAGTGTGAACCCCTTTATGACAATCTTTATTTTGTCACTATCTTTGGAAAGTTTTCAATAGCAGCTAAGCTCGCGAATCGGACGCAAACTTTGCACTTAGCACGTCAGTATCGTCGCATGGAACTATGCGACCGTGGTGCTATGCGGCCTGAAGCTATGCGACCAGGGGCTATGTTGCCTGGTGCTATGCGGCCAGAAGCTATGCGGCCAGGGGATATGCGGCCAGGCGCAATGCGGCATGATGTGGAGGGGACATGATTTGTTGTTGGAAGCGTAGGCAACTCGCGGCGACGCGTGATTTTTTGTGCACGCTACTGCTTTCGGCGTTGTCTGCTCTCAGCGGCTACTTTCGGCGTTTGGAGGCGGATGCGGCGGAGGCGACACATGCGCCTTGGTATATGACCTTCAGCGCATATGCGACGTGTCACGCCCCGATTTCGGCTAATCAATAATCGTCCCCCGGGCGTGATGCCGTGCACGCGTAGGGCGCGCGTGCACAAGGCCTTAGGCATAAGGATATTCTTTTGAACAATGCAACAGAGTAGACAAATAAGATAACACAGGGTTGAGGCATAGAAAAGTTTCTCTTTTATTTATAATGAACATCTTGTTACATTGCTTGACTCAAAAGTATAAAATGCCCCACGGGCTTACAAACTTGGACGCAAAATGAGATAGCCGATCCATACATTATGTCCCTTTACATAGATTCAAAAACTCAAAACCACCTTGGGTGCGAGTAAGCACCATCGCCTTAGCGATATTCAGCAACGGCGAGAGAGTGAAAGGCTTCTAGCTTGAGCCTCCAAAAGTCTTGGCCACGAACCGCCAAGGATCCCAAAAGTCCGGAGAGAACTTCAGCTCCTCGCCGCGTTGCCTTGCGCCGGGGAACCTGCTACAACGAGGGTCAGTACTTCGGAAAGTACTGGTGAAGGCTAGCTGCTCAACTTTACCAAGCTCATGAGATGAGATCTAATGAGTATGCTACAATTATGTTCTTAGGTGGGTTTCTATTCTTGCCTAGTTCAGATTTCATTTAGCAGGTATGCAAGAATAAAATAACATAACTTCACATGCCACCGTTCGGTGACTTTACCTGTCCCGTCTGAACCACCTGTACAACTTACCATAGCCTTCCCTGTCACGAAGACATAGTTAGTCTGCACAGTTTAAATATACACAACATCTTTCTCTGTTGTTTAGGAGCCATCATGGGTTTAGTCTGGGCTGGCGGCGACGCTTGCAGCGCGGGTAGCTAGCCCCGCTACAATTCCCCGCTCCCACGACTAAGAAAGTAGATTCCGCCCGGGTCGAAACGGTCCGGTGCCCCGGTAACCGTCCGCAGGAACCTGGATCCCTTGTGCACAAGAATTCCCATGACCATTTCTATGAACTCTACTTCATAGATTTACTTACTAGCGATTAAAGAACATCATGTACGAAACTGCTTTACTGTACTATCACAATCAACCAACAGTTATATGAAATAACATGCAGCAGTTTATAGAAGAACACTTTGAACTATCAATAAATACCAACCCATTAAACACCCAACGAACATGCATGCATCAATGAATTTATGCAAGGTTTTGTATGACAAGCAATGGGTGTTCCAAGCCTACTTCTTATCTTATCTTGTTATCCAACTTGTTACTTAATTGGTATCGTTTGATTGAATGCACCACTGAGTCAATGTTATTATGAACGGAGCCCTTGGAAAGAAGGTGCTTATCGAAATAGAGCCACTCACAAGTTTGGTTGAATAGGAAGAAGAAGGAGAGATCCCTAAGACTCCGCTCGCGCGTCGTCTACACGATCACCTGCACGCACCAACGGATGATCAATACCTCCTGCTTCGGTCTCCAAGGCTCGATACGAAATACGAAATCCTAAGAACGAAAGCAATGAAATCCATTGAAATCGTTCAAGAAAACGCAAGTCATAAAACCAACAAGAAAGCAACCAAGCGGCACAAAAACGGACAAGAAACCAACGCAACGGAAAGGCCCCTCTCGACTCTGCCGCCGAGTCCATCCTCGAGGCACAATCCATTGTATATGGGACCTGATTCCGAAGAAACCAATCCATAACGAGGAAAGGATCTTAATTCAATCTGTCCCGTTCGGACGGTCGTAAGTATTTCTTGGCCGCGCTCCCCGAATAGGGGGAACGGGGCATTACATCATAACCATCCAAAAGAAAGTTTCGTCCCGAAACTTAGGAATAGAACCTACCACTAAGGAATAATGAGGGGAACCTTTCCCTCATATCAGCTTCAAGTTCCCAGGTCGACTCCTCGACCGAGTGGTTCCGCCACAGGACGCGTACTAGCGAGACGGTTCGGTTCCGCAACTGCTTCTCTTTGCGATCCAAAACTTGGACAGGCTCCGCCGCGTACGACAAGTCCGCTTGCAGATTCAACTACCCCAAGTCGACTATGTGGTTCGGGTCATGTACAAACTTTCTCAGCTGAGAAACGTGAAAAATATTGTGTACTTCTGATAGGGCAGGCGGCAAGGCAACTTGATAGGCGACCGGAGTAACCCGTTTGAGAACTTCAAACGGTCCAACAAATCTCGGACTTAGCTTTCCTTTTACTCCGAATCGCATGACTCCGCGCATAGGCGAGACTTTCAAGAACACATGGTCCCCTTCAAAGAATTCAAGGGGGCGACGTCGAGCATCGGCATAACTCTTTTGTCGGCTTTGTGCTGTCTTCAACCGTTCACGAATCAACCGAACCTTTTGGACGGTTTATTCAACCAGCTCCGGCCCAAGGATTTGCCGTTCTCCGACTTCGTCCCAGCAGATTGGTGACCTACACTTCCGCCCATACAAAGCCTCGTACGGAGCCATCTCGATGCTGGACTGATAACTGTTGTTGTATGCAAATTCGGCCAGCGGCAGGTAGACGTCCCAACTTGACTTTGAATCGATCACGCAGAGGCGCAACATATCTTCTAGTATCTGATTCACTCGTTCCGTCTGACCATCGGTTTGTGGATGATAGGCTGAGCTAAACTTCAACTTGGTCCCCATCGCCAGCTGAAGGCTCTCCCAGAAATGCGAGATGAATCGCCCGTCCCGATCTGATACTATAAAAACTGGCACTCCGTGCAGCCGGACTATCTCGTCAAGGTAGGTCTGGGCGAGGCGATCGGCGCTCCAAGTACTTTTGATGGCAATGAAGTGTGCAGACTTGGTTAACCGGTCGACGATAACCCAGATCGCGTCGTTCCCCCGTTGCGTCCTTGGCAGGCCAACAATAAAATCCATGCAGATGTGCTCCCACTTCCATTCCGGGATAGCAAGATTTTGCATCTCCTCGCCCGGCCTCTGATGCTCTGCTTTCACCCTTTGACAAGTTATGCATTGGGACACAAAGAGTGCAACATCTTTCTTCATGCCGTGCCACCAGAAGGTCGTTCGGAGGTTCTTATACATCTTCGTGCTCCCGGGATGGATCATATAGGCTGCGTAATGAGCTTCCGCAAGGATCTCCTTTCTAAGTTCTGAATCATCGGAGACGCATAGCCTTCCCTTCACCCGCAACGCTCCATTTTCATCTACTGCAAAGTCCTTCGCCTTCCCCGCTAGAATCTGCTCGTGCATCTTCCTTAGGAAAGGGTCGTCTTTCTGAGTAGATGTGACCCGCTCTATTAGGTTGGGTACGAATCGCATTTGAGCGACCCGCGCGCCACGATATCGAATTCGGAGTTCGATGCCCATTTCTTCTAAGTCCCTTCGTAACCTGCGATCGACTGACAGAGATCCAACGAAGATCCGACTCAAAGCATCCGCTACAACGTTCCCTTTTCCAGGCGTGTAGTCTATCGTCAAGTCGTAATCTTTTATCAATTCTAGCCAACGGCGCTGACGAAGGTTGAGGTCTGTCTGGGTGAATAGGTACTTTAAGCTCTTGTGATCAGTATAAATTCGGCAAGGCACTCCATAAAGGTAGTGTCGCCACAATTTCAGGCCAAAGACAATTGCCGCTAATTCCAGGTCGTGTGTAGGATAATTTTTCTCGTGCTTCTTTAGTTGCCTGGAGGCATAGGCTATCACTCGATCTCGCTGCATAAGTACACACACCAAACCTTGCCCGGACGCGTCGCTAAATATTTGGAATCCCGAGATCTCGTCTGGTAGTGCAAGTAACGGGGCAGAGGTGAGGCGATGCTTTAACTCTTTAAACGAAGCTTCGCAGTCGGCGGACCACTCAAACGCGACTCCCTTTTGTGTGAGGCGAGTCAGAGGTAGTGCAAGTTTGGAAAAATCCTTCACGAACCGTCTGTAGTAGCCCGCTAGCCCGAGGAAGCTTCGAATCTCGCTAACGGATGCAGGTCGCTTCCACTCGACAATGGCCTCCACCTTCTTCGGATCGACTGAGATGCCTCCCGCAGAAATGATGTGCCCGAGGAAAGATACACTACTTAGCCAGAATTCACACTTACTCAGTTTAGCATATAGTTGGTTGTCCCGAAGAGTTTGTAGCACGGTCCGCAAGTGCTCTGCATGTTCTTCCTCACTCTTCGAATACACCAAGATATCATCGATGAATACTACTACAAACTTATCGAGGTAGGGCCGGAACACAAGGTTCATTAAACTCATAAAGGCAGCGGGTGCATTGGTTAGTCCGAACGGCATCACCAGGAACTCATAATGGCCATAGCGAGTTCGAAAAGCTGACTTTGGCACATCGTCTGGCTTGATCTTTAGTTGGTGATAGCCCGAACGGAGGTCGATTTTAGAGAATACCGTGGCAGCTTGCAACTGATCAAAAAGATCGTCTATTCTTGGAAGAGGATACTGGTTACGAATTGTTGCTTTATTCAATTCTCGATAGTCGATGCAGAGCCGCAACGAGCCATCCTTTTTCTTTACGAATAGTACTGGCGCACCCCACGGAGATACACTAGGCCGAATGTATCCTCGATCTAGCAAGTCTTGCAACTGTACTTTAAGCTCCTTCAATTCTGCCGGGGCCATTCGATACGGCGTCTTGGAAATTGGTCGAGTTTCTGGGAACGTGTCTATAGTGAACTCTGTCTCTCGATCGGGCGGCATGCCTGGCAACTCGTCGGGGAACACATCAGGAAAATCTGCCACAACGGGGATAGACTCAACGTTTGCGCAATCTTGCCGAGTGTCTCGAACGGACGCTAAGTACCCTTCGCAGCCGGAGTGAATCATCCGTCGAGCAGACATTGCTGAGATCACCATGTAGGCATTCGACGCTTTCGACTCAGGACTGCACGTGAAGCAAAACTCGGTCTCGCCGGGCAAACGAAACATGACTTCTTTTTTCGCACAGTCGATTGTAGCTGAACAAGCGCCGAGCCAATCCATTCCCAGAATAAGATCGTAGTCCCTTATGTCTAGAACTATCGCATCTAATGACAATCTCCGTCCCCCGATGCAAATGTTACCTTCACGACAGACTAAGTGAGCCGATAAATCTACGCCCGAAGGAGTACTAACACTTAGGTTTAAGCCTAGCGGTGTCATAGGGAATTTGTGTTCGGCGGCAAAATCCGCCGAAATGAAGCTATGTGTTGTACCAGAATCAAACAATACTCGAGCAGGTACATTATTAAAAAGTAATATACCTGACACCGTCGTGTTCGATGCAAGTGCCTCGTCCCGAGTCAAAGCATAGACTCGGCCCTGAGCGTTTTGCGGTGTCTGGTTCGCTCGTTGAGTTTGCCCCTGACCCTGAGCTGAGTCATTATTCTGCTGCGGACGGTGTGAAGATGGATCATTGGAGCGGGTTGGACAATTACGAGCAATGTGGCCCATCTTGCCACAACTGAAACATCCTCCCTTGCTCGCGCGACATTCGCTGACGTGGTGTCCTGGCTTGCGGCAGTAGGCACAATTTTGTCCTTGCTTCTTCCCTTGATTCGAGTCTTGGGAGCCGCCGTTGTTGTTGTGGCGCTTATGCGCGTTGTTTCCTCCTGTGTTGGCAGGACGCTTGTGATTGTTATTTTGTACAGCGCCGGTGCGAACTGGAGGATACTGCGACTCTAGGGACAGTGCATGATTCAAGGACTCCCGCATGGTACGATATTGAGTCACTACGACGTGAGCACGGATAGAAGGTCGTAGTCCGAGCTTGAACTTTCGTGCACGACTTTCGGCATCGGCGAGCTGAGACTTGGCAAATTTTGCAAGTCGGTTGAACTCTGAAGCGTATTGACGCACCGTCATGTCCCCCTGCTTCAGTAGCGCAAACTCGTCTTCCTTTTCGTGACGGACGGCGGGTGGAAGGTATTCCTCCACGAAGGCCTTGCGAAACACGGACCAGGAGATAGCAGTTGTGCCACCTTCACTCAAAATAGCTTGCTTGTGCACATCCCACCAATCATGTGCATTTTGTCGGAGCTGAAGCTGGGCACACGCCACTTTCTTGGTCTCGTCTAGGCACAGCGCTTCGAAGTGGTCCTCCAACTCGACCAGCCAGTCCATTGCTAAGGAAGGGTCCTCGGTGCCTTTAAACGTAGCACGGCACATCTTCTTAAATTCTGATATCGACACGATTGACCCATTCTCGCCTGAGGGTAAGGTACCCTGGGAATTCTGCGGTCCAGTGGCTTCAGCAACTATAGGCATGATTGCGGGGGCGGATGCAGAATGATTGTTGGCGACCATATTCGTCACCATTGTTTGCAGACTATTCATCTGCTTTTGCTGTGTATCCGCCTGAAGTCGCTGCGCCACGAATTGAGCTTCAATCCGTGACTCAAACTGACTCTGCCGTAGTTCAGCTTGTTTCTGCTGCGTCTCCATCAAACGCATCATTCGCTCGAACGGATCGGCAGAGGGTGCGGCAGCTGGACTCCCAGAGCTGCCCGAGGTGCCTGAACTACTCGCTTGCACTTGCGCCACCATCTGCGCTTGTGCACCCGGCTCGGAAGTCGTTCCTTGAAAGGAAAGTAACTTGTATTAGTCTCAAGGTATATTATGGACTCACTGTATGGAACGTATCTCATTTTGGCCAAGCGAATTCAAGGGTCTACTCGGAAGGAACAAGGTCCTCTTTAGAAACTTTCTTTGTGAGATCAAAGGATCTGAAGCATGCTCTGATACCAATATGTCACGCCCCGATTTCGGCTAATCGATAATCGTCCCCCGGGCGTGATGCCGTGCACGCGTAGGGCGCGCGTGCACAAGACCTTAGGCATAAGGATATTCTTTTGAACAATGCAACAGAGTAGACAAATAAGATAACACAGGGTTGAGGCATAGAAAAATTTCTCTTTTATTTATAATGAACATCTTGTTACATTGCTTGACTCAAAAGTATAAAATGCCCCACGGGCTTACAAACTTGGACGCAAAATGAGATAGCCGATCCATACATTATGTCCCTTTACATAGATTCAAAAACTCAAAACCACCTTGGGTGCGAGTAAGCACCATCGCCTTAGCGATATTCAGCAACGGCGAGAGAGTGAAAGGCTTCTAGCTTGAGCCTCCAAAAGTCTTGGCCACGAACCGCCAAGGATCCCAAAAGTCCGGAGAGAACTTCAGCTCCTCGCCGCGTTGCCTTGCGCCGGGGAACCTGCTACAACGAGGGTCAGTACTTCGGAAAGTACTGGTGAAGGCTAGCTGCTCAACTTTACCAAGCTCATGAGATGAGATCTAATGAGTATGCTACAATTATGTTCTTAGGTGGGTTTTTATTCTTGCCTAGTTCAGATTTCATTTAGCAGGTATGCAAGAATAAAATAACATAACTTCACATGCCACCGTTCGGTGACTTTACCTGTCCCGTCTGAACCACCTGTACAACTTACCATAGCCTTCCCTGTCACGAAGACATAGTTAGTCTGCACAGTTTAAATATACACAACATCTTTCTCTGTTGTTTAGGAGCCATCATGGGTTTAGTCTGGGCTGGCGGCGACGCTTGCAGCGCGGGTAGCTAGCCCCGCTACAATTTCCCGCTCCCACGACTAAGAAAGTAGATTCCGCCCGGGTCGAAACGGCCCAGTGCCCCGGTAACCGTCCGCAGGAACCTGGATCCCTTGTGCACAAGAATTCCCATGACCATTTCTATGAACTCTACTTCATAGATTTACTTACTAGCGATTAAAGAACATCATGTACGAAACTGCTTTACTGTACTATCACAATCAACCAACAGTTATATGAAATAACATGCAGCAGTTTATAGAAGAACACTTTGAACTATCAATAAATACCAACCCATTAAACACCCAACGAACATGCATGCATCAATGAATTTATGCAAGGTTTTGTATGACAAGCAATGGGTGTTCCAAGCCTACTTCTTATCTTATCTTGTTATCCAACTTGCTACTTAATTGGTATCGTTTGATTGAATGCACCACTGAGTCAATGTTATTATGAATGGAGCCCTTGGAAAGAAGGTGCTTATCGAAATAGAGCCACTCACAAGTTTGGTTGAATAGCAAGAAGAAGGAGAGATCCCTAAGACTCCGCTCGCGCGTCGTCTACACGATCACCTGCACGCACCAACGGATGATCAATACCTCCTGCTTCGGTCTCCAAGGCTCGATACGAAATGCGAAATCCTAAGAACGAAAGCAATAAAATCCATTGAAACCGTTCAAGAAAACGCAAGTCATAAAACCAACAAGAAAGCAACCAAGCGGCACAAAAACGGACAAGAAACCAACGCAACGGAAAGGCCCCTCTCGACTCTGCCGTCGAGTCCATCCTCGAGGCACAATCCATTGTATATGGGACCTGATTCCGAAGAAACCAATCCATAACGAGGAAAGGATCTTAATTCAATCTGTCCCGTTCGGACGGTCGTAAGTATTTCTTGGCCGCGCTCCCCGAATAGGGGGAACGGGGCATTACACGACGCGTGCTTTCTCGTGCCATATATTTGCTGATTTTCTTTATATATAGAGGTGTTCCTCTTTCATTTGAGGGCTTGAAAAATTTCAACTGAACCAGAAAATCAGAGAGTCCCAGAGCCTTATGCGGCAACAATGAGCACCATTCCACAAAGTATTTTTTGAGTGATCCGAAGGTGACCAAGAGCGTTCCATAAGTTCTCGTGTGAACTAGCTGGATCCTGGGGGCAGTTCGTCGTATAACGCGAATCTTGTCTTGAGCACCGGTGGTTTTGATCACCCCAGCAGTAGTTCTATTTTTTGTATTTCTTTTCTTATTTTCATTCTTTCTCGTTGTAGCGTATGCAAACGTAAAGAGAAGAACGGTTTTATGTTCCTTGCAGTGTTTGTTTTTTTCTCTTTTCCTTTGTCTGTTTGTAATCTGTTCGTGATGTTGCGCTGATGTGGAGTTATTTTTGTAGTGCCTCAAATCCCGATCCGACCGGGATGTGCACTACGTAATTGGGCTTGTGGCTAGTCCGTTTGAGTCATAACTTAGAACTTCGGCATCTTCTTGCCACGGACGAAATGCGATGATCCTTTCCAACTCATGGAAAGGCCTCTATTGAAACGAGTCCAATAGTTTTCGTGTTTGGTTGCTTGGTTTTCTTGATTGCCGCTTTGGGATTTGATTTGGTGTTGCTTTCGATTTGCTTGGTTTTCGCTGCTGGTTTTATCGTTTGGAGCTTTGATTCTTGGGGAGTTCGGCAAGGAAGGATAGGCAGGATTCTAATTGGTGCTCGTGCTGTGCAGGTCCGCGTAACTGACGTTTGATCGTCGCTAGGCGGGAATCTTTGTTTCAGCTACCTTTTCCTTAACCAGTGAGTGGTTTGGACCCTTCTTTCCTACTTCTTCACGCCAACATCTTTAATGTTTCAAACGTTCACTCGATGATGCCCGGTTGGACGCCTAGGAAATCCTTGCCACAATGCATGCCAGCCACTAAGAAAGGAACAGGGGATTTTGTAGACTAATATTTCTATATGCTTGCACACCTTATAACTGAGTTTGTTTATAATGGGAGTTGGTTGTTGGTGGCGACCTAGTGCCTCGGATAGAGTTTTGAACTTATGGGATAACTGAATCGGAACACCGCGCTGAGAAAATATGAATTGTTGCATAAGATATATATTGCTGCTTAACTTCTTTTGTTTAATTCGATGCATTGTATGATATATGAATTGTTCATGCATTTGCATGGTCTGGGACAACTTGTGCACAAGGTTTGGCATTTCCTCGAAACGGCTTTCCGGGGCACTGGAACCGTATCGATCCGGAGGGAAATATTTGATTCGTGCTCGTCACGATGCATTGCGGGACCTCCAGCAGGGCTTGCTACCCGGGCTGATAGGGCGCGCCGCTAATGCTTGAATATGTCCCTAAGGTGTCGATCACACCAATGACCGCATAGACTAGAACACATGCTAATTTATTGTCTTGTGCAGATGGTAAGTATACTTGTGTTTCGTTGCAGGGAAGGCGTGCATCGGTTGAGTAAGCAATCGATGCACTGGTTGGATTCGTTATTATTTTCATTCCTATCAAAGCATGCAACTGATATGAATTGAATTCACTTGCCTCTTTATAGAAGTCATCTTAATGCATGCTCGCCCCTAATAAGCTAGTGTCGATTTAGTCGAGTGGGTTCATCCCGCTCACCAGTACAAGTTGAGTTCTGACCCACGTTGTGGGCAACTATTTCAGGCACTCAGACGGTGCAACGCTAGTGGATAGACGAGGAGGCGTTAGGAGCACCTCTATTTTGAAGTATAGTTGGAGTCAGATCATTTTGGAGGCTTGGACTTTCAACCTATACAAGGGCGTAATGTATGAACGACGTGGACTATCTGATGGAGCGCGCCCTGCCTTTTGAGTTTATCTTTTGTAATGCAAATCAAGTAGCCGAGAGGCGCATCAATGTAAACTCTATGTAAATTACTCTGAATTATCAATGAAAAAGCATGTTTCTTCCTGCACTGTGTTCAAATCTCTGTGAATGTGTTTTATAAATTGTGTTTCAAAATGGGTTCCTATAACTGCAAGTTCTTGCCTTGTACGAGCGCAACTCCAGGCTCGTACGGCATTACGCCCCAAGCGAGGACGAATCGGTTCCGTAAAGGATCAAGCGAGGACGACCGACCCTTTCGGGATCGGAGCGTGACAATTTTTACTGTAGAGGCGCTCTCGAGTGACTCACTGTACACCAACTTTTGTAGAGACGAACTCTTGCATGAGTCTCTACTTTGTGGATCTCCTCTACTTGATGTGGCTACGGGACTAACAATCTTAAGGCATGATCTGAGTTAGAATGGACAACCGCTCAAACCTTCTCGATACTAGCTTTCACAAGCTTGAGAAGTTTGATGGCGAACACTATAATATTTGGAAGAGGAAGATCTTCTTGAATCTTCGTCTTGTCAAAGTTGCTTATGTGTTGGTTGATCCTGAACCTACTTCCCGAAGATGGAGGAGAGTTTGTGGTTGGTGTGGCGCAGGACGCGCACTCCAAGTGGAAGGAAGACAACGACCTCTGCAGGTTGTTGATTCTCAATGCTATGGACGACTCTATGGCAGAGACCTACAACAAGAAGGAGAAGGCAAGAGATGTCTGGGAATCTCTTGAGAAGTACTATAAAATTGATGAGAAAATATCAAAAATCCATCTCATCGAGAAGTTCTTCACATTGCAATTTGAGGACGAGAAGGTGATGTTACC
Source organism: Iris macrosiphon (assembly GCA_036927795.1). Classification (NCBI taxonomy): domain Eukaryota; kingdom Viridiplantae; phylum Streptophyta; class Magnoliopsida; order Asparagales; family Iridaceae; genus Iris; species Iris macrosiphon. Next base: position 182,420,946 of record JAYESA010000001.1, read on the forward strand.
ACAAGTTAAGGAACTTCTGAAGATGCAGCAGAAAATGGAGGAAGAGGGCATGAAGCTGGAAACAAATTTATGGTGGGGACTATCGTCACCAAACTTCCTCCAGGCTGAATCAAGTTCAAGACTGACATGTACCGTAAAAAGATGGAGATCCAGCTCAAAGATCTTCTTCACTGGATTCATATTGAAGGTGAAGCCAGGGGACAACTGAAGTTGGACTCCTTGTCCAAGCAGTTGGTTAAGGCCAACATGGTATATGCTAGTGACTTTAAAGAGAAGCAGAAATTTTTTTACAAGAAGAAGAAGAAGGACTTCAACCAGCGGAAGGTAAAGTCGGCTCAGTTCAAGCCAAAGCCGAAGACTGGTGTGACATGCTACAACTATGGCAAGAACAAGAGCGACTGCAGGTCGAAGCCTAAACCGAAAGAGCGAGGTGAGCTTAACCTAGTTGCTATGATTGTGCAGGTTGAGTCACATGGCGTGGATACTGACTGGTGGGTAGACACTTGTGCATCTTGGCACATGTGCTCTAAGAAGGAGCTGTTCGTCAAGTATGAGCCTATCTCTGAGAAAGTCTCGATGGTGAATAAGTCTCAAGTTACAGTACTGGAGATCGGGATGTTAGTGCTGAAGCTGACTTCTGAAAAGTTACTTACACTGGAGAATGTGAAGCTAGGAGTATGCTCTAAGAAAGTTACTTACCCTGGTGCATCTTGCCACATGTGCTCTAAGAAGGCGCAATGTGGCTTGATGTGGAGGGGATATGATCTGTTGTTGGCGGCGTCGCGTGGCGCGAGCGGTGCAGGCAGCGCGCGACGACGCATGATTTTCTATGCACGCTGCTTCTTCTGGCGTTGTCTGCTCTTACCGGCTACTTTCGGCGTTTGGCGGCGCATGCGGCGGAGGCGGTGCATGCGCCTTGGTATCTGGTCTTCAATGAATATGTGGCACGTGCTTTCTCGTGCCGCATATGTGTTGATTTCCTCTATATATATATGGGTGCTCCTTTTGCATTTGAGGGGTTAAAAAATTTCAACTGAACCAGAAAGCCAGAGAGCCCCAGAGCCTTGTACGGCAACAGTGTGCACCCTTCCGCAAAATATTTTTTGAGTGATCCGAAGGTGACCAAGAGCGTTCTAGAAATTTTCGTGTGAACTTGCTGGATCCTGGGGGCAGTTCGTCGTATAACGCGAATCTTGTCTTGAGCACCGGTAGTTTTGATCACCCCAGCAATAGTTCATTTTTTTGTATTCTTTTATTGTTCTCGTTCCTTCTCGTTGTAGCGTCTTCGAACGTAAAGAGAAGAACGATTTTCTGTTCCTTACAGTATTTATTTTTTTCTTTCTCCTTTGTTTGTTTGTAATATGTTCGTGGTGTTGTGCTGCTGTGGAGTTCTTTTTACTGTAGAGGCGATTTCGAGTAACTCACAGTACACCAATTTTTGTAGAGACGAACCCTTGCGTGAGTCTCTACTTTGTGGACCTTCTCTACTTTGATGTGGCTTCGGGACAAACAATTTTATATTCACATACCTTACCGTTTTGATTTCCTTTTTATCATGGTCATCTCCGCTTCACACAAACAAGATACTTAGACTACAATTTGTATTCATGTCTGCCACATAGTTGCTCTTTCGATCATAATCAAAATTACATGTTTTTTTTTAACAATATCAAAATTACATGTATCTATATGATTTGTTTTATGTTTTAGAAAGGGAACACTTCTAGAAACTAGAGTTCGAGCCTGCGAGGAGGTACAATGATTCATGTCTACGTATTGTCTGACTCTTATGTGACACCCCTCCCATTGATGATTGATCCATGCATGCAAGTGGAGTCGAGACTTTCACAATCCAGCCCACTTCTTTTTATTGTCCGTTGCTCGGCATCAAAGCTAAGAAACCTTGGCCCATTGACCGATGCAAGAACCCAATCAAAGATGAATAGTATCATCATTGACTATAGCTTTTCTAATGAGTTACATTTTTTTTTTGTCCACCAAAACTGGAGACCTGGTTCCACACACATAAGACAGACACTCTATACAAATTGATGTCGTTTTTATTTTTCATGACACACTCGAACACTAATATTTTAACTGATACGATATTTCGTGTTGGTCTACATCTACATATAGTTTATGTCAAATTAATGATAAAATTATCTTTGTTAATTTGGAACGATGACCTAGGGGCGATTATAACACATACCTCCTACAATTAAATTAAAAATGCAGAACTAACGTATTATAACTTCTTCTTTTTAAATGTAAATAAGATGTTACCACAAAACATCATTATAGTCAATTATCCTTCTCAAAGTTTGTCAGCAGGAAAAAAAAAAAAAAAAAAAATCAGACACCCAGTGGTTATATATAAAACTGTCAGTGTAGTGAGCTATCATTCTCAACTATCAGAAAAAATACAAGACATTACACTTATGGAGAGAGAGAGAGAGAGAGAGAGAGAGAGAGAAGCTACTAATCACATGATTAAGCTCTTTGGTACTATATTTTCTTGTATCTAGATAATACTTATGCTGAATCCACATAAACTCTTCATAATACCGGTCAAGTTATTCTCTGATCAACATTTTAGGGATCACATTCTACCATACATGCATACTGCATAGACCCAAGGACGGAACTATTCAAGAGTTGGGAGGCTTTTAGTCCAACCAAAAAAAAATTATATATATATATATATATTTTATATAAGTCAGACAATCCAGTTCATTCTATTCCATTCTAGTTCGAATTTCTGATTTCAAGCTTGCATAGATTCTAAAATTCCATTCCTAATTGTCCATAGATCCATTCAGTGCAAATTGTCTATCTCGAGCATCCAATCAATGATAATTTGTGAATGATCCAATAGATCGTAGTCGCCTTCAATTGTAGATTATCTTATACAAGTATTAGCTCTCACAAATAATAATTCAATAATTAGACACTCCACTTAAGAAAACACTATTTATCAGGTCCACTGTCTATTCTATGTGACATGGTCAATTAAATCTTATGTGTAGTTTCTATCTAAAAAATAAACTAAAATAAAATCATATTCATATTCATAAAATAGATGGTAAATCTGGTTCACAAAATAATTTCTAGTGGACTGGGCTTTGTTCCAATTGTTCGAGTCATGAAAAGAATATTCAATAACTAAACTTATGTGGTTGTCTAAAATACTTTGTTGTTTAACTATGTGTCTGTCTAAAATAGCAGAGAAGTATGCCTCAGTCTATATGTATAGATTTCAGGAGCCGAATTATATATAGTTATTTGTATTTACCTTCCAATCTTAAATATTAATTTTGTTATTCTTTTTTTTAATTACTACTACCTCTATTTTTTGTAAATTGTTAATTATAATTGTGTTTACTTCCCAAAAATTTGCCTACGGAATGAAAAATGGAGAAGTAACACTAATTACAAAAATAAGGGACAAAAAATTAGCATTTAAGATTGAAAAATAAATATAAAATACTCTATTATATATACTAGAAGAATGTTTCTTCTGCCGCCTACAGAACTAAATATAGCTATAACAAGTAGAATTTTCTTGTCCTTGTATGTGTGGGCAATATTCCATTTCTTTCAAATCATAAAACCAACAGCACAACATTTTTAAACCTGGCACAATTCTCACTCTCCAAAAGCTAATCAGAAAATTTACTGTAGCAAAATTAAATTATATTAAATTAATATAAACGAAACAAGTTTAAAAAAATTTAAAATAGAGACAGAGTCAGCCAATAGTGCTGGCGGAAAACATAACAGACGAACACGTATGGAGAAAAAAAAAGAAAAAAAATTTAAAGTGGGCCCCACAAACCAATTTTCGCCAACACTGTTGGCTGAAATTGTGGGGGGCCAATTTCAGCCAACATAGTTGGCAGAAATTGGGTGTGGGGGCCCACAGGTTCGGTTGGATGGTTTTGGTTTGGTTTGTTTGGTTGGTTTGGTTTGTTTTAATTAGTTATGTTTTGGTTTTATTTATTTAATTTAGTTTTGGAATTAGATTTAAAAAAAATTATTTTAACGAAATAAAATTAAAATTAATTAATTGTAAAGAAAAATTAGGAACAAACTTAAAAAAAACGGTTTGCTTTATTTAGAAAATTGTAAAGAAAAATATTACTTAAAGAAAAAAACGGTTATTGCAATATTTGATAAGAAAAAAATAAAAATAAAAAATAGTATTTATTTATGTCCTCTAATTTTATGTTTATTTTAATGGTTTAGTTTTTTTTATATGAAAAAAAGACTATACTAATTAGGTTTTTTGTGTTAATTTTTGACAATACTAATTTTGTTTTTTTAAATTTTCGACCTCAAAAAATTAGTATAGATAACTAAAACAAATAACAAACTAATTATCATTCATATTAGTATATTAGTATAGATAATAACAAATTAGTATAGATGATAAAAATATTCGAAAATAAAATTACCGAAAGTTAAATTTGGAGGTCGAAACATCATTTTTTTGCGATTCTAAAAATTTTAGAAGTCCGTCAAACGATGAAAATGTTTATCCCGTAGTACTTTTCGATACGGTCATTTTGGCACAAACTGGACCTTGTTTCGATCTCCCAGTCAAAAGTTATGATATTTTAAAGTTTTAAATTTTATATTTTTGTCTGTAGCATATACGTCTTGTTTCGGATAAATTTATTTATACACGATTTGTGTTACTCTCGTCGGAAACATACAAATCGACCTATTGTTTAACGAAAAAGATTTCAAAACAAATAGTTATGGCCGCTCGAAGTCTGTTCGACAGCAGGCGTAATATTCTTACGACAGATTTTTATTATTATTATTATTATTTTTAACGTCTGTTATCGGCGAGAAAATTAACGATAGGAATATAATATTAAAAAATATAAAACGTCCTTCCAAAGGACGTTTTTGATGCTTTAGATGGAATTTATACAAATTTTTATGCTTTGGATGAAAATTTTCGAAAAAATAATATTTGTAATTTTTTTTTACAATTAATTTATTTTAATTTTATTTCGTTAAAATATATTTTCTTAAATCAAATTTCAAAACTAAACTAAATAAAAAATCAAAACATAACTAATTAAAACAAACTAATAAAACAAACCAAACCAACAAAACCAAACAAACCAAACCAAACTAAACCACCCAAACCAACATGTAGGCTCCACAAGGCAAAATTTTGCTAACTATGTTGGATGAAATTGTTCCCCCTCCCCCCCCCCCCCCATCAATTTGAGCCAACAGTGTTGGCAAAAATTGGCTTGTGGGGTCCACTTTAATTTTTTATCTTTTTTTCCTGCTTACGTGTTCGTCTGTTGTGTTTTTCGTCAACATTGTTGGCTGACTCTGTCTCTATTTCAAAAAAATTCAAACTTGTTTCGTTTGCATTAATTTAATATAAATTTATTTCGCTACAGTAGATTTTCTGAAAGCTAATTTGGTTGATGGCAAGGATCATTTTTTTTTACTTTTTTGAGATGTCCGACGATACGTACAAATTTTTGTGTACATTACGTTGAATACTATTTGGACCCACTGTCCCATACCTCCTTCATACTTTGATGGCAAGAATCCTGCAACTAAGTTGATGAATGATATAAAATTGGACCTTAGCGTATAGTTCGACAAAATTGTAAAAGGAGAACTAAAACACAAAGGTTAAGTTGGACGTTTCAAAACAAACGTTAAAAGTTGGACAACTTATTTTTTTAGCCTGAAAATGTTAAACAAAAATTAATAAAATAAAATAAAATTATTGAGGAATAAATTTTTTTTAACAAAATTATTAATCAGAAAACGTTCATAGGTAAAACGTTTATTTCACAGGAAAATAAAATATTTCATAATAAAAATAAAAAAATTATTGTACGTAAGGACGTATATTGTGTAAAAAATGATCTTAGGTTGGATTTTTTTTTTTAAATTTATTATCTAATGGTTGTATTTGCAAACGACTATATCTAACGGGTATATTTGGAAAGCCCCCCCTAGTTGTAAGTCCTAACCATTAACGTCCCAACTGTCCTTAATAAATGATGCTTAAATACACCCAACTGCCCTTTGGGCGGTTCATGTGCAATATACACTCTTAGGTTGGACATATTTATGCCCAACCTTTGGGCTTTTTTTTTTCTGCACAATTGGATGTTTATATTGATGACATGTTTTGGATGTTTATATTGATGACATGTTTTGAAATAAAAACGGACGTTTTATTCCTCTTTATACAAATTTTGCAAACTTTATTCTTTCAGTTCAATTTCTAAACTTTGATGCTTTGTAGAAAAATGTTAATATTAATAATTATGTTAATTTGATTGTTGGAGTTCTCTTGGCTCGTGTTTGTTTGTTTGTTTGTTGTCGAAGCAGGTCTTGCAACCGTGGTTGATCGATGAACTCGTTGATACTTTGGCTCCCTCCACCTACAATATTAATTAATAATCATTATGGTTTATGACGGTTAATTTTGCTACTTGGGTGGATATTAAAGACATTCTAGACTCAGAAATTATGGGCTATTTTTGTCAAAGTCTCGATTTATGGGTCCGCTCCGCTAGGACACCATTCTTCATGCACCCAGACCCAGTATTATTAGTCGATCCTACTACGACTTAGACTAATATGGATATAAATATGAGACTTAATAATACAAGTATAAGCATAAGAGATTCAGATTCACATCTCATATCCAATATGAGACAAAATGTTCGGATTAAAAAATATCCACTAAAAAATGTGATGTCTGTAATATTTTTGTTGTGGAAATGTTCCAATTCCGCTCACTCCCCCCAAACTATGTATCACTGCATTTATATTGTTATATAGTCTACTTAATTTTCAAACTCATTAATCAGAATGTAACGTAAAAATTAACTAATTTTTACTTGGATACCTCCAACTATTTTAGGGCATTTGTCGAACTCGAGTGGCTTTTATGGTTATCGAATAGAGACATAAGATCATGAATTTGTGACGGAAGTTGGAAGATAGTGGACCCAACAGACATAAAATGTAACGTGCACAAAATTCCGAATGTTACGTTGAACATCTAAAAAAAAAAAAACCTATTTGTAGGACGTTTTAAATGTGTAATTTATATTGACCTTCGTACCAGAATATTTATCAATATATCTTTTATTTAAATATATATTGATAAATATAAAATGTGTATTAATAAATGTGTTGTTGTGAATACTAATATAAATTACACATTTACCGATGTGTTAACGTGTGTCCATGTTAACAAGATTCCATTACTTATTGGCAATTTTTTTTTTTTAACCTTAATTTTGTTTTCTAATCAAATCATAGGGCAAGTAATTAGTCAAAAGTAGACGTGTCTAGTCCCAAAAATATCTGTCCTTTTATCGATTCCTAGATTCTTTTTCTCCGGATCCTAAGATCCCTTTAGCTTATAGGACAATGTGCCTACAACCAAATGCTTACAATTTTTTTACAACCGTTATGTGGCGGCCGTTCATTGGAGGAGAGGGAAGAGGTGGGATCCGGTGGCTGTCCGGTTGACCGTCACGTGGCAAAAAAGTCACGAAAAGAGATAAGACGGGATGTGGCCCACATAACATGAGTGGAGAAGGTTGTAAGAAGGTTGTAAGTATTTGGTAAGTAAACTTAGCATTATTGTAGCTTATAAACTGCGCTTTCCACCCTCGGCAATTTATTGACACACGACACGATGTTGTTTTCTTCTTCCTCCCCATTCTCCTCTCTTCTCCCTCTCCGAACCCCTAGATTCTCTACTCCGTCATCCTCCAAAACACTAAGCCTCTACTCCGGCCGGCGGACCTCGGCCGGATTCCGGCCGATACGATGTTCCTCCAGCAAGGACCCGTTCTCCGGCGGAGAAAACGGGGCGAGGTACCGATTCTTTTCAATTTTAGGGTTTTGGTGGAAATTGTTCGATTCGGATTCTGGTTCCGGAAATTCCAGAAAAGTTTTTTTTTCTTCGCCTAAAGTGGCTATAGTTCACTAAATTGTTGTCTTTGCTTAGATTTTAGATATTAGAATTAGAGTCATGAAATGCAAGAAAACTAGATCTTTAGTAAGTGGAAGGGAGGGAAATAAGGAGCCGAAGAGTTCAGTTGATGGGTCATGGAACCCTTTGTTTAAGACTATGTTCGACGGAAACGCGACACGACATGACATCGTCATGTCAATATGGACATGTATGGAAACATTTAGGCGTTTCCTACTGTATTTTGAAGTGTCTGTGACGCTGATGGCAAGGACTTCCGGACTGTCCATTTTTCTTAGGTTCTAGATAACACTTTGTAGAGTTGTGAGGACAGGTTCCCCTGTTACAAGAAAAATCAGATCTCTTTGGTGAACGAAGAAAGAAAGAGAAGCTTAATGGTGTATGTGATGTCTCGTGGAACCTTTTTTGTTGTAGCTAGTGTCAATTTTAATTAATTTTTCTTCACTAAACTGCTGATTAAAAAATCTTTCATGTAGCTAGGGTATTGGATTATACTCCTTTTTTTTGCATTTAATTCAATTCAAAAACGGGGATATGCAGTTATGCATTTAATTAATTAGGATTGGACATTCAATTAATTGCACACTAATCTGCTTTTACTATCTTCTTTTGTGGATTATAGAAAAGGAATCTGAATAAATTAGGATTTTGTTTTAATTTAATCATTGAAAAGGTGGATTTAGATCACACAATTGTCCTTTATATGCCTTTGATTATATAATTGAAGAGAGAAGATTTATATACTAGTTCTAATTTAGAAAACTGTTGTGGACTATTTTTACTTCCTGAAGAAAAACTGTAAACCATACATAAGTTACTTGCTATACTATTGATGATCATGAGCCTAATTGTTAGAAGCTTTAGTTTCGCTGTCTTGGTACTGTGTCTAATATTATGCCATTCCTAGTTCTTCATATATTTCTTTGTAGTTTGTACTTTTGATATACCAAATTACTTTGTTAACCTGCCTCCTTTTTTAGTTTCACTTTCTGGCCTTCTACCTTTTTATCTTCATATAAAAATTGAGAAATTTTATCTGTCAGTACCCAGTTATCAGAACCTTTTTTTTTTTAGACTACAGTTATCAGAACTATTTTGAGATGTGTTTCCTACTTGCCTTCTTTGATTTGCCCATAACCTCACCAAATTGCAGAAAACTACCTCCCACTTCCTCCACATTTGCACTTAAATACCATATACATTATTATCTAGCACTTGTAACCACCAAATTCTTGAAATTAAAAGTTGAGTATCCTCCATCAAGTTCAAAACCATTTTCTTGATTGGTCCTTTCTGGTTCATTACAATGATGCCACTTATGTTAATGGACTAGATGACAGAATTAATGGAGAAGACAGTTTTTAGCATTATTGTTGGTATTTAACTGCCAGTATCTATAAATTGGAGATATATAAGTGGCAGAAAGAAAAGTACTTTGTTGCCCAAAATCAATGTAAGTTGGAGGTGCTTTTCTACAATTCTTCTCACGCTCTAGGAAGTAGAAATTCGAGGTACTATTTTTTTTTGCATTTTTGTCTCATGTTCTAGAAAGTAATCATGTTCCTGGAAACAAGGATATGGGTAGGTCTTCAAAATATGTCCTTACAACTATTTATATAATTTCAGTTGTTAAATAGGATTGTTGATTGTACAATGTGGACTAGTTAATCTTTCAGCGAGATGCAATAACATAGTTTCCAACCTTAGGCCTGCTATATGCTTTGTGATCAGAAGATAGAAAGTTCCACTTTTGAAGTTTTAAGCTCTAGCTAATCATTCAGCGTTCCCTTATGAACAGCTTTTGCATCATAGAAGGTCCAGAAATGGTTCAAGATTTTGTGCAGATGCAGTCACAAGAAATTCAAGACAATATTAGAAGTCGACGTAACAAAATTTTCCTCCTCATGGAAGAGGTAAACAACGGCATTCTATTTGTGAAATGTCCATTGTCATTTGGATAAGATGCAAAGAAATCTTGTCATTATTTTCACATTAGAAAGGATGATGATGGAAACTATTAATTTTCTTTTGGCTTTTGCTTATGCTCTAGTTTGCAATTTTAGGTTAGGCGACTGCGAGTGCAACAGCGCATAAAAAGTGCTGAATTTGTTAATGGGAGCAGTGAGGAAAATGAGATGCCTGACATGCCATCTACTATTCCTTTCCTTCCTCATATGGTGATTGTCTGATGGTTCTTTTTGTGTCTCCAACACTGTCATGATTTTTTATTTTTTTTAACTTTTAGCATGTACCTATTCTAATTTTTTGTATATATTGCTGAACCAGACCCCGAAGACATTGAAGCAGTTATACCTGACATCATTCTCTTTTGTTAGTGGGATTATTGTTTTTGGAGGTCTTCTTGCACCAATTGTAAGCTCTGTCTTCATTATCTTCTCTATTTATTCTTTGTTTTCTCTTACCATCTTAAAGCTTAACGTTTCTTGTGCATAAGTTATGCACTGACTTCACACCTCTAGTTCATCTTGGTGCATTTCAGACTTTCAGTAAGCTAAACTGCAACTTTGAGCATATTGCTTCAATTTATGTTACCAAAACCTTTTAATATGCATTGTGCACTGATTCTTAACTTCGAACAACTCATCAGAAGTTACTGTATTCAATTATGTCAATATTCATATTTGGAGCCTTTGTGGTGTTATATATATTATTTTTTAAAGTAAATATTCATATTTGGAGCATTTCTGGCATATTATTTATGAACTACTTCCTTACTATGATTTTAAATAATATTATATTGTTCCTTTTTACCTGCCTTGTATGTTTTCATTATTTTCCTTGCTTTGTATATTATGCATATCTTCATGCAATATGAATCTCTCAATCCACTAGGTATGATTAGAATTACCATGGGATACATAACCTGAACTGTATTGTGGATGATTGCATCTCTGAGCGACAACAAACTAAGGAACTGATTACTTGGATGGTCATAGTGGTTCAGCATATCCTCTTAATACTAAGGGGTCGTGTTAAGTGAGATTATATTTGAGAATTTACAGATTGTGAAGAACATAGAAGGGAAGAGATTGAAAGTTCTTTTAATCTGAGGCATTCAAGTGCTGAGCTCAGGTGATACTGGCTAAGCACTAGTTACCCAATTATCTCAAAAGAAAATAATCTGAGACATGCCTTAAGAAAATGGATGAAGCTCTCGTGGAATCATGTTGATATTCTGTGTTCTAAGAGTCGCTTGTTTCTCATTGCTATGTTCTTCCAATTATCATGCTATAATATGTAGCAATAGTAACATACCCCACAAATCCTATGTAAACTTTGCCGGACTTTTCTGAATGCTCTGTACTATTCATTCCTATAGAGGGTTTGTTAAGCATCTTAGTTCAACTTCTCTTGTATCTATGATCTTCCTTTAGTTTGAACATGTGCCTTTGACATGTCACAAAACATGTTTGTTATGCATGATTCTACCAGTCTAGATACTCAGTTCACTTGTACCCCATTTTTGGTTGGTGCAACTCATATGCTTCTGCCAATGTCCTCCACTGGCATCTCATTCTAGTTTTATCAGATGCTGTAAAAACTCAAAACAATTTTCTCTGCAGCTGGAACTGAAATTAGGATTGGGTGGTACTTCCTATGAAGATTTTATACGAAATATGCATTTGCCACTGCAGTTAAGGTAAGCCTTTGACATTATCCTGAGTGCATTTCTCACATAAAATCTTCTGAAATTTGTCTTTTTGCAGTCAGGTTGATCCCATAGTGGCATCCTTTTCAGGTGGTGCAGTGGGTGTAATATCGGCCCTGATGTTGATTGAAGCCAACAACGTGGAGCAACAAGAAAAGAAGAGATGCAAGTACTGCAACGGTACAGGTATGTCATTTTCAATGTAATTTGCATGTTGAGAAGGAGAACTTCAGGAGCTGTTTTGATGAACTTAGACCCATGAAAGGTATTCCAGGGTCTGTTATAGATGGCAATTGCTTCTCCTTGCTGTGATTGTTTGATATCATGCTAAATGATTTTAAGTCTAGGATGTGTACACGCCCCCTCCCCCCCCCCACCCAAAAAAAAAAAAAAACCCAAGTTTGTATTTTTTTTGTCTACTGTATATTTGACATATTCTTGTAGCCTAGCTCATGTCTACTTCATTAACCAACTAAGCTTGAGCTTCAATTTCCTTAACAAAACGAGCTTTGACCAGGAAACTAAGCGTGTTAGCTCATGAACAATCTCGGCTTGCAAAGTGCCTCAAACCACATCTAACGAGCACAATCAAGCAATTTGTGAGCTGTTGTAAGTCCACTTGGGAGACTATAGCTCATGCTTAAACAATGTTTTCAAGCTTGAGTTTGGCAGCTCGAGCTTGAGCTAAGTTTCATAATTTTGAGCTCGAGTTTGTGCAACGCGAAAATTTGAACCTCAAGTCTCTTGACCGAGTTCTCAGCTCGATAATTTCATGCCATAAATGAGCGGTGCTTGAAAATGCCAAGTTTTACTTGATTCAGCTCGATTAGAGCCCTACTCATATATCAAGGAAGTGGAAGAGAAGGTCACTTTATTGTACCAAGACTTGGAATATCTCTAGGCCCAACCTCTTATCATGGGAGGTAAAGTACATGTAAAGTCAATCACGACCTAACTCCGGCTTAACTCACTAAAAGCTCACTATTCGATCCAGCTTACAAACTTGACAATGAATGGAATCATACATTTTTGTTAAGAATTTATTTATATGGGTATATAATATGGTTATACAAGAAATTAGGCTTACGGGCTCATAAATAAGCTAATTTATCATTCTTAATTAACTTTTTATTGTCTATACAAAAGTCTATACATAATGAAGGAAAAACAAACAACAATTTCATTGTTTTGAAAATAATAATTTAGAAGCAACTTATCCACCTATACATAATGGAGGAAAAACGAACAACAAATTCATTGTTTTGGTCCTGCTAGTAAAACTATTTTAGTTTGGGCCCCCTTTGTCAGAAACATGTTTTTCTCTTCTGACGCTAGATTGATACTAGTTCTTTTGTGCTCAATTTACGTTTTTCAACAAATGGTATATTATATACGCAATAATGTGCTGTCTTCTGTAACACTAGGATATCTGGCATGCGCTCGATGTTCTGCTAGTGGTGTATTCGTGAGCACGGAAGCAGTTTCCATAATTGGTAGCTGTGATCATCCTTTGAGCCCTCCTTCAACTAACAGATGTCAAAATTGCTCAGGAGCTGGAAAGGTACATGTCCTTTGATGAATGACAACTTATTGTTGCACAACCTCTAGATCGATTAAACATACTTTTGAGCATCTATAAAGACTGACTGGCAATTTTTTGTTGCAGTGTAAATGAGTTCTTAGGAATATTACCTATTATTCTGTATCATTTCTTGTCTGCTTATTTGCCAATTAATATTGTTAATAGTTTGTTGAGAGTTGCATTTGCTTGACTATTTGCTTTTACCCAGTTTTAACTTTTAAGTACATGTCAAACTGCTTTCTTTTCTTCTCAGGTCATGTGCCCCACATGCCTTTGCACAGGGATGGTAATGGCAAGTGAACATGATCCTCGGATAGATCCGTTCGACTAAAAAGGACGACATCTTGTAAGTGTTGTTGTACCAGAATGTGTTGGTTCCTCAATGTTGGTGGCTCTTGGTACTGGGATCAATATCTGTAAGAATGTATGCAATAGCTTAACACTGTCATAGCCCTCGTTGATGATACGAGGTGGAGGTTGCTTCTGATTTGGTGTGGCAATTGAGTTGCGTGATCCATGTATGCCTTAAAAAGCAACATTAAATATATTAAATGAAAATAATCTGACTGATCCATGTATGCCTTAAAAAGCAACATTAAATATATTAAATGAAAATAATCTGACTGATGGATATTTGACTTGAGGTAGTTTGATGTTGAGAAACTCTGCTGTTATTGTTCACTTGTATGGACTAGTAGCATCGGACAATTTCTTTTGTAACCTTGGAGAGATTAATTCTCCCAAAAAATTCTAGGAGAGTTTAATTATCAAATAGGGGTTTCAGGTTTCTCTTATGATGGTTTCTGATATAGCACTAGTTAAACTCTTGAACATACTTTTGACAATGCTTGATCATTTTATCAATCTTGAAACTTGTTTGTTTTTGGTAATTTTCCTGCTGGATTTGCTAGCATACAGATGAAGGGGATCCCCTTGGTGTTGATACTTTTGCATTAAATTTGAAGGACAAAAAGTTTGCACACTGTCATCTGGTGTGTATTGGGCCGGGCCGCAGTCCGAGTCAACCAGGTTCGGTCTAGGCCGGGTTCAATCCGAGAGGAGAGGTGGGCCGGGCCGGCGGCCCGATCATAAAAAATTCCGATCTAGTCCGGGCCCATGATTTGTTCAGGAGAGGACCGGGTTGAACCGGTCTGGGTTCGGACTGGTTCACGGTCGGGCCGGTTTTATTTTTTTATTTTTTTTCCGTTTGTTTTTATATTTTTTATATATAATCTATATGATATAACTTATATGTTAATAAATTCAAGTTAAAATTTATAGGATTTTGTTACTAAGTTGTTTTTGTATAATTTGAAATTTATAAGTTATTTGTTAGAAAGTTTTTTATATAACTTTAAGTATAAATTTATTTGAAATTTATAAGTTATATGTTAAGTATAATTTGAAATTTAAAAGTTATATGTTTAGTATAATTTAAAATTTATAAATTTATTTGTTAGAAAATTTATTTAATTTTTTTTATATCAATATTTGTATAACTTTAAGTATAAATTAAAATCTAAATATTTATAAGTTGGAATTTTTTTTATTAACTTATACAAATTGTATCAATATTTTTTTTTGAATTTAAATATAAATTTATAACTTGAAATTTAAAGAAGTTATTTATATAGACATCAAGAAGTTAATTATAAACAACTAACAATATTAAGTAAGAAAAAGATGAATTTTTTTTATTAATGGCCATAAAATTACAAATGTATTATAACATTAAGTAACAAAAAAAAGAAACTTGTAAATGATATTTTATTTGCATAAAACTTGTAAAAAATGTACAAGACTTTTTAAAAAATTCGTCGTCCATCTTTCGTTGAAGTTTATTGCTCAACTCCTCCTTCAGTAGAGTCATATATAGTAAGAGATTGAAAGTCCAGCTCTGATGTATCGGCACTTTCATCTCTTGAGTCTTGAATTCTTTTTTCAACACGGGTCCAATCTTGAACGCAGACACAAGCTTCCAAAATATCTGGCAGCAACCGACTCCTCTTCTTGCTTAGCATCCTTGAACCTGCACTAAAACAAGATTCCAATGCTACCGTGGACACCGGACCAGTAGAATATCGCGTGCTATAGAAGAAAGTACATGATACGTTTTTTCGTGTCTCTTCCACCGTTCTAAAATTGAATAATAAGATGAGGAATCATCTTCATCTTCTTCATAAGAATTTAGATATAAGGGCAATTCTTATGTAGGTTGGGAATTTTTTTTTTCTTCCTTTGCAGTACACCTTTAGCATATGATAATTTAGACATAAAATTAGAGCTACTACCTTGAACGGTTGTACCAGGTTGGGTGGATACAACTTTTTCTTCATATAAAGCAATTAAACTATCTAAAACATCCATAATTTCTACTTTCAAACTACATACGTCAACTCTCATATAATCTTGAAAATCGTCTAATAAAATATGTACTCCATCTAATTTAATCTTAGGATCAAAAACCGAAGCCAAACAATATAGAAAAGGTAAATTACCCCAATATTTTTTAAATTTGGCTTCCATTTTGACAACAACATAATCAAAACCAGAAACATTTCTATATTTACAAAATAAATGAGACATTTTAAGAATTTCTGTTAAAGCTAAAGGAGAAGTTGGATAATAAACTCCAGATATAATACATGTAGTATTACATGTAGTATTGTAAAATAATTCTAAAAATTCAAAAATAGACGAAGCAATTAATCAATCATTCTCAGTTACTTGATAATCAAAACTAAGATTAGCATTACAATAATGTGTAATAACATCTTTAAACTAAATGGAAGATTGCAACATTAAATAAGTAGAATTTTATCTATGTGATACATCATTAACAAATCGTCTAAAAGTAACAACATATTGTGTACATAAAATTTTAAAAGCTTGTTGTCTACTTGAAGAAGAGTTCAAACAATGTAAACATTATCTAAGATTTTCTAAATTTAGTTGAAAGAATTCAAGACATTCTTGTACAATCAAATTAATAATATAACAAGCACATCTAACATGAAAAAGTCTACCTTCTAACATAGGCGTAAATTACGTTTTAAAAATATTAATAGAAGCAGTGTTATTACTAGCATTATCAAAAGAAATCGAAACTATTTTATTGTGAATATCATATTCACGCACAAATTGGATTACAACGCCACCGATTACAGCATCGGTATGTGAAATTATAAAGGCCTTAGACAAATGATGCATTTTTGTAACATTCATCTTTGATCTATATAATGTGCTCTGATACAAATATATATAAGCATAATTTTGCTTAATAGTCCATATATCAAAAGTTAAAGCTAATTTACTAACATGCATAAAACTTTCTTTCAAAGCATCCTTATCTTTTTTTTAAAAAACCAGAGCCTCTGCTCTAGCAGTAGATCTAGAAACTTTAGTAAAATAAGGATTAAGAGTATTACTTGCATAATTATAATAGAAATCACTATCACTAAATGTAAATGGTTGTTCCTTACATATCATATATCTTGCTAACTCAGTCTTGTTACGAGCATCAGAATAAGTAAAGTCACCTAAAAAAGATCCTTGACCACCAGTACTTAGCTGTGTTTGTGTAGCCTGCAGTGTGTCTTTGTCATAGCAACTTTCGTATTATCTTTTTAAAGTGCCCGTGCCATTTTTTTTTCATTTGTAAACCCGCTTACATTTCTTACATTCCGCAGCTTTAGGTATTTGTCACGCCCCAGTCCCAAAATATACGGAACTAGGCCACGTGGCATTGGCCAGCTGACACGTCACTAAGGGAATACCCAATTTAATGAACCCAAAGTGATGTGCTACGCTGTCCTAAAATACTACAAGTCTAGTTACAGGTAATTCTATCTCATCCACAATAATAACAGGAAAAATGCTGGATATATAGATGCTAAATCTGAAATGTCATATACAACCCAGATAAAGTCAGGTGGGAACAATCCCACTACAAAAAGTAAGCAGAAGTGAAATAAGATAAACTAGCACAACATCCTCAAAATATGTAGCTCCAACTCCAGGGTACTCAGGTAGACTCTGACGGCATCTCCTCTAACTCCATCTCAAGGGCATGTCCAGACTCCTGTCAAGGTCCAGGTACTGTGGGGTGGAATGTCTCAGCTAAACCTGGCAGGGAACCAGGTCCTCAGAGGGACGTAACAAGATACAGAAAAATAACATGCCATGTATGTAAATACTAAATAAATAAATACAGGGTGCTAACCATCTAAGTGAAATGCAATTTGAGACAACCTAGTACGTATGGGAATTGTGTGGCTAGACATATGCTGACGTAATTCACCAATCTGTAGTGACTGGCTAGTATATGCCACATATGCCCCCGTTCAAGGGCACTATACAATTTTCCATCTACGATGAGTATGGTCACATGAATATATATATAATCATCCGTATCACTCCGTCGAGTGCGGCACATGATAAAGAGGTGGGTGTCCCATACGTATTTTAGTCGTTCTCCCCGCCCAATGTAACTAAAAGTCAAGTTGTACATTTCCTGAATTATTCTAATCCGTGATGCGGGTCACACGTACTGGTAGCTAATCACATACGCAGCTCGCATCCCAATATGCATTGCAACCATGTTGCGTGTTCCCGTGATAGGGTCTAGGAGAATATCAGAATACTCTCACAGCTGTTGGTGAGTCTGTAATACTAAGTTAATTATATTAAATGTCAACATAACAGCTGACTATACCCAAGGCAGTCTCAGGTAATCATGGTATATGAAATACAGAAATAAGAGCATATAACATTATAGAGAATTTAAACAGTAACTTGGCAAGGTATACTTGCCTACTCCCTGATAGTGTTGATAACCTGATCTCGCAGTCAGATTTAAGGTTGCTGGTGACAGAGGGTCACTGGCTGTGCTGAAGGTGGTTTCTGTTAAAACAGACAGGGTTCGTGAATATCAAGGCTGTAATACAAAGTATATATATATACTTATATACACATATATAAATATATATATAGTATGTATATATATAGATATAATAGTATATATAGTATATAAAGAACAGACAAATGCAGGTATTTATTATAATAGTAGCAGGGTATATCCACTGTAAAATATATATAATAATATAATATAATCAGGGTGTATCCACTGATATATATATATAAGGAAATAAAAGACAGGGCAGAAAAGTAAACACATATGTATATTTATGTACTGTATTATCCAGTACAGTATAATATATGTAATATATATAGATCATATATATATACATAGATATATATATATATATATATACATATATATAATAGAAAGAAAATGACAGTGCAGGAATTTAAATATATATAAATGCTGTACTATTCAGCAATATTACCAGGGTCTATAGGTGACCACTGTTATATATAGTAGTATATATTAGCAGTGTATATATAACACTGATATATATATACATATATTATATAAATAAATGGAATAGGTGCATATATATATATATATATATATATATATATATATATATATATATATATATATATATATAATGAAAAATAAAATGCATAGTATATATAATTCATATATAGAATATATATATAAATATATGTATACACATATATTCATATATACTATAGTTATATATATATATAATGAGATATATATATATATATATATATAAATATGCATAGTATATATACATATATAATAAATTATATAGTATAGATATACTGTATATAAACAGTACATAATATATAATATGTATTATATATTATATAGGTAATAGTATATAGATAATGAATACATATATATATATTGATATATATATACATATATGTATATATGAATAGTAAATATATATATATATATATATATATATATATATATATATATATATATATATATATATATATATAAATACAGAAAATATAAATACATATAATATACTGTATATACAATATTTAATATATAATTAATACATAATTAAATACATAGGAATATATATTAATATACATATTAATATATATAGATATATACATATATTTATATAGATATATATACATATATACATGTATGTAGATATATTACGTATTTTCGTATAGTATGGGTATATTATACCTGACAGGTGGCGGGGGGGGTCCACGGCGGGTCTCCGGCGGGAGGACGGTGGCTGAGTCGACGGCGGCTGGCCGGAGGGTGGCCTGCAACAGCAGCAGCAGTTAACAACAGCAGCAGTGGAGGTGGCTTCCGTAGGCTGCTGCGGCGTCAGCGGCGGCGGGGGTGGCCGTACAGGCGGTCAGGACGGAGGAGGAGGTCGGGGTGGAGAGGTCTGGGGCGGTGGCGGAGGTCGGAGGCTGCCGGAGGGGCGGTGGGGAACTGTCGGGGTAGCTCGGGATGCAGTCGGGGTAGGTCGGTGGTGGTGCTGCGGAGGCTGTCGACGGCGGAGGAGGCGTCGTGGGGCAGCGAGGAAGTGGGGGTCGGGTAGAGGGAAGCAGGGCGAGTCGAGTGAGGGTGGTGGTGGCGGAGCACGGTGGCCGGAGGCGGCGGTGGGAGGAGTTCGGGTGGTGGGGCTACTGTCGGGCAGGGTGGGGGCTCGGGTGTGTGGCAGCTGCCCAGGGCGGAGCAGGCGGCCAGAGGAGCGGTGGCTTGGCCGGAGGGGAGAGGGGGTCAGGGCGGAGGTTTGGCCGAAGTTGGGTCGGAGGCGGTGGCCGGTGGTGGCTAAGAGAAGTCTGGGAATGAGAGGGGGGTGTTTAGGGTTTATGTAGGTTTTACCCCCAATGGCATTTTCGTAAATAGTTAGAAATCCTAGGGTGTTTTGGTAATTTTGTAATTTAGGATATTTTCTAATAGATTTTTCTGGATAATAATGCCACATGTAAGTGTTAGGTTGTCTAGCCAATGAGGTTAGGCCACCTCACATACATTTTTACATAAAAACCCTTGACTTTTCATAAATTGCATAAAAGTCCAAAAATTGGGAAATTGCGCAATTATAAAATTTGTCTGGAAAATCACCTGGTTCTAAAAATTACTAAAATTCACAGAATTGAGAGGGAAAGCTGGGGAAGTGTCCTGGGCTGTGGGGCTGAGCCTGGGCAGATGCAGGGTCTGATTCTGCAGGTGATACGGGTCACCGTATTTATTATTTAATAAATACTGCGCACGGTGTTCACTAATTATTTAGGGGCAGTTAGGGTCATAATTTTTCTACGGTGTCAATACGATAATTGTAATACAATTAGAGTAGAATATTATCGTATTTTTGTTTGGGCAAAACAGGTGCCTACTGGTCCTCAAATCCCTAAGGGTACAGAGATGGGTAAAGAGCAGAAAAATAAAATAGGGATTAAATACGTACGTTTGTAACGATATTTGTGCGACTAAAACGAAGCAAAAAACTAGGTTTCTGGGAGTTGCTAAAAATACAGAAATGTAGTCTAGCAAGCCTAGGGCAGGGATGTGAAATTAGTTTAGGATTAACAGCTAGTGTGAGGCCCTAATTAATTGTGTAATGAACAGGTGCACCATCAATAGAATATATAGTAAATAAATTTTTAAAAAGTTGCACTAATTCTAATTAACTAAAAATAATATTAAAATACTAAAATCTGGTCGAGGGAGTTTACAATCTACCCTCCTTAGAATATTTCGTCCTCGAAATAAAAACAAACATATAAGGAGAACGAAAGATTGATTGATTCGAAATATCAGGACATAGATAGCTGAAGATTGATTTGAAATATTTTGGACATACCCTGATCTGGGAATAGATGGGGGAAACATTATCGAATATTCTCTTCCCGTTCCCAGGTTGATTTGCCTGGTGCATGATATTTTCATGCAATATGAACTAGAGGAACGTAATACAACGTATGGTAGGTAGCGAAAGTCATTTTTTTAAAAGAACAGTTTTAAACTGCAATCTAATCTAATAATAGGGTTTGGTAATTTCCCAAAAAACAATAGAAATGGCTACAGAAACAATACACTTCATTTTTATACTAAATACGAGGTTTCTTCCTTCCGAAATAAGGGAAGACGGAAAGCAGTAATCAAGAGTTCAAGGGGAAGGTAATAGATTAGAAGTATGGAGATTCAAGGTGTTTAAAGAATTCAATGGGAATTGTCAAGGCAGTTGTGGATGGAAATGTTATTCTGGTAATCTCTATTCACATATTCGTATTAGCACAGTTATGTAGCTGATATGATATGCGCATAGAGTAAGTACCTCTGTCTACTAATCACTATATATTTTAATCCACTTAAAGTAGTTATGCGAAGGGCGAACCAAGTGCAGTATGGTTGATCAGACCGTCATACACTGATTCTGAAATGTATTAGTGTAGTACTCCAATAATACATAATTAATGAACAAGCTTGATAAAGAATAAGCTTGCAAAACTAGGCTATAATAGCAGAGCATAATTTAAGGTAGTATAAGTACGCTAGATTATGATGTGAGATGTACAAAAATAATTCAAAAAGACAAGATTCTACAATCTCTACAGTTATTATTCTAACTTCTTGTCTAGGTCGCTAGTTGATCTAAAAGAGATATGGTTTTCTAAGTTCTACAACCTTAATATACACTATAGGTTGTCCGCATAAAACAGAGATTTAAGCACATGACTTGTATCCAGAGCATACCTCCTTAATTGGGATGCGTGGAAGACGTCATGTACTTCTTCCAATGTCTGAGGTAATGCTATCTTGTAAACAACTTCTTTGATGCGTTCCAACACATCGAAGGGTCTGATGTACCTCGAGCTTAGTTTTCCTCTTCTTCCAAGTCTGTTAGTTCTCGGGTAGGTGAAAACACATGTCCTCCTATTTTACTTTATGTGTACCTTTTATCCAAATTTTATGGGTATCACCAGGTTTATAATAGGTCGTACATTATTGATAGTTTCCTGATGTTTTTCTTAAGGCTAACATCTGTCTACCCTCTCTCCTGTAATTAATCTATTGGTGAAATCACGAGACTAGAAGTTACTGACTCCCCTAATAAGTCATGTATATCAAATCTAATTTGGAAACTACCTGTAGTACTCAGCTATCACTTCATTCATATGCTTGAGCTTATCAATCAATGTATAGCAATCTACCTATATGTGTTTGCTTAGTCCTGATCATTATCTAAGGGTGGAAAATAATTTAGGTCGGATACTATAAGTCATCAGGTGACTAGGGTTAACCAATATGATTTGCTATCCTAGGTACTATCTATTTCTGAATGGGTAACTTGGTGGTCTAAGGATGACGTTTCTCTTCCCGTAGTCTAGGATAGTATTTGTACTTGGCTTAGCCAGTCCATGTCTAAGACAACGTCGAGGTTTAGTATTGAAAGTACCGAGAATCGCGTCCTCATTACGCTACTATACATGACTACTAGCATGCTTTAGTAATGTTGGTAACTGGAACAATGCCTCTTCCGGTAAACCTGGCTATTTGCATGGGTACGAAACTACTAGATGTGAAGACAGTGTAGCATTGAAAAATAATACGGTTTGCTGGTAATAATGCGACTATAATGGTACCTGAAATGGTTTTACCTTCCGGTTTGTTGTCTGGCTAGGTAGTACTGCGTGTCTTGGGTGGCCAAGGGTGGTCCCCTCTGAAATCTTCCAGATACTGGGGAATGCTGACCTCTAGTAGGGGGTTGCATTCTCTGGGCTGGTGCTACTGGTCCTTGCCCGTTCTGGAGTGCTGCTTCTCTGTGTTGTGGGCAGTCTCTGGCCCTATGCTGATTATCTCCACATATCAAGCATAGTCTATACTTCCTTCAACAGTTTTTGGCATAATGTCCTTTATTGCCACAATGGTGACAAGTCGAAAATTTCTTGGTTTGATATGACCCCGTCTGGTGTCGTGTCTGATTTCCCGGGTGACGGATTGGTCCTCCTGCTCCAGTCTGGTCTCTGGCTAGTATGGTTGGATTTGAACATCTTGCTTCTCGGCCAATGGCTTCTTGTATTCTTGCCTCTGAAAGAACTTCTTCGTAGGAAATCCTTGACTGTGCGGTGGTATGCCCCTGGAGTTCGGGGGTAAGGCCGTGATGGAACTTCACAGCCTTCTTCAACTCGGTTGGTATTAAGATGGCACCGAATTGACTTAGTCGACTGAATTCTGCATCATAAGCGTCGACGGTCATATTTCCTTGTTCCAAATGCAGGAACTGGGAGTACAGATCATCTCTGACCGTGGCTGGGAAATATTTTGCATTAAAATATTCTAGAAATTTTTCCCAAGTATGGTTCTTGTCCGTGCTGCGCTCTATAGATTCCCACCAGTGATGGGCGTTGCCGAGGAGTAGGGTCCTTACTGCGGTCATCCATAGGTCAGGGTGAAGTTGTGAACCTTCTAGCAGTATTTCCGTATTGGAGATCCAGTCTGAGATCTCCTCCGGAGTTTCATTGCCCTTAAAAGTTCTCGGGCTCATCCGGCTAAAGCCTTGGACAGTGCTAGCTGGTTGGACAGGGGCTGGTGCTACTTCCTGGGTAGGATCCTGGTGATGGTACGAGGTTGTTGGATTGACCAGCATCCTTCTCGGAGATTGGTCTCTCGGGGTTGTTGGTGTCCTTTGGACATCTGGCGAGAGGTCTGTTGCTTGGTCAGTCCCATTAATCGCAGTTTCCCTGGGTATGTCCATATTTCTGAAGAAAATAGAAAAATTTAGAAAAGTACGAAGGAAATAATAATTGATACTCAAGCAGGATGCAAAATTTATGGATGAAGTCGGTGTGGATGAGACCTAGTATTCCTATCCTATTGCAGGTTTGCTGAACATGATATCATGCTACTAGCAATTAACTAGACCTGCATGGGCCACCACTAAAATCGTGTCACGCCCCAGTCCCAAAATATACGGAACTAGGCCACGTGGCATTGGCCAGCTGACACGTCACTAAGGGAATACCCAATTTAATGAACCCAAAGTGATGTGCTACACTGTCCTAAAATACTACAAGTCTAGTTACAGGTAATTCTATCTCATCCACAATAATAACAGGAAAAATGCTGGATATATAGATGCTAAATCTGAAATGTCATATACAACCCAGATAAAGTCAGGTGGGAACAATCCCACTACAAAAAGTAAGCAGAAGTGAAATAAGATAAACTAGCACAACATCCTCAAAATATGTAGCTCCAACTCCAGGGTACTCAGGTAGACTCTGACGGCATCTCCTCTAACTCCATCTCAAGGGCATGTCCAGACTCCTGTCCAGGTCCAGGTACTGTGGGGTGGAATGTCTCAGCTAAACCTGGCAGGGAACCAGGTCCTCAGAGGGACGTAACAAGATACAGAAAAATAATATGCCATGTATGTAAATACTAAATAAATAAATACAGGGTGCTAACCATCTAAGTGAAATGCAATTTGAGACAACCTAGTACGTTTGGGAATTGTGTGGCTAGACATATGCTGACGTAATTCACCAATCTGTAGTGACTGGCTAGTATATGCCACATATGCCCCCGTTCAAGGGCACTATACAATTTTCCATCTACGATGAGTATGGTCACATGAATATATATATAATCATCCGTATCACTCCGTCGAGTGCGGCACATGATAAAGAGGTGGGTGTCCCATACGTATTTTAGTCGTTCTCCCCGCCCAATGTAACTAAAAGTCAAGTTGTACATTTCCTGAATTATTCTAATCCGTGATGCGGGTCACACGTACTGGTAGCTAATCACATACGTAGCTCGCATCCCAATATGCATTACAACCATGTTGCGTGTTCCCGTGATAGGGTCTAGGAGAATATCAGAATACTCTCACAGCTGTTGGTGAGTCTGTAATACTAAGTTAATTATATTAAATGTTAACATAACAGCTGACTGTACCCAAGGCAGTCTCAGGTAATCATGGTATATGAAATACAGAAACAAGAGCATACAATATTATAGAGAATTTAAACAGTAACTTGGCAAGGTATACTTGCCTACTCCCTGATAGTGTTGATAACCTGATCTCGCAGTCAGATTTAAGGTTCCTGGTGAGAGAGGGTCACTGGCTGTGCTGAAGGTGGTTTCTGTTAAAACAGACATGGTTCGTGAATATCAAGGCTGTAATACAAAGTATATATATATACTTATATACACATATATAAATATATATATAGTATGTATATATATAGATATAATAGTATATATAGTATATAAAGAACAGACAAATGCAGGTATTTATTATAATAGTAGCAGGGTATATCCACTGTAAAATATATATAATAATATAATATAATCAGGGTGTACCCACTGATATATATATATAAGAAAATAAAAGACAGGGCAGAAAAGCAAACACATATGTATATTTATGTACTGTATTATCCAGTACAGTATAATATATGTAATATATATAGATCATATATATATACATAGATATATATATATATATATACATATATATAATAGAAAGAAAATGACAGTGCAGGAATTTAAATATATATAAATGCTGTACTATTCAGCAATATTACCAGGGTCTATAGGTGACCACTGTTATATATAGTAGTATATATTAGCAGTGTATATATAACACTGATATATATATACATATATTATATAAATAAATGGAATAGGTGCATATATATATATATATATATATATATATATATATATATATATATATATATATATAAATAATAAAAAATAAAATGCATAGTATATATAATTCATATATAGAATATATATATAAATATATGTATACACATATATTCATATATACTATAGTTATATATATATATATATAATGAGATATATATATATATATATATAAATATGCATAGTATATATACATATATAATAAATTATATAGTATAGATATACTGTATATAAACAGTACATAATATATAATATGTATTATATATTATATAGGTAATAGTATATAGATAATGAATTGTAAGCCCCTGATTTTTCAAAAATTTTAAATTGGGATTTTTCACAATTTTCTGGAATTTTCTGGGAATTTTTCTGTAATAAAAATTTAGGGTTTTAATTATTACATGATTTTTAATTGATAATAAATAACATTAAAATATTATAAAAATAATATTTTTGGGTGTAAAATGGAAAACTGGACTTAGGGTAATTTTTCTGGATTTTTCTGGGCCTCAGACCTATTTTTAAATGCCTCAAAAATATTTTTAATTAATTATTTAATTAACTGTTTATTTATTATTATTATTATTATATTTATTTATTTATTTATTTCTCTTGGGCCGGCCCGGCCCAGTGGACCCGCCCAGCCCAGCCCGGCCGGCCCGGCCCCAACCATTGCCGGGTCGGGTCGGGTCAGACAACCCGACCCGCTAGCCACCCGGAGACCCGGTCTCCCCTCTCCCCACTCTGCCCCGCGTCCGGCGCCGCCACCCGCGCCCGCCGCGCCACGTCCCCGCTCCACCTGGCTCGCCTCCGCCTTCCCCCCACGACCCCGCCTTGCTCGGCTCGACTCCCAGCCGCTCCGCCCTATTTAAACCCCTCTCCCCCAGCCCTCTCCGGTCACCACCCTCCTCTCCGGCCACCCTGACCACCCGCCGCTCCTCCCTGCGCCACCTCCGTCACCGCCGTGCCCGCCCTCCTCCGGCGCTGCAGTCGCCTCCTCCGGCGCCCCCCCTCGACCACCGGCAGCAGCAGCAGCTGCCCCTTCCCCTCGAGCCGAGCCCCTCGCCGGCAGCAGCTTCCGGCGCCGCCCTCGACTCCGTTCACCTCCGCCTCGCCCCGGCGAACACCCCCGACCTCCTCCGGCCGGCCCGCCGCAGCTCCAGAAACCCTAACCCTAACCCTAGTTCCCAAATTCCGTGTCGGACACGACACGGACACGGGATTCTTCGGGTTTTTAAACCCAGTTCAGGTGCGCGTAGTTTCTTGCTCGTAGCTCAGTTTTCAATTCTGTAAATTGCGTTGCGAAGCCTGTATGACCCTCTCGGTGCCCGAATAAACCGCTCGGGGCATCGCGTCCTGTGGTGATCGCACACCGCGATCCAAAAACAGGAAAAACCAGACCCTGTTTCACCCCGGAACTGAGTACGCCCCGCCAAACGGGACGACTTGGTCGCGTGCGGTCTTCACATATACGTGCGCGCCGTCGATACGGACGTGTGAGAATTCGCGGAAGCTGATTCGGGTGTGCGTGCACACCGGAATCAACGCGTATCCGCGGACATCGCCCCGTATCCAACTTTTTTGCAATTTACCCTAACTTCGTGCACACTCGTCAGATCGAGACGTAACTTGTGCCATCGGACTCGTAGCAATACGCTGGTCCTGTGGGTCAAGTTTGGTTCGATTCTGAGAACGTTGACGAAATTGCGTGTCGTGGGCCCCACAGGCCCCGCTCGACGGGCGATTTCGTGATCGGCTCATCGGAATTCAATTCTGGAAGTTCCGTTGGGTTTGTATCATCGTTCCTGACTTGTTAACACTAAGTTTGGTGAATTTAGAGACCTTTGACCCTGACACGTTTTTTGGTGCAAAGCGGGCCCACATGCGGACCCCGTTTTGACCCGAAACTGCCATTTTTGCCCTTGTCTCCAAATTGGACCCAAGGACAGGCGTTTCTAGCTATTTGATATCTTCTGAGCATGATGGTAATGTTTATTTCAGCATCCGAACACATTTCTGGAAATTTCTCGGAGACACATAACTGTAATTGGATCCAAACATCAGGCAAGTACCTGCACTTCAGGTTTATTCTTTATATTGTGATAATTAATTTCTTGCTCTTCTAGCACCATTGGATGATTACACGTAGTGTTAGAACACTGGATTTTCATGTCTTGAATACTGGAGTTCATGTCTTGTTTTTCGTGTCGGGTGGGAGAATACTAAGGAGGCATGGAGTTTACCCTTTCCCCTGTATTGACTAATAGCTGTTGGTACACGACTGTCCATCAGCCGGATATCGATTATATTGTCTAATAGCCGTCTATGACGGCCGAATTAGCCTTATAAACCCCTACATGCCAACTATGTATTCTAAAACAAACACAAGTTCACGCAGATAGTTTCTGGTCTTGTTATATTTCTTGCTGACTGTTGTAGTTTCAATTCCTGTCTCATTTACTTCTGTTTTCTCATATTCCTGTTTATAGCATTAACTCTGGGATATTTATGTTTTCTTTATGCAATTTTCTCAATATGATACTCAATTTAATTGTCATAAATATTTAGTTTAATCTCGTTGTGCATTGTGTACTTTGCTCCTTTCCTGACTGGATCCGTTGATTTAGGCGATGATGAGGACTTTGCCCCCACCTATTATGGCCCCTATGAGGCAGCAGGTGATACAGTTGAGAAGCCGGTTCCCACTCAGGAGACTACCTTTGAGGAGTAGTCAACCAGTTAGCTAGTATTTTCTTTCAGCATGATACTCGGGTTTGTCCCCGATCTATCTTCTGGCTTTGTATTAACTGTGGATTTGGTTGTTACAGATTAAATATTATGAAATCCCAGCATTCTTATTCCTGTGATTATTCTTGCCTGTTTATTATTGTGGATGAGATAGATATTTAGTGATCCCAGAAAATGACCTAGACAGCGTACTACCGCCGATACTGCGGCGTAGGCTGGACGTACCCACGTACTCGTGCCCCAATATCCGGGTGCGGGTCGTGACATGAATACATATATATATTGATATATATATACATATATACATATATGTATATATGAATAGTAAATATATATATATATATATATATAAATACAGAAAATATAAATACATATAATATACTGTATATACAATATTTAATATATAATTAATACATAATTAAATACATAGGAATATATATTAATATACATATTAATATATATAGATATATACATATATTTATATAGATATATATACATATATACATGTATGTAGATATATTACGTATTTTCGTATAGTATGGGTATATTATACCTGACAGGTGGCAGGGGGGTCCACGGCGGGTCTCCGGCGGGAGGACGGTGGCTGAGTCGACGGCGGCTGGCCGGAGGGTGGCCTGCAACAGCAGCAGCAGTTAACAGCAGCAGCAGTGGAGGTGGCTTGCGGAGGCTGCTGCGGCGTCAGCGGCGGCGGGGGTGGCCGTGCAGGCGGTCAGGACGGAGGAGGAGGTTGGGGTGGAGAGGTCTGGGGCGGTGGCGGAGGTCGGAGGCTGCCGGAGGGGCGGTGGGGAACTGTCGGGGTAGCTCGGGATGCAGTCGGGGTAGGTCGGTGGTGGTGCTGCGGAGGCTGTCGACGGCGGAGGAGGCGTCGTGGGGCGGCGAGGAAGTGGGGGTCGGGTAGAGGGAAGCAGGGCGAGTCGAGTGAGGGTGGTGGTGGCGGAGCACGGTGGCCGGAGGCGGCGGTGGGAGGAGTTCGGGTGGTGGGGCTACTGTCGGGCAGGGTGGGGGCTCGGGTGTGTGGCAGCTGCCCAGGGCGGAGCAGGCGGCCGGAGGAGCGGTGGCTTGGCCGGAGGGGAGAGGGGGTCAGGGCGGAGGTTTGGCCGAAGTTGGGTCGGAGGCGGTGGCCGGTGGTGGCTGAGAGAAGTCTGGGAATGAGAGGGGGGTGTTTAGGGTTTATATAGGTTTTACCCCCAATGGCATTTTCGTAAATAGTTAGAAATCCTAGGGTGTTTTGGTAATTTTGTAATTTAGGATATTTTCTAATAGATTTTTCTGGATAATAATGCCACATGTAAGTGTTAGGTTGTCTAGCCAATGAGGTTAGGCCACCTCACATACATTTTTGCATAAAAACCCTTGACTTTTCATAAATTGCATAAAAGTCCAAAAATTGGGAAATTGCGCAATTATAAAATTTGTCTGGAAAATCACCTGGTTCTAAAAATTACTAAAATTCACAGAATTGAGAGGGAAAGCTGGGGAAGTGTCCTGGGCTGTGGGGCTGAGCCTGGGCAGATGCAGGGTCTGATTCTGCAGGTGATACGGGTCACCGTATTTATTATTTAATAAATACTGCGCACGGTGTTCACTAATTATTTAGGGGCAGTTAGGGTCATAATTTTTCTACGGTGTCAATACGATAATTGTAATACAATTAGAGTAGAATATTATCGTATTTTTGTTTGGGCAAAACAGGTGCCTACTGGTCCTCAAATCCCTAAGGGTACAGAGATGGGTAAAGAGCAGAAAAATAAAATAGGGATTAAATACGTACGTTTGTAACGATATTTGTGCGACTAAAACGAAGCACAAAACGAGGTTTCTGGGAGTTGCTAAAAATACAGAAATGTAGTCTAGCAAGCCTAGGGCAGGGATGTGAAATTAGTTTAGGGTTAACAGCTAGTGTGAGGCCCTAATTAATTGTGTAATGAACAGGTGCACCATCAATAGAATATATAGTAAATAAATTTTTAAAAAGTTGCACTAATTCTAATTAACTAAAAATAATATTAAAATACTGAAATCTGGTCGAGGGAGTTTACAGTATTGGTTTTTGATCTTTTTGGATCTAAAACCGGTGCGCCCTCACTATCAGTTACGAATATTTTTGTATAATATTTTCATAAAAATATTATTTCCTATTGACAATATTTGTAGCCATGTCCATACTCCTTTGTGTCGGTGGTGCAAAATCGGAAATATGATTATTTACAAACATATTATTATAATAATCATAATTTTCAAAATGTTGGTTTGAACCTTGTCCATCCATATTAAATTTTTTTTTTTATAAAATTTATAGCTAAATTAGTTACTTCTCTATCAAGAGAGAGAGAGAGAGAGAGAGAGAGAGAGAGAGAGAGGGGGGGGGGGGAGGGGGAAAGAAAAATCTCAAATCGGAAAAAAAAAATTATTTTGTAATATTAAAGTTACTTGTAACGTTTGCTAGAAGCCTCCAAAAGAAATCGCAAGAAAATGCATTGAGAGGAAAAAAGTTGGACTATAGTAATTGCTTTGCTTCTAAACATTGTAATTGACTTGCTTCTAAACTTTGTAAGAGAGGGAAAAAACTTTGTAGTGTTTATTTTTCATGAATTATGGACTATATATTTATAGGAATATTTTGGGTCCAAATGACCAAAAATACGATCAAAAAAGAGTTGTTATAATAGATATTTTGGTCATTTTGCTAAAAATGACCATAATACCCGTAAAACGGACAAAAAACTGCCATCAAAATGGAGGTATTTTGGTAAAATACCCTCAAACGGCTATATTTAAAAAAATTTAAAAATTCGGCCGAACCGGACCTGAACCGGACCGGTCTGGGCCGGTCAAACCGGGTCGTCGGAATTCAGCTCTGTCTGAACGGAGCTGACAACGGGCCTGGACGGGCCGGACTTGCGGGTCGGATCCTTCGACCCAACCCGGACCCATGGGGGAGAGCGGGCCGGTCCGTTGACTGGATCCGGACCAGACCAGACTGAATTTGACCTGACCGGACCCGGGCTGGGTTCCGGACCGGACTTGCAGGTTGGATCCTCCGATCCAGTCCGGACCCGTGAGGGAGAGTGGGCCGGAGCGGGCCGGTCCGTTGACCGGGTCCGGACCAGACCAGACCGAATTTGACCTGGTCGGACCCGGGCTGGGTTTCAGACCGGACTTGCAGGTTGGATCCTCTGACCCAGTCCGAACCCGTGGGGGAGAGTGGGCCGGAACGGACCGGTCCGTTGAGCGGGTCCAGACTAGACCAGACGGGATTTGATCGGATCAAATCCAGGTAGGGTTCCGGGCCGCCCGTCTTTTAACACACCTTAGACACAACAAACAGGAAATTATATCTTCTTTTCCGAACTATCTCATTGAGGAGAGTTGTAATGGTTTAGGTATCAGAAATAAGAATCATAGATCAAAATTTGGCTACACATGCAGAATTAGCACTAATTAAAGAGATTGGTCCTAAACCAAACCACACCTTCTTTTTCATGAAATTGTCATGCACTATGATATAAAAAAAAATGACCTGCAACAAAATATCGATAGTGATCAAGCTAAAATGTTAAAATTTCCAAATAGCAGGCTTGAAGTCTCATCTAGGGGTGAGCATAATTCGATTTTGGACCGAAAATCGAATAGAATTTGGTTCGGATTGAAAAAAAATCGGTTCGATTTCGATTTTGAAAATACTAAAATTTCTTATTCGGTTTCGGTCAAAAACCAAAAACCGAATAAGACTTATACAATTATATAAATACCTTCAATTCTATGCATATGTTGTAATTAAAAGTGTGTATATTTTGAAAGCAAAAACTTTACGTATGTGTTTTATAGTCCAACTTTGATAATTTATCCACTAGTCTAACTTTGGAGTCAAATACAACAAGTGTGTGTATAAAAATTCAATTTCTAATATCATTTAAGCATGACTCCAACTTTAAACCCTACCCATTAAACAATAGAAATAATCCGACCGAATAAATCGAATCGTTATTCGGTTCGATTTGGTTTCGGTTATGGCTAATTTCGATTCGATTTTGGTTTTGGATTTTAAAAAAAATTCGGTTTTGACTAGGTTGAAACCGAATGCTGGCCCCTAGCCTAGTCACATCATAAACTGTCTGAAAGCTGTTTACAATAGTATCCCATCACTCGGTATACTTGTCTAATAATGATAGCAGTCTCAATGGTCGACTGATCTCAGGCTCTGCGCCACTATATCAAGCAATCCCATAAGATTTTCCACACATGGACCCAGTAATAACCCCTTCGGTGGGTGCTCCAGGAAATACCGATAACAACTCTCCCTGCAATCATACATACTAAGAGGGCACAAAGAACATTTCCGGAGCACCAGTTGGTTTCAAAATTATAAATAGTTTAAGTTAGATAAAATATATTTGGTTAGTTAAGGTAAGCACCAGGATCTCATAACTTATCCTTTGTAATTTGGAAAAGTTTCAAGCAAATAATAAGATCTGTAAGACCCAGGTCGAAATATCATAGATTTAAGGGACTTATATCTAATAAGAACATATTTTATGCTTAGACCAAACCCACGTTAAACGAAACATGGGCTTTCGGCTTTCCTTCTCAGTCGGTCCAACACGACGTCCGGTCCACCAGTATTTTGAGAATAGGGGCAGTCCAGTCATTTTACTACTACATCGCAAGAATAAAACACTACCGATTGCAGATCAGGGTTTCGTCTGTAGCGATTAAAAACCCTAGCTTCCGCTCCAGCGCGCCTCCACTACTCGCTCTCCTGCAATTATGGTAAATGAATCCAACAAATTATATTCCAAATTATTCTCATTCTTCGTCATTTAGATCATGGTATTCTTAGGATTTTTCTGCTTCTATTTTGATACATATATGAGTAATTTTTGATAACAATGATATTTTCTTATATTGCGATCCACTAGATTCATATGCTACAGTTCTTGCTATGTAGAATCTAGGGTTTTGTTTGCGAAAAGTTGATGAAATTGGGTCAAAGATTTGAATTTTGTGATTGGTTTGATGTCTATTGGCAAATGGAGCACATTATCATGTAGTCAAATTTTTTACCTATAGGAAGTGATTGAGAAATTTTCAGTTCAAGTTTTATAAATGGTGATGAATCCATGTATCATGGTAGTTTTATTATGTATATTTTCCCCATGTATTGGTCGAGGAAACTGTATCATAAACTTTAGAGGTTAAATTGGAGTGCAATGTCTTATTTTCAAATGCTGCTTTAGGGACTAATGAAGGGATTTGACACATGACCATGTTACTTGAATATTTATTTCTTATCTATTCCGAAGAAGCTGCATGATAAAACTTTGACGTGATGCGTGATTTTAGGTGTGCCCACGAGGGCTAATTGCTATTTTACATTATAGTTAATAAATCAACTTTCTATCGGTACAAATTGGGATGAGTTTATGAAGTATTAGTTTGTTGCCTTTGGTTTTTATATGTATTAGAAGTTGACTATAAAGTATAAACTTGAGATTGGTGGCTATTTTCGTTAAGGATAAACTAGACTACATTATGATATACTTGTAGATTTAGATAATGAATGAGGCTTTTGCAGCTGACCCATTTGGTTTAATATATTATTTTATCA
Organism: Iris macrosiphon; assembly: GCA_036927795.1. NCBI lineage: Eukaryota > Viridiplantae > Streptophyta > Magnoliopsida > Asparagales > Iridaceae > Iris > Iris macrosiphon. The sequence goes on from JAYESA010000001.1 coordinate 182,455,151, forward strand.
GCATAAGAAAATTTGAAGACTTCTCTTCTGATATTTTTTATTCCTTTTATCTAGTGTTGAGGAATTTATATCATCAAGCCTTTTTCTACAAAATATACGGTATCCATCGGGACATAATTAGTCACTGCTAGTCTCAAACAAGGGCTTATTGTCCAACACGATCTGGAGACACTTGTGGTGTATTGCTTGTATATGAAGAGGGCTGTGGAAATTCACCCAGTTAGTCTTCATATACAAGGAAGATTAATTATTTAATGGATATGGGATATTTGGTTCTTTTGGTATTAATCTATTTGGTGAGGATTAGTGAACTATATCATAACCATGAAAGTGATGTCTATTATTAGGTCTGTAGAGAACTTAATTACTATAATAGTTAAGAGGTAATTAATGTGAGACCAAGTTATAACCATGAAAGTGATGCCTACCTTTTGGTATTAATCTATTTTGTAGTTTCATGAAGTTTCCATTTGCCAAACGGGTCCTACTCTAGTAGGTTATAAGATTTCATTAGAAATTGCAAATCTGTCAATACTGATTCTCATCTCAATACCAATAATAATAGAGATGGTTGGAGACTGATACTTATACCTGCATTTTTTAGCATTCACAGACCTGGGAATTATGTATGTCTCTCTCTGTTACAGAGAAGATAACTCTTAACAGAGGTTAATTGAAAATAATAATTCATGCAACAAACCCAAAATTTTTGTTAAAGGCTTTATTTCTTATTAATTGATGAGTAAATTGTAGCTTTAACTGAAGTTTGTTCTTGAAATGGCAGTTGGTTTTAGTTCAAGTGATTGATGGGACCATATTTTTTGAATATTTCTTTAGAACGTAAATAAGGGCCTTTACATTTCACTACCCAGTTAACTTGTTGCCTTGTGAATAAAAAGGCTGTGCAATTTTTTTTTATTCTTGTATTTGGACTAATTGGAGGTTGCTACTTGATTCACAGTCGAGAAGAAAGACTAGAGAGCCCAAAGAAGAGAATGTGACACTTGGGCCAACAGTTCGAGAAGGAGAATATGCGTTTGGTGTTGCACACATCTTTGCATCTTTCAATGATACTTTCATCGTGAGTATTATATGATACTTTATGGTTTCCTGAATGATATCAATCATCCGATTAATTGGTGTCACTTGATTGCAGCATGTTACTGATTTATCTGGGAGGGAAACACTTGTCCGTATCACTGGTATGGATATTTTTATGTTTAGATAGGACTGTTTACCTGGCCAAATCTTTTCCTTGTGCAGTTTAAGCTATACACACTATATAAAATGTAGTCCCATGAAATTGGTATATGGTTTTAGATGTGTTTCACAGATTGCTAGGCAAGTTACAATTTTGTACCGATGGTACCAGGATGCATGTTTTGGACATTGTGATGACAATTACTTTCCATGTTTATGTAGGTTAAATGTTCTTATTTTGCATGCTTATACCATTTTCAGTTGCACGCTGCTATAGACGCCTTTAAGATTTCTAGCGTGGCCCTTAAGATTGCCTTCTATATTTCGGAAGTGGTTTGAGTCATTGCCGCGTGATACTGATGTCTGGGTACTATACAATAATTCTATGGTACCTTACCACTTTTCACGTCTCTGGGGTATTTCTGTTGTTGGCATTTGATCTTTCTCAAATGTGAACACCATTACTTTTTCTTCTCACTGAAAGTCTTCATTTGGAAATTTCTTGCTGATGCTTTTGTGAATATTCCTTTCATGAAGGGTGGAAATGTTCGCAAAGATACTGTTTGGATATATTGAACATGCATTTCTCTTCCTGAGCAAACCTTTTGTTTTGCTTTTGTTTATTTGGTGTCTAATTATGAAATGAATAAAATGAGATTTACTTTATTCTCAAATTGTTATATCATCTTATCCCTTCGTCTAGATTTTTTATAGTCTATGCCACATCCCGATATTGGAATCAATAAATTGTCACTGGGTGTAATGCGTACAAGCCTAAGTTGTGCTTGTACAAGGCGTGTTCATGTTATTGTATTTTTTATTAAAGCCCCAAACTAAGTTAAATTTTAATCTTAAAGACCCTAAGTTTAATTTTTTTATATTTTCCAATAATATAGAAAAATGATTAGATTTAAAAAAGAGTAAAACTGTAGTGGAGTAGTTATAGGTAGTAGGGGAGTGAGGCACTATGAGAGAGAGAAAGAGAGAGAGAGTTAAAAGATGTCTAGGTGAGAGGGTTTAGTAAGACTTTCTCAAGATCAAAGCTTGTTTCTTGTTTAAATTGGTTCAATTTCAAGGTGATCATTCTTGGTGGCAATATTTTGGCATCTAACGGTTCAAATTTTAGCTTCATGCTCTCTAAGGACTTGTTTGGATTGTTCTCTCTTTCTTACTTTTGATGATATATATATATATATATATATATATATAGAGAGAGAGAGAGAGAGAGAGAGAGAGAGAGAGAGAGAGAGAGATTGGGATCTCCACATGTTTTCCGTAATAGGAGCGTTCGATTGTATTTTTGACTGTTCGGATTAGATCCTTAAACTGCCCAATTTTTTCTCGCGAGAAATTGATCTAATCCAAACTGTCAAAAAATACAATCAAATGGCTGTTATTCCGGCAAACATACGGAGATGCTCAAATACGGGGATCCCGATCTCTCTCTCTCTCTCTCTCTCTCTATATATATATATATATATATATATATATATATATATATGGGCACCATTGTTATGTTCTTTTTGGGCAACCAAATTACTAAGACCAGCCCTGCATTTACTTAGGGTGCCCTGCCATTCACACGGTTATACTTGTGGGTGATTTGCACTAGTATTGCCCCCTTGAAATTATGAACCTAGTATTGCCTTTCCCCACGAACCCACTATCATACCACTGAACATGGATACACAAATTACTCTTTCCCTTATTTTGAATATTGTTTTTTCTAGTCTTTTGAGTAGGATTGTTGCATCTTTCCAGGTGGCATGAAGGTGAAAGCTGACAGGGATGAGTCTTCTCCTTATGCAGCCATGCTTGCGGCACAAGATGTTGCACAGCGATGCAAGGTATGAAATCTGGCGCTATTTATCGAATGGTGAAATGCCTTCTGATTTAAATGTCTTATTTAGTCATTTCTTGATGTTCTACAGGAACTGGGTATTACTGCTCTTCATATTAAGCTTCGGGCCACTGGTGGTAACAAAACCAAGACACCTGGTCCTGGTGCTCAATCAGCCCTCAGAGCACTTGCTCGATCTGGAATGAAAATTGGTCGCATTGGTATGCTCAACATACTTGAATTTAGTCCACACTTTTTTTTTAGTTTTTACTTGCACTTGGTATTTTTTGACCAGCAATATAATAACCCACTTTCCAAATGATAAGTAGGGAAAGACAATAAGCACTTGGTATGTAATCACCAAGTCAGAGTATTATTAGAACAGTTTAGAATGTTTATCTGCTTAATAGAATTTCAGGTTTTTTGAGTTCTGTGTATTCTTTAGTCTCTATTACAAGTCAAAACATGAGAAAACTTTTTATGTTGAAGGCTAAACTAACTCGATATAATTGAAATGGAACATATTAACTATCATACATTTTGTTTTTGTAAACTTTTAGTTTATACAATGACACAACAAAAAAACATTTATCCCCAATTTGTTGGGTTGGCTTTTTGCTTCCTTTTCTTTCATTCAGCTTCCAAAAGCTCAGTTTATGCTTTAATCATTTTTGAATATGTTCATGAATGACTGGTATGTAAGCTATTTCTGTATCATTTGACAGAGGATGTAACGCCGATTCCGACTGACAGTACCCGCAGAAAGGGTGGTAGAAGAGGAAGGCGTCTGTAGGTTATTTGTTATCTGCTGAACGGAGAGCAGGACATGTGGAGCTGCATTTCGTCTTTCTTTTAGTATTTTTAAACAAATTTCAAGTAGTTCATTCCTTGAAATGTATTGTTGATGTTTTTCCTTCTAAAATTATTGACATATATCCCTTCGAGTTGTACTCATTGAAGCAGCCAAAACTTGATCTTAAGGTTACTTTGATTATTATATTGATCTAGATCGCATACCGTATATAAACTTTTAATTTTGATCGAACAATACAAGATATGCTGGAGTTCACAAGGCAGAAGACCTATGCAGAGTAGCCTGCACATATAAACTTACCAGAAGCTTAGAATTGATTGGATGTTATTATGTTAAATGTGGAGTAATAGGAAGTCTTTCAGGGAGAATTAATTCCTTCATTAACGCACTGCTGCTTAAATTATGACTTGCTGGTAAGATGTAGCAGTGGTTGTGCAGGTTAAACAGCTTATAGTGATAAGTGGCAGCTCTGTTAATTTCAGGGAGAAGTTATTTCTGGCAGCACTATTGTATCAAACAGTGGCATGTGTCATTTGTTCTTCAGGCCAATATGTCTTCAGCTTCACGGTTAATTTGAGATGTCGGCAGCTTTCAATCGATTCCTCCGATGGAAAGGGAAATGTGGCAACTAATGAAGTAAAACCACACCCACAATCAGGATTTGTTGCGTGAGATGCGTTACTTGTTGCAGTGTCAAATTGTAGGATAAACATTACTGCCTGGTGTATGTTATTATCTATTCCGTTATGTTTGAATCGGCACTCAAAACTGCTAAACTCCAATCAATTTTTTTTTTTTTTTCTATAGGTCCTACATTTTTTACTTAGACTAGTCCAATTTTTTAGTTATTTATAAGTTTTTTATCGGAAAAAGTTGGCTAATCCAAATTTTTTTTCATGACTGGCACAATGTTGATAGTCCTTCCAATTGGAAGAATTGTCAACATTGTTGACAGTCCTAAATATATAGGACTGTCAATATTGTGACAGTCCTAAAAGAAGAAGAAGAAGAAGAAGCGGCGAAGGGGCGGACGGCGGGGTGCTCCTCCTCTCTCCTCCTCCATTTTCCTCCTTCCGCCTCCTCCCTTCTCTCTCTTCACCTCCTCCCCTCCTCCATTCACCTCTTTTTTCCTCCTCCGTCACCTCCGACGACGACATTAGGGTTAAGGGTTAGGATTTGGGAAGGAGGAAGATTGGGCTGTCATGAGTAAATTTTGGACTGTCCTGAGTAAAAAATTATAAAAATTTGGATTGTCCTAAAGTAATAGACTGTCCTAAGCAAAATATGTATTGCTTATAGAAAAAAAAATTATTTTTGTCAATGGATAAGAGTTCTTTCAATGATTTTTCCTTTTATCTTCGTTGTCATGATGCAAGTAAGATGGACTTTTCACTAATTAGTGCTAGACAATCATTTGGTAGCACTAAAAATAACTCAAAATGAGCAACGTAATTAAATATTTAAAAAAATTAATAAATTTTAACTAATAGTTTAATTATATTTATCTATCTATGAAAAAAAATTAATTAAGATATAAATATATCTATATTAAATTATAATTTAAATATAGATATATTTATAACAAATTTTAATTTAAATATATTTAAATTATAATTTAAACTTATGAGGACCCAAATTCTAATGTAGATATATTTAGGACAACTTATCAGGACCCAAGCCTGGATATCTTCAAACAATTTTTGAATATTTCTGACGCACATATAGTAGAAGATTATGAAAATTGAAACCCAAAAACAAGAGAAATATAGGATTGTGAGACACTTGGTTCGTTCAATTACATGGTTACATACCTACACAATAAAAGAACACAAGCTCTCTACTATTATAAAGATGTTTAAAAACGATTTAAAATTAGCGGTCTAAGCTGTTAAGTCTAACTTTTTTTTTTTAACTACCGTGTACATATATCCTCGTCTAAGTTATAAAAAAATAAAAATAAAATAAAATCTTAAAAACATATACCCAAAACTTATAAAAATGTTATTTTAAAAAATCTAATTAAAATATATTTAGGCATCTAAAAAAAATGTATGATTCGTGTCTTCTAGTCGTTGGATCGTCTTTAAGTCATCTAATTTTGACCGTTAATTTGATCAACGGTAAAGAATATATGACTTAAATCACCATCCAACGGACCACAATGATGGAGCATTTTGGAGACATTAAAAACGGGACACTTGAACCGAATTCGAGTGACTATTGTGGTTACCGAGGAGAGGTATAAGACTCCGACTGGGTGACAGAAGGTCAGTGGATTGAGCCGAGAGCGTATTATTCCTTTCATTTATAAATGATGGGAGTTGGAGACAGTGAATTCAAAGACATGCAATACAACGTACACAAAAATTCCGAACGTTACGTCGGACTCCGTACGTTACGTCGAGAAGTCAAAGAAAAAGAAAAAAGAAAAAATTTAAAAATTAACACCACGGGCTTTCTCTCTCTCTCTGTATATATTATTCAAATAATATTTAAATCACATATATTCAAAAAATTTAAAATATATCTATAATAAATTATAATTAATAATATATTTAAAATATTTTAATATAATTTAAATTTATATTTAATTTTTTAATAATATTAGAAGATGTTTGTTTGGTACGTTCAGACTTGTGTTCTGTTATTAAATAAAATTTATTTATTCGGATTCATCCGTGAGCTATTAACATTTCAGTGGTATTTCCGTCATTCACCTAGGAAAACCCTAGCCGCCACTGCATATAAACAAGCCGGCGAAGAGAAGGAATAGAAATCAGAGACTGCGGGGAAAAAATGCAGATCTTCGTGAAAACCCTAACAGGGAAGACGATCACTCTCGAAGTCGAGAGCAGCGACACCATTGACAATGTCAAGGCTAAGATCCAGGACAAAGAAGGTCCCTCTCTCTCTCTCTCTCTCTCTCTCTCTCTCTCTCTCTCTCTCTCTCTTTTTGTTCTCAAATATTTTTTTTGATTTTTTGACACGGAAAAAGATTCAATCTTGATTTGAAACACTAAAATTTGAGCAGGTATCCCTCCGGATCAGCAGCGGTTGATCTTCGCTGGGAAGCAGCTCGAGGATGGACGAACCCTGGCCGACTACAACATCCAGAAAGGTTTAATTCCTCTTTCCCCATCTCCTATTTCCATGATTTTGGCTTCTTTTGCGTTTAAGAATATTTATGATGTAAAAAAGTCTTGATCTTTACTCTATCCATAGCTAGGAAGCATGCCGTCACACTGTTTCATCGTCGGTGTCCGTGTCCTTTTATGGTTGATTTATTATACAAGGATCTACTTTGCATAGGTAATATATGTTATTTTTAGCTATTAGGATCTGGATGTGTTTAATTATACATGTGACTAGGAAGAAAAAAACAGTGCTTTATCCGAGTTGTGTCGATTGTATCATACTGGACACGCTTTTGACACCAAACTGACACTCGAGTACTCTAGGATACTCCTAAGTTGGTGCCATGTTTATTGGTTCGTCTCGTTTCTTGTCCTGCCTTTTTGTTGGGTGCATTGGGTTTCTTAGGGTTTATTAGATTCATCTATAATAATTTGGGCTTGATCATTAGTACTCTATATACATCTAGGAAGCACAAAGTTCAAAATTTGGTGCTGCGTCCATATTTCATCATATACTCTGACGCATGACAAGTACTAAATATGCTAGGATAATACAAGATTTGTGTTGTTTCATGTCGTGTTCATAGATCAATAGAGGTCCTTTATCTTGAACAACTATATATAGGTGATAATGTGATTTTGTCTATTTTCTTCTTTTGGCTTGCTACTGAACTGTTGCTTGATGAACATTTGGTGGTTGTGATTTGAGTAGAGTCGACCCTTCATTTGGTGCTGAGGCTTCGTGGTGGAATCATTGAGCCCTCTCTCATGGCGCTTGCGAGGAAGTACAATCAGGACAAAATGATATGCCGAAAGTATGTTTTTCTCTCCCTTATTAATGCTTGATTATAAAGATGATTGTTTTCTTCCATTTTCATGATTGTTTTCTTCCATTTTCTTTTCTAACACATTGATATGCATGCATACTTTAATTTTAGTTTTGATTAACATTGTTGGAGGAGATCCACAAAGTCTTCATTTAGTTCCATTATGTCAGAAAGTATAGTTTCCGTTGAATCAGATATTAAGGCACTTTGTGGGGGTTTCCATGTCTGTTGTTATTTCAATTTACCTATCAAGCCTTGAATGATTCAAGTAGGCTATCGTCACTCTAGTTAACAATTTAGCACAAGTAACCTTACATTTTTTCTATGAAAATAATGCCCGAGAATATTAGCAGTCTATAATGGAATTAGCAAAAAAAATGTGTTCCTTAGATGTGTGCCTAATTGGATGTGTTTAAACCTGCCTGTGTCGTAGCTTGGCATACAAACTCAGATTGTTCCAAATCCAAACTAAAACGCATACTCTATGTAATACTACAAGGGCTTGCCATTGCTAAAAGCCTTCTCAGAAGCGACGTTCACAAAGGATGCCCCATCAGATTTTTAGGTACCCTCTTGGCATTCTAGTAGATTTCCAAACATTCCGAGCCCTTGCTGTAACCTTCTTTATCATTTTTCATCGGCTTCCCTTCTTGATCCTTTCCGTACAACTCATTCCATAGTCTTCAAAATTTATTAATTACAAGTTGTTTTTGGATAGGGTGATTTAGGTAATAGTTTCCGCTTTTGTTCTAGGCATCTTAATCTGGTATGTGGATTTTTTCCGTGCCCTATGGACTCATTCCCTCGAAACTTCAATGAAGTCTTACTCTCCTGCCTTTTTATGTTACTTTTTGTGGCTAAACCTTTGAATATCTACAAAAGCGAGCTTAAGAGAGAGACCAAATCTTACATTATAAACCTTTTATTGCTTCACAATCTGGTCAATGAGATAGTATCAGTCCTCAATTGACTCGTTCCCTTGAAGCTATATGAATTGTTGTATTTTATGTTACATTTTTTTATACTCCAGATTTGTATCTGGTATTGAAATGTAGACATTAAATACATACACATTATAATATAAAGTATTCTCCATTATTTTTTACTTCAAATGAAATAAGATGACTTTTCATAACTGTAATGATTTCTTGGTCTTGGGTATATAATGGCAGAATTGAAGAAATTGTAAACCTTTAATTGCTTCATAATCTGGTCAGTGAGATAGTATCAGTCCTCAATTGACTCGTTCCCTTGAAGCTATATGAATTGTTGTATTTTATGTTACATTTTTTCATCTGGTATTGAAATGCAGACATTAAATACATACACATTAAAGTATAAGATATTCTTCATTATATTTTACTTGTTCAAATGAAATAAGATGATTCTTCAGCAGTGTAATGATTTATTGTTGATATAATGACAGTATCATAGAAATTGTAAGGATTTGTGTTAGAAGCCAGTTGTGTCAGTGAAAATCTATTATCTCATACATGCTAAATGTGTGCATTAGGGAGAATTATATGTAATGAGTTAGCTTGGTTAGACCAAAACCTCTACTATGGCATATGTATTACTACTTAATTCCAATATCAACCGGATAACTGTCATCCTACTTGTTTATTGTCATGAGTCGGCGATATTGTCTGGTCGGTGAACTTTTTCCTTCCCCAATCGCTGAAAACTAATGTAAAACATTAACCACCATTTTTCTCTCCAATAAACACTAAATATCTACCTAAGGTATGGGTTAAGAGATCCTAAAGCTTGCTTCTTATTTTATTTATTGCCAACACTATAATTGTTTCAGTCAGTTGTAATGTAATCATCAAGTTTGTATAAAACACTATAATTTTATCTTCTACCTGTTTGGTGTGGTGATATTATTGTTGACATAAAAAAAAAAAATTCAAGCAAGTGCATATGCATTTGAACAGCCGAAGTGGACTCAAGTTTGAAAGGCCGAGTACTTATTTATTGGTGTAGCTGACACCTTGTACATTGGATACTGAGGAAAATTCCAAAAGTTACAAGGACTGGAAAGAGGATTCCAAAAGTTATAGGGATCTGGAAAAGGATTCCAAAAGTTAGTCAGGGACCCAAAAGTGTGTATGTTTATACTCCTTGAGCTTGAGGACAGAGACCAACACAGAGAACAGAAGGGAGGAGGAGAGCACAAAAGCTCCCTCTCCTCTTGGGCACTAGCTTGGATTTTTTTAATTTTTTTTAAATTTTCAACTCAACAAGTAGTATGATTACTTTTCTGCTTCACAAGTTTATCTTGGAGGCCTGCTTTGGTTTTATCTAATCTTGGCCTTATAAGCAAGTGAAGCTAGATAATTGCTTCCCTCGCTATCCAGTGCAATTAATTCTTTGCTGCATTTGGACGTTGGGAAGCTAAATTGATAACTTGTTTTGTTATTCCCAATTCTTTCTTCAGTGTACTAGATTCTGTTCTTATTTAGTCTGATCTGGCAGATGTTTTGGGGTTTTAGCGATGTCTGATTTCAATATTGGGTGGTGAATTTTCCAGTTTTGGGGTTTTAGCGAATGAAGCACTGCAAATTCGTGCTATAATATATCATGCAGAAATACAGACATTTCGGTAGGTTGTGTACTATCTACAGTTAACATCACAAGTGACCAGGAAGATGTAAGAGTCATGTTTTACAGATGATTCAGTATTATATCTTTCAATATCCTTATTGAAACATAATGCTGTTGTGGTCCAATATATCCATTCTTATTTTACTGATTAATTGTGTCAATAAGCCCCAATTATAGGTGTGTTTTCTCCTGGGCCCTTGTTTTGGGTCCATTAGAGGTATGTGATATATTTTGGCTACAACTTTTTGCCTCACTTTGTTCTCACAGCAAACGTCACTAGTGTGATTATCTGTGGTTTATCAAATCTCCACACAGTGTTTGATGTCAAATGTTTTGATACTGGATATTCGACCCGACTCCATGCTATTTCGGGGAACATCTTCTTGTGACAATGCATGAAAGAGAGGGCATTTAGTCATCTTTTTTCTTTCTTATTTATTCTACAACTGCTCTATATATATATTGAAAGCGGAGATTCCGTATAAGGAGCAGTTGTAGAAAGCAGGATCCCCGTTCTTAAGCATCCCCGAATGTTTTACAAAATAGCAGCGTCTGGATTGTCTTTTTTGACCGTACCAAAATTATCTGAACGGTCAAAAAATACAATCCAACTACTATTATTTCAGGGAGAGATTCGGGGATGCTTAAGAGCGGAGATCTCAAGCCCTCATATATATATATATATATATATATATATATATATATATAGATAAATAGAATTCTATGATTCATGTTGTAGGTATGTACCTTTTTTGTATTTTTATTATGTCATGGATGCTTGCTTTATGCCAAATGTATTATTCTCCATAATTAAGCACTCTACATTGGTGTAGGTGCTATGCCCGTCTCCACCCAAGAGCTGTCAACTGTCGCAAGAAGAAATGTGGCCATAGCAATCAGGTATCTTTTGTAGTTTTTGTTAAAAAGTATTTTCTTTACATCAATTTTCTGGTGGTTCTGGATTGAGATATGGATAGGGAAACTCATTATTTTCTAGCACTTTTCAATTAAAACAATAAAGTGTTTTAGCCTATGGCCATCTATTGAAGATTGTCTGGTGCCATTATAACTTGAATATGTAGTCCTTTTTTCAATGTTGAATATTCATGAGGGCCTCCTTGAAATTGATTACTTCTATCTTGTATCTGCTCCCTGTGTATCTCCAGTCATTCTTACCTAATTTAAATTTTGCAGCTGAGGCCGAAGAAGAAGATCAAGTAAACTTGTTGTTCCAAGTCCTTCACTTTTACTCTTGCCAACATGCTGGAATGTGATCTCGTTGAGTGTTGGATTGGGTCCTTTGCGGCTTACATTTTTGCTTGTATTAGTTTGTCATTCGGTGAATGTCCAGTTATGTTTTCTAGTGCTGGACCTGGTTTCATTTGGGTTTTTAGGATTGTAAGGATGTTTCAGTTGCAGTTTGCTTTATCTATGCTCCCTTTGGTCTTAATTGATATTAACGTAGTATAATCAATTGCTATTTTTTGATCTTCAAATATGAGGGGATATGTAGTGCTAATGGGAAAAATGTATTTTGGTAAATAATAATTCAGATGGAATTTAATTCTAACAAAATCAAATTACACCACGTTGGTGTAGAAGTTGGGACTCTATATATGGCTATGAAAAAGGGACATTGTTCATGTATCTCTGATCATAGAGAAGATTGATTTTGTTAGTGCTGAATAAACCAAGGTTATTGGTTTAGTGTAGCTCACCCCAAAATTTTTGGAAACAAGGATTCATTATTGTTGTACTGTCATGGTGTGGCAGTTGTTAACTGGATATTGGTCCTGTGTTCTTGCAAGTTCAGTTAGATTAGTTTTGTTCCATCAAATTATTGTGCTAAGTGGGCGGGGGTGGCTTGGTGGTGCTAACTGGGACTTGACGATTAAATTATAGGGGTCTTGTTACTTCACCTAGAAAATGAATTGCATGTTTCCGTTAAACAGCAAATAGAATATATATATAATTTGGTATTTGATAAATGTGTCGTTATTGATACTCCTAAAATGTCACTTTTTAATTTTTCTATTATTTAACTTTCAAATCTATTGATGCATGATGATATTTTAGGAGTGTCGATAACGGCATCTAGGAAGCAGTTATTAGCATTCCTAGTGTAGGGACATATTTAAAATTTGAATGATAGAAAATTAAAGATGAGTGTATGATGATATTTTAAGAATCAATAACAGCATACTTTGATAAACTTCTTGTTGAGGGGATTGAAATTACCATTTATGTTTTAGAGGCGGTACAATTTCTTTTAGTTAACACACCGATATCGTGCACTAACTCTTCTCTTAGTCTGTCGGGTTTCTTCTTCTTCCGGGTTTAGCTCGTTAGTATATTTCTTATGGATCATCAGACTCAACGTATGGGGCTGTTTGCTTCTGATTTATAACGTTGTTTTCCGAATACAAATGCTACAGTAGCATGGGATTAGTGTTTGGTTGCATATTTTGGAAAAAATATTTCAGAAATTTGTTTCCAAAAGTAACGCTTAAGTGTTGCTTTCTGAAAACCAAAAAAACATGCGCCTCCTACACGAGGTGCCGCCACCAAAAACCTCCATCTCCTCCCCTCCGACATCTCCAACTTCTCCGGTAGCGCGCATCTCTAGTCGTCTTTGTCGACGTCGGCCACTGCGACATCCAGGTCTCTGACGTCTCCTTCGAGCCGGGACAAATGAAGGTCCTCTCCCACGCGTCCGACCCTAGCCTCGGAGGGAGGGACTTCGACGAGGTCCTCTTCCGCAACTTAGCGGTCGCATCGTTGTTGGAATACCGAGCTCAAGCTCTGTGGCGACGTGGCGGGGTCCTCAACGGCCAGACCTGTGGCGACTTGGCAGACGAGGTGACCAGACATCGTCCATCTCCTCGTCGGAGGTGGATGCAAGACCCTATCGTGGGAGGCGACATTGACCTCCGTGAGACCTGTGATTATATGCTGACGTGCCTGGAGGAGGAGCTCGGGTTCTCCGGTAGTGGTGGAGGAGGAGCTCAGGTTCTCCGAGCGATGGCGATGGCGGTGGCAGCTGCCTCTGCTGACACCGTCTGGACACGGTTTGGACACGGTTCTTAGAGATTGGACACAAAATGTGTCCAACTAAGACAACCAATCAGAGCATATTAAAAAAATAATTACCAAACATTGTCATATCTACTATATCGACTAATTTATATGCATGTTAGTTATGCTTTATATTAGATGGTTGCCACATTTTAGGGGCTATAGTACCTCGACTAAGATGGAGGGGAACAATGGCTTTGAAAACTCTTCAAAAATGTTGGGACTCCATAGAAAGTCTGTAGAACAGTGATGAAAAGACAAGTTACAAAAAGAAGCCCATTGACAAATAGGCTCCTTGGTGTTGGTGGAATGCCCTAGATAAAAGAAAAATGATAGACCCAATATGCTTACAGAGGAGAAATGCCTAATTAGCCTATTTAATTATCAGTATCCTAGTGTGTTTACAAGATATTGTCCTCTTGAAGTAGTTTAATCTATTCATAGCATCTTACAATATCAAACATGAGAAATATAACAATAAAAAATATCCTTCCCTGCACGATTAGATTAGATTAGATTAGATTAGATTAGATTTGATGAGATGAGATGAGATCTTCTAGTAATTTGGCAAGATCAAACTGGTTGTGGGGGCACTTCACAGCACACACGACCTCCTGAAAAATGGAAGCATTGCAAGACAACGTCAATCCTCTGCTTATACCCATATTCCCTGGATGCTTTATCTAGCAACATGCTAAACAGAGGGTACAAATCTCTGCCTCTCCTCCCCGACATACACCGGCAGAAACCCTCCGTCGAGGAGTGCACCCAGGTCACCAATTGGAGACGACAATGTGGCTTTAGGTCAACAAGCCACTTTGTTTTGTGTATTCTAACACAACTCAAGAAAGATGGATCCTTTGAGTTCACAAGAAATAAGGGAGAAGAAAGTTTGATCAGATCAGGGATATCAATACAAAGAAGAGTGGGAATAATATGGGTAAATTTTTCAGTAGGGTGGCCTTCTCTATATAATGTGACTTATTCTGGATTTATTGTGAGACAAACAAGACAATGCCACATCAGATCAAACATAACTACGGCACTTGACGTCAAAGAATATGAGAATAATTGATTGCTGCCATCTAAAATCAGAGAAGTTACTTGTGCAATTATACAGATGTTTTAAATATGATCAAAGATGGTTTGGGATGGCAGCACCTGAAGATTTTGACTATTGAATGGTTAAAATGATTGGATCTGCTTTGACGTGGACGTAGATTTGAAGTCAAAAGATCCAAATCAATAAAAAAAAAAAATCAAGAAACAAGGCTGAAAAAATAGGCTAAATTGTAAATATCCTGAACTATTTAATTTTCGCATTTTAATATCTTTTTTTTTATCAAGTTGTTATTGTAAACTTTTCAAGTTTTGTTAGACCGTTCAACTTAACTGTCATGTATCCTGCACATAAACATTTTTTACTCTTTTGTCCCTAAAGTTGAGATTATTAATGGAAAAAAAGTCTCCAATTAAGTTTTTAGTAAAATGTTAATTAAAATATTAGGATAATGTGGTCTTTTTGTGGATAGTAAACTGTAGTTTATGATATTTAAGTACAATTTATCCGGAAAAAATAGTTCAGGATATCTAAGTAAAAATAAAAAAGTTTATAGCATCACGTTGCTAATAGAAATATAAAAAAAATACAGGATATTAAAATCCCAAATAGGAATAGTTTATGATATTTAAGTACAATTTATCCGGAAAAAAATAAGTAACCTGAAGCAGTATAATATAACTAGTGAATCAAGATGAGTAGAGAAATTGGCTGGTGAACCGGGACCAACCAATGAAGGTAGGTGACTAGAGAAATTGGTTGACAACTGGCATCGTGTCCTTTTATTTTTGTTTCCCACAGATGTTGAGGGGTCACCACCAATACCTCTGTTTTATTCCTAATTCTTTAAACTACAAATTCCTTGCCTTACCGTGCACTCTGTACCTGTGTACTGCTGTGACTCCTTTAGACAACACATAAGCCAAAAATTGGAAGGTTTTAGAAGAAACAAAGATATTTATCATATCAACTAAAAAAAACCTCAACATCATAACATAATTAAATATTTCCTTATTACTTAATATAATACACCTAAAGATGGAGGAGTATCCTATCAATTCCAGTATATTCTGATTTATAACATCATAGCTTACGCTCGCCTTTAAGAAAACAAAGATCCCTTAAAATCAAGTCATACTCTACCTTGTTCATGCATAGATTTGGACAAGTAGAAGTAGTCTAACGGTGAGAATATAACTTTTTCAGTTGCAGACAAGCCTAATAAATTTACTTCCTTCACACTCACATATCAACAAGTATAACGTGCATCTATTCCTCAATCCTCAAGCTAGACACTGTTATAGATATTCAGCTCATTGTTACACGGACAGGATATTAACCAGCTAAAGTGTTTAGAGTTTACCTGGTTTGTCGTGGGATTCACGTAGTAAACAAATCTGGCAGATGGACAGGTAAGGCTGTTGAGAGAAAACAACTCTAAAAACTTGAAGAAAATATATTCAAAGAATCAGTTGTAGGGTATAGAACACACCTATCTGACAACAGAAGAAAATCATCAAATATTCTACGGTTAAAGGAATAGGTATATTTATAACTGTAGCCAAGACACTATGTTGTGTAAATTTTGCAGGATCCGTACAAATTTTGAATAAAGACTGAAACCACACAACTGGTGAAACAGCAAGAGAACTCGCTAATAACCACAGAAATGGTGTCAGCGGTAAAAACCACTAAAAAATAAGTTATGAAGCTGTTGAAAGAAAGCAACAGAGATGCTAGTAATAGAGCAAAGCTCTTGACTGTATTGTCTAGAAAGTTGTTGGGCACTGCTGCTCAAACTCAAAGCGATATTCGACCATTGTTGTCGATCCGCTCTCATGAACCAGCAACTTCGAAGAACTTTTGGAACACTCCTTGTCATTTCCACCCATTGATTAGCACAGATGTGCTAATGAACTTTTGGACTAGCGCCTAATGCTCAAGCAAACCTTGCTCTTTGAGACCAAATTTCTCCCTCACTTTCTATATAGAGTTCTATCTTTCCTCTTAGAGCCGCTGAGTATTGAAGTGACACTTAAATAGGAGAGCCATCTCTAGGAACAACTAACTAAAGAGGTGGACGGAAGACCAGGGAACATTCACTCTTAAGTGGGGCAGTTACAACAGCAAAACTGAGGCTCTTAGACAGAGCCGCCGCGAAAGCACGCGGTTCCGCGGAGCTTCAACAGTGAAACAGCAAGCAACCGCGTTGCGGCGTAACCCTATCTCCGCGTCCCATTTGTATCTAAAGTACAAAGTGCGTCATCAAGACGTCTCTTTGCACATGCCTAAGTCCGAGCTCTAAAGAGATTTCTTCGAAGAATTGGTGACTAAACCAATTGTTTGTTGTGGATTTGAATCTTGCCTACTAGAAAAATCCTCACAATACAAACCACTTGCCCTAGCACACCTCATGTGTACAAGACAATAAATGATTAGCTCAAATACTGAAATAAACACACTTGGGATTCGCCTCAACATGGAATGGTGGGGTAGGGAATGGTCACTAATGACCAAATTTAAATAAAACCCCAACACACTATACCAAACTTTTGAACTCAAATTCCATGGATGTACATTGTTAGTCTAAATAAACAAGAAACGTGTTATAAGCTACTTGGAATAAGAATTGATACTATACAAAAATCTTTGGATGAAAAGTTAGCAATATATTCTGAATTAAACAAATATGAAGGATCTCAAAGCAATAAGGTTAATGGTATATGCAAGTGCACCAGCACTTATCAAATGATGAAGTGTAAAAGCCTCAAATCACAAATCAATGGTTGTGACAATAGGCTCCTTCCTACGATGTTATCATATAATGGGTATCCAGGAGATTACAGGCTACTAACCATGGAAGAAATGCATAAGCCCTCTACAGCTCTGCAGGTGAAGTAGAAGATACCTTCTAAGGGTAGAACTCCTAAAATAGTATGCCTAAATTGTCCACAATATATTGACTGACCATGACCGGAAGTGGATATGTAAACTTTCTATTTCCCAACATAGTCAAATCCATGCCTGGTCATCAGGAAAGAGAGAGAAAGCAACATAAGAAATATATCAGAGATGGAAAATCTTCATTGCGTCTGGAGAATAAGCTAATTATCCTGTTTGTAGCAGTTTGCTGCAGATTTTATAAATGATTATATTATAAACAGATCTTTCTGGCTCATAAAAGAAAACTTAACTTACAGATGACTTCACCAAAATAACCTCTATAACTGTACACACTAAGACATACAAGGAATAAAAACTGATTCCAAGTAAAATTAAATGAGCTCTTCGACCAATTTTTCGAGGTCAAACTGCCCATGTAAACATTCAACAACTCTGACCACCTCATGAAAACTTGAAGCATTGCATGGAAACATCAACCCACCGCTTTGATCAAACCCATATTCTCTACAGGCCCTCTCCAACAGCATCTGAAAGAGTGGGTGTGAGAGGAATGCAATTGGAATAAAAAATCTCTCTCTCTCCCCTCCAACATATACCGGTACAAACCCGACAGGTGTTTCTAGTGAAGGATTTTCCTGGGAGCTAGGGTGTGAGCTATCAAGCAGCTGCTGATATCGCAATGAGTTGAGACGAGAGAGAAATGAAGCCTTCTTAGCCAACTTTACAATTGACACCATTTTACCACGAGACAGATAGATCCTTTGAGCTTATAAAGGGAGTGAAGACTTTTTAAGAAATATGAGCAGTGAGAGCACAGAGGTGTGAGAAGAAGCTATGGTCTTATATATAGATCTTGGTTTCTGGTTGACATAAATAAGGGTAAGTCACCTCACTCATTCAATAATGAACTAAAAAATGGTGTGCCGTCTGGAAACAGTAGTAGACTAGCAAATCCCCATCATGAAACCCTTTGAACAGGTGGTTAAATATTAGCCAGAAAAATTAGATAGCAAGATTAGTGTGTCCACACTTCAAACACTTTTATATATGATATCCCAAGATACTGAAACCAGAATATTTCATGACATCAGCTCTGTAGATGTATCTAGGAGGCTCTTGGTTTATGATATACGAAGCCTTTGATAATGGCAGATTAAAGGTCTTTAAGTGAGAAATGGTATGTTTAAAACAATAGAAGATTTTTACAGTCAATCAAGGAATTCTAAATTAATTTGCTTTCAAGAGACTACTGGTGTTTTTAGCCAGCATGACACATCTTTGTGAAGATATATACGCAAAGAAGTTTGAATGAAGCAAATACATGACAACGACCACCTTGTTTTCTTCCCACCATCTAAAAGGGTGGGACTGGGGAGGGATGTCCATATCTTGCTTAACCCCTTCTGCATTGTTAGCTACTCTACGATACCATTATGCTGAGTACCAGAGTAGTGATAATCCGTGTACTTACAGTACTTTCAACATTTTTCTCCTATCAGACCTCTAATATTATCTTAAAAAAAAGTCATTTTCGTCTCTACAAAGAACCGGTTACATAATTAGAATCTCCAATATTGATATTTTCCAAAGTACATACATAGTGGACGGACAGACTAAATTGGACGGATTAGCTTGCACCTGAGTAAAAGTTTTTCATTTGGCCGCATGTACCGATCCATTCCACTCTCTTTATGAGATTGTCCCTGGTAAGAATAGCGTTCTTCCAAGTCAACCAAAGAAAGGCACCAACTTTCAGAGGGGACTTTCACTTTCTATATGATCATAGCATATTCAATATATTGTCCTCCAAAGTTGAGATTCCGATAAAGGGATATAGTAGTAAATTGACCGCAATTATCCCATTAACAAGAACAAAGATCTTCAGTAACTTGTTCAGGACGCCAAAGTTGACGGTGGTTCAACAATCTCTCTTTATCTCTTCGCAGCATTTCCCCGTGGGGTCTCCTAAAACAAGGTCTCCATTGTCCCCCTATCCATTGAAGATATAGAATCCCATTTATTCCATGCTTCCTCATAAAGTGAAGGGAAACAATATTTAAGTGGGGCATCCCCACACCATGGGCCTTCCCCGAAACATTTTATCTCCTTGTCCCAGAGTAAAGGTCATCCCCATAAAGAATATATCTTTTGTTTTTGACATCCCTTGCCATATCCCATATTTGCTACCTATGTTTCAGTCAGCTTTTCTCCAAACACCTTCCTTGCCTTCGTAGCTGACAAGTATAGTTTTGGCAAGGCAATTCTCTTTGTCTGACCAAACCTTCCACAACCACTTGGCCCAAAGAGCTATGTCCATGTCCCTTAGATTGACAAGTCTCAAACCCCCCCAATTTTTTTCTTTGCATACCACATTCCATTTCACGATATAATAGCCTCTTCCATGTTCTGCCACTCCTTTCAAGAGTAATGTTCTCCTAAGCTTGTCAATCTTCTTGATGACCCATACTGGCATCTCATAATAGGCTAGATAGTAAGATGGAATCGATGACAAGACTGAGTTAATGAGCATGATTCTCACCCACCCACCCCCCCCCCCCCCCCCCCCCACCAACCTCATTTCAACCCTTTTGGTCACTGCCAGCCAATCTGCTCGTTTAGGTCTACCTGCTCTCAGATGAAGTCCTAAATAAGTAAGGGTATGCTTCTTATAGTTAATAATGGAGGCAACTAAGACACAAGTATTGTCATTCCCACCCAACCCTACCACTACGCTTTTATCATAAATGATTTTAAGTTCAGACAAAAACTCAAAGGAGGTATAAGATCCACTTAAGTACTCCCGTTTGGACATGATCACCAGTACCAAATATTATTGCGTTATCGGCATATATTGAACTTTTCCCATAAATGTGGAATTATATTGGACAAGTTCGATTTTGTTCCTCCACTTAGTTTATGCTATATGGTCTGACTATTCCTACGCATATATGCGGCCGAGTCTCATACTTATTAAATATGCCTCCCACGGCTCCTAAAATACATTTCTCCTTTACATGCATACCGACCGTTTGTAAAGAACAATTTGTGCAAAAATGAATATTTGCACCATTATCAAAATTGTAAATATGAACTTTTTTATCAATCAAAAGTGCATCATCAAAACGTCTTTTTGCGCCATTCGCCCACGTCCAAGTCCGAGCTTTAAAGGGATTTCTTCAAAGAATTGGTGACAAATCCAATTGTTCGTTGTGGGATTTGATTTGAACCTTGCCCACTAGAAAAATACCCACAATACAAACCACTTGATCTAGCACACCTCATGTGTACAAGACAATAAGTTATAGCTCAAATACTGAAATAAACACACTTGGAATTTGCATCAACATGGAATGGTGGGGTGGGGTCACTATGACCAAATTTAAATAAAACCCCAACACACTATACCAAACTTTAACTCAAATTCCATGGATATACATTGTTAGTCTAAATAAACATGAAACATGCTATAAGCTACGTGGAATAAGAATTGGTACTATACAAATCCCTTTGGTAAAGTTAGCAATATATTCTGAATTAAACATATATGAAAGATCTCAAAAGCAAGAAGGTTAATGGTATATGCAAGTGCACCAGCACTTATCACAATGATGAAGTGTAAAAGCCTCAAACCAATAGGCTCCTTCCTACAAAGTTATCATATTATGGGTATCCTGGAGATTACAGGCTACTAACCATGGAAGAAATGCATAAGGTTTCTACAGCTCTGCGGGTGATGTAAAAGATACCTTCCTAAGGGTAGTACTCCTAAAATAGTATTCCTAAATTCATGACCGGAATTGGATATGTGAACTTTCAATTTCGCAACATAGTCAAATTCATGCCTGGTCATCAGGAAAGAGAGAGTAAGAAACATAAGAAACATAGCAGAGATGGAATATCTTCAATGCCTGCAGATTTTATAAATGATTATAATATAAACAGATCTTTCTGGCTCATAAAAGAAAACTTTACAGATGACTTCACCAAAATAACCTCTGTAACTGTACACACTAAGACATATGAGGAATAAAAACTGATTCCCAGTAAAATTAAATGAGCTCTTCGACCAATTTTTCGAGGTCAAACTGCCCATGTAAACATTCAACAACTCTGACCACCTCATGAAAACTTGAAGCATTGCATGGAAACATCAACCCACTGCTTTGATCGAACCCATATTCTCTATATGCCCTCTCCAACAGCATCTGAAACAGTGGGTGTGAGAGGAATGCAATTGGAATAAAAAATCTCTCTCTCTTCTCTCCAACATATACAGGTACAAACCCGATAGGTGTTTCTACTGAAGGATGTTCCTGGGAGCTAGGGTGAGAGCTATCAAGCAGCTGCTGATATCGCAATGAGTTGAGACGAGAGAGAAATGAAGCCTTCTTAGCCAACTTTACAATTGACACCATTTCACCACGAGACAGACAGATTCTTTGAGCTTATAAAGGGAGGTGAAGACTTTTTAAGAAATATGAGCAGTGAGAGCACAGAGGTGTAAGAAGAAGTTATGGTCTTATATATAGATCTTGGTTTACCGGTTGACATAAATAAGGGTAAGTCACCTCACTCATTCAATAATGAACTGAAAAAAGGTGTTCGTCTGGAAACAGTAGAAGACTAGCAAGTCCCCATCCTGAAAACTTTTGAACAGGTCGTTAAATATTAGCTAGAAAAATTAGATAGCAGGATTAGAGTGTTCACACTTCACACACTTTTATATATGATATCCCAAGTTACTGAAACCAGAATATTTCATGCCATCAGTTCTGTAGATGTATCTAGGAGGGTCTTGGTTTATGATATACGAAGCCTTTGATAATGACAGATTAAAGGTATTTAAGTGAGAAATGGTATGTTTAAGACAATAGAAGATTTTTTACGGTCAATCAAGGAATTCTAAATTAATTTGCTTTCAAGAGACTACTGGTGTTTTTTGCCATCATGACACATTTTGTGAAGATATATACGCAAAGAAGTTTGAATGAAGCAAATACATGACAACGACCACCTTGTTTTCTTCCCACCATCTAAAAGGGTGGGACTGGGGAGGGATGTCCATATCTTGCTTAACCCCTTCTGCATTGTTAGTTGCTCTATGATACCATTACGCTGAGTACGAGAGTAGTGATTATCCGTGTACTTAAAGTACTTTCAACATTTCTCTCCAATCAGACCTCTAATATTATCTAAAAGAGACAAGTCATTTTCATCTCTACAAATAACCGGTTACATACATAGAATATCCATTGAAGATATCTAATCCCATTTATTCCATGCTTCCTCATAAAGTGAAGGGAAACGATTTTTAAGTGGGGCATCCCCACATCATGGGTCTTCCCAAAAACATATTTTTATCTCCTTGTCCCAGAGTAAAGGTCATCCCCAGAATATATCTTTTGCTTTTGACATCCCTTGCCATACCCCATATTTGCTACCTATGTTTCAGTCAGCTTTTCTCCAAACACCTTCCTTGCCTTCATAGCTGGCATTTATAGTTTTGGCAAGGCAATTCTCTGTCTGACCAAACGTTCCACGACCACTTGGCCAAAAGAGCTATGTCCATGTCCCTTAGATTGATAAGTCTCAAACCCCCAAAAAAGATATAATAGCCTCTTCCATGTTCTGCAGCTCCTTCCAAGAGTAATGTTCGCCTAAGCTCGTCAATCTTCTTGATAACCCATACTGGCATCTCATAATAGGCTAGAGAGTAAGATGGAATCGATGACAAGACTGAGTTAATGAGAATGATTCTATACCCCCCCCCCCCCCCCCCCCCCCCCAACCTCATTTCAACCTTTTGGTCACTGCCAGCCAATCTGCTCGTTTAGGTCTACCTGCACTCAGATGAAATCCTAAATAAGCAAGGGTATGCTTCTAATAGTTAAGAACGGAGGCAACTAAGACACAATAATTGTCATTCCCACCGAACCCTACCACTACGTTTTTTTCATAAATGACCTTTAACTTCAGACCAAAACTCAAAAGAGTATAAAATCCTCTTAATACATGATCACTAGTACCAAATATTAGCACGTCATCGGCATATATTGAAGTTTTCCCATAATTGTGGAATTATATTGGATAAGTTCGATTTTGTTCACCAACTGCTTAGTTCATGCTATGTGGACTGTTCCTACGCTACTAATCATACATGCGGCCGAGTCAGATACTTGTTAATTATGCCTCCCACAGCTCCTAAAATCCATTTCTCCTTCCACGAAGATACATGCATACCGACCGTTTGTAAACAATAATTTGTACAAAAAATGAATATTTGCACCATTATCAAAATTGTAAATATGCATTTTTTTATCAATTAAACGGAACAAATAATGAGACTTCCTCTCGTAGCAGATTAAAAATTCTTGATTCTTTTCTGTAAAAAAATACAAAAAAAGGAGTATAATTTGACATTGACAGAGAGACGACCTCAATGAAGCACTCAAGATCACGTTTGAGCAATGTAATTGATCTCATTGATCTTCAGAAGACTAATGTTGGATGGAGAGAGACTGGGATTGGAATTGGAAACCCTAATCTTTCCCGCCACAAAAAATTGGACAGGTCCCAGTCCCAATCCATATGGAAAGAACGTCTTGACATAGTCTGGAGATGGGCCGGACTGACCTATACGAAAAGGGTCTAGTGTTTTGTTCATAAGGCTTTAAAATTCAAGTATAAAGCCCTTCCGTACAACTAACATATTCCAACCCAGGCCGAATCAAAAAACATTTGATAGATAAATTCAAAAAATCAATAGTAAATCAAATATTAATTACTTTATGTAATTTTTGGTAAGTAACTATGTGGAGGAATCGAATAGATATATTATAAATAATGCTATTAATCTCTCCAAAGTATTCCTTTAAACTATTCTAACTTAATATGACAGTTGACATAATAAAATTTATATTTTATATTTTAATTTAAAATTTTGAGGAGTACTTTTTTTATTAAAATGTGTCATGTTATATGTATTTAATTTAATATGTGATGTGAGCTATCATATAAGAAAATATAATTTTAAAAAAATATTTTGGAGGGATTAATATCATCACCCATCTATCAGATAAACACTTTATTCTTCTAAAAAAATTATGATTTCTTATAGGTTGTGGATCTCAACATAGTCATTACTATGGACGTGTAAAATCGTATTTATATAAAGCTATAATTAACCACAAAACAAAGCACCAAACTCAACAGCGATCTATGGTCTCAGAACATATATAATTTAACCCATCGTTAGGAGTGGCCTAGCAGCTGGACTTGTTTGGTTCATGAAAAAAGAGAAGAAAAAAAAAATAAAAAATAAACAAATTATATATATATATATATAATAAATTATAATTTTTATCAAAAAAAAAAAGTTAATGAAATTGTGAGGGAAAGTGAATACTTAGGTCTCGTTAGGTTCACAGAATCATGGAGTTAAAAAATAAAAAAATATTTATTTAATTTAATTTTTCTATGTTTTTTTGTGAAAGAAATTGAGGAGGAAAGAAAAGTGATTTATGGAAAAAAAATTAAGAAAAAAATTGTTTCCTCCATCAAACCAAATATTCACTTTTCCATCTTAAGTATTCACTTTCTCTTCCAATTTACTTGGCATTTTCAAACACCGAAAAGGAAAATCAATCGAAATTGTAATTTTTTAAAGGAAATGAAATAACAAGAAATTGATTTCCTTTCCTTTTTTCAAACAAAACGAGGCCTTAGAGCATCCATAGTGGAAGAGATTTCAAGTGCTACATTTTAATTTTAGTTAAATTTTGTATCACTTGAATACTATAGTGGACATTTGTGTATACTTAAAATTGCTAGAAAGTTACGAGACACTCCAGATTTGGAGCGTATCCTAACAACTCTATATTAATTGTTGGGTCCACAAAAAGTAACAAAATATGAAAGAAAAATAAAGAGGAAAAGAGAGAAAAAATCTTACCATATATGGAAGAAAAATAAAGAGAAAAAAGATGGAGGAAAAAACATGAGATTAATTTGGAGTATAACATTGTGTGCCAATATCATGGAGACACAATAATAATAATAATAATAATAATAATAATAATAATAATAATAATAATAATAATAATTACATAATTTTTAATAATTTTGAATATGTGTTTGGAGTGTCCCCACTGTAAATGCTCTAAAAGGTTGAAAAGTTAATCCTTGGTTGGATGGAGGGAACAATTTTATCCTCTATCTTTCTTTTCATACTTTCCTTTCCTCCTCAATTTATTTGGCATCAAGACATAGAAAAGTAATGACTTTTCTTTTTCAACACCATGATTCCGAAACGAGGCCTTAGAGCTTATGAGAGTTACTGAAAAGGCCTTGGACTCAATGGTGTAGATGCGCACCCCATTTGGAGATGACTAAACAAAGAGATATCATACTACATGAGAATTTTTTCAGTGTACCACCACGTAGCAGTGGTGAGGTTGTATTTTCTATCCCATTTGAAAATAACTAAATAAAGAGACATACTACTATATGAGAAATTATTCAGTGGGTCGACCTCACCATGTAGCAGTATTGAGGCCTTGTTCTTCTTCAACAGCAGCATGACACATCTCGCAAGGGGTGTCATGCTGTTTGTCCTCCTCTTATAGAAGCATAATACATCACGCTCGTAGTATCATGTTGCTACTATTGGAGAAAAACAGTGGTGATGTGCCTATTGAATAATTTCTCTTACTATGGGAAGGAAATTGTCTCACAAAGTTTGACCATCTTCACATGGAATCAGAATTGGAACAGTTTTAAATAGATAGTTTTTGTAGTTGGAAAAAAAAAAGGACTCATTTTTTATTCCCGTGGTGGTGACCTCACCCCTGGTCAGCAGTCACGGCCCATGGGCTGGAATTTGAAGTAGATTGAAACAACACATGCGCCGGTAATCCACTGAGTCAGCCATTTGCATGGTCTCCTCTGCAATTGTGATTTACTAGTTACCATTTAAAACCCTCCGAAAAATCTCACACAAAATCCAATATTGAACGATTCATTTTAATCCCACATTTAATTCTAATTAATTACCATAACCATAAAAACCCTTCACCAAAATCCCACTATATAATCACCCCCTCTCCCCCTTCTTTTGGTCACACACCACCAAAACAATCTCTCTCTCTCTCTCTCTCTCTCTCTCTCTAAAGAGTTCATCATGGCTTCCTCCTCCACGTCCTTGTTCGTGATGGTGTTCTTGGTGACAATGCTGCTCTCTGGCCAGCAAGCCCTTGCCAAGAAGCACCACCACAAGCATCCACCGCCACCGGCTTCCGCTCCGTCACCGTCACCGTCTCATAATTATGTGGCTCCCTCGCCAGCAGCGACTACTCCTGTCCCTGCTCCTGCTCCTGCTGCAGGCGGTGGTTACTATTACGCACCCGCACCGGCCCCCACTTCCGCTGCAGTGCCTCTCCCTTCGGTCGGTTACGCCGTGGTTTCTCTCTTCGCTGCTGTCGCTTCGGCTGCAATGATGATCTGATCAGTTTTCTCAGGGTTTCTCTGATGAATCTTTAATGGAAATTATGGTATTATTAATTATTATTGGAATAAAAAGGGCTTGTGAGTAAATGGTGCGCAATTTTTTGAACAATTCTATGATTGGAGTTATCAATTTACTATTTTTATGAAGGCATGCATGGTATATGTAACCAATTTTAATGACTTCCAAAAATGTACATAAAAAAATCTACAAAATTTGTGATGATCTCAAGTTCATGGAGGATCGAAGTAAAAAAATATTTAATTATTTTGTCGTGAAAATACGATACAAATAATTCTATCAAAAAGAAATTGTATTAGACTGTTTTTTTTGGACAATTAAAGGTGTTTCTTTTATGAATTTGATATCTTTCATTATTTGTTGGCCAAGCCTCAGGAAAAGTTATTGTATGAAATGTAAATGGAGCTTAGGTAAAGTAAATTATGAAGATTGATTTGTTATATATTGTGCCATTGAATAAGGGAAGGGGACACAAAATAGTAAGTAATCTTGAAATAGTATATATTTCGGTGTGATTCAGGATTTATGATTAATACCCGTATATACACGTTAATTACACTAGTATATTTACTTTAAAAGAATCCATCTGTATGTAGATCTGGTCAAGATTCACTATTAAAAAGAATACTACGTACATATTCCTTTTAGGTCATGGTTAAAATAAAGTAAAAGAAATTTTAATTGTCAATGAGATTTTTACATTGTCCAAAGATTTTTATGATGAATTACCAAAACTATCATCAATTTAATATAGTTTTTTTTTTTTAAAGTATAGCTTTGATTGTAAATTAAGAAAAAAATTGATAACTCATTCTGAAAATCCGTGGACATCGTAAAAATTATCTTAGCAATTATAATTCTCTAACAAACAAAAAAAAACATGTTACATATTCCTTTGAGGTCATGGTTATAAAACCAGAAAACTATGACTGCTTTGTACAAACAGAGTTGATACTTTGATTGCGGCTATTTGTGTTTTTTGGGCTTTCC
This sequence comes from Iris macrosiphon, assembly GCA_036927795.1. Classification (NCBI taxonomy): domain Eukaryota; kingdom Viridiplantae; phylum Streptophyta; class Magnoliopsida; order Asparagales; family Iridaceae; genus Iris; species Iris macrosiphon. The sequence goes on from JAYESA010000001.1 coordinate 182,483,125, forward strand.
GAGGAATAGACGTTTAAGCAAATGTCAGTCTTACTATATTCTAAATTAATCTGAATTAAGAAAATATTAATGTTTTGTTATTGAAATATTTTTTTACCTTGCAGTTAATATCCTCAAAGTTTGTTATTTGTAGATTATATTTTGCATAAAAAAGAATTTCTGGATTTGAAATCTCTGAAACATTTTATGAACTGCCGACAGTTCCCCGCCATATTGGTTTGAATTTGAAAATATTGAGCAGAACATCTTTTGTTTTTGTCTAGAAAAGAAAGAAAGAGCAGAGCAGAAGGATTTTGCTTTTCCCGACACTTCGGTCCTAAAACTAGCAAAAAGCGGATTGAGAGAGAGAGAGAGAGAGAGAGAGAGAGAGAGACGAATGAATAATTAATTGTAGAACCTCCTGACGCCTGAGCTTCACTGGACCCGCATGGGCTTTCTAATAATTGGCCCGTGTAACTACAAGGAGAAGCAAAAAAATTATAGGTAAGAGTTTTTATGAAAGACAGTTTAGTTGCTTGAAAGTGTATTAAAGTGTAAAAGTGGTTCTTTGTTTGGTAAAAGTAAAATATGTATACTTTTAAATTTTATTTTAGTTCTTGTCCACGGATAAAAGTGCAAAAAAATGTCTTTAGATTTTTATTTTTGCATTTAAAGTCGGCTGTTGATAAGGGCACTGCATAGTTTACTTAGGGCTATTCCATTAATGAATGAAGTTTACTCATACTAGTCCAAAAGTTTACTCATACTAGTCCAAATCCCCCTAATCTCCACCGGAGTTCTCCTCCCTCCTCCCTTTATTGTCGGAGCCCTCCTCCTCCGCCTCCTCTCCCGTCCTCCACCGCAGCCTCTTGTCGCCGCATCCCGTCGCCGTCGCCGCCTCTGCCCTCCTCCCCCGCCTCCCGCCGCCTCCTTCCTCTCCCGTTCCTCCGTCTCGTACCCCCTTTCGGTGCTCGACTACCTCGGCACCCTCGACGTCCGCCGCTCCTCCCTCCCTCTCCTCCTTCCTCCGTCGCTACCACCAGGTCCTTCACTCTTCGTGGAAGACATGAATAATAACACAATGACAAAGAAAAATAACATCACACAAGAAACCAAAAAATAAGAAGAAAAAATGGAAGAACTGTCAAAATTTGACATATATGTTGATTTTTAGGACTGTCAGATTTTTGACAGTCCTACCAATTGAAAGTGCTGTCAAAATTTTGACAGTCCTAAAAATTCAACATATATTTTTAGGACTGTCAAACTTTTGACAGTCCTGCCAATTGGAATGACTGTAAAAATGTTGACAGTCCTAAAAAAAATGTTAAATTTTAGGACTGTCAAAATTTTGACAGTCCTTCTAATCTGCAGCCCAAAGTTCTTCCCTGTCTAGTGGGAAGAACACTACAAAGGTGCTGCTTTCTAGAGCCTGAATCACATAATATACATGGGCAAGACCAACATACAAAGTTAATAATTGTATAATGTAATAAGTCCATGAACCATATAACACAGGTGTCAAGTGTCAACAACCAATAGCAATCTCTAAAACAATGACAGGAGGCTAAGCAACCTAGATGCTTGAACAATAATCAATATTCCGTAATCAACCTAGATGTTGATCAAACTATTTAATAAGTGCTTATTCTGCATGTCAGATGTCAACTTAATTGTATTAAAAAGCTTTCAAATCTGAAAGCAGACAGCTATATCCATATTACCTCGATCTATGTTTAGATATGATTAGAATGGCTATGAAAGGAACGGACCTGATACCCATATTTGCCCATGCTCGAACATAATTTGGCTTCAAGTCTAGTACCTGCGAAGTCATAATAGATGAAACGAGAAAGTATGAATTTAAGGGAAACAAATATGAATAGTGACTAGATTAAAGAATACGATACTATCAAACACCATACAAATTTATTAGGAAAGAAGTATAACACAGTGCTCCTCAAAATTAGGACTGTAAAAAAATATGAATAGTGACTAGATTAAAGAATACGATACTATCAAACACCATACAAATTGATTAGGAAAGAAGTATAACACAGTGCTCCTTAAAATTAGGACTGTAAAAATTTTGACGGTCCTAATTTTTTGTAGGACTGTCAAAATCCTGACAGTCCTAGTTTTATATAAAATTTTCAGTGGGTTTAAATTAATACTGTCAAAATTTTGATAGTCCCCATTGCATATGGGACTGTCAAAATCCTGACAGTCATAGTTTTACATATAAATGTGCAGAGACAGTGGGTTAAAATTAGGACTGTCAAAATTTTGACAGTCCTAATTTCTTGTAGGACTGTCAAAATCCTGACAGTCCTAGTTTTATATAAATTTTCAGTGGGTTTAAATTAGGACTGTCAAAATTTTGACAGTCCTCATTGCTTGTGGAACTGTCAAAATCCTGACAGTCCTAGTTTTACATATAAATGTGCAGAGACAGTGGGTTAAAATTTGGACTGTCAAAATTTTGATAGTCCTAATTTCTTGTAGGACTGTCAAAATCCTGACAGTCCTAGTTTTACTACAAGTTGCTTCTTGTTTGGATGTAATTTTTTCCTACTTTTCAGATACTACACTATTTGTCACGCCCCGATCTCCCACAGGCTAATCGGCCGTCCCCGCTAGCCGAGAATCACCCTCGCCAGCGCTCCCGCAGGACGATCGCTTTGATCCATCCGGGCGTGATGCCGCACGAGCGTGAGCCACGCCCGTGCAAGGCCGGGTTCATTGGCTGGCGGTAAGAGTTCTAAGCCACAGAGTCGCACAGATTGTCCGAGTGCAGCGGAGTCATAAACGCATAGCGATTTGGTAACAGGTTCACTGAGTCGACAATATAGCGGAAGCATTGAATAACACAAGTTGAAGGAAAGCAACTCTTTATTGATATAAACAAGTGTTACTGGCGGCGTATAGCCGAGATTACAAGTCGCTCAAACCTTTCTCTCTGAAACAGTAAAAGTGTGCCAAGTGGCTACAATTGTGGATGATTGTACAGGCGATGTTCAGGCGATGTTCAGGCGAGTTCCAACATTATGTCTTGTATATGTGCTTCAGTCCCGGACGCACCGTTGCAAGGCTTCAGAGGGAACTCCTGGCCTTAGCACGCACGAAGGAGGCATCCGCACCGAACGAGGGTCTCCCGAACCCTGCATACAAACTGGTGGATTATCAGTACATTGAATGCACTGGTGGGGAAGCTACTCGCCCGCTCGACAAATCCAAACACGTAATATAAGTTCCATGCACAACTATTAAGTTGTCTTTCTAGTTGCCTTAGGATCAGTTTTGTAAACCCCCTCGACCAGATTCCAGTATTTTAGGAATATTTTTCACAATTTAGGATTTATGGCAATATTTTAATTTATTTTGCTTACATATCCTATTGACTTGTGCACCTGTCCATCACCTAATTAATTGGAACTTTACCTTGACTGTTATCCCCGAACAAAGTTCACATACCTCTCCTAGACCTGCCAGCCTATTATTTTGTACTTTGTGCAACTCCTAGATACTCTGTTATGAGCCCCGAATTAGACGCACAAATATCGTTACAAACGTGCGTATTTAAATTCCCAGACCTGTACCCATCCCTGTTCCAACAGACATTAGAGGCCCAACATGTACCTGTTTTGCCCAGACAAAAATATGTTAATTTTCTACACTGAGTATACTACATTTAGTGTATTGACACCGTAGAAAAATTATGACCCTACCTGCCTCTAAATAATTAGAGAACACCGTGCGCATTATTTATTTATTAATAAATACGATGACCAGTATCACCCAGAAAACCAGGCCCAGTCCCTGCCCAGACTCATCCCCACCCCCTCGGGACCCTCACCCAGCTTTTTCCTTCAATTCTGTGAATTTTAAAATTTTCAGGAATCGGGTGTTTTCCCAGACAATTTTGTAATTGCGCAATTTCCCAAATTATAGGACAATTCCGCAATTTATGAAATTACAGAAACTTTTCTGCAAATTGTAGTGCGAGGTGTCACCCCCTCATTGGCCGGTGAACCTGCGCCGTCCATTTGGACGCGGGACCCACCCGAAAAGATCCCGAAAATATCCCAAAATATCCCCAAAAATATCGTGAGATATTTTACTTATTTAATTAATATATTTCTTTATAAAAGAAAACTAAAACTAAAAGAAAAAGAAAAAGAAAAAAAAATAAAAACCCCCCCAGACCCAGCCGAACCCGACCCCCCCCGGCCGCCGGCGGCGAACCCCGCTCGCCGGAGTCCCGCTCCCGCCACGGCCTTCCTCCTTCTCCTCCTCCCCAGCTCCTCCTTCCCGCTCCCTCTCCTTCCTTCCTCCTCCTCCTCTTCCAGCTCGGCCCGACCTCCGCCCTCCGCGACCCTCCGCCCGCGCCGTCCCCTCTCCCTCACTCCTCCTCCTCCTCCCGCTGGCCCCGCCCACTCCTTCCTCCTCCCCCTCCCGCCGCGGCGAGTTCCCCCCCCCCCGCTGACCGATCTCCTCCTCCACCCTCCATCACCAGCACCTCCTCCTATTCTCCTCCGTCCTCCGCGAGATGCCCCGATTCCGGCCGACCCAGCCCCCACAGAGCCGGAGCCGCCCTGGCCTCCCCCTCGCCGCTGCCCTCGACCTCTGCCACCGACCGAGACCACCCCGCTCGACCTCCTCCCCGCAGAGTCGCCTACGTGCTTCTCTGACCTCGCCGGCCAGCACTCCGGCCGCCTCGACCAGCGAGCCTCTCCGCCTCCCCAGCCATGCCAGCACCCCTCGGTCAGCCGCCCGAGTCCGACGAGTCTCTGGACGCAGATCCCGGACACGTCCAGGACACGGAACAGTGTTAACTCGACACGAGGATACGAAAAAATTCATTCCACGGAGCCCTGTTCAGGTATATTTTTCTCTCATCTCATAGCTCTGTTTTCAATTCCGTCAGTTGCGTCGTGTAGACTATGTAACCATCTCGGTGCCCGTGTAACCCGCTCGGAGCATCGCGTCCTGTGGCGATCGCAAACCGCGATCCAAATACAGGAAAAACAACGACCAGATTTACCCCGGAACTGGGTACGCCCAACCAAACGGGACGACTTGGTCGCACGCGGTCTTTATCGAAACGTGCGCGACGTTGATACGGACGTGTAGGAATTCGGAGAAGTTGATTTGGATGTGCGTGCACACCGGAATCAACGCGTATCCGCCGACATCGCCCCGTATCCGTCAGTTCTGGAACACGCTGTAACTTTGTGTATACACATCGGATCGAAACGAAACTTACGCCACCGGACTCGTAGCAATACGCTGGTCCTGTAAGCCAAGTTTGGTTTGATTCTGAGAACGTTGACAAAATCGCGTATCGTGGGCCCCACAAGCTCCACTTGACGGGCGATTTTGTGATCGGCTCATCGGAATCCAATTCTGAAAGTTCCGTTGGGTTCGTATCATCGTTCTGGACTTATGGACACTAAGTTTGGCGAATTTGGAGACCTTTGACCCTGACACGTTTTCGGTGCAAAGTGGGCCCACATGTGGACCCCGCTTTGACCGAAAACTGTCATTTTTGCCCCTGTGTCCAAATTGGACTTAAGGACAGACGTTTCTAGCTATTTGATATTTTCTGAGACTGTTAGTGATGTTTATTTTAGCATCCGAAGATATTTATTCTGAGATCATAGTTTCTGACTTTTGGCATTTGACATCTGGACATTACATTTACAGCTCTCTTGCCAGACAAGTATACCTTGTCTTGTTGTACTGTTTAAATTTAGTTATTGTTAGTTACAGGTTTATTTATTATATAAATGTGCGCGTCCGAACAGACTCGGGTGCAGTCAACGAAGGCGTTGACGTTAGGAGTAGTATCTGACTTAGTGTCTAGTAGACTCACCTAAAGTTGTGAAGTTATTGATATAACTTCCCAGGCCTTGACACGTATCATTACACGTCACAGAGTGAGTTCATGTAGAGACGCGTGCCTCATGCGCGACTGGCCATCAGTGTGAGCAACACGTGTAACGGTATTTAGCTTAGTTGGTTATTTTATTGAGACTTGCATCATAGTAGGAGATGTCCACGTCATTTTCACGACTTGTACATCTATATTTGGGCTGAAAATATACTAGTAGACGTATGGGACACCCCCTCCTTGTTGTTATATCCTTCGTTTCATGCTCCTCGGAGATGGACGATTGCAGAGTTACCCGTGTGTCCGGGGGCATATGACACATATACTAGCCAGTCATGACGATTGGTAAATTACGTCAGCATATGTCATGCCTACACATTCCTATGCGTACTATCAGGTCTTTAAATTGCATTCACTTAGATGGTTAGCACACCCCCCCTTTATTTATTCAGTATTTACATTATGGCATGTCATTTTTATGTATCTTGCTATGTCCCTCTGAGGACCTGGTCCCCTGCCAGGTGTATATGTTCTTGAGCATTCGCAGGAGAGCAGATCCAGGCATGTTACGTATATCCCGAGGAGGTCTTCTCTTTGAGCCTCGTGATTGTCAGATGTTGTTCTTATATGGTGTGTATCTGGTTCCTTTTTATATTCTATTTCGGCAGTAGATTTGTTTCCATCTGACTGTCATTCTTAGATATCTGTATTGAGATCTAGTTACATGGTTATTGGTTATTCATATGCTTATGTGATTTCTGTGGATAAGATTTAGATATTACCCTGTGACTTGTGATTAGTTTTACCACTTATGAATTACTGTTCATTATACAGCGTACGCTCGTATATATGGTTTCCATATATTGGAGTTGCCATATATACAGGCGGCTGGCATGGTTACGTATCCTAGTCCTACGTATTTTGGGACGGGGACGTGACATATTTTTAGTGGTGGCCCATGCAGGTCAGAGCATATTGTCTCGGTTACGTTACTGTACCGAGCAAGCCTGCACCTAGGATTAGAATATAGAATCTCATCCATAATTAACTATGACTTATCTTCCTTCCAGTCCGTCCTACTTACATAATTGCATCCTGCTTGATTCCCGTGCTTCCCTGATAATTCTTTTAGTATAGCCCCTGCTAGAATATAGGAATCCCTGTTGATAGGACGATAATTAAGGTAGTATTCCTATTAAGAACACAACTAGGGCTTTGTCATATCCTTAAGTTCAGATTTTTAAATGAACCCTAGCATTCCATATTACCTAATGAACCCTAGCATAACTACCTATAGATTAACTTACCCAAATTCCTTGACGTATTTATGTATGACTAGAGAGTAGTAAAAACACTACTAGGATTAGTTTAGAATTTGACCGTAGTATTGACCCTAGTCTTGAGGAACCCATAGAAATCTAAGATTAAATACTAGGACTGAAACCTCATTCTATGATTGGATAACCAGAGTTTTACGCCAAAGACCCATTACCCTTGTTGGCGTGAAAGCCAAACCACTGCCTAGTTGGCGTAAAAACCAAAATTATGTAGAAGCTTGTCCCCTTTACGCCGCCCTTAGTCTTCCTTATCCTGCGTATGACACATCATGCCAGCCACGTAGGTAACTGCCTGCGTAAACTTGATGATTCCTGACTATTAGATAACCAGCGTAGAGTAACCTGATTAGGCGTAATATAAGGATAGGATTTAAGAGTAATTGTTACAGCCTTAGCTTTCCCCAGTTGACCAAATCCCGTGCATTAAATGCAGAGTTACGCCTCGAGCCCTGTGCAAAGAAACAGCTTTTTGACGGGACATCTGGTTTTGTCTCACCTCGAGTAAAAATGACTTGTATCCAATAAGTCCCTAAACGACAAACCTAGATCTCCGTGCTAATTCATCACCACAACCGACCACTCGATCGTTGTGCAAGTACTTTTGTCAGAAGACATGATTCATTAACTTGACTGACAAACTCATGAGTTTTTTTTTGTACAACTTTACGCTGCAACGTATACTAGACTTTTTACGCTGGCAGATTTTTACGCAACCTTTAGGCAATACTTTACCCACAGACTTTTACGCAACAATCTTTTACGCTCAGACTTCCACACGCAGACTTTTTACGCGGACAGCTCTGAAGCTCTACTTTACGCTTCTCTGTTTTACGCGGATAACTCTGAAACCTATTTTATGCCGACAGTTGAATCCCTGATTTACGCCAAATTACTTGGATCCCTACCTTTGCTAGACAATTTGAAATTTTGTTTTACGCAGACAGTTTCATATTTCTACCTTACACCAAATTATTTTATCCCTGTCTTACGCAGACAACCTCGAACCCTTGCTTTACGCGGACTTTCTTGAAATCTCTGTTTTAGACAGACAACCTATAGGGTTTATTAAGATTGTAGAACTTAGAAGGCCATACCTCTTTTGGGTCAACTAGCGACTTAGACCAGGAATTAGAATAATAACTGTAGAAATTAGAGAGTCTTGTCTTTCTGTGAATTTGAATTATTTTGAATTTCTCACATCATAATCTAGCTTACTTATATTTACCGTACTACCTTGACTTATGCCGCTATTATAGCCTAGTTTCGCAAGCTTATTCTTTATCAAGCTTGTTCTTGAGATATGTATTATTGGAGTACTACACTAATACATTTTCAGAATCAGTGTATTACGGTCTGATCAACCATAGTGCACTTGGTTCGCCCTTCGCATAACTACTTTACGTGGATTAAAATATATAGTGATTAGTAGACGGATGTACTTGTCCGTTAGATATGTCTGAGCATATCGTATCAGCTACATGACTGTACTGATACGAATATGTGAATAGGGATTACCAAAATAGGATTTCAATTCACAACTGCCTTGACAATTCCCATTGGATTCTTTAAACGCCTTGATCTCCACACTTCTAATCTATTATCTCCCCCTTTGAACTCTTGATTATTGCTTTCCGTTTTCCCTTATTTCGGGAAAAATGAAACCTCGTGCTTAGTATAAAAGCGAAGTGTATTGTTTGTTTTTGTAACCATTTCTGTTTGTTCCTTGGGTAATTACCAAACCCTATTATTATATTAGATTGCGGTTTAAAACTGTGTTATCCCTAGTATGACCCTTCCCTACCTACTTACGATCCTGATACATACATCCTTATGACAGCAAAATTTTATTTTTGCCTCGTAACTTGGGTCAAGTCAGAACTCAAGTGTTACGATGAAGAATGTATCATTTTGGCTGACAGGAGTCTAAAAGGATTTCACCTGAATAAACAAATTGATTGACTCCTGAATAGATAGCAGCACCTATGACTAGGTTGACTTGTAAGGATCCAGAATTCCTATGGACCGACCCACCAAGTCAGCACAAATTCCTACCTTTAGAGTTGGCCAACCTGCAGAAGCTTTAGCTAACTTATATATGAGATAAATCGTAAGATTGTACGGCATACCAGTCAGCATTTTACCAGACAAGGATTCGCGTGACCAGAATTGGTGGTCAACACCGTAGAGACAGTTAAGTAAATATGAGGACGCTTGCAAGCAGCGCAAGACAGACAACAACAGTGGGCAGACCGTCATCATCATCCCTTAGAATTTAAAAAGGACGGTCATGTCATCTTGAGGATATCACCTACTAGAGACACCATTCGATTCGGAGGACGCAGCAAGTTGAGTCCAAGGTATATTGGACCAGTGACGTGCTAGAAAGAGTGGAAGTATTCTACGTGACGTAACTCAGGCAATATGTGACAGACAGCAGTCATGTTCTCAACCATTCGGAGATCACCGTTAAGCCGAACCTGTCGTATCAAGAGCAACCCGTGGGAACCCTTGACCATCGAGAAAAAGTATTGAGGAACCGGTCTATTTTCCTTGGTCCGCGTGGCATGGAAGCATGGCGCGCCAGGAGAATCTACTCGAAAGCGTGTGGACGACATGCATAAATGTTTTTCGAACCTATTTAGTAAACCAAGATATAAATTACTTTGTTAAATTATATCTTACGCCGTCTTTGACTTCTACCGTGGCTTAGTTTAATTTCGAGGACGAAATTTTTATAAGTTGAGTAGATTGTAAACCCCCTCGACCAGATTCCAGTATTTTAGGAATATTTTTAACAATTTAGGATTTATGACAATATTTTAATTTATTTTGCTTACATATCCTATTGACTTGTGCACCTGTCCATCACCTAATTAATTAGAGATTTACCTTGACTTTATCCCCGAACAAAGTTTACATACCTCTCCTAGACCTGCCAGCCTATTATTTTGCACTTTGTGCAACTCCTAGATACTCTGTTATGAGCCCCGAATTAGACGCACAAATATCGTTACAAACGTGCGTATTTAAATTCCCAGACCTGTACCCATTCCTGTTCCAACAGACATTAGAGGCCCAACATGTACCTGTTTTGCCCAGACAAAAATATGTTAATTTTTTACACTGAGTATACTATATTTAGTGTATTGACACCGTAGAAAAATTATGACCCTACCTGCCTCTAAATAATTAGATAACACCGTGCGCAGTATTTATTTATTAATAAATACGATGACCCGTATCACCCAGAAAACCAGGCCCAGTCCCTGCCCAGACTCACCCCCACCCCTTCGGGACCCTCACCCAGCTTTTTCCTTCAATTCTGTGAATTTTAGAATTTTCAGGAATCGGGTGTTTTCCCAGACAATTTCGTAATTGCACAATTTCCCAAATTATAGGACAATTCCGCAATTTATGAAATTACAGGGACTTTCCTGCAAATTACAGTGCGAGGTGTCACCCCCTCATTGGCCGGTGAACCTGCGCCGTCCATTTGGACGCGGGACCCACCCGAAAAGATCCCGGAAATATCCCGAAAATATCCCAAAATATCCCCAAAAATATCTTGAGATATTTTACTTATTTAATTAATATATTTCTTTATAAAAGAAAACTAAAAGAAAAAGAAAAATAAAATAAAATAAAATAAAAAACCCCCCCGACCCAGCCGAACCCGACCCCCCCCGGCCGCCGGCGGCGAGCCCCGCTCGCCGGAGTCCCGCTCCCGCCACGGCCTTCCTCCTTCTCCTCCTCCCCAGCTCCTTCTTCCCGCTCCCTCTCCTTCCTTCCTCCTCCTCTTCTCCTCTTCCAGCTCGGCCCGACCTCCGCCCTCCGCGACCCTCCGCCCGCGCCGTCCCCTCTCCCTCACTCCTCCTCCTCCTCCCGCTGGCCCCGCCCACTCCTTCCTCCTCCCCCTCCCGCCGCGGCGAGTTCTCCCCCCCCGCTGACCGATCTCCTCCTCCACCCTCCATCACCAGCACCTCCTCCTATTCTCCTCCGTCCTCCGCGAGATGCCCCGATTCCGGCCGACTCAGCCCCCGCAGAGCCGGAGCCGCCCTGGCCTCCCCCTCGCCGCTGCCCTCGACCTCTGCCACCGACCGAGACCACCCCGCTCGACCTCCTCCCCGCAGAGTCGCCTACGTGCTTCTCTGACCTCGCCGGCCAGCACTCCGGCCGCCTCGACCAGCGAGCCTCTCCGCCTCCCCAGCCATGCCAGCACCCCTCGGTCAGCCGCCCGAGTCCGGCGAGTCTCTGGACGCAGATCCCGGACACGTCCAGGACACGGAACAGTGTCAACTCGACACGAGGATACAAAGAAATTCATTCCACGGAGCCCTGTTCAGGTATATTTTTTTCTCATCTCGTAGCTCTGTTTTCGATTCCATCAGTTGCGTCGTGTAGACTATGTAACCATCTCGGTGCCCGTGCAACCCGCTCGAAGCCTCGCGTCTTGTGGCGATCGCAAACCGCGATCCAAATACAGGAAAAACAACGACCCGATTCACCCCGGAACTGGGTACGTCCGGCCAAACGGGACGACTTGGTCGCACGCGGTCTTTACCGAAACGTGCGCGACGTTGATACGGACGTGTAGGAATTCGGAGAAGTTGATTTGGATGTGCGTGCACACCGGAATCAACGCGTATCCGCCGACATCGCTCCGTATCCGTCAGTTCTGGAACACGCTGTAACTTTGTGTATACACGTCGGATCGAAACGAAACTTACGCCATCGGACTCGTAGCAATACGCTGGTCCTGTGAGCCAAGTTTGGTTTGATTCTGAGAACGTTGACAAAATCGCGTATCGTGGGCCCCATAGGCTCTACTTGACGGGCGATTTTGTGATCGGCTCATCGGAATCCAATTTTGGAAGTTCCGTTGGGTTCGCATCATCGTTCTGGACTTGTGGACACTAAGTTTGGCGAATTTGGAGACCTTTGACCCTGACACGTTTTTCGGTGCAAAGTGGGCCCATATGTGGACCCCGCTTTGACCGGAAACTGTCATTTTTGTCCCTGTGTCCAAATTGGACTTAAGGACAGGCATTTTTAGCTATTTGATATTTTCTGAGACTGTTAGTGATGTTTATTTCAGCATCCGGAGATATTTATTCTGAGACCATAGTTTCTGACTTTTGGCATTTGACATCTGGACATTACATTTATAGCTCTCTTGCCAGGCAAGTATACCTTGCCTTGTTGTACTGTTTAAATTCAGTTATTGTTAGTTACAGGTTTATTTATTATATAAATGTGCGCGTTCGAGCAGACTCGGGTGCAGTCAACGAAGGCGTTGACGTTAGGAGTAGTATCTGACTTAGTGTCTAGTAGACTCACCTAAAGTTGTGAAGTTATTGATATAACTTCCCAGGCCTTGACACGTATCATTACACATCACAGAGTGAGTTCATGTAGGGACGCGTGCCTCATGCGCGACTGGCCATCAGTGTGAGCAACACGTGTAACGGTATTTAGCTTAGTTGGTTATTTTATTGAGACTTGCATCATAGTAGGAGATGTCCACGTCGTTTTCACGACTTGTACATCTATATTTGGGCGGGAAAGATACTAGTAGACGTATGGGACACCCCCTCCTTGTTGTTATATCCTTCGTTCCATGCTCCTCGGAGATGGACGATTGCAGAGTTACCCGTGTGTCCGGGGGCATATGACACATATACTAGCCAGTCATGACGATTGGTGAATTACGTCAGCATATGTCATGCCTACACATTCCCATGCGTACTATCAGGTCTTTAAATTGCATTCACTTAGATGGTTAGCACACCTCCCCTTTATTTATTCAGTATTTACATTATGGCATGTCATTTTTATGTATCTTGCTATGTCCCTCTGAGGACCTGGTCCCATGCCAGGTGTATATGTTCTTGAGCATTCGCAGGAGAGCAGATCCAGGCATGTTACGTATATCCCGAGGAGGTCTTCTCTTTGAGCCTCGTGATTGTCAGATGTTGTTCTTATATGGTGTGTATCTGGTTCCTTTTTATATTCTATTTCGGCAGTAGATTTGTTTCCATCTGACTGTCATTCTTAGATATCTGTATTGAGATCTAGTTACATGGTTATTGGTTATTCATATGCTTATGTGATTTCTGTGGATGAGATTTAGATATTACCCTGTGACTTGTGATTAGTTTTACCACTTATGAATTACTGTTCATTATACAGCGTACGCTCGTATATATGGTTTCCATATATTGGAGTTGCCATATATACAGGCGGCTGGCATGGTTACGTATCCTAGTCCTACGTATTTTGGGACGGGGACGTGACAAGTTTCATGCAAACATTGAATAGCCTAACGTGTCGGGCAGTGCGCCGTGCAACATGAGAGAAAACACGGCGAGACTTACCACTTACCCTTTCTCCTTCCCTGTCCAAGGCAAACATTATAATTTCAAGCACGGGCAAGTATAACATTCAGGAGGCATAACATATGCAAACACGAGGGTCGTTATAATATGATCGTTCAGGTGTTCAGTTGATGCAATGCAATGACTCGCACGCGGGTAGCCGCTAAGCGAGGACGACTTATCTATATGAACACGAGTCGCTGGCAAAGCCATTATGGACGATAGTCACTGGCGGTAATGGTATGCAGCGAAAGTACAAGGAGCGCTACATGCCATCCCGTCCAGCACAATGGACTATACAATACGGTTCAGTCACTGGAGAGAATGTATGCAGTGAAAGAACAAGGGGCGCTACATGCCATCCCGTCCAGCACAATGGACTGTACAATAACGTGAGTTCCATCCGGATCGGATCGGTCCCAGTGCCCCGGTGACCGTCCGTGGAACTATACCTCATTTTTGAGTTGTCCGCGACATGCAATTATTGGGTCTTTCCAATTATCACGAGATACACGAGAACAAGAGTGCACTAGAACAAGAGAACATGAGTGCACCAGAACACGAGTACACGAGATACTTGAATCATGATTCTGTACAGTGAATAACTTGCCTTGATGCATTCCTCTGGTTAGGGGCTGCCTTGGGTGACCTACGGTCCCGGATACTTGCAGGATCAATCATGCACGGAACGACTACTTAGTAGTCTCCCGGAGTTTGGATGAATACAAGGCAACATACAAGCAGACAAGCATGCGTTTCTAAGGGACATAAGCAGGCACGTTGCTCGGACCCGAAGGTAAGCCGAGAGGTGAAACCGTTAAGGAACTTAGCATGCGAGGGTCTGAATATAAGTAGTATTTCAATTTCCATGTTCTAGCAAGCAATACAAGTTGGGATTATTCCCTTAGCTAGGTACGTTGAATTTATTAGCATGCATGGGGTGATTCACCTAGCGACTAGCATGAATATTCTACATTTTATGTGTGCTGGCTAAGCAAAGACAAGTTCATCGTAGCCACCCACCTTAGCGATGATTCGCCTCGGTAGAGCGATACGTCAAGCGAGCCTCTGAAAGCCTAAGCCGGATTCCTGTAGGGACAAGTCTGGATATCCTTTGCTTCTTCTTTGAGGCAAAGCGGGTCGGGACAGTTGCACTTTTGCCGATTGAGTCAGCAGTCCGCTAGAACGGAACGGGATATTACACTATTGTAGACTTAACTTGATTTGAACAGTCTTGTATAAAATTAGGACTGTCAAAATTTTGACAGTCCTCATAGCTTGTGGGACTGTCAAAATCCTGACAGTCCTAGTTTTATATAAAAATTTCAGTGGGTTAAAATTAGGACTGTCAAATTTTTGACAGTCCACATTGATTGTCGGACTGTCAAAATTATGACAGTCTTAACAATTTGTAGGACTGTCAAATTTTTGACAGTCCTTCCAAGTGGTAGGACTGTCAAAATTTTGACAGTCCTGATTATAACAGTCCTGAGTGAATTTTGGGAGTGACAAACTTGTAATTATTAATGATAAAAATTTGGGCTAGCCCCAAGTAACTTTTAGGATGGCAAACTTGTAATTTTTGGTAAATTTTCAATGGGCTAGCCCCAAGTAAAATGTGTAGTGACCTTATCACTAGCCTTAAAGTCCCATGCCTTTAAAAAACTCCCGTTTTATTTTTATTTTTGCTCGATTTACATCCATTTTTGATTCTGCCGTTAATTTACATTTAAAATAATTAATATATCCCTCCATAATCCTAATCACAATCATAATCATAATCCTCCTAATTAATCCAAACTCCTCCCCTCCCCATATGAGCCCACACCACCCTCCTAGTGCCCTCCTCCCCGCCGGCGAGCTCCCCTCTCTTCCTCCTCCTTCTCCTCCCCCTCACCCCCTCCAACCCTCAATCCCCACCCCCACCCACCCCCCTCCTCCTTCTCCTCCTCCCCTCCTCCAGCCCTCACCCCCTCCTCTGCACCACCCCGTGCCTCCCCCAAGCTCCCCCCTCCTCCCTCCGCCTCCTCCCGCGCCACTCCGCGCTCCACCGCGTACCACGTTGCCGCCGCCGCTGCTGCACTGTCGTCGCCGAAGCAGGAGGGGGAGTGTCGGAGAGAGAGGAGGGGGAGAGGGCTGCAGGAGGAGGAGGCCAGCGACCCGGGAAGGAGGAGGGAGGAGGCACGGTGGGGGGAGGAGGAGGAGGAGGAGGAGGAGGGGAGGAGGGGGGCTGTAGGGGGGAGAGGGGATGGTAGTTTATGGTTTTCAATTTTTTTTTAACGTTAAATTCTAACATTTAGTTGACGAGAGGGAACATTTTGATGGAAAAAATTATTACGGAAGGGTTTATTTGCTGTAAGCATCTAATATGTCTTATTTTGCTTATGAGGCAAATCTAAGGAGGAGTTTTTTGCACTTTACCCTCTTGTCCATTTTCGTTGTTTGGATATGTGATATTTTGTAACTTGGAGGTAGTTAAATTCACACCCCCAGTGTTTGGATGATTATGAAAATGTGCTAAAAGAAAGTGTATTATAACAATTAAAATTTTAATTAAATAGCTATCAAAATTAATAATTATCTAATGATGTTATTGAACTATTAATTATCTACTAAATATAGTTAATAATATTTATTATCTATATATTGGAAGAAGAGAGCAGAACAACTGTCATTCTCCCAAAAGAAAAAAATTTGGCTGCTCTCATTCTTCTCCGGATCTCCTCACGTCGATGAGCTCTCCGCCCTGGCTACGGCACCGAGACTTCTTTTTCGCCACCGCCACCCCTCCTGTCGGGAACTCTCTTTCAAGTGGAGTTGCAGAACAGGCCCTAAGGCTAAAGGCTCTGTTTTGTAGTAAAAACAGAAAAGTAGAAGAAAAGAAAAATAGTAGGAATGTATTTTTCTTTCATACGGAAAGAAAATGCCATTTATTTTCTCTGTGTTTTGTAGGAATGTATATTTTTTTCATATGGAAATAAAATATTATTTCTTTTTTTTGTGTTTGGTAGAGATGTATTTTTCTTTCTTATGGAAAGAAAAGATCATTCGCTTTCCTTTGTGTTTGGTTGGAGTGATGAATAAAAGAAAGGGATATTTAGATTTTGGGTTCAGATAAGATTCAAATTTTTTTTTTGTCTCGATAATATACATAATTATTATTTCTAGTCTCAAAAGTGTAAAAAAAAATTAATTAGTGTCACTTTTGAGACAATATATTATGGAGACAAATTTTTTTTTTTTCAAAAGTTAACTGAGACAAAAAGTCTAAATATCCCAAAAAAAATAATAGATGTACTTTACTTTATTTTGTATGGAAGAAAAAAGTAAAAGAAAAAAAAAACTTTTACCAATTTTATACTCAACTAAAAATACTTATTTATCATTTGATTTCATGAATAATTTTAAAATAATAAAATTCATATGGGATATGATTGTTAATTAATATAACTCTCAACTTGTTCTTCTACTTTTTTTGGTGCTGGATTTTTATGTTACGAGAAAAAAAGAAAGTAATCCATCAATTTTTTCTTTCAAATAAAACAAGAGAAAATGAATCATACCCTCTAACTTTTTCTTCTTGTTCAATTTTTTTTTTCTACTTTTTTTTCGTACCAAACGAAACCTAAGGATACCAAATTGTAAGGAGAAAACAGTAGAAGGAAGAAAAATGAAGTAGAAAACAGTGAATGAAATAAAAAATTTTATTTGATATAAAAAAGAAGAAGTAGAGGGATTGTTTTTCTTCCTAATCTAAGAAATCCAATTCCTCCAAAAATAAGAAAAAAAAATTAATACTTATTAATTTAGTTATATTATTTAAAAATATTTAATGAAGTCAAATAATAAATCAATATTTCTAGTTGATAATATAATTGATAAAGTCTATATTCTTTTTTCTTTTATTTTTTTTAATATCAAACAAAAAAAAGTATCACTTTTATTTTCCATCCTTACTACCAAACTAAGTGGAAATTTTGAATCAATGTTATTACTTAAAAAAAGATGCATTTAAAATTCCAACCCGTGGCCTAATGGTTAGTTTATCTAGTACTTTTCTATTGGGTTTCTGTTGATCTTTAAACATGTCCAAATTATTAAGAGGACACGGTTTGATTACTTATATTTGTAGGAGATGGAGATGGGTTTGAACATAATTTTTTTTTTTGGGAGGGATAATATTGAATTTGAGGGTAGATATAGGTGGATAGTCGTTATCTCATAAATCTTTTCCTCTATTGTCCCCCACATAATTTCTACAATAATTATTATAATAATCATTTAGTTAATAATTGCTCCATGTTAAGAATTAAGATGTTTAATTACTAGTATGTGATAAATTATATTTTATTTTAGACAATTCCAGTTACACGATTAAGATAATTAATTAAAGTTAACTAGTAATTAAGTGAATACTTTAGTTATTAAAATAACTATATTAATAGTTTATTAGTATTAAATTCTATAGGGTTATTAATTAGTAGTTAACCTTATTTAACTAATTAATTCTCATAATAAAGTATTCATAATTTATTATCTTAATTAACTAAAACTAATTAAATATTGTTTATTACCTACTAGTAATCAAGGTAGTTAAATATATAAAATTAATAATCAATTATTTCGTTGAACAAACAATAACTACGAGGAGAAAAAAAAACTTAATGTAATATGATTGACCTAAATTGGCCACTTGACAATAAGATTATATTTTTTTGGATTAATGAGAAAAAATTTCTCAACGAATACACAAACATAGTATTACAAAATTCTTTTCTTTGATATCTTCGACGAGCTTTTTCCTTTTTTCTCTCTCAAGATTTTCTTATGACTTCCTTAGCCATCACCAAGCGAAGTCCCTTCGCTCAAGTACTCGATTTCAAACACGCCTTAGCCACCAAGTCTCCTTTATAGGATTTAAGAAAAATCCTTAAATATGATCTCTTTTTTTTTTTTTTTTTTCCGATGCTAGAAACAATATGTATCATCGAAACTAACTCTTTAAATCCGAATCATTTTCAAATTCAACATAAACTAGGTGCATTTGTGTACCGTCACGATAACTATTGTAAGAAAAAATTTAGACTCAAAAACTTGCTATAACGAATTCACTTTTATAGTATACTGATTGTATGTTGTCTCGGTTCTTTTTGGTTGTTTCGACTTCTCCTAGATTTTTCCGAATCATCAGACTACACATGTTGTTATTCTTATTTGAACATGAACCATATACAACAGGAGATGACTAAATTGTTTCTAATCGTGTGATTAAGAAGACCTCTTATCAGTTTTTTTTTTTGAAGAAACTTATCACATGATGTTGGTTAAATGCTTATCTAAATAAATGTATTTGTGCTAATGTGCTATAAAAATTGGACCTGACATGCATATACAAAAAAAAAACTGTCTTCCTTTTCGATTTCAAGCACTTGTATGTTTGCATTTTCGGATTTCCCCATAAAATTTCAAGAGAAATTCCTAATAAGATATTAAATATAATAAATTATTTTGCAAATTAATAGTTGGCCTAAGCAAAGCTGTATCCTTTTTGAGTTTCTTTGATTATACATAGCTCACCTAACGTACTAACATAGGAAATGTTCAATCTCATCTAGCAAGCAAAGAGAGGGTGGCATGGCATCCATATCCTTCCCTACTTGCTTATTGGATCCTCCACCCTCTATAAAAGTCCATTCACCTAATCTCCCCTTTTTTTCGTCTCCAATATTAATTATATTAGTATATGCACGTATGTTATATCTTATTTTATTCATCTGTTGTAATTATTAAAATATTTATTAAAACTATTAGAAAGACTAAAAAATAACTATCTTAATTATTCTAAAATTATTATCATATTATTATATATATTATTTTAAAACTATTTATGAATATCAAAGGACAACTTCTGTAATTACCTTGTTGTCCCTAATAACTTTGATGAATATTTTTAATTAGTACACATATGAAATGGTATATTAAAAAAAAAAAAGATTTTTACAATAAAATTGAATTTTTCTCATTATATAGTAGTATATATGAATAATTTTAATTAGTACACATATGCAAGGTTATATTTTGAAAGAAAAGTTTTACGGTGAAGTTGAACTTTTTTCATTATATAGTTGCATAGAAAATCAAGTCCATACTGAAATCTCTACGGTACTAGTGTAAGCCCCTAATTTTTCAAAAATATTAAAATTGGGATTTTTCACAATTTTCTGGAATTTTCTGGAAATTTTCTGAAATTAAAATCAGGGTTTTGAATTATTACATAATTTTTAATTGATAATAAATAACATTAAAATATTATGAAAATAATATTTTTGGGTGTAAAATGAAAAACTGGACTTAGGACAATTTTTCTGGAATTTATTGGACCTCGGACCTATTTTAAAACACTTAAAAACTATTTACTTATTTATTATTATTATTATTATTATTATTATTATTATTATTATTATCTTTATAATTCAAACCTAAGCCCGTTGGGCCGGCCCAGCCCGGCCCAACAGACCCGAACCCAGCCCAGCCCAGCACCTATCGGGTCGGGTCGGGTCTGTCAGCCACCCGACCCGCCCGCAACCCGCTTGACCCGGCCCCTCTCCCCTTCCCTGTGCCCGCGTCTCGCGGCGGAGACGCCGCCGCCGCCCGCTCCGCCCGGCGCTCCGCCCGCGAGCCTCGGCCACGACCCCTCCCAGCCCCCTTTAAAAACCCTCCCCGCCGCCGTCTCTTCTCCCCGCAGCCCCACGTCGACCCCCCCCACCACCGCACCACCACCGGCGCAGCGCCGCCTGGCCAGCCCCCTGCTCCTCCTTCCCCTCTCCTTCCTCCTCCGTTGCTCCGGCCAGGGACCCCGACGCCGCCTCCGCCAGCAGCAGCAGCAGCAGCAGTCAGCGGCAGCGCCCGCCGCCCTCCGGCCGCCGTGTCCGTCCTCGCCGGCGCCGCCCAGCCCCGGCCGGCCTCCCCCGCAGCGGCGCCGCCCCCCTCCGGCCGGCCTCCCCTCGCCGGAACTCGAAAACCCTAACCCTAGCCCTAATTTTGGGTTTCGTGTCGGACACGACACGGACACGTCTCGACCCTGATTTTCAGGCCCCCTTCAGGTACGTGTAACTTTCGCCTCGTAGCTCCGTTTTCAATTCCGTAAATTGCGTTGTGAAGCCTGTATGACCCTCTCGGTGTCCGGACAAACTGTTCGGGGCATCGCGTCCTGTGGTGATCGCACACCGCGATCCAAAAACAGGAAAAACCAAACCCTGTTTCACCCCCGGAACTGAGTCCGCCCCGCCAAACGGGACGACTTGGTCGTGTGCGGTCTTCACAGATACGTACGCACCGTCGATACGGACGTGTGAGTTTTCGTGGAAGCTGATTCGGGTGTGCGTGTACACCGGAATCAACGCGTATCCGCGGACACCGCCCCGTATCCGCCTTTTCGGCAATTCACCCTAACTTCGTGCACACACGTCGGATCGAGACGAAACTTACGCCATCGGACTCGTAGCAATACGCTGGTCCTGTGGGTCAAGTTTGGTTCGATTCTGAGAACGTTGACGAAATCGCGTGTCGTGGGCCCCACAAGCCCCGCTCGACGGGCGATTTTGTGATCGGCTCATCGGAATTCAAATCTGAAAGTTCCGTTGGGTTCGTATCAGCGTTCCTGACCTGTTGACACTAAGTTTGGTGAATTTGGAGACCGTTGACCTGGACACGTTTTTCGGTGCAAAGCGAGCCCAACGGCGGACCCCGTTTTGACCCGAAACTGCCGTTTTTGCCCTTGTCTCCAAATTGTACCCAAGGATAGGCGTTTCTTGCTATTCGACATCTTCTGAGCATGATGGTAATGTCTATTTCAGCTTTTGGACTCATCTCTGGAAATTTTCCCCCAAGAACCAAATTAATCAGATCCAAACAACAGGCAAGTACCTGCACTTCAAGTTTAACCTTTATATTGTGATAAATAAATTCCCTGCTTAAATAGTACCATTGATGATCATATGTAGAGTTAGAACACTGTATTTTATGTCTTGAATAATATATTTCATGTCTTGCTTTTCATGTCGGGTGGGAGAATACTAGGAGGCATGTAGTTTACCTTTCCCCCCAGGTCCTGTTACTAGCTGTTGGTACGCGACTGTACCATCAGCCTTATACTTGATTGTTCCTAGTCACTAGTCGTCTATGATGGCCTTATTAGCCTTATAAACCCCTACATGCCAACTATGTATTCTAAATACACAAGTTCACGCACATAGTTCCTGTCTTGTTGCAGTTCTTGTTGTCTTGTTACAGTTACATTTCCTGTCACATTTTTCCTGTTTTACTCGTATTTCTGGTTTATAGTAATTAATCATACTTTACTTCTAGTCTTGTTTTATAGCATTATTTCTCAGTTAATTTCACTATTTACTTACGCATATTCTCAACATGATGCTTAGTCAGTTATTTTCTACCTGTCACAAATATTTAGCTTAAATCTTGCTGTGCATTGTGTACTTTGCTCCTTTCCTGACTGGATCCGTTGTTTAGGCGATGATGAGAACCTTGCCCCTACCTACTATGGACCCTATGAGCCAGCAGGTGATACAGTTGCAGAGCCGGTTCCCACCCAGGAGACTACTCCTGCAGAGTAGTTAGCATTAGTTGTTTATTTCCTTTCATCTTAGTAATCGGGTTTGTCCCCGATATAATCTATGGTTCAGTAATAAACTCTGGATCTGATTATCATATTCTGGTTATAAAATCATAGCATTCTTTTCCTGCTATTTTTCCTTGCCTATTTAATTATTGTGAATGAGCTAGACTCATCACCTGTGATCATGTCCTAGACAGCGTACTACCGCCGATTCTGCGGCGTAGGCTGGACGTGCCCACGCACTCGTGCCCGAATATCCGGGTGCGGATCGTGACACGTTTTAGTGGTGGCCCATGCAGGTCAAACGACTAAATTGTTCGGTTTTAACTTAGGGACCGAACAGGCCTGCAATAAGATTGAGGATTTTAGGATAAAGCTCATTCACAGTATAGGGTCCTTATTTCAATTCTTGATATCATTTCTGCTCAATTATCCTATCGCCTTTGATTTCCAAGTAATCTATTCTGAACTCCCTATCCCTTCATCTTTCAGAATGGTTCAGACCAGGAACACAGTAGGAGGCACATCAGAACCAGCTGAGCAGAATGTGCCCGAAACTCTTGCACTCCCGCCGCCTCCATCTGTTCCGGCAGTTACTCTGGATGGGGCACAGCTACTCGGAGTGTTCCAGGGACTAGTGGAATCCCAGAAAGAACAGACTGCACTTCTGCGGACCAGCCTCTCAGAAGCTATTAAGTCCCAGGAGTCGCCACTCAAGAGGCCAGGGAGTGCCAAAGACTTCAAGAACCTCAGACCCCTGGAATTCTACGGAACTGAGGGTATTCTCTACGCCGATGAATGGATAGAGAACGTAGAGCGACTCCTGAAGACTGCTCGGGTCCCTGATGATCTCAAAGTGGAGTCCGCAAGCCTGTAACTGTTCGACATAGCTCGGACCTGGTTCAGAGACGAACCTCAACTATCTGCTCCTGACCTTACCTGGGAGGACTTCAAGAGACTATTCAAGGAGAAATTTTACCCCGAAGTGGCTCGGGAAGCTCTCGAAAGCCAATTCGAGAGACTGGAACAAGGTAACCTGACTGTTGATGAGTATACTGCTGAATTTAGCAGGTTAAGCCACTTTGCGGAGTACATGGTTCGTACCCCGGAGGACAGAGCCCGTAGATTCAAGAAGGGGCTGTCTCCGGATATTCGCCTTGCTGTCACCACCAGCCGAGCTCGCACCTACGAGGAAATCTTGAACGTGGCACAAGGCGTTGAGAGAGACATGGGGCATAAGCTAAAGCGAGAAAGAGATACCGGAAATGCGGGACCCAACAAACGCCCTTTTCAACAACAACAACAGCAGAGATCCCCGCAGCAAGCCCAGCGTCCTCTCCCTCGAGCTCCAACACCCCAACATCAAGCTCAAGGGCAGACCCAACGAGTTCCCACTTGTGGCTTTTGTCGAAAACAAGGTCACACCTGGCAAGTTTGTAGGATGAGACTGGGTGCCTGTCTATATTGTGGATCAACAGAACATCGAGTGAGGGACTGCCCCACTGCTCCAGGACGCGGACAAGCTTACGTGATGACCGTGGAGAACGCGCAAACTCTGGAAGCAGCTAATGCGCGTAAGTGATTCGTAGATACCTTTTCTAGTATTGTTTAGCTCATGCCTATTGGTTCGTGACCTCAGCCCCAACCTAGTAATTTTGAACTTGCTAAATACCTGGTATGCTTTTAAATTTGATAACTGTTTTAGAGGATTGTGCTATTGTGCTTATTTTGTGTTATTTTGTGAACTTCAATAATTTGTACCTCCTTTTCATCATCATCTAGCGCACTTAATTTTGCTGAACTTGACTTATGCTGCTATTTTATAGCCTAGTTTTGCAAGCTTACCCTTTACCGGGCTTGTTCATGACACATGTATTATTGAGGCCTGATCAACCCCACTAATACAAGTGTCTACTCAGAATCAGTGTACTACGGTCTGATCAACCTTAGTGCATTTTGATTCGCACTTCGCACAACTACCTTACGTGGATTGAGAGATATAGTGACTAGTATACTTACCCTAAAATGTGTCCGAGCATATCGTATCAGTTACATAATTATACGAGCATGCGGATAAATGATTACAGAATAGAATCTCAATCCATAACCGCCTGACAATTCCCATTAGAATTCCTAAAACGCCTTGAACCCTATACCTCTGTTCTACTACCTCGCCCTTAATACTCTTTATTATTGATCCTCGTCTTCTCTTATTTCGGAAAGACAAAATCCTGTGTTTTGTATAAAGTTGATTTGTAGTGCTAGATGTACCCCTCAGACCGGTCGAGTTGATGATAACCCTTTATGACTAAGACACGACCCTAGGTGCTGTGTTTTGTGTTGCAGACTTAAGATTCAATACCATGATCTGTTAAGTTGAGACCTAGCCTTACTAGTTGTACAGCCTTAGAGGATAGGTGGGTAAAATTATAAGTTGGGTAGCGACCGCAATGTTCACCTAAGAGAAACCCGTTATACTGTGACCAAGTGAGTTTGGACAGAGAGAACCCTGCCATAATTTAAATTTTGAGGACGAAATTTTTATAAGTTGGGTAGATTGTAAGCCCCTGATTTTTCAAAAATATTAAAATTGGGATTTTTCACAATTTTATGGAATTTTCTGGGAATTTTCTGAAATTAAAATCAGGGTTTTGAATTATTACATAATTTTTAATTGATAATAAATAACATTAAAATATTATAAAAATAATATTTTTGGGTGTAAAATGAAAAACTGGACTTAGGGCAATTTTTCTGGAATTTATTGGACCTCGGACCTATTTTAAAATACTTAAAAACTATTTACTTATTTATTATTATTATTATTATTATTATTATTATTATTATTATTATTATTATTATTATTATCTTTATAATTCAAACCTAAGCCCGTTGGGCCGGCCCAGCCCGGCCCAACAGACCCGAACCCAGCCCAGCCCAACACCTATCGGGTCGGGTCGGGTCTGTCAGCCACCCGACCCGCCCGCAACCCGCTTGACCCGGCCCCTCTCCCCTTCCCTGTGCCCGCGTCTCGCGGCGGAGACGCCGCCGCCGCCCGCTCCGCCCGGCGCTCCGCTCGCGAGCCTCGGCCACGACCCCTCCCAGCCCCCTTTAAAAACCCTCCCCGCCGCCGTCTCTTCTCCCCGCAGCCCCACGTCGACCCCCCCCACCACCGCACCACCACCGGCGCAGCGCCGCCTGGCCAGCCCCCTGCTCCTCCTTCCCCTCTCCTTCCTCCTCCGTTGCTCCGGCCAGGGACCCCGACGCCGCCTCCGCCAGCAGCAGCAACAGCAGCAGTCAGCGGCAGCGCCCGCCGCCCTCCGGCCGCCGTGCCCGTCCTCGCCGGCGCCGCCCAGCCCCGGCCGGCCTCCCCCGCAGCGGCGCCGCCCCCCTCCGGCCGGCCTCCCCTCGCCGGAACTCGAAAACCCTAACCCTAGCCCTAATTTTGGGTTTCGTGTCGGACACGACACGGACACGTCTCGACCCTGATTTTCAGGCCCCTTCAGGTACGTGTAACTTTCGCCTCGTAGCTCCATTTTCAATTCCGCAAATTGCGTTGTGAAGCCTGTATGACCCTCTCGGTGTCCGGATAAACTGTTCGGGGCATCGCGTCCTGTGGTGATCGCACACCGCGATCCAAAAACAGGAAAAACCAGACCCTGTTTCACCCCCGGAACTGAGTCCGCCCCGCCAAACGGGACGACTTGGTCGCGTGCGGTCTTCACAGATACGTACGCACCGTCGATACGGACGTGTGAGTTTTCGTGGAAGCTGATTCGGGTGTGCGTGCACACCGGAATCAACGCGTATCCGCGGACACCGCCCCGTATCCGCCTTTTCGGCAATTCACCCTAACTTCGTGCACACACGTCGGATCGAGACGAAACTTGCGCCATCGGACTCGTAGCAATACGCTGGTCCTGTGGGTCAAGTTTGGTTCAATTCTGAGAACGTTGACGAAATCGCGTGTCGTGGGCCCCACAGGCCCCGCTCGACGGGCGATTTTGTGATCGGCTCATCGGAATTCAAATCTGAAAGTTCCGTTGGGTTCGTATCAGCGTTCCTGACCTGTTGACACTAAGTTTGGTGAATTTGGAGACCGTTGACCTGGACACGTTTTTCGGTGTAAAGCGAGCCCAACGGCGGACCCCGTTTTGACCCGAAACTGTCGTTTTTGCCCTTGTCTCCAAATTGGACCCAAGGACAGGCGTTTCTAGCTATTCGACATCTTCTGAGCATGATGGTAATGTCTATTTCAGCTTTTGGACTCATCTCTGGAAATTTTCCCCCAAGAACCAAATTAATCAGATCCAAACAACAGGCAAGTACCTGCACTTCAAGTTTAACCTTTATATTGTGATAAATAAATTCCCTGCTTAAATAGTACCATTGATGATCATATGTAGAGTTAGAACACTGGATTTTATGTCTTGAATAATATATTTCATGTCTTGCTTTTCATGTCGGGTGGGAGAATACTAGGAGGCATGTAGTTTACCTTTCCCCCCAGGTCCTGTTACTAGCTGTTGGTACGCGACTGTACCATCAGCCTTATACTTGATTGTTCCTAGTCACTAGTCGTCTATGACGGCCTTATTAGCCTTATAAACCCCTACATGCCAACTATGTATTCTAAATACACAAGTTCACGCACATAGTTCCTGTCTTGTTGCAGTTCTTGTTGTCTTGTTACAGTTACATTTCCTGTCACATTTTTCCTGTTTTACTCGTATTTCTGGTTTATAGTAATTAATCATACTTTACTTCTAGTCTTGTTTTATAGCATTATTTCTCAGTTAATTTCACTATTTACTTACGCATATTCTCAACATGATGCTTAGTCAGTTATTTTCTACCTGTCACAAATATTTAGCTTAAATCTTGCTGTGCATTGTGTACTTTGCTCCTTTCCTGACTGGATCCGTTGTTTAGGCGATGATGAGAACCTTGTCCCTACCTACTATGGACCCTATGAGCCAGCAGGTGATACAGTTGCAGAGCCGGTTCCCACCCATGAGACTACTCCTGCAGAGTAGTTAGCATTAGTTGTTTATTTCCTTTCATCTTAGTAATCGGGTTTGTCCCCGATATAATCTATGGTTCAGTAATAAACTCTGGATCTGATTATCATATTCTGGTTATAAAATCATAGCATTCTTTTCCTGCTATTTTTCCTTGCCTATTTAATTATTGTGAATGAGCTAGACTCATCACCTGTGATCATGCCCTAGACAGCGTACTACCGCCGATTCTGCGGCGTAGGCTGGACGTGCCCACGCACTCGTGCCCGAATATCCGGGTGCGGGTCGTGACAACTAGTTGGTTACTTTTTTGAGACGAATGATTGAAGTTGTTTGATGCCCCCCATCGTGAAATCTCTATAATAAAGGGGATATTTATTCATTATTTACAAGTCAAAAGTATCTGTTTTTGTGTATCCAATGAATCTTTCTTAGAGGTGCTAATTGGGCAGGCATGGCAGACTATATCTAGATTTGGTCGGGTTTGACCGAGTCTGGATTGTGCCGGGCTAGCTAGCCAGTCTTGAGAAGCATACTAGTTTCAAACATATATATATATATATATATATATACACACGGATTATGTATATGTGGACAAATAATAAAGTGTACTATGGCTACATGAGTGTACATGTGATGTAGGAGTTCATTACTATTGATCCACATGTACATAACTTATGTAAGAATATGAGCCTATGGTTAATATTACGTTTATCCATATATATGAGAGATTGTTTACTGAATAGACAATGACTTCTAAAAAAATATACATGGTCTCTTCTCCTTAAAATAAAAATAAAAATAAAAATAAAAATATCCTTGAAAACAAATAAAAAAATAATTTATATTTAAAAACAAATATAGTTTTTGAACCCTCTTTGAAACATCATATAAGATCCTACAAGTAAGCACAGATATCGTAAAATTTTGTGGATCCAGCTTGGATTCCCACTCGAAGTAATCCTCTGTCAATATAATATAATATTATATTATATAGTGCTAATTAAGAATTCCTCCCTGAATTTTGTTGATGGTATAAATTATACTGATAAATTGTTGTTTGACGTCCCATGCAGCTTGATTCTTGGATCTCATTGTACGTATCAGTCAACAAAATCCAATTTTTCACTCTTAAGAACCACCTACCTACCGTAATCAACATCTAATGATACTTTAGTAACCAATTTCATTCTCAAATTACTTTCTTCTACTTGGAGCAACATGGAACTCCACATTTTAGGTGCTTGATGATTTCTAGCTGCATCATGCTTGAATACTTTTTTTCTTTTTTCTCTCTCTCTCTCTCTCTCTCTCTCTCTCTCTCTCTCTCTATATATATATATATATATATATATATATATATATATATATATATATTTTGTATGTTTGCAATTAAGATACGATTATATATAGACATCATCATCATCATCATCATCTTCATCTTCTTTTGTAACTGGAATTTATATAGCAAATTATCTATACAAACATGACAAATTTACTTTGTTTTCTGTTGGAATTACTTGGGATTGTAGGTTGTCCTTATCATCATAAAGGCTTAATTTCAACTCGTTATCCACAACTATTCAAGTTTTTTAATTTAATTTCATAAAATATCATAACAATAACTACTCTTAACTAGTGAATATTTTTAGGTCGATATCTTATGTCAGTCATGGATTAATTTGTTCCTTAATTTTTTTTTGTGGTTGACAAAATTGCCCTCTCATCCTCCTGGGCGTATTTTAATAACCACGAACGAGAAATATATTTTTATCATTTAGATTTTTTTTAACAGAATTAAAATATTAAGTTGTGCAATTATAATTATAATATTAAGTTGCTTAATAATGAAGGTTAGAATATTTTTTTTTTTTGAATAATTAAAAATATAAAGTTAAAATTTAGCCTATATTTTGACAACTCGACTTACCAAAGGCAGTGCCACAGGGGCATTTTGGGAATAACAAACCGTAAAAAACTTCCAAGATGAAATTGAATTGCCAGTTACCGATCGCCCTCCAAAAGTAGTAGTAACCATCAAGCCATGAGCCAACACATTGTCTAAGATTATATATTATATATCCCCTACACTAAACTAGGAATTTTCTTCCCAAAATATCCCTACCTGGATGGTCCTCTCTTCCCAATATACCCACACTTTTTTTTTTTTTTTTTTATGTTTTGAATCCTTCCAATGAAAAAGTAGCACTCCCAAAGTCCCTCCAACCCCTCTCTCTCTCTCTCTCTCTCCACCCACTTCTATCCAATTCCAAATCTTTGCTTCCACAATCCCCCAAAGCCACCCAGAAAAGAAAACCCTAAAAAAAGAAGAAGATCATTTAACAAAAGTTATGATTGTCCACTACTCCCCCAAATCTTCGCTTGAATCCAACTCCACACTAGGAGGAGAAGCCATGTTGTGAAATTTGTTGCCATTTTTTTGACTTGGCCCCCCCATTCCATTGCAGAAAGTCTTCCCAAAGTACCCCCTGCCACCATGACAGCAGTGCTCCGTGTCCCTTCCTCTCCAAGGTCCCAACTTTCCTGCTCACCCAATGATGGCCTACAAACCCTTTTAACCGCGGGAGCAGACGTGGAGAGGAGAGGGAGAAAAGAGAAGGAGGAAGTTGAGGAGGAAGAGATTTCTGTGTTGGCATTGCTTGTGGCAGTGCTGAGGAAGTCCCTGGCCGGGTGCAGGAGGAGGGAAGGAGGTGTTGGCGGGGAGGAGGAGGACCTCATGGAGATCGGTTGGCCCACCGACGTGCAGCACGTCGCGCACGTCACGTTCGACCGGTTCCACGGCTTCCTCGGCCTGCCGGTGGAGTTCGAGCCGGAGGTGCCGAGGAGAGCGCCGAGCGCCAGGTCTAGTTCTGACCCCGATGATGCTATCTATGTTTTTAGTTTGATGAGTTATATGATGGTGAAAGGCGTAATCTTTATTTGGAATGTGCTTGGTTATGTGTTGCTAGCTAGCGTAAATTTTATTTGGAGAGGACTAATTTTGGTTTGCGTTAAATTCGATATTGAGTACATACATTAAGAAATGGGTATAGGAAAAGGACTTATCTCGGAGTGTTGTGTGCACTTTTGAGGACTATGGATAGGTCATATATATATATATATTTGGAATTATTTTCCAAAAAAAAAAACAACAACTATCATTTTCCATATTTTATCTAAAATGGTAGGAAATTAAACTGTTTATGTCTCATAGTTCGTCATGAAACCATCTACTCCACAGACCAATAACCTGGAATAAAACAGAAAATCCAACACCTAAAGTTTGCATCAGAAATGCCCAACCACATTTCCATAATTCCCTATGGTGAACAAACTAGTCAAAGGAAACTTCGTTCTTTTCCATTCAAGAACAAATCCGGTTAATCAATTAATAAAAGTTAAAAGCCTTTCCTCTACTTTTCTATCCACAACCTCAAATTATAATTACCATTAATCATAATACCAAAAAAAACTTGATTCAGAAAAAAAACACCTAAAAATAAAATTAACTCAAAGATTAATTTACAGCTATCCTTGTCTTAATTCAGATGGTAAAGATAGAATTTAACACAAAAGACCTAAATCATACCAGAAGACAAAAATGTACAGTAAGGGTGCATTTGATTAAGGTGGAAAATATATGGAAAAAAATCCTTGGATTTTTGAAATTTTCTTATGGAAAACTTAATTAGGGTGTTTGATTGTCATTATTTTCCACAGAAAATGATATTTTCCTTTGAGTCATTTTTTTTCTAGATAGGAAATTATCAAAATTGGTCATGTTTTGCTAGTGTAAACGTTCGATGCTTCTTTGTACATCAGAGCAGACCTAATCTGAATGCTTCGCTGCTTGAGATCCGTTTTGGTGCCTGGAAGCAAGTAGAAAGAGTCCCCTGATACGACCTCGAGCCAGACGGCAAGGAGTGATCAACGAGATGCCCGAAAAGTTGTAAATATATCCCTTGCCCGAGTCCCATCTTGGCGATTGAGGGGGTGGGTGGTTGGGTGGGTGGGTGGATGCGTGGGGTGGGTGGGTTGGGCTGAGTCACTAGGAGGGCGCGACACCCGGAAGGCACCTCGTCAGGAGGACCTTCGGCTAGCGTCAAGAGCAACCGACCCCTACAAGATCATAAAGATATAATAGAGCTATTATCTCCTTGAGTTGTTGTAGTGAGCCCTACCCCCGCGACTGAGGAGGGCTGCTAAGGCTGCTTGGAGCAAAAGTGAGCTAGAAGCTCCGCTTTTTTAACTCAATAAGCAAATATACCTAAAAGCGACTTAAATCGATTAAAGGCCATATGAGTTTATTTTTACGACTGATCATATCCAATCTTTCTGTTTGGGCAGACACATGCTTGCACGTGTTCTTAGTTGTGGGCGCAATCACGCATCTGTGTAGTGCTAGGTGAGTCCATGTTCTTAACCCGCACACATACGCGTGCATGTTCTTAACCCACACGCATACGCGTGCATGTTCTTAACCCACACGCACCTCTAGGGACACACCTGATCTATAACTGCACGCATATGCGTGCCCGTTGCTTTACTGCGGCGAGTGCATGCACATATACGCGTGCGAGCACCAATGCACCTGTTCCATGTCGCAGACATGTGCGTAAGGAAAGCACGCCCACCACACACACACACACACTACTAGCATGCAAAAGTGGAAACTTATATGTTATAGAAATACGAAAGGAACATTTTAAGACGAAACTACTTTGGTAAAAGAAATACTATGCCAAAACAGCTTTCCTTAGAATTTCTGTTTCTGGTAACTTGTCCTTGAATGGTTGGACATAATATTTATAAGTTGCCATGTTGTCGAAAAAAAAATTCAGTTAGTACATTTTCTCATGTTTATGGTCTGGTAATCCTTATGAAATGAGATCTAAAGATTCTAAACTATGCAAAATGTAATAAGTTATTCTTAGAATCCTTATCCACAAAAGCTGTGTGTATCCTGTAACAGCTACACTTTTTGCCTTGGAGGCTTGTGTGCATAAAATCCCATATGAATTCTACATTATACAATAGGTCTCTTTCATCTTCCTGTGCTGTGAAAGGATTTGACTCTGTTATTCTCGACACAGTGCAAATGTTTTTGGTGTTTCAACCGAGTCTATGCAATGTTCTTACGATTCTAGAGGGAACAGTGTTCCAACAATACTTCTGCTAATGCAAAGACGCCTTTATGAACGTGGTGGCCTTCAGGTATACTTCTTCCTGATTCCAGAATCTCTGCGTCTTCAATGTTTGATGTGAAGAACTTCATCACCATTTTACTTGAACAGGCAGAAGGCATTTTCAGAATCAATGCAGAGAACAGCCAAGAGGAGTATGTTAGGGATCAACTAAATAGAGGAATTGTGCCAGATGCTATTGATGTGCACTGTCTAGCTGGTTTGATCAAGGTACAACTGTCCATGTTTATACTGCTTGCAATGAACTAATGACCTTGCCTGTCTCGTGGTGTAGCTCTATAATAGCTAGCAGGTCTCTTATACCGAAGCAACTGTATATATAATAGCATAAACTCTGTTTAGCTGTTAACTAGATGTAAACCTCAGTTTTACCTTTGATTGCAGCTGTATTATAACCTTTGCTGTTATTTGGCTCGAGACTCTTATTAATGGTCAACATTAGAAGTGTGTTCTTTATTTGGTTAGCTCAAAATTTTTGTCTTGTTTGCATGATGTTAGTTTTCTATTTCGATGATGCTTATATAGGCCTGGTTTAGAGAACTTCCTACTGGGGTACTAGATCCACTGACACCAGAGCAGGTGATGCAATGCCAATCAGAAGATGAATGTGCTCGAGTTGCGAGTCTTCTGCCACCAACTGAGGCTGCTCTATTGGATTGGGCCATCAACTTGATGGCTGATGTTGTCCAAGAAGAACAGCAAAACAAGATGAATGCGAGAAATGTTGCAATGGTCTTTGCTCCAAACATGACTCAAGTAAACATACTCTCTCCTTTTGTCTTTGTTAAACTCTAGTACTAGATATATGTTTGAATACCAGCCGAATGCTGTTAACTTGACTAGCAAACCGTAGATGTATTTGCCTAGTTATTTCCCTTTTAAGAACTGTATATATTATATGTATTTGCTCTTTACTTCTATTATTCGATAACACATTACATCAATTAATGGAACTGCATAGATATTTTATGCATCTGCTTGATCCTGATGTACCATGATTTGGCCTCTGCCGAGACCTTATTATATGTTAAATTTGCAGTTGGTAGATCCCTTGACTGCACTTATGCATGCAGTCCAAGTGATGAATTTCCTCAGGATGCTTATCCTGAAGAATCTTAAATCAAGGCAAGAATCCAGATTAGAGGATGCCTTAATTCTACATTCGGATCCATCTGATGAAAATGGTCACTACAGTCCTCAGCTCCCTCTGGAAGCCTGTAGCGAGGAAGCAGTTGAGCAAGTTTTTGTTCCCGAGGAACCTACTTTAGACAGTATCACTGAACTCTCTGAAGAAAATAATCCTACGGATGACGCAACACTTGAAACTTCCAAAACTTGTATCACTCAGCTCTCTGAAGAAAATTCTGCTACGGGTGGTGCAACACTTGATTCAACTGAAACGCAAAGTGCAATCTCTGAAGAGACAACAGTGTATTGCAATGATGATCAGACTGATGGCCAAACCAATAGAGAAGAAATTGCTGTTAATTCCCTTGGTTTAACACGTGTGCAATCCCGAAAGACTAGAAAAGCCAAATCAAGCAATGGGAATCACAAGAGGGGAACAAGAAAAGTGAATGGACCTGTTCGAGAAACACAACAAGCTGAGAAGTCAAAAGGGACGAGTATTGCGAGCCGCATCAATTCAAAGGTGGAGAGAATAGAAGCATGGAGGTGAACATAATAATGTATGTTTTCTTTGTCACTGACTTGTAATATTGAGTCGAGGAATTGCTTTCTCTGTTGTATGTTTTCTTGTTTTTTGTGGTATGTATGTTTTACCTCTATTGTACTTCCAAATTTAACTGTTTCTGTCTTCTCAGAATTGTAGCCTGAGTTTTAAAGATGTGTTATTTCTCATAAATTATCGTAGCTTCTGGTTGCATATTTCCACCATGCCCTACTATGTACTGCTTTGGACCATATATGCAGAAATTAAACTGATAATTTATTCTGTTCCTTCAATAACTAGCTAGTTATGCTTTTCTTTTCTTTGGTACCTGTTTTGATTTGGTTGGAATTAGTATTGTACTGGATGTCTGGTGTGTGCTTGGCCTATGCCTTGATGGTTCTTAGTCTGCATATGTTTATAGATGTATTTATGCTCTCTATCTTCAAAGTCCTAATCTAACTTCCACTCTGGCCAATTCTTGCTATATGCTTAATATGTTTGTATTTAGCAATTAGTTCTTTATTCTGTCTGTCCATATATATATTGCTGTATCAGTATGACATTATGTTTCTACGATTTTCTAATGTTTGTGCTTTATATCAAAGAAATGAGATCAAGTACAGCCTCCTAACACCATGGAATCCGAAAGGAAAAGCTCAGCAAAATGACGTCCATGATTGTTCTGTATGATCCTAACCTCTCAATGTAAAGCTAGTCTTTTATGAC
The DNA here is from genome assembly GCA_036927795.1 of Iris macrosiphon. Classification (NCBI taxonomy): domain Eukaryota; kingdom Viridiplantae; phylum Streptophyta; class Magnoliopsida; order Asparagales; family Iridaceae; genus Iris; species Iris macrosiphon. Next base: position 182,517,966 of record JAYESA010000001.1, read on the forward strand.
AGCAACATACAAACCTTCATTATCCAGAATAATTCTACATAGCTCATGGTGCACATTCCATCTCTTATCTGTATGATTTCCATGACAGATACATGGACAACCGAAGCTGAATTTTGCCACAAGAGACACGACTGCTGCTAGTCACTCTGACCGGGACACGTCAACTCATCTATCCTTACTTGATCAGTATAGGTGGCTACCAGGCTCTTTCGGCTTCTCCTTCGGATGAGGCCACTGGGTTTGCTGAGCTGTGAGATAGAAATTCAGGTAAATAAATGCCTTTCTAATTTTGTAGTTCAATCTTGCAAGTATGAAATTTCAGCATTCCTCTGAGATCACTTTCAAATGACTGTCTGGACATATCTTTGCTGTTATAAAGATACTAGTATATATATCCTCATGTTATTAATAATAAATATTTCTAACTACCTTTTTTTTATCCTTGTAATTTCTTGAACATATATCCAAATTTCTATAAACATATATAATAAATCCAAATAAAAATATATTCAATATTCAAATAATTAAAATATATCCTAACTATTTTAATATAATTTAGATAACTATTTAATTTATAATTTTTCAATACTATCAAATATTTGTTTTCTATCTAATTTTCAATATATATATACACACACACACACCAAATCTTAATTCAAATATTTAAACTGTTTTTCAACAATATTAGAAAAAAAAATTATTTTATGTGAAACACAAGTAAGTTTCCTAGTACTAATAAAAAGGTTGTGTCAATACTACTGATCTTTTATCTGTAATATTTAACAGAGGACTCAAATTGGTCCCAATAGAGATTACTAGTGTCCACGCTAAAGTGGAAACCAGTGGTCCTTCTCATTAAGTATGTTTCAGACTTATTTCAGCAGTTTGGATTCTTTCTTGGTCATTTTCATCATTTTTGCATCAGAAAATTGAATACAAAGCATAGAAGTTGAACGAAATTACTGTCACAACACATAGTTTGATGAAATTAAGATAAGAGTACTAAAATGTCCTTCGGAAAAATGTTTTTTTTTTTGTTAAAAGACATTTTTTATGTAAAGATAGCTATTAATTATATCATTTAGTATTAATTACCTACGAAAAAAAATTGGATGACAAAATTCCTTCCAAAGGACTTTTTTTTATGCATTTTATGCAATTTTATGCGTTGTTTAATGCATATTTTATTCTCGACGGTAAAAGAAACCCCATTAATATGCTAAAAAAATGTTCATTAAGTGCGTTTTTTTTGATCGAATTTTTTTCCTTAACATTTTGCTGTCATTATTTATGTCCATCTGAACAACGTTTTGATTCTCTAAATATAATTTTTTTATTTTAAATTTTGTACTGTTATCCTAATTTTAACTTAATTACTTAACTTGATTGCTATTTTCTGTTTTTGCTTTCATAATCATCTCTTTGTTTTAGCAATTGGAAGAAGGACCCACCTCACCCTCACTTCAAGGCAGTTGCACAGAAGCAAACATGCAGAGCTATAAAGCGCAAACGCTGAGGCTGTCAAAATCAACTTGCCAAAAGAATCCACCACCACCCAATCCTTATTCCTCCCTCCCTAACTAACTAACTATAAATCCTTTGAAAACATGGCCAAATGATAGCCAAATCAAAGCACTCTCACCCCATATTTTCTCTCCATTATATCCTCACTTATCCATCCCCTGCTCTGCTCTGCTCTCTCATTCCAAATTGCACTTCCAACTCCTTTCTTCTTCTTGTACCACCAGCAAGCCAAGGGTGATCGATCATGGCTGCCTGTGGTAGCTTGAGGTCATTGTTCGAGAACCCGTTGCCCGAAAACCCGACCCTGATCGAGTCCCTCTCCTCCTCCTCATGGAAGCAAATCAAGCCCATGAAACCGATCGAAGCCACCTCCATCGCCGAGATCTTCGGTGAACTCTACTGCCCGGAGAAGCCTCACCACCTTGACCTGCCCCCCGTCGCAGATCATTCACCCCTCCCCGTCCCTGCCCCTCGGACACTAGACCAAAGCCCACAATCCAGTATCTCGGAACTTGATTCGAAGAATGGCCAAATGCGCGAGAACATGACACTGGATTGTCTCCTTGGCCTGTCCACAAACCGGTACCAGTGCAATGCAAAGAACAACGGTGTCTTCTCAACGAAGAATTCCGAGTCCCTGCTGATGTGCACCGAGGGGCTCGGATCAGAGAGCTCTGACGACGTTGATGACCTGATGGAGCACGGAGATGACTGGAGGAGCTGGGGGAAGGGGAAGTCACTGATACCTAATAGAGTCAATGGCTACTACACAAGGAGCGCTTGGGATGCCAGACCGGTGAAGAGAGGGAAGGAATTCCCGCCTCCGATATCTTCGATAGGGAGGAGTGGGAAGCCTTGGGTGTGCCTGAGGTCCTACAGGGAGGATGGCAGGTTCGTCCTCAGAGAGGTGAGGATCCCATGTCAGGAGTGGCTGCGTGCTTCGCGGGAGGACGGGCGGCTTAAGTTGCATTTTGTTCATCCAGATAATGAAGGCATTGAAGAAGGAGACGAGGAGGAGGAGAAGAAGGAGGAGGAAAAAGAACATGCTGAAGAACAACAAGTTGTAGGAACTGAAGAGAATAAGAAAAAAAATGATGGTGAAAGCTAGAACTTATTTGTTGATGGCTCTATTGTTTAGATTCATGCCAAGATCCTTCATATTCCCAATGGAGCGAGAAACTAGTATACAATAAAATTGTCTAATAGAGAAAGTCATAAGAGAACAGCTCTTACTGTTATTAGGTGTGAAGAAGGAAATAAACATGTTTATTATAGACAATATGATTCTAACATTAAGATGGATGCTTCTAGCTTGGTGAGTTGGTTCTTATTGTTGATGCACCCATGTCATGCTTGTTGGAGTGGGTGGGATTCCCAACCTACGTGGAGAATATTCCAGAGTACGACGAGTGTCATCCGTGTGTCGGAAAAATTTGGAAAGTACATCGAGCGCCGTGTATTGAAACATTTATGGTAAGCAAATATTATATTAGATTTTCATCTTTTACTTTAATTATATATTTATGATTGAATGTTTCATATATTAACTTTTTATATAATTGGATTTTCAATTTATGGTAAGTTAATTTATGATTCAACTTTTATTAAATATATGATTGAATGTAATTGGATTTCTATAAATATTTTGACTTCAATATATAGATTTTTATATGGAAATCCTAATTCATGCAAGTGTTTATATAAATGCTCATGCAATATACAACAACATGAGAAAAAAATAAGAGAGAAAAAAATATGGCAAGAGTGCCATTGCAACTATGGAGAGGAGAAAGAAGAATTGTAGGCCGTTTCGGAGAAGGAGATCAATTTGGGGTATTTCTTATTGTCTTTTTTCTTCGTGGTTGTAGTATATTTTCTGTTCCAAAGAGTTGCGGTGATCCATGTTGGATCGGTGAGGAGCTTGTAGAGGGTGTAATCTCTTTATTCCATTAGTGGATGTTCTTCAGGGCTGGCCTTCGATTGTCCCGTAGTTTTTTCCATCTGTATTTTTTTACGTAAAAATCTATGTGTCTGCGATTTGTGTTTGGTATTTTTTGGCTTGTGCGTTTTGCTCGGTTCTCTCGCATGTACTATCTGGTTTGGGAAACGATTTTCGCGTTTCGTTCTCAACAGTGTGGTATCAGAGCCAGGTTCTGGAATTTCAGAAGGGTGTCAGGAGTTGACAGGCAAACCAGGGAGGAGAGATGGACGCGAAGCCGGTGCGCATGGTAAACCTGAACGGTACCAACTATCATTACTGGAGGAGCAAGATGAAGAATCTGCTATTTGTCAAGAAGCTGAATCTGCCAGTATTTCCTTCCGAGAGGCCAGTGATAAATCCGAAGAGGACTGAAAGTTCAAGCATATACATGTGTGTGGGTACATCAGGCAGTTCGTTGACGAGAACGTGTACAACCACGTTGCCAGTATTGAGCACTCGAGGACACTGTGGGATAAGCTATCTTTGTATGCGAAGAAGGCCGGGGTAAATAAATTATTCCTGATCCGGATGATGATGGGTCTGCGGTACAAAGATGAGACTTCCATTACGGATCATTTGAGTGAGTTTCAGGGCATGGTTGACCAGATATCCTCGATGGAAGTCAAGTTCGACGATGAGGTTCAGGGACTATGGCTGTTGTGTACATTTTTAGACTCGTAGGAGACCGTACGAATGTCTATGATCGCTTCTGCTCCAGAAGGCGTGGTCAGTCTGGAGTTTGCCAAGAGCGGGGTATTGAATGAAGAGATGCGGAGACGTTCTCAGGCCACTTCATCCACATCCCACTCAGAGGCGCTTGTTTCAGAGAGCCGCAGAAGGGGTAAAAGCAGGGGTCCATGCGATGGAAGAGACAAAAGCAGGGGAAGGTCCAATGGTCGGTATGAGGACTCGAAGTATTACCATTGTAGCAAGAAGGGCCATATCAAGCGGAACTGTTTCGCTTGGAAGAGAGAGAAGAAGGGCGACAAGGGGAAGCAGGGCGAGAACACTATAGCGGCGGCCTCAGCACATGGAGGCGATCTAATCATTGTAGGTGATGCGGTAGTTATGAACCTCGCTTGCGATGACAACTCTTGGCTGGTCGACTCAGGTGCTTCAGCGCACGCATCTCACAACATGTCACTATTTGCTACTTATACAATAGACGACTGTGGAGTGTTGAAGATGGACAATGGAGATGTGTCGAAGGCAGTTGCTATTGGAGATGTGCATTTGCGGACAAAGACGGGTGCAGTTATTGTTCTAAAAGATGTTCGTCATGTCCCTGATATCCGTTTCAACCTGGTGTCGGTTGGAAGGTTGGATGATGAGGGTTTCTTCAATCTCTTCGGAAACAGTCAGTAGAAGCTTTCCAAAGGTTCGATGGTGATTGCCATAGGAAGCAAGAGGTCCAGACTCTACTATATGGAAGGGAGGTAAACGCAGCTACTGATGCGTCTACCGAGTTGTGGCACATGCGGCTCATCCACATCAGCGAGAAGGGGATGAGCTACTTGGTGAACAAAAATGTGATTCCAGGACTCAAGTCTACAAAGCTGGAGAGGTGCACGCACTGTTTGGCGGGAAAGTAAAATATGGTGTCTTTCTAAAGTCACCCAAGTTCAAGGAAGTCGGCGTTGCTCGAGTTGATTCACTCGGATGTCTGCGGTCCTATGAAGGTAAAATCTATTGGTGGTGCTTCTTACTTTGTAACTTTTATTCATGATTGTTCCAGGAAGGTTTGGGTCTATGCCTTAAAGACTAAGGATCATGTGCTGTCCACTTTCAAGGAGTTTCAGGCCTCCGTTGAAAGGAAAACGGGCAAGAAGCTGCTATGTGTTCGATCGGACAATGACGGCGAATATATTGGTCCCTTTGATGCATACTGCAGAGAGCAAGGGATACGACACCAGAAGATTCTGCCAAAGACACCCCAGCTCAATGATATAGCGGAGCGGATGAACATGACGCTGATGGAGAGGGTACGGTATTTGCTGTCCGAAGCAAACTTGTCGGACAGCTATTGGGGTGAGGCTCTGTACACAGCTACTTATATTATTAATTTATCTCCTAGTGCTCCTTTGCAGGGTGATGTGCCTGACAAAGTGTGGTACGGTAAAGAGTCGATATACAATCACCTGCGAGTGTTTGGTTGCAAGGCCTTCGTGCATGTACCGAAGGACTTGAGCCGAAGATGAAGCGATGCGTCTTTATCGGTTACGGTCATGATTAGTTTGGTTATAGACTCTACGACCCAGTGGAAAGAAAGCTCTACAGAAGCAGGGACATGATATTCGTCGAGGATTAGACCATGACCAACACTCAGGATTCCGAGATGCCTTCTGAGGCTGAGGAATTGCCTGAGTTAGAGTCATTTCGCTTCGAGCAGTTTCCAGAGGACATCGCAGAGGATCCAGTTATGGGGGACCCAGTACATGAAGTTGCTTCCAACCTTGATCATCAGCCTGCTGATGGTGGTCATGGTGACCCTTAGGAGGATGAGCATGCCGAGAAGGTAGTTCCTGAAGGGGAGGATGCTGTTGGTATACAACCAGCACCAATGGTTCCATTGAGGAGGAGCGATAGAGAGCGTCGACCATCTACGAGATACTCACTGGGTGAGTATGTGCTACTGACTGACGGGGGAGAACCCGAAAGTCTTGCAGAGGCTATGGAAGACGAACACAGGTAGGAGTGGATGGAGGCCATGTAGGAGAAAATGAGTTCCTTGGAGGCCAACTCTACTTATGATCTGGTGAGGTTGCCAAAGGACAAGAAGACTTTGAAGAATCGATGGGTGTTCAGAGTGAAGCAGACAGATGATGCTACTTGCCCTCGATACAGTGGTCCAAAGGCTACGTCTATTTGGATGGTGCTAGCATTGGCAGCCAGTTTTGACTTGGAGGTCGAGCAAATGGACGTGAAGATGGTATTCCTCCACGGTGATCTTGAGGATGAGTTGTACATGGAGCAACCAGAGGGATTCTGTGAGAAGGGCAAGTCACACTTGGTCTGCCAGTTGAGGAAGAGCTTGTATGGTCTGAAGCAGGCTCCGAGACAGTGGTACAGAAAGTTTGAGTCATTCATGGGGGAGCATGGTTATGCACGAACGACTTTGGACCACTGTGTATTTGTAAGGTACTTTGCCAAGGATAATTTTATCATTTTACTGCTCTATGTTGATGATATGCAACTGGTGGGTCGGAATGCCACTAGGATAGCGGAGTTGAAGCGCCAACTGGATGAGACCTCCTCTATGAAGTATTTGGGAGCAGCGAAGACTATTCTTGGGATGGAGCTCAGCCGATAGAGAGAGAGAGAGAGAGAGAGAGAGAGAGAGAGAGAGAGTCCAAGTTACTACACTTGTCCCAAAATAAGTACATTCATCGGGTACTTCAGCGTTTCGGGATGGACGGGTCGAAGAAAGCGAGTAACCCCCTTGCGGCTCATTTTAAGTTCACTGAGGAGCAGTGTCCATCTACCGAGGACGAGAAGGAAGATATGGAGCGGGTTTCATATGTCTCAGCTGTGGGGAGTCTTATGTATGCTATGGTGTGTATAAGGCCAGACATCGCTCATGCAGTTGGCACAGTTAGCAGGTATAATTCTAATCCTGGAAGGGTACATTGGAGTGCGGTTAAGTGGATTCTACGATATCTTCAGGGCACTGTCGATTGGAGACTTTTTTTAATGATGATGAGCCGAAGCTGGTTGGGTATACTGACGTCGATATGGCTGGAGATGTAGACACGAGGCGATAGACTTCGGGCTATGTGATGATGTTTGTTGGTGGTGCAGTATCGTGGCAGTCGCGGTTGCAGATGTGGTGCCCCGTTCCCCCTATTCGGGGAGCGCGGCTAAGAAATACTAATCGGTATCGTTTGATCGGGATAGATTGAATAAAGATCTTATCCTCATTATAGATTGCTTCTTCGGAATCGATTCCCATATTCAGTGGACCGTGTCCCAATGATGGACTTAGAGGCAGAGTCAAAAGGGACCTCTGTAATACCCCGTTCCGCTCAAGCGGACTGCCGTCTCAATCGGCAATCGTGCAGCTGTCCCAACCTGCTTTGCCTCGATCAAGAAGCAAAGGATATCCAGACTTGTCCCTACAGGAATCCGGCTTGGACTTTTAGAGGCTCGCTCAGACGTATCGCTCTACCAAGGCGAATCATCGCTAAGGTGGGTGGCTACGGTGAACTTGTCTTTGCTTAGCCAGCACACATAAAATCTGGAATGATCATGCTAGTCGCTAGGTGAATCACCCCCTGCATGCTAATAAATCCAACGCACCTAGCTAAGGGAATAATCCCAACTTGTATTACTTGCTAGAACATGAAAATTGAAATACTGCTTATATTCAGACACTCGCATGCTAAGTCCCTTAACGGTTTCAACTCTCGGTTTACCTTCGGGTCCGAGCAACGTCCCTGCTTATGTTCCTAGAAACGCATGCTTGTCTGCTTGATAGTTACCGTGTTTTTATCCAAACTCCGGGAGACTACTCAGTAGTCGTTCCGTGTATGATTGACCTTGCAAGTATCCAGGACCGTTAGGTCACCAGGCAGCCCCGAACCAGGGGAATGCATCAAGACAAGATATTCACTGTACAGAATCATGATTCAAGTATCCCGTGTACTCGTGTACTCGTGTTCCCGTGCACTCGTGTTCTCGTGTTCTCTTGTTCTAGTGCACGTGTGTTCTCGTGTTCTCGTGTATCTCGTGATAATTGGAAAGACCCAATGCTTGAATGTCGCGGACAACTCGGACCCGAGGTAAGTTCCACGGAGGGTCACCGGGGCACTGGGGCCGATCCGGTCCGGATGGAGCTCGTGTGTAGTCTTCGTGTTCGGGACTGGGTAGCTTGCAGCTCATCGTGTACTCTTGTAGCAAGCTATCCTTGTCCCCGGCTACGTCCATAATGGCTTTGCCAGCGACCGTGTTCATATAGATAAGTCATCCTCGCTTAAAGGCTATCCGCGTGCGAGTCACTGTATCGCATCAAGAACAACTAAACACCTGAACGATCATGTTAAAAACGACTCTCCTGTTTGCATATGCTATGCCTCCTGAATGTTTATACTTACCGTGCTTAAATTAATCATGTTTGCCTTGGACAGGGAAGGATAAATGGTAAGTTGGTAAGTCTTGCCGTGTTTCCTCTAACATCGCACGGCGCACTCCCCGACACGATAAGCTATTCAATATTTGCATGAAACTGATCCTAAGGCAACTAGAAAGACAACTTAATTGTTGTGCACGGAACCTGTATTACGTATTTGGATTTGTCGAGCGGGCGAGTAGCTTCCCCACCAGTGCATTCAATGTACTGATAATCCACCAGTTTCATATGCAGGGTGCGGGAGAACCTCGTGCGGTGCAGACGCCTCCTTCGTGCGTGCTAAGGCCAGGAGTTTCCTCTGAAGCCTTGCAACGGTGCGTCCGGGACTGAAGCGCTTATACAAGACATAAGTTGTGAACATCGCCTGACCATCGCCTGTACAATCATTCCACAGTTGTAGCCACTTGGCACGCTTTTATCGTTTCAGTGAGAGAGGCTTGAGCGACTTGTAATCTCGGCTATACGCCGCCTGTAACACAAGTTATATCAATAAAAGAGCTTGCTTTACTTCAACTTGTGTTTCAATGCTTCCGCTATATTTGTCGACTCAGTGAACCTGTTATCGAATCGCTATGCGTTCCTAAACTCCGCTGCACTCGGACAATCTGTGCGACTCTGTGGCTTAGAACTCTTGTCGCCAGCCAATGAACCATGGCCTTGCACGGGCGTGGCTCACGCTCGTGCGGCATCACGCCCGGATGGGTTAAGCGATCGTTCCGCGAGAGCGCTGGCGAGGGTGATTCCCGCCTAGCGGGAACGGCCGATTGCCTGCGGGAGATCGGGGCGTGACATGTTGGTATCAGAGCCTGGCTTCTACGCCTTTGGACTTCGATTCGATATCTCTGTTTCGAAAGCTCGTTCGTGGGTTATGTGCACGCTCTCTCTCAATGCCTCGATGGGATGTTCCAACAATAAGTCTAAATACTTTCAAAATGCGTTTTGAATGTTATGCTTGCTTGTCTGATTGTATGCTGCGAGTGGCCTTTGTGCCAAACTGTGCCGACTCATCGAGTGTATCGCTAGTAGCTTGTCCGATTTTCACTAACCCTAAGTTTGGTTGAATGCATCTATTCGAGGGACGCCTTGAACTAGTGCACCATCCAAGACTTATGAAAAAGGTGAAACTCGAGTGCTGAGACTTCGCTATCACTAAGCTGGTTGACGTGTTCACACTAGAAATGCATGTCGAAGGTGCGCACGATCCAGTCTAAGCGATATGCTGATTTCGAAGCTTGTGCAAGTGAAGATCCAAATGAACAAGTACAAACGACTTATCTAGGATTGCCTCAACCCTAGATTACTGCTTGTCCTTAGTAAGTCTCGAGGATGAGACTTTTTCTAAGTTGGGTAGGATGTAACACCCCGTTCCGCTCAAGCGGACTGCCGTCTCAATCGGCAATCGTGCAGCTGTCCCAACCTGCTTTGCCTCGATCAAGAAGCAAAGGATATCCAGACTTGTCCCTACAGGAATCCGGCTTGGACTTTCAGAGGCTCGCTCAGACGTATCGCTCTACCGAGGCGAATCATCGCTAAGGTGGGTGGCTACGGTGAACTTGTCTTTGCTTAGCCAGCACACATAAAATCTGGAATGATCATGCTAATCGCTAGGTGAATCACCCCCTGCATGCTAATAAATCCAACGCACCTAGCTAAGGGAATAATCCCAACTTTTATTGCTTGCTAGAACATGAAAATTAAAATACTGCTTATATTCAGACACTCGCATGCTAAGTCCCTTAACGGTTTCAACTCTCGGCTTACCTTCGGGTCCGAGCAATGTCCCTGCTTATGTTCCTAGAAACGCATGCTTGTCTGCTTGATAGTTACCGTATTTTCATCCAAACTCCGGGAGACTACTCAGTAGTCGTTCCGTGTATGATTGACCCTGCAAGTATCCAGGACCGTTAGGTCACCAGGCAGCCCCGAACCAGGGGAATGCATCAAGACAAGATATTCACTGTACAGAATCATGATTCAAGTATCCCGTGTACTCGTGTACTCGTGTTCCCGTGCACTCGTGTTCTCGTGTTCTCTTGTTCTAGTGCACGCGTGTTCTCGTGTTCTCGTGTATCTCGTGATAATTGGAAAGACCCAATGCTTGAATGTCGCGGACAACTCGGACCCGAGGTAAGTTCCACGGACGGTCACCGGGGCACTGGGGCCGATCCGGTCCGGATGGAGCTCGTGTGTAGTCTTCGTGTTCGGGACTGGGTAGCTTGCAGCTCATCGTGTACTCTTGTAGCAAGCTATCCTTGTCCCCGGCTACGTCCATAATGGCTTTGCCAGTGACCGTGTTCATATAGATAAGTCATCCTCGCTTAGCGGCTATCCGCGTGCGAGTCACTGTATCGCATCAAGAACAACTAAACACCTGAACGATCATGTTAAAAATGACCCTCCTGTTTGCATATGCTATGCCTCCTGAATGTTTATACTTACCGTGCTTAAATTAATCATGTTTGCCTTGGACAGGGAAGGATAAATGGTAAGTTGGTAAGTCTCGCCGTGTTTCCTCTAACATCGCACGGCGCACTGCCCGACACGATAAGCTATTCAATATTTGCATGAAACTGATCCTAAGGCAACTAGAAAGACAACTTAATTGTTGTGCACGGAACCTGTATTACGTATTTGGATTTGTCGAGCGGGCGAGTAGCTTCCCCACCAGTGCATTCAATGTACTGATAATCCACCAGTTTGATATGCAGGGTGCGGGAGAACCTCGTGCGGTGCAGACGCCTCCTTCGTGCGTGCTAAGGCCAGGAGTTTCCTCTGAAGCCTTGCAACGGTGCGTCCGGGACTGAAGCGCTTATACAAGACATAAGTTGTGAACATCGCCTGACCATCGCCTGTACAATCATTCCACAGTTGTAGCCACTTGGCACGCTTTTATCGTTTCAGTGAGAGAGGCTTGAGCGACTTGTAATCTCGGCTATACGCCGCCTGTAACACAAGTTATATCAATAAAAGAGCTTGCTTTACTTCAACTTGTGTTTCAATGCTTCCGCTATATTTGTCGACTCAGTGAACCTGTTATCGAATCGCTATGCGTTCCTAAACTCCGCTGCACTCGGACAATCTGTGCGACTCTGTGGCTTAGAACTCTTGCCGCCAGCCAATGAACCATGGCCTTGCACGGGCGTGGCTCACGCTCGTGCGGCATCACGCCCGGATGGGTTAAGCGATCGTTCCGCGGGAGCGCTGGCGAGGGTGATTCCCGCCTAGCGGGAACGGCCGATTGCCTGCGGGAGATCGGGGCGTGACAACCTCTCCGCTGGAAGTTTTCTTGCCTAGTCTTTCACTGTCGCCTTGTTGCTTTCGTGCTTTTGAGTTGGTTTTCGGATTTGCGTTTTCTTGAACGATTTCGATGGATTTTATTGCTTTCATTCGTTGAAATGCATTTTATTCTGAGTAGCTCAGAGTAGAAGGGGTATTGATCAGCTGTTCGTGGTAATGCAGGTGATCGTACATTATACGTCGTACAAGCGGAGTCTTGAAGCACCTCTTTCCTTTCCTCTCTCCAACCAACTTGTGAGTGGCTATAATTTGATTTAGTTGACCCTTCTTCCAAGTCTTCACATCTAAAATCTTGTCTTCTTGATTGTTCCGATCAAACGATACCATAATAACTAAAAGATGTCAAGATAAAAATGAATAAACTTGGATTACTTTATGCTTGTCAATCAACTTGTGAACGATTATCTTGTTGCATGCTAGCTCGTTTAGAATGTTCTTCATAATGCTTCAATTTTAGTTAGAATGTATACTTCTTCTATAAATTGTGCTATGTATAGAACACACCTTGTGTAAACTCCCTCACCCGAAATAGGTATTTTGTGTATATTTTATATTATTATATTTATTATAGATGTTGAATTTATTTAGAGTATTCTCTTATTTAATTAGAAAATAAATTTTTTAGTATATTTACTTATATAAATATTTATTTAGAATTATTTTTAGGTTATTTTAGATTATTGGGATTTTTCCATAATTTTTAGTTAATTAAAAACTAGTAACACTAATTTTTTAGGACTTTGAAGAATTTATTTTATGTTCAAACTTAATTAAAAATATCCCAAACTTTTATTTTAGGTTCTAAATAATAAAATATATTTTCTAGAATTTTCTGGAAATTTTCTGAGTATTTTTAGTATTTATTGGGAGTAATTGGGCTAATAACTAATTTTTAGGACTTGTAGAATTTATTGTGCAATCCCAGGAATATATAATGGACCCACGTTATTTTTTTAGTGTTTATAATATTATTATATATTTTCTGAAATTATTTCAGAATTTTTGTAATTTATTTAATATTTGTTTTTATTTAAATATGTAAAACTAATGTTTAGAGCTTCTCCTAATTATAGTAGAAAACCTATGAATATAAAATTATCCCAAATATTTTTCTAGAGTTTTTAAATTCAAAATATATTTTATGTAATTTTTCCAGATTTTTATGATTATTTTTAATATTTATTTTGAGTTATTTAGATTTAAAACGACTTAAATAATGTTTTGATAAAGGCAAATCAAAAACAAATAATATAACAAAACCATCCAATCATATTCTGACACGTGTCAGCCTATAAATATCCTTTCAGCTGCAGGTACATCCCTATATATATATATTATTATAACCCTAATTATCCTATTATTTTAGAGAGAGAGATTTTGGAGAATTGCCATCTAGGATTCCTTCATCTTCCACAAGCCATTGCTCATAGCTCCGGACTCCAAACTGTCACGCCCCGATCCCGAAAGGGTCGGTCGTCCTCGCTTGATTCTTTACGGAACCGATTCGTCCTCGCTTGGGGCGTGATGCCGTACGAGCCTGGAGTTGCGCTCGTACAAGGCAAGAACTTGCAGTTATAGGAACCCATTTTGAAACACAATTTATAAAACACATTCACAGAGATTTGAACACAGTGCAGGAAGAAACATGCTTTTTCCTTGATAATTCAGAGTAATTTACATAGAGTTTACATTGATGCGCCTCTCGGCTACTTGATTTGCATTACAAAAGATAAACTCAAAAGGCAGGGCGCGCTCCATCAGATAGTCCACGTCGTTCATACATTACGCCCTTGTATAGGTTGAAAGTCCAAGCCTCCAAAATGATCTGACTCCAACTATACTTCAAAATAGAGGTGCTCCTAACGCCTCCTCGTCTATCCACTAGCGTTGCACCGTCTGAGTGCCTGAAATAGTTGCCCACAACGTGGGTCAGTACTCAACTTGTACTGGTGAGCGGGATGAACCCACTCGACTAAATCGACACTAGCTTATTAGGGGCGAGCATGCATTAAGATGACTTCTATAAAGAGGCAAGTGAATTCAATTCATATCAGTTGCATGTTTTGATAGGAATGAAAATAATAGCGAATCCAACCAGTGCATCGATTGCTTACTCAACCGATGCACGCCTTCCCTGCAACGAAACACAAGTATACTTACCATCTGCACAAGACAATAGATTAGCATGTGTTCTAGTCTATGCGGTCATTGGTGTGATCGACACCTTAGGGACATATTCAAGCATTAGCGGCGCGCCCTATCAGCCCGGGTAGCAAGCCCTGCTGGAGGTCCCGCAATGCATCGTGACGAGCACGAATCAAATATTTCCCTCCGGATCGATACGGTTCCAGTGCCCCGGAAAGCCGTTTCGAGGAAATGATAAACCTTGTGCACAAGTTGTCCCAGACCATGCAAATGCATGAACAATTCATATATCATACAATGCATCGATTGAAACTAAAGAAGTTAAGCAGCAATATATATCTCATGCAACAGTTCATATTTTCTCAACGCGGTGTTCCGATTTTGATATCCCATAGGTCCAAACTCCGTCCGAGGCACTAGGCCACCACCAACAACCAATCCCCATTATAAACAAACTCAGTTATAAGGTGTGCAAGCATATAGTAATATTAGTCTACAAAAATCCCCTGTTCCTTTCTTAGTGGCTGACATGCATTGTGGCAAGGATTTCCTAGGCGTCCAACCGGGCATCATCGAGTGAACGTTTGAAACATTAAAGATGTTGGCGTGAAGAAGTAGGAAAGAAGGGTCCAAACCACTCACTGGTTAAGGAAAAGGTAGCTGAAACAAAGATTCCCGCCTAGCGACGATCAAACGTCAGTTACGCGGACCTGCACAGCACGAGCACCAATTAAAATCTTGCCTATCCTTCCTTGCCGAACTCCCCAAGAATCAAAGCTCCAAACGATAAAACCAGCAGCGAAAACCAAGCAAATCGAAAGCAACACCAAATCAAATCCCAAAGCGGCAATCAAGAAAACCAAGCAACCAAACACGAAAACTATTGGACTCGTTTCAATAGAGGCCTTTCCATGAGTTGGAAAGGATCATCGCATTTCGTCCGTGGCAAGAAGATGCCGAAGTTCTAAGTTATGACTCAAACGGACTAGCCACAAGCCCAATTACGTAGTGCACATCCCGGTCGGATCGGGATTTGAGGCACTACATAATATACCACTAAGAAAAAGTTTCGACCCGAAACTTAAGAACAAGGCCGACCCGAAACGTAAGAACAAGGCCCTACCTCCGACTGAATGAACAATGAAGGGTACTTCTCCTTCATCTCCGATTCCATTTCCCAGGTTGATTCCCCAGCTGAATGGTTCTGCCACAGCACGCGAACCAAGGACATCGTACGGTTGCGAAGTACTTTTTCCTTACGATCCAGGATCTGCACCGGTTCTTCTGAGTATGACAAGTCCGCGCGCAGTTCCAACTGTACAAAACTAACCACATGACTTGGGTCATGCACATACTTCCGTAGTTGGGAAACATGGAATACGTCATGCACTTCTGCCAAGGCGGGAGGTAGTGCTATTCTGTATGCCACAGCTGCAACTCGTTCTAGTATCTCAAAGGGACCGACAAACCGGGGACTCAGTTTGCCCTTCACGCCGAAACGCATCACACCTCGCATCGGCGTCACTTTCAAGAAGACATGATCCCCGACCAAGAATTCCAAGGGTCTTCTATGTGCATCAGCATAACTTTTCTGTCGGCTCTGTGCTGTGCGGAGTCTTTCCCGAATCAAGCGAACTTTTTCAACTGCCTGCTCTACCAGCTCTGGCCCGAGTACCTGCCGCTCGCCGACTTCGTCCCAACAGATTGGAGATCGACACCTTCGCCCATATAGGGCTTCGTACGGTGCCATCTGGATGCTTGATTGGTAGCTGTTGTTGTACGCAAACTCTGCCAAAGGAAGATGCGTGTCCCAACTAGTCTTTAAATCAATAGCACACAGCCGTAACATATCTTCGAGTATCTGATTCGTCCTCTCTGTCTGTCCATCAGTCTGCGGGTGGTATGCGGTACTGAACTGTAGCTTGGTTCCCAAAGCAGCTTGTAGACTAGTCCAGAAACGAGATAAGAAGCGTCCGTCACGGTCAGAGACGATTGAGGCAGGTACTCCGTGTAATCGGACAATCTCATCTATGTAAATTTGTGCTAACCGATCGACGCTCCAAGTAACTTTTATGGGAAGAAAGTGGGCTGATTTGGTCAAACGATCAACTATGACCCAAATCGCATCGTGCCCCCGTGGCGTCTTCGGAAATCCCACAATAAAATCCATAGTGATGTTGTCCCATTTCCACTCGGGAATAGCGAGGTTCTGCAGTTCCCCGCCGGGCCTCTGATGCTCAGCTTTCACCTGTTGACAGGCCATGCACTGTGACACAAAGGTCGCCACATCCCTCTTCATACCGTGCCACCAGAAGGTCCCGCGCAAGTCCTTGTACATCTTAGTGCTCCCCGGATGTAAAGAATACTTCGCGTAGTGTGCTTCCGCCATAATTTCCCTTCGGAGTTCTGGGTCGCTAGGAACACATAGCCTTCCTTTCATCTGTAAGGCCCCATCTTCGCCTGCCACAAAGTCAGACGTCTTCCCCGCCGAGATCAATCCGCGCACCTTTGCTAAGAACTGATCGCGCATCCGGGGATCCAAGCGAGTTGCCTGTGCATCGGTTCAGCTGGAACTGCGTGCGCATGATTGGTGGGAGGCAACGAAGCAAGGAATTTACGATGCCAATCCCAACTGCAAGATTACTTGGGAAATGTTCAAATCTGCATTCATTGAACAGTATATTCCCCGAGCAGTCCGGCAGCAAAAGGAAGACGACTTCAGCAATCTGGTCCAAGGAAGTCTGTCTGTGGATGATTATGATTCAGTATTCGCTAAGCTAGCAAAGTTTGCTGGGCAATTCTTGCCTAATCAGCAGGCGTGGTGCTACCGATTTCAGAAAGGTTTGAATGACGATTTGCGTAGGGACGTCATCAACCAAAGATGCCAAACATATAGGGAATGTTATGAAGCGGCTCTGAACAGCGAGCGGATCTTTGGGCGCCCTCTCCCAAAGACCGAGGTGCAAACCCCCCGTGCCAATAATAATAAACGTCCTCATGAAACGGGAGGGTCTGGAGCACACAAGCGCTCGCACACGTCTGATAATAGGGGCCAATCCCAATCACTGAACTGCAGCCGGTGCGGCAAATCAGGGCATAAAGTGAATGATTGTCGGGTTTAAGGATGTTTCAAATGTGGTCGCCTGGGTCACAAACAGTTTAACTGCAGAGAGGGCAAGCCGAATCAGAATAATGGAAATCAAAACAAAGGGCCTCCAGCAAGTGATGCAAATGCTGTGCCAGTAAATCCACAACGCCAGGGTGCTCAGGGCCGAGTCTATGCATTGACTCGGGATGAGGCATCTGTATCCGACACTGTTGTAACAGGTACTCTACTATACCGAGAATTACCCGCTAGAGTCTTATTCGATTCAGGTGCTACGCATAGTTTCATATCTGCTGATTTTACTGTTGAGCATAAATTAGCTTCTACTGCTTTAAATATGAACCTTTGCGTAAGTACCCCTTCGGGAGTCGATATGCCCGCCCATGCGATCTGTAGGGATGGTTACATTTGCATCGGAGGTAGGAAGCTTTCCTTAGATGTCATTGTACTAGACATCAAGGATTATGATATTATTCTCGGTATGGACTGGTTGGGTGCTTGCCATGCAACAATCGAGTGCGCGGAGAAGCGAGTCGTATTCCGTCTACCCGGCGAGGCAGACTTCTACTATTCGTGCAGCGCTGCACCGAAGACGGCAATGGTGATATCAGCAATTTCGGCTAGGCGTATGTTGCATTCGGGCTGTGAAGGGTACTTAGCTTCTGTTCGAGACACCCGGCGGGAATGTGCAGATGCAGCTCAGGCTGAAGTCATTGCAGATTTTCTCGACGTGTTCCCAGACGAGCTGCCTGGAATGCCTCCTGATCGTGAGATCGAATTCAGCATTGACACTTTTCCGGATTCGCTACCGATATCAAAGGCACCTTATCGCATGGCCCCAGCAGAGCTTAAGGAACTTAAAGTTCAGTTGCAAGATCTGTTGGACCGAGGATACATTCGTCCAAGCGTTTCTCCGTGGGGCGCTCCGGTGCTGTTCGTGAAAAAGAAAGATGGATCCATGCGGCTGTGCATTGACTACCGAGAACTGAATAAAGCGACCGTGCGGAATCAGTACCCATTGCCAAGAATAGATGACTTGTTCGATCAGTTGCAAGGTGCAAGAGTTTTCTCTAAAGTTGATCTCAGGTCAGGGTATCACCAGTTGAAAATCAAATCAGAGGATATTCAAAAATCTGCTTTCAGAACCCGTTACGGACACTATGAGTTCCTCGTGATGTCGTTCGGTTTGACGAACGCCCCTGCAGCTTTCATGGATCTGATGAACCGCGTGTTTCGGCCGTTTGTGGATAAGTTTGTAGTCGTGTTCATAGACGACATACTAATCTATTCCAAGAACGAGGCGGAGCACAAAGAACACCTGAAGATCGTGCTGCAGACATTACGAGACCATCAGTTGTTCGCTAAGCTCAGCAAGTGTGAGTTCTGGTTGAACAGCGTGGCGTTCCTTGGTCATGTCATCTCGGCCGAAGGCGTCGCCGTAGACCCGAAGAAAATAGAAGCGGTGGTGGACTGGAAGCAACCTACGTCAGCCAGCGAAGTTCGAAGCTTTCTGGGCCTTGCGGGATACTACCGTAGGTTCGTGAAGGATTTCTCTAAACTGGCCTCGCCTATGACTCGCCTTACTCAAAAAGGGATTGCATACGAATGGGGTGATGACTGCGAAGCCAGCTTTCGGGAACTTAAGCGGCGTCTTATTTCAGCTCCGATCCTTGCACTTCCAGATGGGGTAGAAGAGTTTCAGATATACAGCGACGCTTCAGGACTCGGCTTAGGGTGTGTGCTCATGCAGAGGGACAAGGTAATATCGTACGCCTCCAGGCAACTGAAGCCGCACGAGAAAAACTACCCGACGCATGATCTGGAATTTGCGGCAATCGTGTTTGCTCTGAAGTTGTGGAGGCATTATCTTTATGGTGTTGCTTGCAAAATCTTCACAGATCACAAGAGCCTCAAGTATCTATTCACCCAGCGGGAATTGAACCTCCGGCAGCGGCGTTGGCTAGAACTTATTAAGGACTACGACCTAACGATCGCGTATACTCCGGGCAAGGGAAATGTCGTTGCTGATGCTCTGAGTCGGAAGCACGTGGGCTCGTTATCCATAGACAACCGTTTACTTCGAGATCTAGAGGCGATGGGCATCGAGTTTCGAGTTCGGCATCCAGGAGTGCAGCTGGCACCACTCCATCTTGAACTGGGTTTACGTGGTAGAATCAAATCAGCTCAGGAGGGCGAACTCGAAACTCGAACTATACTTCAAAATAGAGGGCGCGCTCCATCAGATAGTCCACGTCGTTCATACATTACGTCCTTGTATAGGTTGAAAGTCCAAGCCTCCAAAATGATCTGACTCCAACTATACTTCAAAATAGAGGTGCTCCTAATGCCTCCTCGTCTATCCACTAGCGTTGCACCGTCTGAGTGCCTGAAATAGTTGCCCACAACGTGGGTCAGTACTCAACTTGTACTGGTGAGCGGGATGAACCCACTCGACTAAATCGACACTAGCTTATTAGGGGCGAGCATGCATTAAGATGACTTCTATAAAGAGGCAAGTGAATTCAATTCATATCAGTTGCATGTTTTGATAGGAATAAAAATAATAGCGAATCCAACCAGTGCATCGATTGCTTACTCAACCGATGCACGCCTTCCCTGCAACGAAACACAAGTATACTTACCATCTGCACAAGACAATAGATTAGCATGTGTTCTAGTCTATGCTGTCATTGGTGTGATCGACACCTTAGGGACATATTCAAGCATTAGCGGCGCGCCCTATCAGCCCGGGTAGCAAGCCCTGCTGGAGGTCCCGCAATGCATCGTGACGAGCACGAATCAAATATTTCCCTCCGGATCGATACGGTTCCAGTGCCCCGGAAAGCCGTTTCGAGGAAATGATAAACCTTGTGCACAAGTTGTCCCAGACCATGCAAATGCATGAACAATTCATATATCATACAATGCATCGATTGAAACTAAAGAAGTTAAGCAGCAATATATATCTCATGCAACAGTTCATATTTTCTCAACGCGGTGTTCCGATTTTGATATCCCATAGGTCCAAACTCCGTCCGAGGCACTAGGCCACCACCAACAACCAATCCCCATTATAAACAAACTCAGTTATAAGGTGTGCAAGCATATAGAAATATTAGTCTACAAAAATCCCCTGTTCCTTTCTTAGTGGCTGGCATGCATTGTGGCAAGGATTTCCTAGGCGTCCAACCGGGCATCATCGAGTGAACGTTTGAAACATTAAAGATGTTGGCGTGAAGAAGTAGGAAAGAAGGGTCCAAACCACTCACTGGTTAAGGAAAAGGTAGCTGAAACAAAGATTCCCGCCTAGCGACGATCAAACGTCAGTTACGCGGACCTGCACAGCACGAGCACCAATTAGAATCTTGCCTATCCTTCCTTGCCGAACTCTCCAAGAATCAAAGCTCCAAACGATAAAACCAGCAGCGAAAACCAAGCAAATCGAAAGCAACACCAAATCAAATCCCAAAGCGGCAATCAAGAAAACCAAGCAACCAAACACGAAAACTATTGGACTCGTTTCAATAGAGGCCTTTCCATGAGTTGAAAAGGATCATCGCATTTCGTCCGTGGCAAGAAGATGCCGAAGTTCTAAGTTATGACTCAAACGGACTAGCCACAAGCCCAATTAGGTAGTGCACATCCCGGTCGGATCGGGATTTGAGGCACTACACAAACGAGACCTAGTTTCTTGCGTTAGAAAGATATTGAGGTTAGCTTTCTGATTATATAATTCTTTTTATGAAATTATTAGTATTAAATTCTGGAAAATTCGTAGAGCACAGCATGTCCAAAAATAGACGTATTTTGATGTTTTCGCGATTTTGGGAGAACCAGGAATCAGAATCATGAAACGTTTAAAGTTTAGAAAATCTAATGTCGAGATCATTGACATATATTTTTCCCAGAATTTAATTCGAAGTATTTATATACTGTTAATTCTGTAGAACTTCTAGGTTAGAATTTAACCATCGTTGCACGATACAAAATTTGTATGTGCCATAATTCCCAAACGAATTTGAATTTGGACGAGCCGTAAATTCCAGAATATTTTTGACGCTGAAATCTACAGGAAATCATGCATGAAAGTCAAGTTTGTGTCAGTTGACTTTTTGGTCAACAGATTGTCTCGATTTATGTGCCATGAGTCTCGAGTTGATAAAATTTAGTTTCTTTGGACAAAATTTAGGAATTAACATAAAAATCAGAATAATAAGATTAAAATAGAATTTTAGAGTAATTATTCCAGAATTAAATAAATTATCTTTTGACGTGATAAATTTGTAATACATAGGCTATTTGGACTGTGACTTGGACTCTGATTCATACCAACCCTAGGACACCGTGGACTATCCCATACTTACCTTGACCATGTTGACCCTAAGAACTTGTGAATTTGTCCGCCTTGCGTACATTAACGTACTGGCATAGACACCTGTCAGTTGACTGACTGATTTCGTATAGTACTTGAAGACGCGACACCCGCGTAATTCAACGCGTAATTGACCGTGTTAGATGACTAGTGTTACCCCTAGTGTACCCCGAGCCCAGTATAAATATTGCTGTGTGTGTACTAGTGTAATGACTAATGATTTATTTGCATTATATTATATATACATAGGATGTTGGATTTATTCTGTGCGACTTTTGGAGCAGGTTATTGGTACATCGCAGCTTTCTTGCCAGGCAAGTATACCTTGCCATTGTACTGTTATTTATATTCCATATGTTGCATGCATCTTTATTTTCTGTCTTTAGTTCATATATTTTAACTGTTATATAAAATGCGCGTGACGGTGTCGTCGCGATATATTTTTATCTATGTATTGCATTGACCTTGTTTATGAGACTAGCCCATTATCATGTAGCATCATTAGGTTCATTGGCCGTGACACAGTTATTACACGAGTTGTGAGTCTCATGTAGATCACGGACTTGCGTGCAGGTTTGGCCTCCTGTACGTGTGGGCCGTGCGTTAGGAATAACTGCTGTTAGAAACTTTGTATGCTAGTAGACTTAGCAGTTATTAGAGGTCTAGGGACATAGCCTATTGTAGTACGGTGGTCCCATTCTTGTCCTTGTTTGGTTGCAGGATTGGGCTAGGGTACTAAGAATAGGCTATGAACCAAATGGTGTCATGGATGTGACATGCTTAGAGCATGGGGTGGAAAGAACAACAAGTACCGCATTTGAGCTCCTTTACACTTTTTCTATTGTGCGGCCGGATTCTCCGCTGGAGATACGGGCGGTGATGACCACTATATATTATATTATTATCAGGCGGGCCTCCGGCGTTCGAAAGTCGTCGTGCCTTTGTAGGCCCCTGGATCTCCAATAGAGAACCATGCCAAATCCCAGGTTTTCAGCCAAATAGCTCACTTGTGGGGAAAGTTGTTCTTAACTGCATTCACTTAGATGGTTAGGCGACCCCATTGGATATTTATTTCAGTACTTTATTGGCATGTGTTTAAGTATCTTGTTATGTCCCTCTGAGGACCTGGTCCCCTGCCAGGTGTATTTGTTTTTGAGTATTCGCAGGAGCGCAGATTCGGATGGATACCTATGCTTCGTGGATGTCTTCTCTTCGAGCCGTGGTTGATAGCTGGTATTCTTATATTGTGTTATTGTGTTGTACTCATATTGTATTTGCTCTTATATTCGGGTTGGTAGTGGATTTGTTTCCATCCAACTATCCTCCTTAGATACTTCTTATTGAGATCTAGTTTCATAGATACTGGTTATATATTTATATTGATTTTGGTGGATGAGATTTAGATTTTACCCTGTGACTTGTATTACATTTTATACCACTTGTGGATTTGATATTCATATTACAGCGTACGTATGGATTTGATTTCCATATATTGGAGTTGCCATATCCATGCGGCTGGCATGCTTACGTGTCCTAAGTTCTACGTATTTTTGAGACTGGGGCGTGACATATTTTTGTGGTGGCCCATGCAGGTCGAGAGCATATTGTCTCGGTTACGTTACTGTACTGAGCAAGCCTGCACCTAGGACTAGAGTATAGGATCTCATCCACAATTGACTATGATTCATCTTTCTCCTCTCTGTTCTTTTCGAACAATTGTATCCTGCTTGATTCCTGTACTTCCCTAATAAGTTTCTTGAGTATATATAGCCTTCTGCTAGAATATAGGAACCCCTGTTATTAGGATGATAATTAGAGTGGCACACCTATTAAGAATACAACGAGAATATAGACACACCACTAAGTTTAGAATATCTAGTGAACCCTATAATTCCTTATCTTTAGATTGGTATACCATTACCCCTTGATGTATTAAGAAGACTTGAGAGTAGTATAGACACTACTAGAGATAGTTAGAAGTTTTACCATAATGTTTGACCCTAGTATTGACGAACCAATGGAGAACCAATATTGAACATTAGGACTGGACCTAACCTTCATAATTGGATAGTATTGGAGAACTATAAAACTTAGATCATTGTCTTATTATTAGTAGACAGCACCTTAGGAAGCCTAGAGGAATGTAATTAACACTTTTTCCTGGATCATACCTCGAACATAGCAACTAGCATACCACTCCCCCTTAGAAAACTATGATACTATCTAGAGCCCCTATTTTAATTTTATATGTTGTTCCTCTGCGACCTTAACGTTCACTAGTTGTGCGACGACT
Organism: Iris macrosiphon; assembly: GCA_036927795.1. NCBI lineage: Eukaryota > Viridiplantae > Streptophyta > Magnoliopsida > Asparagales > Iridaceae > Iris > Iris macrosiphon. The sequence continues at coordinate 182,541,809 of JAYESA010000001.1, forward strand.
AAAAATTACGTTCTTCTTTTCTTCCTCTTTCAACTCGTGCCATCTGACACTTCTGATTATAGACCAAGTGATTTTATTCTATTTTAGGATATATATAGCTTACTAGGATTTTCGTTGTTACTCTTAAAATTTTGAATTATGTGATTGGTAATTAGAACTTGACAGTTTAAGTTATTATTGTAGATTATGACCTAATGATTACCCCTTAGTTTTAAGTCACGTAACTTGTACCCCACCTCAATATAAGTTATATCCCCTTTTCCCTTGAGGCTAGTAACTCTTCTAACCTTACTATTGACTTGTTCTATAAGCACTATGACTAAGGCTTAAGACGACCATGACCTATATAATGCAATAGGAGACCCTAATAAGTACCAAGATCTTTCCTCATATACCCTAATAAAGAGTTTCTGTTTTATTTACATATGCAAGATTATTTTAGGATCCTATTAAGACTGTCACAGTATTAGTTTAATTCTTTTAAGTTGGATAGTATGCCTCACAACCTAGTATCACATAGTCCACTTGACCCATCAAGGTAGTGTAACTGAATGACATTAATTGCATGCTAGCAAAAGACGACAGTGTTTATTCAGACGATAGAATTTAGAGGTCCATGCCCCTATTTGGTCGACTAGCGACTTAGACAAGGAGGTTGTATGATAACTGTAGAGATTGTAGAGTCTTTTGTTATTATTTCTTATGTTATTTTTGTTTTGCAAAGTTGAATTATTTTTGTAACTTCTCTCATCATAATCCAGCATTATATTTTCTGTGCTACCTCGAATTATGCTGCTATTATAGCCTAGTTTTTTTTGTAAGCTTATTATTTATCGAGCTTGTTCATGACACATGTATTATTGGGTATACACACTAATATATTTCAGAATCAGTGTGCTACGGTCTGATCAACCATAGTGTGCTTGGTTCGCCCTTCACATACCTACTTTACGTGGATCGAGATATATAGTGATTAGTAGACGAATGTACTTGCCCCCTAGATATGTCTGAGTATATCGTATCCGTTACATAACTGTACTGATACGAGCATGTGAATAGGAATTACCAAAATATGACTTCAATCCACAACTGCCTTGACAATTCCTATTTGAATTCTTTAAACGCCTTGATCCCGATACTTCTATTCTATCACCTCGCCCTTGAACTCTTTATTATTGATCCCCGTCTTCCCTTATTTCGGAAAGACGAAACCTCGTGCTTGGTATAAGTTTGATACACAAAGAGTACTAAATATACCCCATAGGCCGATCACATACTTGAGGATTATTCTTTCGTAATTAAGGACATACCATATGTGATATGATCGGCGTTGAAGTTTCGAGGATTGAATGACATGAGTAAATATATTAAGGAATATTTTCTTAAGGTATATAGCCTTATGTGATAGATGGGTAAATTCTAAGTTGGGTAGCAGTGCATTGGCAACTCGAGAGGAATTTCTTTTAGATTGTGATCGAGTAAGATTAGATTGGGAGAGGTTCAAGCCATTTTAATTTTTAAGAATTTTAGAAGAATGACTAAGATGATGAGGATTAATGAATTTTAAAAATCTTGATATTGAGGACCCAATATTTATACCTTAAGTACATAATTTAAAATTTTGAGTATTGAAGGTAAAATCATCAATTTGAATTTGAAGGATAAATATATAATTTCAGACTTGAACATTGGTGGACTGCATTTAAATTATTTTTCAATTTGATGATTTAAATTAAAAATTAAAATTTGATGGTTGGACTACCTATTTGAAATATTGAGGATGTGAATAAAATTTAAAAAGTTGAAGAATACAAAAAAAAATTATAAGTGAAAATAGGAATAATATTGGACTCGAATTACTTCTAGATGAGATTATGATACTTGGAGATCGTGAGGTAAAATTTGATATGGGTTATTTAAATCTTGAAGATATTATATGGATTCAATTTAAATTTGGATATTGATGATTTGGAAAAGTGAGAAGAGATCACAATATGTTGAATTTTGATTTTGACAATGATTATCTTAATTTTGAAGTGATCGCGATAGATTTGAATAGATTTTGTTATTTAAATTTTTTGGAAGAGATTGTGATTGACGTACCTTATGTAAGAATGTGAAGGATTTAACAAATTATGTCTTATTTTAATTTCGAGGACGAAATTATTTTAAGTTGGGTAGATTATAAACTCCCTCACCCAAAATAGGTATTTTATGTATATTTTATATTATTATATTTATTATAGATGTTGAATTTATTTAGAGTATTCTTTTATTTAATTAGAAAATAATTTTTTTTAGTATATTTACTTATATAAATATTTATTTAGAATTATTTTTAGGCTATTTTAGATTATTGGAATTTTTTCATAATTTTTAGTTAATTAAAAACTAGTAACACTAATTTTCTAGGACTTTGAAGAATTTATTTTATGTTCAAACTTGATTAAAAATATCCCAAACTTTTATTTTAGGTTCTAAAAAATAAAATATATTTTCTAGAATTTTCTGGGAATTTTCTGAGTATTTTTAGTATTTATTGGGAGTAATTGGGCTAATAACTAATTTTTAGGACTTGTAGAATTTATTGTGCAATCCCAGGAATATATAATGGACCCACGTTATTTTTTTAGTGTTTATAATATTATTATATATTTTCTGAAATTATTTCAGAATTTTTGTAATTTATTTAATATTTGTTTTTATTTAAATATGTAAAACTAATGTTTAGAGCTTCTCCTAATTATAGTAGAAAACCTATGAATATAAAATTATCCCAAATATTTTTCTAGAGTTTTTAAATTCAAAATATATTTTATGTAATTTTTCCAGATTTTTATGATTATTTTTGATATTTATTTTGAGTTATTTAGATTTAAAACGACTTAAATAATATTTTGATAAAGGCAAATCAAAAACAAATAATATAACAAAACCATCCAATCATATTCTGACACGTGTCAGCCTATAAATATCCATTCAGCCGCATCTAATCCCTATATATATATATTATTATAACCCTAATTATCCTATTATTTTAGAGAGAGATTTTGGAGAATTGCCATCTAGGGTTTCTTCATCTTCCACAAGCCATTGCGCATAGCTCCGGACTCCAAACGAGGCCTAGTTTCTTGCGTTAGAAAGATATTGAGGTTAGCTTTCTGATTATATAATTTTTTTTATGAAATTATTAGTATTAAATTCTAGAAAATTCATAGAGCACAGCATGTCCGAAAATAGACGTATTTTGATGTTTTCGCGATTTCGGGAGAACCAGGAATCAGAATCATGAAACATTTAAAGTTTAGGAAATCTAATGTCGAGATCATTGACATATGTTTTTTCCAGAATTTAATTCGAAGTATTTATATACTGTTAATTCTGTAGAACTTCTAGGTTAGAATTTAACCATCGTTGCACGATACGAAATTTGTATGTGCCATAATTTCCAAACGAATTTGAATTTGGACGAGCCGTAAATTCCAGAATATTTTTGACGCTGAAATCTACAGGAAATCATGCATGAAAGTCGAGTTTGTGTCGGTTGACTTTTTGGTCAACATATTGTCTCGATTTGTGTGCCATGAGTTTCGAGTTGATAAAATTTAGTTTCTTTGGACAAAATTTAGGAATTAACATAAAAATCAGAATAATAAGATTAAAATAGGATTTTAGAGTAATTATTCCAGAATTAAATAAATTATCTTTTGACGTGATAAATTTGTAATACATTGGCTATTTGGACTGTGACTTGGACTCTGATTCATACCAACCCTAGGACACCGTGGACTATCCCATACTTACCTTGACCATGTTGACCCTAAGAACTTGTGAATTTGTCCGCCTTGCATACATTAACGTACTGGCATAGACACCTGTCAGTTGACTGACTGATTTCGTATAGTACTTGAAGACGCGACACCCGCGTAATTCAACGCGTAATTGACCGTGTTAGATGACTAGTGTTACCCCTAGTGTACCCCGAGCCTAGTATAAATATTGCTGTGTATGTACTAGTGTAATGACTAATGATTTATTTGCATTATATTATATGTACATAGGATGTTGGATTTATTCTGCGCGACTTTTGGAGCAGGTTATTGGTACATCGCAGCTTTCTTGCCAGGCAAGTATACCTTGCCATTGTACTGTTATTTATATTCTATATGTTGCATGCATCTTTATTTTCTGTCTTTAGTTCATATATTTTAACTGTTATATAAAATGCGCGTGACGGTGTCGTCGCGATATATTTTTATCTATGTATTGCATTGACCTTGTTTATGAGACTAGCCCATTATCATGTAGCATCATTAGGTTCATTGGCCGTGACACAGTTATTACACGAGTTGTGAGTCTCATGTAGATCACGGACTTGCGTGCAGGTTTGGCCTCCTGTACGTGTGGGCCGTGCGTTAGGAATAACTGCTGTTAGAAACTTTGCATGCTAGTAGACTTAGCAGTTATTAGAGGTCTAGGGACATAGCCTATTGTAGTACGGTGGTCCCATCCTTGTCCTTGTTTGGTTGCAGGATTGGGCTAGGGTACTAAGAATAGGCTATGAACCAAATGGTGTCATGGATGTGACATGCTTAGAGCATGGGGTGGGAAGAACAACAAGTACCGCATTTGAGCTCCTTTACACTTTTTCTATTGTGCGGCCGGATTCTCCGCTGGAGATACGGGCGGTGATGACCACTATATATTATATTATTATCAGGCGGGCCTCCGGCGTTCGAAAGTCGTCGTGCCTTTGTAGGCCCCTGGATCTCCAATAGAGAACCATGTCAAATCCCAGGTTTTCAGCCAGATAGCTCACTTGTGGGGAAAGTTGTTCTTAACTGCATTCACTTAGATGGTTAGGCGACCCCATTGGATATTTATTTCAGTACTTTATTGGCATGTGTTTAAGTATCTTGTTATGTCCCTCTGAGGACCTGGTCCCCTGCTAGGTGTATTTGTTTTTGAGTATTCGCAGGAGCGCATATTCGGATGGATACCTATGCTTCGTGGATGTCTTCTCTTCGAGCCGTGGTTGATAGCTGGTATTCTTATATTGTGTTATTGTGTTGTACTCATATTGTATTTGCTCTTATATTCGGGTTGGTAGTGGATTTGTTTCCATCCAACTATCCTCCTTAGATACTTCTTATTGAGATCTAGTTTCATAGATACTGGTTATATATTTATATTGATTTTGGTGGATGAGATTTAGATTTTTTCCTGTGACTCGTATTACATTTTATACCACTTGTGGATTTGATATTCATATTACAGCGTACATATAGATTTGATTTTCATATATTGGAGTTGCCATATCCATGCGGCTGGCATGCTTACGTGTCCTAAGTCCTACGTATTTTTGAGACTGGGGCGTGACACCTTGCTATGCAATAAACTGATCAGGGAGACTATGCAAAACAGATCATGCCTTATCATTTGTCTCGTGCTCGTATTGCCTTAAACTGCATAAATTGATAACTTAGTATAGACGCCATTTGATCATGGACAACTTGTGCACAAGGTTTCTGGTTTCCGCGAACGGTCGTCGGTGCACTGTGACCGATCCGATCTGGAAGGAACAATCTGTATAGTCGTCTGTTATTTTTGAAATATTATGTAGCGGGGCTTGCCACCTGCGTTGCATATCATTCTCGTCTTGAGACTATACCTGGTCCTTTATGGCATCATGCCAGTGATCCCCTTATATATTTAAACTGTGTAAGCTAAGTATGTCTTTGTGGTAGGGAAGGGCATGATAAGTATTGTGCAGGTGGTTCAGACGGGAAGGTAAAAGTCGCCGAACAGTGGCATATTTATTTCAGTAAATTTTTATATCAAATGCTTGCTTGTAAAATGAACTAAGGCAAGATAGAAAGACTATAAAATAACTTGCATGCTTTATATAAACAACGTGTTGATTGGTATAGTTGGGTTTGTAGTGCCCCGCTCCGCGTCGGCGCTATGTACAAGTGGGATCGACTTGCTTGCTCGAACGGAAGTCTTCTCGGAGAGTTTTCGACCGATTAATCAAGGTGAGTGGGCAGAACTGCATTCTCTGATTCTTGCACGACTTAATAATGAATCTGAGTTTTAAATGCTTGTTTGCTTAAGAAGAATGTTTTCATAAGAAAATGATAGAACCGACTCAGCATGCTAATAAGAGAACTCACATAGCTTGTCACTGAAACGAATATGCTGCCTAACTAAGAGAATATGTATGCTTGTCTAAAACGAGATAGAACCATTGCTATGCTAAGAAGATAGAACTGCATGTTTTACTTGATGTGATAATAGACCCGTGCCATGCTAGTCTCAACTGAAAGATCGTTCATATGTTTGCTTGTCATCGTGTTCAAATAGCTTGTCTTGAATGCTTACGCTTAAAGGAATGAATGCTTGTTTCGATGCGAGAGTAATGCTTGTGTGTGTGTGCTAGACTAGTAGCCCGCCTGACGTCCGGTCCTTCGGGATCTTGGGGGTGCGGCTATTAGGAATGTGATATGTCATGTTGTGTTGCTATCGTGAAAGAGATGTGCTAGTGATATGTGGGTGCTTGCGGTGGATGGGGGACAAACAAAATGTGGGAGACTAATAACGCGCCCTGAGCTCGGGGCATGGATATTGGATGGAGGATGGTGATTCGATGGGGTAAGACTAATAGTGCGCCCTGATGTCCGGTCCTACGGGATCTTGGGGGGCGTGGCTATTAGAGGGAGGCGGTGCTTCTGTAGAGAAGAGTTGAGTCTGCACTAGAGAAGTTCATGGAGATAGCTGCATTCAGGTAGTTAGGGAGCATGCTAGGTTTACCTTCTTGCACACCTAACTGTTTGATGCAGAGACGGACAGGAAACTAAAGAACGGTAAACATATATGTTTATGCAATTGTTGCTAACTTGTATGTCTGCTGCAGGGATAACCGTTCGGCCATGGGGTAAGAAATATGAGTTTATGCTTATGCCTGCTTATTCATTTTGTCTACATCGTAGAGACCTCCCGTTAGCGCTTCATGCATTGCATCGGTCGGACAATGACTATTAGTGCAGAGCTGAACCTTGGCTACGGCTGCTTCGGCAGTAATGTGCAACCATGAGTCACAGCTGCTAATAGGATCAGAATATGAGTCATTGGTTAGCTGGATTACCGCTACCGATCCTGAGTTACTCGGGGACCGACCTCTGATTGATAGTTAACTTGTGTGCTTGATTGATGGTCCCTAAATGCTGCCTGTTCCTAGAATCCTTGCATATAGTTCACCAAACATGCTGCGCACACCCGAACAGGATTCCTCGTGCTTGAATTGGTTGCCTCGATTGATTGGTTGTTTGAATAATATTTTCAAAGCATGTTTCCAAATACACAGAAATATGACTCTGCTAGCAAACTGCATGTAAAGAACCTAAGTAAAACTAGCAAGATCACTAGTAATGAAATATTTTGCCACAAGTTTACTTAGTGTGGGTTTCAGGGGGTGCCGCTTCTGTTCAGTTGTTTTATCTCACCAGTACTTGTATAAAGTGCTGACCCACCAACAGTTAGCTTGTTCTCAGGTGCTCGTTCGTCTGAGAAAACGATAGCCGTGCCTCATCCCAAGGAGCCAAAAATCTGGAGTCGATGCTTTGAGCCACATCGAGTTTGTGCCTGCTTTGAGCTGCTTTTGTATAGAGGGACATAATATATGGAACGGTGTTATTGTAATCGCGAGAAGAGTGCTTGAGCGAATTTTAATCTCGGCCATGTGCCGCTTGTAACACTTTCAATTATCAATAAAAGAGCCTGTTTTCATATGCCATTGAGTTCTTCACTTTTCTGCAATGTTATGTGCCGTTACTTCAGTATCGAATAGCTTACTTGCCCTTGTATCAAAGCTTTGGTCTTGTGCAAGCGCACTTTAGGCTTGCACGGCATCACGTCCCGATGAGAACGATCGTCCCGCGGGAGAGCTACAACGTGGTGATTCACGTTCAGCGGGGACTATCGGGCTTGCGGGAGATTGGGGCGTGACAGGGTTAGCTCGCCTTCACCAGTGTATTTCGATGTACTGACCCTCGTTGAAACAAGTTTCCCGTACCAAGGAGATCCTGCGAGGGGCTAAAGCGACTTCCCAATTCAGTCCACCTACCGGCACGCCCTGATCCTGCCTTAGAAGAAGCGTTTTGAAGATCCAGGAGCTCGTGCACATAACTTATGCAGCTCTGTGGAAAGGCGATAGCTTCGCCTGAAGGTGTCTCTTCTTTTAAAGTTTTAGTAAAATAATGTAATATACAAGACGACTATCTTATTTTGCGTCCACTTTTGTAAGCCCGTGCGGCAATTAATCGACTCATTCAAGAGTTTGTAAAAGATGTTCATTATCAAGAAAGAGAACTTTTCAATGTTTCAACTTTGTGTTTCAATTATCTGCGTACTTTGAATAAGTGCTCGTTATGTAAAAAAAATACTTTGGCCTTGTGCGATGCGCAACCTAGGCTTGCACGGCGTCACGCCCGGGGGGACGACTATCGTTTATACGAAATCGGAACATGACATATTGGTATCAGAGCACAGCTTCAAGTTCCTTTGACCCTAATTTCGGAAAAGTTCCTTTAACGATCTAATCCCTATGCAAACTCTTGAACTCGTTTGTCCAAAATGAGATACGTTCCATACAGTGAGTTCATAATATGTTATGAGCCAGATATAAGTTACCTTCTTTTGAAGGAATGACTCAAGCACAAGCATCAGCGCTAGCTAAGAGTGAGGTACAAGCCCAAAAAAGTAGTTCAGGCACCTCAGGAAGTTCCAGAAGCCAGCGAGCCATGTCCCGTGTCGACCCGATTGAGCAAATGATGCGGATGCTTGAAGCAAGCCAACAGAGGGATGAGGCTCGTTATGAGCTAGCCGAGAAGCGGGCGAAAGAACGACAGAGCAAGTTCGAAGGAAATCTAGAAGCCCGATTTGCAGTCCAACAGAAGCAGGTAGATGCCCTGCAACAGATCATTCAGACCTTGGCCTCTAACCATTCCGCGACAACAACAGCGACACCGGTGGAGCAACCCATGCCTGAAGTCGAAATGTCTCAAACTCCAAAGAAGAAGAAAGTGACTACCTTCAACTTTGTCGACTTCAAGAAGGTCTGCAATACGCCATTCAAAGGGACTGAAGATCCGGTTGTGGCTCTAGATTGGCTGGCAGATCTTGAGGATCACTTTAAATTGCTAGAGGTACCTGAGGAGAAGCGTGTTGCGTGTGCCCAATTACAGCTCCGTTTGAACATGCATAATTTATGGGACGTGCATCAAAGGTCTCTCTCCGTAGATGAAGAAGACGAGACGATCGCGTGGGCTACCTTCCGTAGCGCGTTTGAAGAGGAGTTCATACCCCCTCCCATTCATCGACAGAAGGAGAACGAGTTCGTGCAGCTCCACCAAGACAATATGACAGTGAAGCAGTACTCCGCCGAATTCAACCAGCTCGCCAAATTTGCAAGCTCATATTTACCTGATGCGGCGAGTCGTACGAGACGATTCGAAGGTGGCCTGCGACCTGCCATCCATGTGCACGTGGTCGTTCCCTAATACCTGACTATGCGGAAAGTTCTCAATTATGCCCTCTCCCTTGAACCGCAATATCCTCCAGTTGCTGCCGGCACTGTGCATACTTCCAATCACGAGCGCCATAGCAACGCAGGAGAAAACACCGCTCCAAAGCGTTCAAATAACGACGGTCAACAAAAAGAAAATGCAGGGGCACGTTGTACACACCGTAATAAGCCATGGCACACAACAAACGAATGTCACATCAAGAACAGGTTATGCTTCAACTTTGGTGATGAATGCCACATATCAAAGGACTGTCCGCTCCCCTCCAAGCTTCGCCCTCAACATCCAAATTCTGCCTCAGCACCTCAAGCTAACCGAGCCGCGCCGCAATAAGAGCGTCGTCAAGCTCAGGGCCGGGTGTACACATTGACACAGAAATAGGCCTTAGCATCGGACACCGTTGTGTCAGGTATATTGCTTTTCAATAACATACTTGCTCGCATGCTATTTGATTCTGGTGCAACGTATAACTTTATATCCACAAATTTTGCCGTAAAAAATAAGATAAAAATGACACCGTTATATCTAGACCTTAGTGTTAGCACACCATTGGGCACGAAAATACTTGTTCGTTCAGTATGTCAGGGCGGTCATGTCTGTATTGGGGAAAGGAAACTCTCGCTCGATGTGTTAGTCCTAGATGTTCGGGATTACGACATCATTTTGGGGATGGATTGGCTCGGCGCTTGCTCGGCAACTATCGAATGTGCAGAGAAACGAGTCGTCTTCTGTCTACCTGGAGAGGCAAAATTCTGCTACACAAGTAGTCCGACAACAGAAGCGTCAAGGACCTACATGAAAATTTCTGCGATGTCAGCTCGGCGGATGCTACACTCTGGGTACGAGGGATACTTAGCGTCGGTTCGGAACACACAGCTGGATTGCGCAAATGTTGAGTCTTCTTCCGTTGTGGTAGAGTTCCCTGATATTTTTTTGAGCGAACTACCTGGCATGCCACCCGACTGAGAAATCGAGTTCACCATCGATACATTCCCAAATATCCAATCGATTTCCAAAGCCCCGTACAGTAGGGCCCCTGCTGAACTAAAGGAGTTAAAGTGACAACTTCAAGAACTGCTGGACCGTAATATATTCGTCCGAGCATGTCTCATTGGGAAGTGCCTGTACTCTTTTTAAAGAAGAAGGACGGAACGTTGAGACTCTGCATAGACTATCGGGAGCTAAATAAGGTCACTATCCGAAACAAGTATCCCCTGCCCAAGATCGACGACCTCTTTGATCAGCTGCAAGGAGCGTCGGTGTTTTCAAAGATAAATCTTCGCTCTGGCTACTACCAATTAAAGATTAAGCCAGATGACATGTCAAAGTCAGCATTTTGAACCCGCTATGGCCATTATGAGTTTTCTGTTATGCCGTTCGGACTGATGAATGCCCCTACCGCAATCATGGATTTGATGAACCGTGTGTTCCGACCATTCCTCGATAAGTTTATGGTAGTATTCATAGACGACATCTTAGTGTACTTGAAGAATAATGATGAACATGCAGGACACCTGCGGATGGTGCTTCAAACTCTTCGAGACAATAAGTTGTACGCGAAGCTGAGCAAGTGCGAGTTCTGGTTGGACAACATATCTTTCCTTGGGCACATCATTTTCGCGGAGGGCATCTCAGTCGACCCGAAGAAAGTTGAAGCCATCGTGAAGTGGAAGCTACTCGAGTCAACCAGCGATATTCGGAGCTTCCTTGGTCTAGCAGGCTACTACTGTAGATTCATAAAAGATTCTTCACGAATTGCCACTCCTCTGACTCACCTTACTCGAAAAGGAGTAACGTTCGTGTGGACGGACGACCGTAAAACTTTATTTGTGGAGTTAAAGCAATAACTTGTCTCAGCACCGATTCTTACTCTTCCGGACGGACTCGATGATTTTAAGATCTATAGTGATGCCTCATGAAAGGGTTTGGGGTATGCCCTTATACGGAGGCACAAAGTGATAGCCTTTGCGTCGAGGTAGTTAAAGTCTCACGAAAGGAACTATCCAACGCACGACCTGAAACTTACAGCGGTGGTGTTCGCATTGAAGTTATGGCGTCATTACCTCTATGGCGTACCGTGTAAAATCTCCACTGACCAAAAAAGCCTCAAATACCTCTATACTCAAAATGATTTAAATCTACGACAACGACGTTGGCTTGAACTCCTTAGCGACTTTGACTTGATGATCAGATATACACCGGGCAAGGACAATGTTGTAGCTGATGCACTGAGTCGAGTGTTTGTTGGAAGCTTGGCTATCGATGACCGGCTGCAAAGGGATCTCAAAATCTTGGGCATTACACTCCGAATCAGATACAAAAAGGGGGCATATGTGGCTCAACTGGGCCTTGAACCAGACTTGTTGGAGAAAGTTAAGTCCGTTCAGAAGGGCGACCTGTTCCTAGAGAAGATGCAAAATCTTATCTCAACAGGAAATACGACCGACTTTGTGGTGAGCACGGATGGAATGATATGAGTGAGGGGAAGATTGTGTGTTCCTAATGATGCAAACCTCATAAAGAAGATACTCACTGAAGCCCACTATGCGAGTTACACTTCACATCCAGGAAGCACGAAGATGTATCGAGACCTCCGTACGATATTTTGGTGGCACGGCATAAAAAGGGATATTACATTGTTTGTGTCTCAATGCATGACTTGTCAGAGAGTAAAGGCCGAGCACTAGAAGCCGGGAGGAGAGATACAGAACCTTGCTATACCGGAGTGGAAATTGGAACACATAATGATGGATTTTATTGTTGGGTTACCAAAGACGCAATGGGGAAATGACCGTCTGGGTCATCGTTGATCGACTCACCAAGTCAGCTCACTTTTTGCCTATCAAAGTTACTTGGAGTGCCGACCGTCTAGTGCAGATCTACCTCAACGAGATCGTTCGAATCCACGGCGTGCCCGTATCCATTATCTCTGATCGAGATGGGCGATTCTTACCATGCTTCTGGGAGAGCCTTCAGTCAGCAATGGGGATAAAGTTGAAGTTCAGCTCCGCCTACCATCCTCAGACAGACGGCAAAACAGAACGGGTCAACCAAATCCTCGAAGATATGCTACGGCTCTGCGCCTTGGACTTGAAGTCAAGTTGGGATATGCATCTACCGTTAGCCGAGTTTGCATACAATAATAGCTATCAATCCAGCATTCAAATGGCACCGTATGAGGCATTGTATGGGCGAAAGTGCAGATCCTCGATCTGTTGGGATGAAGTTGGTGAACAAAAAATTCTTGGCCCAAAACTCATAGAACAAAACGTTCAAAAGATCCGCTTGATCCGCGAACGACTGAAGGTAGCAAAGATTCGTAAAAAAGCTACTTAGACATGCACCGTCGACCTCTTGAGTTCTTAGAAGGGGATCGAGTATTTCTGAAAGTCTCGCCCATGCGAGGAGTCACCAGATTTGGAGCAAAAGGGAAGCTAAGTCCAATATTCGTCGGCCCATTCGAGATACTTAAGCGAGTCACCCCAGTCGCATATCAGATTGTCCTGCCACCGTCACTATCTGAAGTGCATGATATCTTCCATATTTCACAGCTTAGGAAGTACGTGTACGACCCAAGTCATGTGGTGGATCTTGATCAACTGAACTTAAGTTAGACTTGACGTATGTTGAACATCCTGTGCGAATCTTGGATTACAAAGAGAAGCTGCTTCGAAGTTGTTCGGTTTCTCTCGTGCGCGTGCTTTGGAGAAATTATTCGGTCGAAGAATCGACCTGGGAGCTTGAGTTTGAGATGAAGGAAAAGTTTCCTTCATTGTTTCATAGTGGTAGGTTTCATTACTAAGTTTTATGGACGAAACATTCTATTAGTTGGTTAGGATTTGGTACCCCGTTCTCCCTCTTCGGGGAGCGCGACTAAGAAATACTAATCGGTATCGTTCGATCGGGATAGTTTGAATCAAGATCTTATCCTCGTTATGGATTTTCTTCTTCGGAATCGATTCCCATATTCAGTGAATCGTGCCCCAAGGATGGACTTAGCGGCAGAGGCCAGAGGGACCTCTACGCTGCAAGTTTTCTTGCCTAGTCTTTCGCTGTCGCCTTGTTGCTTTCGTACTTTTGAGTTAGTTTTCGGATTTACATTTTCTTGAACGGTTTTGATGGATTTCATTTCTTTCGTTCGTTGAACTGTATTTTATTCCGAGCTTGGAAAGAGTAAGGGATATTGATCAGCTTTTCGTGGCAATGCAGGTGATCGTGCAGTAGACGTCGTGCAAGCGGAGTCTTGAAGCACCTCTTTCCTTTTCTTTCTCCAACCAACTTGTGAGTGGCTATAATTCAATTTAGTTGAACCTTCTTCCAAGTCTTCACATCTAAAATCTTGTCTTCTTGATTTTTCCGATCAAATAATACCATAATAACTAAAAGATATCAAGATAAAAATGAATAGACTTGGATTACTTTATACTTGTCAATCAACATGTGAACGGTTACCTTGTTGTATGCTAGTTCGTTTAGAATATTCTTCATAATGCTTCAATTTTAGTTAGAATGTATACTTCTTCTATAAATTGTGCTATGTATAGAACACACCTTGCTATGCAATAAACTGATCAGGGAGACTATGCAAAACAGATCATGCCTTGTCACTTGTCTCGTGCTCATATTGCCTTAAACTGCATAAATTGATAACTTAGTATAGGAACCGTTTGATCACGAAAAACTTGTGCACAAGGTTTCTGGTTTCTGCGGACGGTTGCCGGGGCACTGGGACCGATCCGATCTGGACGGAACCATATGTATAGTCGTCTGTTATGGACAGAATGTTATGTAGCGTGGCTCACCACCTGCGTTGCATATCATTCTCGTCTCGAGACTATAACTCGTCCTTTATGTCATCATGCCAGTGATCCCCTCGTATATTTAAACTGTGCAAGCTAACTATGTCTTCGTGGCAGGGAAGGGCGTGGTAAGTATTGTGCAGGTGGTTCAGACGGGAAGGTAAAAGTCGTCGAACGGTGGCATATTTATTTCAGTAAATTTTTATATCAAATGCTTACTTGTAAAATGAACTAGAAAGACCACAAAATAACTTGCATGCTTCATATAAATAACGTGTTGATTGGTATAGTTGGGTTAGCTCGCCTTTACGAGTGCATTTAGGTGTACTGACCCTCGTTGAAACAGGTTCCCCGCACCAAGAAGATCCTGCGAGGAGCTAAAGCGACTTCCCAATTCAGTCCACCTATCGGCACGTCCTGATCATGCCTTTGAAGAAGCATTTTGAAGATCCATGAGCTCGTACATATAACTTATGCACCTCCGTGGAAATGCGATAGCTGAAATACCCCGTTCTGCTCAAGCGGACTGCCGATTCAAACGATAAAAGTGCAATGTCCCGACCTACTTTGCTCAGGCGAGAATACTCGTTTGAGGCAAAGGATATCCAGACTTGTCCCTATAGGAATTCAGCTTAGGCTTTCAGAGGCTCGCTTGACGTATCGCTCGACCGAGGTGAATCATCGCTAAGGTGGGTGGCTACGGTGAACTTGTCTTTGCTTAGCCAGCACACATAAAATTTGGAATGATACATGCTATTCGCTAGGTGAATCACCCCTGTATGCTAATAAGAATTCAACACACCTAGCTAAGGGAATAATCCCAACTTGTATTGCTTATGCTAAAACATGGAAATAAAACATTGCTTATATATATGTGTTCAGACCCTCGCATGCTACCCTAGAGCGTGTCGCTCGGGAAGTCCCTTACGATCTCAGTCCTCGGCTTACCTTCGGGCTTGAGCTAACATGAATGTTTGTGTTTATACAAATGCATGCTTGTCTGCTTGTATGTTGCCTTGTTTTCATCCAAACTCCGGGAGACTACTAAGTAGTCATTCCGCACATGATTGAACCTGCAAGTATCCGGGACCGTTAGGTCACCAAAGGCAGCCCCGAACCAGGGAAATGCATCATGGCAAGTCATTCACTGAACAAATAATCAAGATTCAAGTATCTCGTGTACTCGTGTTCTCGTGCACTCGTGTTCTCGTGTACTCGTGCTCTCGTGTTCTCGTGTACCTCGTGATAATTGGAAGACCCATAATTGCATGTCGCAGACAACTCAGAAACAAGGTATTGTTCCACGGACGGTCACCGGGGCACTGGGGCCGATCCGATCCGGATGGAACTCGTGTGTAGTCATCATGTACGGGACATGATAGCTTGCAGCGCATCGTCTACTCTCGTAGCATGCTATCCTTGTCCTGTACTATGTCCAAAATGGCTATGCCAGCGATAATTGTTCATATAGATAAGTCATTCTCGCTTAGCGGCTATCAGCGTGCAAGTCATTGCATCGTATCAAAAGAAACAACTGAACACCTGAACGATTATGGTACAATAATACTCGTGTTTGCATATGCTATTGCCCCTGAATGTTTATACTTGCCCGTGCTTGAATTAACAATGTTTGCCTTGGACAGGGAAGGTAAAATGGTAAGTGGTAAGTCTCGCCGTATTTTCTCTCATGTCATACGGCGCACTGCCACACGATCTAGGCTATTCAAATCTTGCATGAAACTGATCCTAAGGCAACTAGAAAGACAACATAATAGTTGGTGCACGGAACCTATATTACGTATTTGGATTTGTCGAGCGCGCGAGTAGCCTCCCCACCAGTGCATTCAATGTACTGATAATCCACCAGATCGTTTGCAGGGTGCGGAAGAACCTCGTTCGGTGCGGATGCCTCCTTCGTGCGTGCTAAGGCCATGAGTTCCCTCTGAAGCCTTGGAGCGCTGCGTCCGGGACTGAAGCACATATATAAGACATAATGTTGTGAATATAGCCTGTACAATCATTCCACAAATTGTAGTCACTTGGCACGCTTTTACTGTTTCAGAGAGAGAGGCTTGAGCGACTTGTAATCTCGGCTATACGCCGCCTGTAACACTTGTTTATATCAATATAGAGCTTTCTTTACTTCAACTTGTGTTATTAAATGCTTCCGCTATATTGTCGACTCAGTGAACTTGTTACCGATCGCCTATGTGTCACGCCCCAGTCCCAAAATACCGAGGGACTGGACGCGTGATAATGGCCAGCAGCATGTGCCGATGGACAAACCCAATTTAATGGATCCATCGGGCATACTTAAGCTGTATTACATCAGTCAGGATTTTACTATTCTCATCCACATATATAAGATAGCAACATCAGCAAAGAAATATTAAACAACAATAGTCAAAATAAATAAAATCGGAGAACAATCCGATATTAAGTCTGTTTACAAGAGTTCATTTCAACAGGAATTTAAAGAGTTTATTAGCCATAAACAATGAGCATGGAATAAGCAGTTGTTCAGGAGAAGTCCTCAGCGATCACCTCGTCCTCAGGTTCCAGTACTGCTCCGAGAAGTGCTGTTCCGTACACCTCTGGGTAGATCTCGTCTGCTAAATCTGGGGACATAATCCATTCCAGGTCCTCAGGGGACATAGCAAGGTACAGAAAACACAAGCCAAATATAATGCAGTGCAGAAATAAAGGAATAACAGGGTAATTAATTAAACCAGCTAAGTGATCATGCAAGTTGAGAGTTATTAATCATACTTCAGGCTGAGACTACTACAGGATCAGTGACAAGAAACCATAGCAGTGTTTTTCTCGAAGGGCCAGTACAGGTGCCAAAGCTCTGTGTCAGAGACTAGGACACTTCCAGATAACAATATATATAAAATAATCAGCCTTGATATGGTAATACTCTTTCCACCCAATGTAATCTCACGTCACAGTTCTCAATGTTCATGCTACGCAAGATTAAAACTAATGCAGTCAGTCATTTATTAAGTTCTAAGAAAATAAGCTTAAATCATGAAATCTATATCCTATACAAAACCTCCTTGAATAATCAGGAAGATTCTATATCATGCTTTGTGTCAGGTGTCCTGGGTATAAAGTACTGGATAGAGCAGGTACAATAGTCACAATGTTTAAAGCAAGAGAATTAAAATGAATCAATAACTGCATTTTATGGCAAGGTACACTTGCCTGGGTTTCCTGCTTCAATTGTAGCTCGGGCTTCAGCTGGATTTCCAGACAGTACTCCGGTTGCTGAAATAGACATCACCATCAGGTCTAGAAGATATTAATCAGCTAGGATCGCCTGTCCTTGAGTCCAAATTGGAGACAAGGGCAAAAATGGCAATTTCGGTCAAAACGGGGTCCAGATGTGGGCCGCTTTGCACCGAAAAATGCGTCAGGGTCAAAGGTCTCAAAAACAGTCCAACTTAGTGTCAACAGGTCAGGAACGATGATACGAACCCAACGGAACTTCCAGAATTGGATTCCGATGAGCCGTTCTCAAAATCGCCCGTCGGGTGGAGCCTGTGGGGCCCACGACACATGATTTTGTCAACGTTCTCAGAATCGAACCAAACTTGGCTCACAGGACCAGCGTATTGTTACGAGTCCGATGGCGCAAGTTTCGTCTCGATCCGACGTGTATACACTAAGTTACAGCGAGAATCAGAATGGTCGGATACGGGGCGATGTCCGCGGATACGCACTGATTCCGGTATGCACGCACATCCGAATTAGCTTCTGCGAAATCTCGCACGTCCGTATCATCGACGCGCACGTATCGGTGAAGACCGCACGCGACCAAGTCATCCCGTTTGGCGGGGCGTACTCGATTTCGGGGTGAAACAGGGTGTTGGTTTTCCTGTTTTTGGATCGCGGTGTGCGATCACCACAGGACGCGATGCCCCGAGCAGTTTATCCGGGCACCGAGAGGGTCATACAGGCTACGTGATACAATTTACGGAATCGAATTCCGAGCTACGAGCAAGAAGTTATGAATACCTGAAGTGGTCTGAAAAATCCGAGTTGTGTCCTGTGTCCTGGACACGGTGTCCGACACAAAACACACAGAAGCTAGGGTTTACTGTGTCTGGGTCGTGTCCGAGGCTCGCCGGAGCAGGGCGGTGCTGCAGCGGCTGGCCGGAGCTTGAGGAGGCGGTTGACTCGTCGGAATTCCGCCGGAGGGGAGTTGAGGAGCTGGAGGCGGGTGGATTCCTCGGGTGTAACACCCCGTTCCGCTCAAGCGGACTGCCGTCACAAACGGCAATAGTGCAACTGTCCCGACCCGCCTTGCCTCAAAGAGAAGCAAAAGATATACAGACTTGCCCCTACAGGAATTCAGCTTAGGCTTTCAGAGGCTCGCTCAGGCGTATCGCTCTACCGAAGCGAATCATCGCTAAGGTGGGTGGCTACGGTGAACTTGTCTTTGCTTAGCCAGCACACATAAAATCTGGAATATTATGCTAGTCGCTAGGTGATTCACCCCCTGCATGCTAATAAATTCTGTCATGCCCCGGTCCCGCCCGGGCTGCCGCTCCGCCCTGCCCCCGCCCCGTGCGGCCGGGATTTAACGAACCGGACACGTATCACCGTGCCTCGGCGTGCCGGACGCGAATCACCGCGCCCGTCCCGCGGGTGCGAGGGAGGAAGGGAGCCAAGCGAATAGCCAGTTCGAGCTTTCGGGGGACGTGATGCGGCACGGGCCTGGGGTTGCGCCCGTGCAAGGCCAATCGTTTAAGTTGATAGTTGGCTATCATCGCATCAATCGAGTAAGCAGCGGAAAGGGACTTGTTGCAATGCAATGCATTAGCCAACTGAGTGTTCGGGACAATCGAGGCAACTTGGGTTTCCTTTAGCAAAGGCACACGTTCGTTCCATACATTATGCCCCCTTATACGATAGCATTCTCGGGGCAACAATCGAAACCAGGATTCCGGGTCTTAGGGACTGTGGCACGCCTATCGCTTCCTCGGACGATCCAGTACCTGCGAACAAGTAAACTGTTGGTGGGTCAGCACTTTATACAAGTACTGGTGAGATAAATCAACTGAACAGAAACAAGCATTCACTCAAACATGCACTAAGTAATCATGTTATAAAATATTACATTACTAGTGATCTTTCTAGTTTTACCTAGGTTCGTTTCATGCAGTTCTAGCAGAGTCGATTTACTTGTTTAGAAACATGTTTGGAAACAGAGTTTCATATTGAATATGCAAGCAAGCAAACCGTTCATGTTTCAGGGTGTGCGCAGCGTGTCTCGTGCGACTCGAGGGTCTGATGCAAAGCTAGACACACGATGCACATTCTTAGGGGCAGTCACTATCCAAGCCAACACAATGACTTAGCTATATGCAGGGCGGTCCCCGAGTATCTCAGAATCGGCAGCTGGTGGAACAGCATACCAATAACTCTTTATCTGATGCTAGAGGCAGCTGTGACTCATGGTTGCTTTGCACTATCATGGTAGCAGCCGTGACACATGCAGTTCAGCTCTCCACCAATAGCCATTGTCCGACCGCGTGCGAATGCATGGAACACTATCAAATAAACTCTAGTATGCAAACGAGACGAACCATCAGAATACACTCATTGTTGCGGGGCAATCCGACTTATCACTTGAACACGTTCAGGCACAGTATGGTTCTCTCGAAGCATAGATGATAGTGAACATATTCATGCACTCTAAGCAGGCGATTCAGGATTCTCGTTAAGCAGGCATTGTTTCAAAGACAAGCTAGGTGAGTTTGTTCATTAACATGCAAGGCAGGTTCTATCATTCTCTTAAGAAAACATTGCAAGCAAAAACTCAGGTTATTATTAAGGCGTGCAAGAATCAGAGAACGAAGTTCTGCCCACTCACCTTGATACATAACGCCGGCGCGGAGCGGGGCGTTACATCGGGGAGGCGGAGAAGGCCAGGGGAGAGGGAAGGAAGGAGGAGGAAGGGCCGAGGGACCGGAGGAGCTGGGCGGGTCAGCGGAGGCCGGAGGGTGGCGCTAGGGGCTGCGGCTGGAGGCGAAGCTGGGCAGCGGGTCAGGTGGACGGAGTCGGCGGGGGAGGAAACGCGGTGGTTTGAGGAGGGGATTTATAGGCGTAGATGGGAGAGGGGGAGGCGACCGGTGAGGGGGAGAGGAGGCGGAGCGTCGGGGACGCAAGCGGGCGGCGTAACGGGCGACTGCCGGAGGGTCGGCTAAACGGCTGGGGAAGAGAATGAGTTGCGGGCCGGGTCGGGCTTAGCGGGTCGGGTCTGACCCGGATCCGACCCGCTAAGGGGTTGGGCCTGGGTTGGTTCACTGTTTGGTTTGGTTTGGTTTGGTTTTATTAAATAAAAAACTGGTTTATTTTTGGTTTAATAAATTATTTAGTTTCTAGGGCTTTAAAAAATCCATCCGGGGTCCAAAAATTTCCGAAAAAATACCATATGTCTGGTTTTCTATTTTACACCATAAAATATTATTTTCATAATATTTTAATATTATTAAACATCAATTAAAAATTATTTAATAAATAAAGAACCTTAGTTTAATTAGAGAAAAATTCTAGAAAATACAGAAATTCAAGGAAAATTCTAAATTAAAAATTCTTGAAAATCAGGGGGATTACAATCTACCCCCCTTAAGAGGATTGCATCCTCGCAATCAAAGATTAACCGATCAACAGAGATGACACGGTTGCAACCATTGTTCGAAGCACATCAAAATCAAGGAGCACCTAGGAAAAATTATTTTCCTAAGCATTAAAAGTTATGCAATTTTTCAAATGTGGGAAATCTAGAAAATTACTGTTTTTATAAAACCAGATTATCTTTAAAATATATTAGGTTAACAACTAGATTATTATCAAGTTCAAAATTACTAGGTTAACACTAGGTTATCAATTATTAGCAAGTTAAAGTTATCAGGTTAAAGTCTAGGGTCACGAACCAGCAGGCACGAACTATAGAAATACTAGAAACGGAACTACAAAACTTACGCGTATTTGCAACTCCACGGTTCTGCGCGTCTCCCACAATCATCGCGAAAACTTGGCCGCGTCCTTGAGGTGGTGCTCTCTGATTTTGCTGGGCTTGCTGGTAGGGTGCTGCTTGATGTGCCAAGGGTGGCCTTGGTTGATGCCCTCCTGGTGCTGGTAGAGCTTGTTGGTTTGCCCTTGGTGCTTTCCTACGATCAGGGCAGTCCTTCACTGCATGCTGTCTGGATCCGCAACTTAAGCACAGTCCGTGTTTACGTCTACACTCCTTCTCAACATGGCCTATCTTGCCGCAGTAATAACAAGTAGGAAGAGTCAGGGTTTTGGATGCAGATCCCTGTAGTGCTTGATACAGATGAGGTTTCTTGGCAGCTTCTCCATTGTTTGCTCTGGCTGGTACTGATGTGGAAGGCCTCTTCAGACTGGTTTTTCTCCTGGTGATGCGCTCCATGCGTCTAGCTGCAGCAAGGACGTCCGTGTACGAAGTTGGTGCGACAGATCCAATCAATTTCTGTAGTTCGATGTTGAGTCCGTCGAAAAACTTCTCGGCCTTCTCTACTTCTGTTGGGATCAAGGTAGGAGCGAAGCGACTCAGACGAATGAACTCGGCGTTGTACTCTTCCACCGTCATAGCTTCCTGAGTGAGGCGGTTGAACTTGTCCCTCAGTTCTGATCGAGCTATAGCCGGTATGTACATCTCCTGGAAGAGTCTGGAGAACTCTTTCCAAGTAACTCGGTCTGGTCCGAGCCTGGTCTCCTCGGATAGCCACCAGTGATGAGCATTGTCCGTCAATTATATTCTGACGGCAGTCATCCAACGTTCTGGTGGAAGCTCAGCTGCTTCTAATTGATGCCGTATGTTGGTGAGCCATTCATGCACTTCTGTTGGTCCCTCCTTGCCAGAAAAGGTACGGGGCTTCAGCTGGCGGAAGTCTGTGATAGAGCCCGTCGGTTGCCGTCTAGCTGGTAGGTTGGCCTGCTCCAGTGCATTTACTAGGCTGTTCCTCAAGTACTCAGCCTCACGACGTTGGGCCTCAGTTTGGACTTGTTGCTGAGCCTGCATCATTGCGTAGAACATCTGGAACATCTGCTGTCCGTCCATTGCTTGGCCTGGTGGAAAGACAGGCATCTGTGGAGTGAACTGGGGCGGAGGTGGAATATCATCATGCCGAAATCTAGAAGATTGCGGATCTGCTTGTCTGCTTCGGTGAGTAGAGGGATCTCCACTCAATAGCGTCACTTCATCTTCTCCGTAGGTGGCTTCAGCACCTATTGGTGTTCTTGCTGGAGTTCCGTCATTTTCTCGTGGATCCATTACTCTGCATCAACAATAAACTATAAGAGGTGTAAACCCCCTGATTTTTTAAAATTTTAAAAACTGAATTTTTCACAATTTTTTGGAATTTTCTGGAAATTTTCTGTAATTTAAAAACAAGGTTTTAATTTTTAAATGATTTTTAATTGATATTAAAAAATATTAAAATATTATGAAAATAATATTTTTGGATATAAAATGAAAAACTGGACTTAGGGCAATTTTTCTGGAATTTATTGGGCCCCGGACCTATTTTTAAAACACCTAAAAACTAATTATTTAATTATTTATTTATTTATTATTTACTGTTATTTAAATACTTATTATTATTTATTATTATTATTAATTTTAATATTTTTTCGGCCCGCGGCCCGTTGGGCCGGCCCGGCCCAACCCAACCCGAGCCCAGCCCTAGCGGGTCGGGTCGGATCCGCCAGACCCGACCCGAACCCGACCCGGCTCCCCTCTCTCCCCCAGCCCGCGTTTCCCACCGCCTCCGCCGCGCCCTCCGCCCGCTCCGGCCGCCCACGACCCCCCCACGTCACCGCCTCACCCGGCCTCCCCTCCGCCCCTCTCGGCCCTCGACCCTCCCTTCCTCCGCCTATTTAAACCCTCGTCCGCCCCTCTCCGGCCACCCTAGCCTCCGCCCCCAGCGTCTTCTCCGACAGCCCCTCCGGAGACGCCGCCGCCCGCAGCGCCGCTGCCACCCTGCCCAGCTCCGCCCAGGCCCACCCTCTTCTCCTCCGTCTTCCTTCCCTCCCCTTCTTCTCCGGCGAGGCCGCAGCAGCGAGGAACAGCGGCAGCCGCTGCCTAGCCGTCGTCGACGCAACCAGCGCCGCCGCCGCCGACGAGACCTCGCCCCGCCGTCCTCCTCGCCGTGTCCAGACGACTCCGGTGACACTCTGACACAGGAGCCTCGGACACGGACACAGAAACCCTAACCCTAATTTCAGATCCCTGTGTCCGACATTAGTCGGACACGATTCGGACCCCGGTTTTTGGGTCCCCTTCAGGTGCGTGTAACTTTTTGCTCGTAGCTCCGTTTTTGATTCCGCAAATTGCGTTGCGAATCCTGTATGACCCTCTCGGTGCCCGGACAAACCGTTCAGGGCATTGCGTCCTGTGGTGATCGCACACCGCGATCCAAAAACAGGAAAAAACCAGACCCTGTTTTATCCCGGAACTGAGTACGTCCCGCCAAACGGGACGACTTGGTCGCGCGCGGTCTTCACAGATACGTGCGCCTCGTCGATACGGACGTGTGGGATTTCACGGAAGCTGATTCGGGTGTGCGTGCACACCGGAATCAACGCGTATCCGCGGACATCGCCCCATATCCGTACTTTCTGGAACGCGCCCTAACTTTGTGTACACACGTCGGATCGAGACGAAACTTGCGCCATCGAACTCGTAGCGATACGCTGGTCCTGTGGGTCAAGTTTGGTTCGATTCTGAGAACGTTGACGAAATCGCGTGTCGTGGGCCCCACAGGCCCCGCTCGACGGACGATTTTGTGTTCGGCTCATCGGAATCCAATTCTGAAAGTTCCGTTGGGTTCGTATCAGCGTTTCTGACCTGTTGACACTGAGTTTGGTGAATTTGGAGACCGTTAATCCGGACGCATTTTTCGGTGCAAAGCGGGCCCACCGGTGGACCCCGTTTTGGCCCGAAACTGCCGTTTTTGTCTTTGTCTCCAAATTGGACCCAAGGACAGGCGTTTCTAGCTGATTGATATTTTCTGGATCTGATGGTGATGTTTGTTTCAGCAACCGGAGTGCCGCCTGCAAATCCAACTGAAGTCAGAGCCGAAATCAGAGCCGGAACCACAGGCAAGTGTACCTTGCCAAACCCTGCAGCTTGCTAGTTATTTCCTGGACCTAATTATCCAATAGTGGGCAAGTAAAGCTTGCCAAATCTCAGTAATTCTTGACATAGTATCTTAATGGATTTCTTGTGGAATTAAATATAAACTTGTTTTAACTGCTTAACCTAGGAAACGGGTGACGTGCTTAGTGTCCGATCATAGTCGGGTGCCAACTCCGTACGCGGGGTTGTGTAACGTCACATAGACATGGTTAACGAGACCCGATAATTCTCGTACTTGTCCTATCAAGTACACCAGAACCCAGGACACTTGACACTATTTCATGAGACAGAGTCTTCCTGAGACATTCAAGGTGATTCTGTATAGGGTGCATGGTTATGACATAGACTTTACATTCTTAGAC
Organism: Iris macrosiphon; assembly: GCA_036927795.1. Classification (NCBI taxonomy): domain Eukaryota; kingdom Viridiplantae; phylum Streptophyta; class Magnoliopsida; order Asparagales; family Iridaceae; genus Iris; species Iris macrosiphon. The sequence continues at coordinate 182,566,722 of JAYESA010000001.1, forward strand.
AATTGATTCATAGCTATCAGACTTGCTGCATTAGTTATAATCGTGCGTGACATGGACATGAGGCATCGTGGACATGAGACGTGGGATTACATTGGGTGGGGAGAGACACACAGACTACAGGCTGATATTATATATAAAACATAGTATATTTCAGAGTATAATTCATAGTTATTGCCGCTACCGGCTCCCCGACACAGAGCTTGTAGTGGCTTCAGCCTGAGTTCTAGTGCTGCTCTCATATTGCATATCACATAGTTGGTTACTTAGTTTACCCTGATGATTATATTATCTGCTGCACTGTATTTATTTTGGCTTGTATTTTCTGTACCTTGCTGTCCCCTGAGGACCTGGATCCGGATTATGTCCCCAAGTACAGCTGAAGAGAATTACCCTGAGGTGTACGGTACCGGAGCACTCCTTAGAGCAGAACAAGGAACAGAGGACGAAGTAGTGGCCGAAGATTTCTTCTGAGCACCGGCTTCAACTACACAGTATTTCCATTTCCAGCATTTCATTTCCTGTCTTTTCTCCTTAAATGTAACAGAATAATTTCTCGGATTGTTTCCCGAGATAACCTTATTTGATATTGCATATTTATTTCCATTGCATGATTTCTGGCAATTAATCTGTGTTATTTCTGTGGATGAGATTAGAAATACCTGAGACTTGTACTTAGTACTGCTAGACTACAGCTTAAGCATGCCCTGATGGATCCATTAAATTGGGTTGTCCATCGGTGCGTGCTGCTGGCCATTGCTCACGTGCTCAGTCCCTCGGCATTTTGGGGACTAGGGCGTGACATAGTTTTTGTGGTGGCCCATGCAGGTCAACGACTAAATTGTTCGGTTTCAACTTAGGGACCGAACAGGCCTGCAATAAAAATAGGATAAGTTTTTAGGATCTTATCCACTTGCTTGAATCGTTTTTGATATCAGTATCGCATTCGAATAAATTTATTTGACTTGCATCTTGCCTTGATTCCTGTACGCCTCTTACGGGGTATTTTGGATGCAGGAAAATGGACCCACAAGAATGCAATGAGACTCCCGCCGGAACCCCACAAGCTACAGGTGTCACCTACGACGACGAAGTGACACCAGTCGGAGGAATTCCCACAACTCAACAGAGCCAGCAGGCAGGTCAACCTACCTCCCGATTCCGACGCGATGACATTCCACCTCCGCCGCAGTTCGTTCCACCAACGCCCGTACTCCCACAAGGACAGCCAATTGACGGGCAGCAGATATTCCAAATGATCTACGCGATGATGCAAGCTCAGCAACAAGTCCAACATGAGGCTCAGCGTCGCGAAGCTAACTTCTGGAGGGACAACATCGTAACTGTACTGGAGCAGGTCAACCTACCAGCTCGACGGCCAACTACAGGCTCAATCACTGACTTCCGCCAACTGAAGTCCCGTACCTTTTCTGGAAAAGAGGAGCCCACCGAAGTTCATGAGTGGCTCACCAACATACGGCATCAACTTGAAGCAGCTGAGCTTCCACGGGAACGCTGGATGACTGCCGTCCGAATACAATTGACAGGCAACGCGCACCACTGGTGGTTGTCTGAGGAGACGCGACTCGGACCAGACCGAGTCACTTGGGAGGAGTTCTCCAGACTCTTCCAGGAGATGTACATTCCTGCCATCGCTCGGTCAGAACTGCGGGACAAATTCAATCGCCTCACTCAGGACTCTATGACGGTGGAAGAATACAACGCAGAATTTATTCGTCTGAGCCGCTTCGCCCCCACCCTGATCCCGACAGAGGAAGAGAAGGCCGAGAAATTCTTCGACGGATTGAACTTCGAGCTACAGAGACTCATCGGATCCGTCGCACCTACCTCCTACTCAGACGTTCTCGCTGCAGCCCGACGCATGGAACGCGTCACCAGGAGGGAGTCTCGCCACAAGCGGCCAATCACCTCAGCACCAGATAGAGCATCACCAGGAGAATCTGCAAAGAGATCTCACACGCACCAGCCACCGAGGACAGCTTCGCAGACCCTTCCTACCTGTCACTACTGCGGCAAGCTAGGTCATGTCGAGAAGGACTGCAGACGTAAGTTAGGATTGTGCCTGATTTGCGGGGCCAATCAGCACATAGCCAAGGACTGTCCCCAGCATCGAGATGGAGCACCAAGGGCAAACCAACCAGCTTCACCAGCACCGAGGCCACCTTTGGCACCTCAGGCGACACTCTTCCAGCAAGCTCAGCAGCAGCAGAGGAATCTACCTCAAGGACGAGGACAAGCTTACGCGATGACTGTGCAGGACGCTGATGCGAGTAAGTGATTTGTAGTTATCCGTTTTAGTCTTGTTGTAGTTCGTGCCCGCTGGTTCGTGGCCTCAGCCCCAACCTAGTAATTTACAACTTGTTAATAACAACCTGGTTTTCATAAAAGTTGTAGACTTTTGCTTTAACTAGATTTCCTGGAAAGTGTAAACTTTCAATTTTTAGGGAAACGGTATTTCCCTGAAGTCTCTTGTGATGTGTTTTCAAACGATGCTTGCGACCGCGTCATCTCTGTTGACCGGTTATTCTTAGATTGCGAGGACGCAATCCTCTTAAGGGGGGTAGATTGTAAACCCCCTGATTTTTCAAAATTTTAAAAACTGGATTTTTCACAATTTTCTGGAATTTTCTGGGAATTTTCTGTAATTTAAAAACAAGGTTTTAATTTTTAAATGATTTTTAATTAATATTAAACAATATTAAAATATTATGAAAATAATATTTTTGGATGTAAAATGAAAAACTGGACTTAGGGCAATTTTTCTGGAATTTATTGGGCCCCGGACCTATTTTTAAAACACCTAAAAACTAATTATTTAATTATTTATTTATTTATTATTTACTGTTATTTAAATACTTATTATTATTTATTATTATTATTAATTTTAATATTTTTTCGGCCCGCGGCCCGTTGGGCCGGCCCGGCCCAACCCAAACCGAGCCCAGCCCTAGCGGGTCGGGTCGGATCGTCGGGGACGCGAGCGGGCGGCGGAACGGGCGACTGCCGGAGGGGAACCGTCGGCGGCGCAACAGCCGGAAGCGGAGGCGAAGGGTCGGCTAAACGGCTGGGGAAGAGAATGAGTTGCGGGCCGGGTCGGGCTTAGCGAGTCGGGTCTGACCCGGATCCGACCCGCTAAGGGGTTGGGCCTGGGTTGGTTCACTGTTTGGTTTGGTTTGGTTTGGTTTTATTAAATAAAAAACCTGATTTATTTTTGGTTTAATAAATTATTTAGTTTCTAGGGCTTTAAAAAATCCATCCGGGGTCTAAAAATTTCCGGAAAAATACCCTATGTCTGGTTTTCTATTTTACACCATAAAATATTATTTTCATAATATTTTAATATTATTAAACATCAATTAAAAATCATTTAATAAATAAAGAACCTTAGTTTAATTAGAGAAAAATTTCAGAAAATACAGAAATTCAAGGAAAATTCTAAATTAAAAATTCTTGAAAATCAGGGGGATTACACTATGCGTTCATGACTCTGCTGCACTCGGATAATCTGTGCGATTTTGTGGCTTAGAACTCTTACCGCCAGCCAATGAACCACGGCCTTGCACGGACGTGGCTCACGCTCGTGCGGCATCACGTCCGGATGGGTCAAACGATCGTTTCGCGGGAGCGCTGGCACGGTGATTCTCGCCTAGCGGGAACGACCGATTTGCCTGCGGGAGGTCGGGGCGTGACAATAGCTTCGCCTGAAGGTCTCTTCTTTTGAAGTTTTAGTAAAATGATGTAATGTACATGACGACTATCTCATTTTGCGTTCACTTTTGTAAGCCCGTGCGGCAATTAATCGACTCGTTCAAGAGTTTGTAAAAGATGTTCATTATCAATAAAGAGAACTTTTTCATGTTTTAAAATTGTGTTTCAATTATTTGCGTACTCTGAATATGTGCTCGTTATGTAAAAGAAATACTTGGCGTTATGCGATGCGCAACTTAGGCTCGCACGGCGTCACGCCCGGGGGGACGACTATCGATTCTACGGAATCGGGACGTGACAGCAGAAGTATGTTGCCTTGTCGACGACAGAGGCAGAGTATATTGCGGCGACAGAGGCTTACAAGGAGTTGCTGTGGATGAAAAAGCTGTTGCAGAAAATTGGGCTAAAGCAAGTGCAGTATCCTTTGCTTTGCGATAGTCAGAGTGTTATTCACCTTGTGAAGAACCAGACATGTCATAGCCGGTCCAAGCACATTGAGACCCGGTATCATTGGATATAGGATATTGTGGAAAAGAAGAAAGCGGCGCTTGAGTATGTTCATACATATGACAACGGAGCATACATGTTCACAAAGATTCTTCCAAGAGGAAAGTTTGAGTACTGCAGGCGGATAGTCGGGATGACGACCCCTCCACATAGTTGTGAAGGGGGAGTGGGTGGAGTTCCCAACCTATGTGGAGAGTACTACGAAGTGCGACAAGCGCCATCCGTGTGTCGAAAAAATTCGGAAAGTGCATCGAGCGTCGTGTATTGGAACATTTATGGTAAGCAAATATTATATTAAATTTTTATCTTTGACTTTAATTATATATTTATGATTGGATCTTTCATATATTAACTTTCCATATAATTGGGTTTCTAATTTATGGTAAGCTAATTTATGATTTAATTTTTATTAAATATATGATTGAATGTAATTGGATTTTCATAAATATTTTTGGCTTCCATATATAGATTTTTATATGAAAACTCTAATTCACGTAGGGTTTATATAAAGGCTCATGCAATATACAACAACATATGAAGAAAATAAGAGAGAGGAAAAAATGTGGCAAGAGTGCCATTGCAACTTTGGACAAAAGAAAGAAGAATTGGAGGCCGGTTTGGAGAAGGAGATCAATTTGGGTATTTCTCATTGTCTTTTTTCTTCGTGATTATAATTTATTTTTTATTCTAAAGAGTTGCGGTGATTCGTGTTGGATCAGTGAGGATCTTGTAGATGGTATAATCTCTTTATTCCATTAGTAGAGGTTCTTCATGGTTGGACTTCGATTGTCCCGTAGTTTTTTTATCTAGATTTTTCACGTAAAAATCTATGTGTCTGCGATTTGTGTTTGGTATTTTTTGGTTTCTGCTTTTTGCTCGGTTCTCTCGCAGGTACTCTCTGGTTTGGGGAACGATTTCCGCATTTCGTTCCCAACAATGTGGTATCAGAGCCAGGTTCTGGAATTTCAGAAGGGTGTCCGGAGTTGACAGACAAACCAGGGAGGAGAGATGGACGCGAAGTCGGTGCGCATGGTAAAGCTGAACGGTACCAACTATCATTACTGAAGGAGCAAGATGAAGGATCTGCTATTTGTTTAGAAGCTGAATTTGTCAGTATTTGCTTCCGAGAGGCCCAGTGACAAATCCAAAGAGGACTGGAAGTTCGAGCATATACAGGTGTTTGGGTACATCAGACAGTTCGTTGATGAGAACGTGTACAACCACGTTGTCAATATTTAGCACGCGAAGACACTGTGGGATAAGCTGGAATCTTTGTATGCAAAGAAGATTAGGGTAAATAAATTGTTCCTGATCTTCTGCGATATCCTCTGGAAACTGTTCGAAACGAAATGACTATAACTCAGACAATTTCTTAGTCTCGGAAGGCATCTCGAAATCATAAGTGTTAGTCATGATCTGATCCTCGATGAATACCACGTTTCTGTTTCTGTAGAATTTTTTTTTCACTAACCGCAGAGTCATGCTTACCAATTTTTTTAGCCAAATTAAGAGATTAAGATACCTAAAGTACTTGGTGATACTTGAAAGATGAAACCACAACTCTATACTATATCTATATCTACGTGAAAGAAAGAATTCAAAGAAAGAAAGAAAATCAGAGCGAGGGGGAGAATTCAGAATTGTTCAACTAAGAATCACATGATATGCTTGTCCCCCACCACACCAATAGCCTTCAACGTCAGAGATTTGTTGGTTATACGACTTACATAGTAGTGTTACTGCATTCATCCCAAAGTCCACCACTTCCATTCAATAAGTCACTCTGTACCCTATTATGCGTGGTGGTAGACAAACTTTTCACTCTTGACACGAGACTCTTATTAACCAACTTGGTCCTTACAATAAAAGAAGAAGAAATAATGGTAACCCACAAAAGATCTAGAAAGCATGGCAAGTCAAATGGGTGGGTGGGTTGGTTGGAGGGAGGAGATTTTTTTTCTAGTTTTTGAGATTTTGGAATAAATTTTAGATTTTTTTTTTCTTATTTGGTATGTGTATGATTAGAAATTAGGAGGAATATGAGAGACTTTATATTTTCATGATTGTGAAAAAGTAATTTCCAAGGTTCCCTTTGTAAATAGTTTTGCTTTTCTGCTTGAATATTATTGGTGTTTTTCACTTTGCTTTGAAAGTTTTAGTCCCACATTGGAAACCACCAATGTGTATATCTCAATATATAGCTTTGCTTAGTATTGGTATATGAACATGTGGTGGTGGTCCATGTGGGTTAATTTTCCTAAAGGGATTAAGTGTGAACCCCATTATGACAATCTTTATTTTGTCACCACATTTGGAAAGTTTTCCTTAGGAGTTAAGTCCCGAAGAGGCTTAGCGACTCGGGCTCAAGGGCGCAAAGTAGCGCTTTGTTAGCGCACTTAGCACGTCAGTATCGTTGCATGGCGCTCGTGCGCTCATTTTATGCGCGAGTTGCATGCACCGTTGCTTGCTCGGGCGCATGCTTCGAGGCGCTATGCGGCCAACGAGCATGTATGAGTGAGTCGCGCGCTTGGCGGCATTTGACGGCGCTGTCCTGTGTAGTGTGACCAGCGACGACATATGCGGCTACGACTAAGCATGCGACATAGTGTCGGATATCGCATATGCGACCTTGAGCTTTCACAGGCCGCATAGGTGATGTTCTCCTCTATATATAGAGGAGCTTCTCTTTCTTTCAAATAGGAGAAAAACCGAGAGCACCAGAACGTTATGCGGCACCAGTGAGCACCCTTCCACAAAGTGTTTCCGAGTGATCCAAAGGTGACCAAGAGCGTTTCAGAAGTTCTCGTGTGGACTTGTTGGATCATGGGAGCAGTTCGTTGTATAGTGCGAATCTTGCCTTGAGCTCCGGTGGTTTTGATCACCCCAGTAAGGAGTTTTATTCTTTGTTTTTCTCTTCTTGTTCCCGTTTCTTCTCATTATAGCGTCTGCGAACGTAAAAAGAAGAACAATTTTCTGATTCTTGTTGTATTTGCATTTTTTTGGGTCGTCAGTTTGTAACCTGTTCGTGGTTTAGTGTTGCTATGGAGTTGTGTGTTACTGTAGAGGCGCTCTCGAGTGACTCACAGTGCACCAACTTTTGTAGAAGGCGGATTCTTGAGTGAGTCTCTACTTTGTGGACCTCCTCTACTTTGATTTGGCTTCGGGACAAACAATCTCAAGGCAAGATCTGAGTTAGAATGGACAACCGCTCAAACCTTCTCGATACTAGTTTTCACAAACTTGAGAAGTTTGATGGCGAACACTACAACATTTGGAAGAGAAAGATCTCCTTGAATCTTCGTCTTATCAAAGTTGCTTATGTGTTGGTTGATCCAGAACCTACCATTCCCGAAGATGGAGGAGAGCTTACAGTTGGTGTGGCGCAGAATGTGCACTCCAAGTGGAAGGAAGACAACGACCTCTGCACGTTGTTGATTTTCAATGCTATGGGCTCGATGGCAGAGTCCTACAGCAAGAAGGAGAAGACAAGAGATGTCTGAGAATCTCTTGAGAAGTACTACAAAACTGACAAAAAATGTCTAAAATCTATCTTGTCGAGAAATTCTTCACTCTACAATTTGAGGACGAGAAGGTGATGTTACCACAAGTTAAGAAACTTCTGAAGATGCAGCAAAAATTGGAGGAAGAGGGCATGAAGCAGGAAGACAAATTTATGGTGGGAGATATCGCCATCAAACTTCCTCCAGGCTGGATCAAGTTCAAGACTGACATGTACTGCAAGAAAATAGAAATCCATCTAGAAGATCTTCTTCACTGGATTCACATTGAAGATGAAGCCAGATGGCAACTAAAGTTGGACTCCTTGTCCAAGAAGTTGGCCAAGGCCAACATGGTACATGCAAGCGATTCTAAAGGGAAGCAACAATTTTTCTACAAGAAGAAGAATAAGGACTTTAACCAGCTGAAGGTGAAGTCGGCTAAGTTCAAGCCAAAGTCGAAGACTGATGTGACGTGCTACAACTGTGGCAATAAGGGTCACTACAAGAGCGACTGCAGGCCGAAGCCTAAACCGAAAGAGCAAGGTGAGCTTAACCTAGTTGCTATGATAGCGCAGGCTGAGTCACATGTCATGGACACTGACTGGTGGATGGACACTGATGCATCTTACCACGTGTACTTTAAGAAGGAGCTGTTCGCCTAGTACAAGCCTACCTCTGAGAAGGTCTCGCTGGCGGATAAGTCTCAAGTTGCAGTATTGGAGATCGGGACGGTAGTGCTGAAGCTGACTTCTGAAAAGTCACTTACACTGAAGAATGTGAAGCACGTAGCAATGATCGCCAAGAATCTAGTTTCTGGAAGTCTGCTGTGCAAGGCGGGCCTGATGATGTATATCAATGCCGGTCAGATGGTGATGTCCTACAAGGGAACATACTTCGAAAAAGGCTTTCTGTACCAAAGAGATGTTTAAACTGAAGCTTGTAACTCCTTCTGTTTGTATCAATGCAGTCTCTACTTCTGCTTATTCTCTTGAGTTGTTGCATAATAGACTAGGACATGTGTACTGTAAACACATTAACCAGATGTCTAGTCTAGGCCTTATCTCCAAATGTGGGGGTAAGGAGGTGGAGAAATGTGAAGTCTGTGGGCAGACGAAGATCGTCAGAAAGCCGTTCAGAAGGTTGAATCGAAGTACAGATCTTCTGAAGTTGGTACACTCAGATATCTGTGACTTCAAGCAATTCTCCACAAAGGCCGGAATAAAATATTTTATCACTTTCATTGACAATTTCTCGAAGTACGCGTTCGTATATCTTATCAAGTCGAAAGATGAAGCGTTCGAGAAGTTCAAGGAATTCAAGTCTGAAGCAGAACGTCAAACCAGTCAACAACTCAAAAGACTCAGAAGCGATCGAGGCGGAGAATATCGTTCCTTGGAATTCGCACCGTTCTGCAAAGAACATGGAATTGTCAACGAAATAATTGCTCCGTATTCTCCCCAATCTAATGGTGTAAAAGAAAGGAAGAACATGACGCTAACAAAGATGATGAACTCCATGTTGCTGACAGCAGGACTTCGAAAGTGCTTATGGGGAGAAATAACGCTTACAACTACGTTTATTCTGAATAGAGTACCGCTCGCGACATATGATATTACTCCTCATGAACTCTGGTTCAAGGTCAGACCCAACTAGAATTTCATTCGAGAGTGGGGGTGCCTGACGTATGTGAAGCTTCTAGACCTCAAGATTCAGAAGCTGGGAACGAGAACTACGAAGACCATATTTATGGGCTATGCTGATAAGAGTGATGCTCGAAGGTTCCTTGATATCGAATCTAATCATATCATAGAATCTCGTGACGCAAAATTCTTTGAAGACAAGTTTGCTATGCACAAGAATATTTTTCTCGCGGATGTCCCGGAGAATGCTGCTAGCACATACGAGGCAAGTACCTCTCAGAGAGAAGTAGTCCAAGAAGAAGTTGTCGTTGATGAGACAATATTTGAACCAAAATCCTCTGAGCCGAGAGCAAAGAGAGTGAGGAGGCCGAAGGACTTAGGAGAAGACTTTGTTACCTATTATGTGGAAGCTGATCCGCTTACCTATGATAAAGCAATGGAGACTAGAGATGCTATTTTTTGGATAGAGGATGTCCATGACGAGTTTGACTCGATAACTTCTAATAATACATGGAAGTTAGTCGATCTGCGTGAATGAGCTATACCCATCGGATGCAAGTGAAACTTTAAGAAGAAAATGAAAGAAAACAGAATTTTTGACAAGTTCAAGGCCATGCTAGTTGCCAAAGAATTTTCTCAGATGCAGGGGATTGATTACTTTGACACCTATGCTCCCGTTGCACGGATGACTACTATCAGGATGTTGATCGCTCTAGGTACTATTCACAGAATGGTGATTCATCATATGGACGTCAAGACAACATTTTTGATTGGTGAACTGACTGAGAAAATTTACATGAAGCAGCCAGAAGGTTTTGCCGTCAAAGGTCTTGAAGACAAAGTATGCAAACAGGTAAAATCCCTGTATGGTCTGAAGCAAGCTCCCAAATTGTGGCACGAGAAGTTTGACAAAGTTATCAGATCAAATGTCTACAAGGTCAGCAAAATTGATAAGTGTGTGTACACGAAGTTCGCTGGTGATAGAGGTGTCATTATTTGTCTCTATGTGGATGACATGCTAATCCTAGGCACGGATGAAGAATGTGTCACTAGAACAAAGATGTTCCTCTTGTCTAAATTCAATATGAAGGACATGAGAGATGCATATGTCATCATCGGGATTAAGATAATTCGGACGGAAGCTGGGCTTACTCTATCACAAGCTCACTACGTGGAGAAGATGCTCACACGCTATGGATATCAGGATTTTTTAGGAATTGATACTCCATATAGGTGTGACAAGAAACTAAAGCCTAACCCAGAAAAAAGCGTCAGACACTTGGAGTATTCTAGCGTCATCGGGAGCTTGATGTATGCTACAAATGCCACTAGGCCTGACATTGCTTTTGCTGTGGGGATACCGAGTAGATTCACGAGTAACCCAGGTGTTGAAAACTGAAAAGCTGTGAAGAGGGTGATGAGATATCTCAAGAAGACTCAGAAGTTTGCACTTTACTACAATGGAGATCCAGCAGTGGTAGAAGGCTTTAGTGATGCTAGTTGGTGATCAGAAGAAGAGAGCGAGAGATCCACAAGAGTGTATATTTTCTCAATGGATGGAGTTGTTATATCCTGGAAGTCGAAGAAGCAGACTATGCACTCACACTCATCAATGGAGTCGAAGTTCTATGCACTTGCGGCTGCAACAGATGAAGCAGAGTGGCTTCGGGAGCTCATGTACGATCTTCCAATGGTTGGTGCACAGATTCTGTCTGTACCAATATACTGTGACCTGCATCAGTGGCATCTTTTAATCTTTTTAATAGAAAGAAGAGAACTGTACGGCTTCGGCACAGAGCACTGAATTTTTTTATCAAGACTGGTATCATTGCAGTGGTAGATGTTTGGAGTCAGGAGAACCTGGAGGATCCGTTCACTAAAGGCCTCAAGCGTCAGCTAGTCGAAGACACAACAGGTAAAATATGCTATTAGTTCAAAGAGAAATCTACTAGGCATCTAGCTTTTGGTTTAAGGGAGGATCATTGACTGGAAAAATATCAGGTACAATAGGTAGTCTTTCGGGACATGATAGGATACGTACCCAGAACCACTGTGGTCTACTGCTTGTTCTTTATATTGATATATAGAATAAATCCTGTGTAAGGGTGGTTTCGACGCCTTAATGAGTTCTCGGGCAGAGTGAATGTCCGGCGTTCGCTGCAGGAAGCACGTGTAGTTCAGCACTACAAGGGACTTGTATCCCATACTACAGTAGTGTGACACCACGATGATGTAAAAGATTTAAAGCCTCGATTGTGAGCCATGTCACAGCGGCAGTAGCACCGTAAATAGACATGTAGCCTAATACTGAAAAGATCGAGAGTTGTACCACGTCACTATTAAAGGGCCGGTGACCTCATGCTATAGTGGGTGACACCACATGAGATAGTTAACCTCGACTGCGAGCCATGTCACAGCGGCGTAGCACCGCATGGAAGTCCAAGATTTTATGCTAGGATGTAGTACATTACTACTAAGAGGGTAGTGACCTCATGCTACAGTAGGTGACACCACAAGAGGTAGTTAACCTCGGCTGCGAGCCATTTCACATCAGCGTAGCACTGCACAGAAGCGCAAGGCTTCAAGATGGAAAATATTAAACTCTCTTAAAAGAACTCACCTAAGTTTATGAACAAAGATATAGGCCGTCTCTTGAGGGTAAACTTGTAGACACCCAAGATGAATACATCGAAACCAGGTCAGCAAAGGGCCTTTAATGTGCGACCGGAGGCACAGCTGATGTTATTGTACGAGTGGGAAGAACAACAAATATGATTCAGAATTCAAGGCTTAGTCCATTCTTGTATCGTACTGTTGTTTGACCCATACGAAAAGATTCAAGTCGTGGGCGACATCTATCCTAATGCATAATGGACATTCATTGTGAGGAACGTTCGACCATATATTATGATATATGTGGAGAATTGTTGGTGTTTTCCACTTTGTTTTGGCAATTTTAGTCCCACATTAGAAAACCACCAATGTGTATATCTCAATATATAGCTTTTCTTAGTATTGGTATATGCACATGGGGTGGTGGTCCATGTGGGTTGATTTTTCTAGAGGGATTAAGTGTGAACCCCATTATGACAATCTTTATTTTGTCACAACATTTGGAAAGCTTTCCTTAGGACCTAAGTCCCGAAGGGGCTTAGCGACTCGGACTTTGGCTCGGGCTCATGGGCGCAAAGTGACACTTTATTGGCGCACTTTGCACGTCAGCATCGTCGCATGGAGCTCGTGCGCTCATTTTATGCGCGAGTTGCATGCACGATTGCTTATTCAGACGCATGCTTCGAGGTGCTACGCGGCCGAGGTGCTATGCGGACAGGAGCTATACGACCAGGCGCTATGCGGCCAGGGGCTATGCGGTCTGGAGCTATGCGGCCAGGTGCTATGCGGCCTATGAGCTTGTATGAACGAGTCGCATGTGGAGGGGACATGGTCAGCTGTTGGTGGCGCATGGTTATCAGTGCCATCCATATTATGCGGCGTATGCGACACGATGATGTCTGTGCACAATGGCTGCTGCTTTCAGCGTTGGCAGCAATTAACAGTGCTGTCCTGTACAGTGTGACCGACGACGACGCATGCGGCTCCGGCGACGCATACGGCTACGACTAAGCATGCATCATGGTGTCGGATAACGCATATGTGGTCTTGAGCTTTCTCAGGCCGCATATGTGCTGTTCTCCTCTATATATAAATGAGCTTCTCTTTCTTTCAAAGAGGAAAAAAACTGAGAGCACCAGAGCTTTATGCAGCAGCAGTGAGCACCCTTACACAAAGTGTTTCCGAATGATCCGAAGGTGACCAAGAGAATTCCAGAAGTTCTCGTGTGGACTTGATGGATCCTGTGGGCAATTCGTTGTATATCTCGAATCTTGCCTTGAGCTCCGGTGGTTTTGATCACCCCAGCAAGGAGTTTCATTCTTTGTTTTTTTGTTCTTGTTCCCGTTCCTTCTCGTTGTAGCGTCTGTAAACGTAAAGAGAAGAGCGATTTTTTGATTCTTGTTGTATTTGCATTTTCTTTGGGTCGTCAGTTTGTAAAATGTTCGTGGTTTAGTGCTGCTGTGGAGTTGTGTGTTACTGTAGAGGCGATTTCAAGTGACTCACAGTGCACCAACTTTTGTAGAAGACGAACTCTTGAGTGAGTATCTACTTCATGGACCTCCTCTATTTTGATTTGGCTTCGGGACTAACAAATATTTTGTTTGGACAATAAGATCCTTACTTTACTTTCAAAATTTCAACTTATATTCCAAATATGTAAATTTAGATAATAAAAGAAGGAAATAATATTTATTAAAAACTTAATAAATTAAGATTCTTTTTTCATATTTTCAATCTAGTATAACCAAACATGTGTATGAAAATGTTGAATTTCTTTTCTATGTAAAAAAAAAATAAAAAATAAAATTCTAGTAAGACAAAATCTTAATCCAAACGAACCGAAAGACAGACAGATAGCAAGAGGAAGATTGACGTGTCCGAGTCGTTGCAACTTTAGATTAAAAGTCACGGAGTCAAGAAACATACAAAGATTGACAAAGCCTGCTTCCTATAGTAATTGGACTTGGTCACCTAAGGTGAGTACACGGCATGATCGACTACTCAGTTCTCAAAGACATGCAGTGGTGAACCTGCCGTCAAAGGAAGGTTCGATTACTATACATTAAGCCGCGCATTCCAAGTGTTAGGATTGTCCTATCCAAAATTAATTTTTGTTGTTTCTTTTATCTTTATTATGGACCGGTCTTCGGAGCTCACTGCAACGCCGAGATCTCTTATAGGGTCACACTGAGCTAGAAAAATGTCCTAAACAGAGAAAGGTTGTCCAAACCTAGAGTCTTGTCGAGCCTGTCTTGACTATACATTGCTGAACCTGCAGCCATTATCTTGAATATCTTAGTTAGTTTCCTTCTTTGTCAGTCTTACGTTCCATCGGTGCAAAATTGAAAAAAACCTATCTTCTTGAATTGGGTTATTTATATTAATTTTTTTTATATTTTATGTTTATTATACGATTTTTATTTTATTTTAAAAATAATTACATTATATTTTCTTATGTTTTATGTTTTATTTTCTAAATAAGAATAGCTTAGTGTGTAAACATAAAACATAGAAAAAGTCAATGTAAATAACCCTCTTGAATTTACGTGTTGTTTGCTTTCTGATCTATGCAAATATCACCTCGCAAATGTATAGAAGATGCAGCTAGTTACCTAAAAATATCTACAATTGGAAATTTATAAACAATACCTAAAAATATCTAAAAGATAAATATAAAAAAAGAAAAATAAAAAATCATCCAAAGCAGAATTATAATTAAACTTGGAAGTATCTAAAAGATAATTATAAAATTAAATATAAAAAAATGGTCCAATCTTAACTTAAAAAGCAGAAAAACTCAACATGGTTCTATAATATGTCACAATGTATTGTTGACTACAAGTATCATGAGTGGATAGTTGATAAAATCAACCTGTATTTAGCTAATAGTAAAGATAATTAATTAATCAAAACATACATAGCGATGTAGGCATTAGTCTCTTCCCAATAATACATTTCATGAGTTTGGTGTATACGAGGAGGGACCAAATTCATCTCCTATTCTGTTCATTTCATCATCATCCGTATCATATTCATTGGATTAAATTTCATTAATGATCTAAATTAAATCTAATAAAACAATCAAGAAAAGAGAAAGAGAAAAAGAAGAAAGTGTTGGTTTTGGTTTTGTTTTCTTGCAAAAGTTCAAATTCCTCTTTCTTTTTTTAGTTCCACATCGGATGCACCAAAGCCTTCTTGTGTACATATATTAGTTTTTCTCATTTGCTCTATTAAGTTGTTGTGTGGGGAACCCCTTGGGCTACACGCGCGCGCCGCCGCCGCCGCCCGGCCCGGCTCGGTTCGGCGCGTAACGGGTGCGGGTACGCGCCCACATATGCGGGCG
The DNA here is from genome assembly GCA_036927795.1 of Iris macrosiphon. Taxonomy (NCBI): domain Eukaryota; kingdom Viridiplantae; phylum Streptophyta; class Magnoliopsida; order Asparagales; family Iridaceae; genus Iris; species Iris macrosiphon. The sequence continues at coordinate 182,582,051 of JAYESA010000001.1, forward strand.
CCGAATGCCGATCCGATTTTTCTCTTCGGGCTGGGACCCTAAAATTCTTTTTGCTCCTCTTCATTCTTTCATTTATTTTTTCTGAACGTTGGAATTAATTTCTGAACGTTACAAATGTTTTGAACCGTTACATTTTTCAGTGTCCAGATTCATTCTTTTAATTCTCCTGTGTAACGGCTGAATTAATCGGAAATTAATTCAGACCGTTACACATCAGTCTTATATATTCGTCTGTGTTTCTTTGAAAACTACTCAGAAAAAATTCTTTACGAAAAACCTCTGTCGACATTCTGTTCGATCTTCATCGTCTCCAAGCTCTGGGCAGAGCTAAGTTATGGTCGTTCTCTCCAAGTCGTGTGCGGCAACGAGATACCGGTAGTGCGGGAGTTTTACCACTAGGAGCTTCGGGAACGTCTGCACACAGATCCCGAATAAACTCTTAGATTGTTAGAATTTATTGTCTTTTACTTACTGAAAAATTTCAGAATACAAAAAATAAAATTAAACAGATGTTACCGGCCTCTGGGGAAGTCGTGCACGAGTTGTATTCACTGTTAATGGCTTCTTTCCAGAAGGGAGCATCAGGAGACGACATTGCTTCTTCATAAGTTGAGGGATCACCCTCTATCAAAAAGGTGAAGAATCCTTCTCCTAAATTTTTCTCAATCCTATTCCTTTTACTCCGTCTTGGTTCTAAGTCTTGTTCAGATTGAGAGCTAGGTATTTGGACTTGAGAACTAGTAGAGGGTATGGAGGAAGAGATTGAACTTCTATCCTTAAAAGGAAATATATTTTCAAAGTAAACTGCATCTCTTGCTTCTATAATGGTATTGTTAGAGATTTCATTTACTTCTGAGTGAGTCACTAGAAATCTATTGGCATAGCTGTCTAAGGCATATCCTATGAAAACAACGTCTACAGTCTTGGGACCAATCTTTCTCTTTTTAGGTTCGGGAATTCCGACTTTAGCAAGGCATGCCCAAACTCTAAGGTAATTAGTCCTAGGTGCTCTACCTTTCCACAGCTCATAGGGAGTCTTATCTTTTGTCTTACTAGGAATTCTATTAAGAATGTAACAGACAGTTAAAAGGGCTTCTCCCCATAAGTTATTAGGAGCACCAGAGCTGAGAAGTATGGCATTCACCATATCTAACAGAGTGCGGTTCTTGCGTTCAGCAACTCCATTAGACTGAGGTGAATATGGAGCAGTTACCTCATGAATTATTCCATGTTCTTCACAGAAGTTAATCATTTCGTTTGAGGTATATTCTCCACCACGATCAGATCTAAGGATCTTAATCTTCCTTTCTAATTGATTCTCAGCTTCAGATTTGTAGATCTTAAATCTATCTAGAACTTCATATTTGGTTTTGAGAAGGTAGATATAACAATACTTTGAATAATCATCTATAAATGTAACAAAGTATTTTCTACCGCCTCTGGTCAAAATCCTATTTGAGTCACATACATCACTATGGATAGGTTCTAGAAGGTCAGAATTTCTTTCTACAGATTTGAATGGTAATCTAGTGTGTTTGACTTGAACACAGATTTCACATTTGTGTTTGTCATCTATTGGAGTCTTGGGAATAAGGTCTAAAGTCATCATTCTTTTAATGGAACCTAGGTTCACATGACCTAGTCTGCCATGCCAAACATTTGAAGATTCTATATTAGAGACAATGAGAGAACAATCAGACATTTTATTCATTGTACTTAAAATGAAAAGACCGTCTTTTACAAAGCCTTTTCCTATAAAAGAGTCATGTTTAGAAAAAACTACTTTATTAGCCTCCATTACAATTTTGTATCCTGAGGCTACAAGAAGGGATCCACTAACTAGGTTTCTCCTGACAGACGGCACATGAAGAACATCATGAAGAGTAACACTTGGTTTCTAACAGATCTACCTTTAGGGAATAAACCGATAGGTTTTAAGTGGATTTTCAAGAAGAAACTCAGAGCCGATGGTACTATAGAGAAATACAAAGCTAGATTAGTTGCTAAGGGTTTTACCCAGAAGAAAGGGTTAGACTATTTTGATACCTACTCTCCTGTAGCTAGGATCACATCCATTAGAACTCTCTTGGCCTTAGCATCCATTCATGATATGCTAATCCATCAAATAGATGTAAAGACAGCATTTTTGAATGGAGATCTAGAGGAAGAACTTTATATGGACCAACCTGAAGGTTTTATTGCTAAAGGTCAAGAAAAGAAAGTTTGCAGACTAGTAAAATCCCTCTATGGCTTAAAACAAGCTCCCAAACAATGGCACAACAATTTTGACAAAGTAATTTGTGAATATGGTTTCTTGTCAAATGAGTATGACAAATGTATATACTCTAAAGGTACATGTAAAAGTTGTGTCATTTTATGCTTGTATGTAGATGCCATTCTTATCCTAGGTTCATCACTGGAATTGATAAATACTACAAAGAACTATTTATCTAGCCAGTTTGATATGAAAGACCTAGGAGAAGCCAACTTAATTTTAGGAATGCAAGTGACCAAAGGCAAAGAGGGTTATACTCTATCCTTAGCACATTCAATTGAAAAAATGCTAAAAAGGTTTGAGTTATTTGATAAGAAATCTGTCCTTACTCTTTATGACAGCAATATTGTACTGAAAAAGAATGAAGGACCACCTTTGGAACAACATAAATATTCATAGATGATAGGCTCCCTTATGTATATAACAAACAGGACAAGACCTGATATTGCATTTGCTATTGGGAGACTGAGTAGATATACCAGTAACCAAAATCAGTCACATTGGACTGCCTTGGATAGGGTATTTAGATATCTCAAGGGCACCCTAGATTACAAACTTTATTTTACTAGGCACCCTGATATCATAGAAGGTTATTCAGATGCAAACTGGGTAACCGACTCACATGATATAAAATCTACTACTGGATATGTATTTACTCTAGGAGGAGCTGCAATCTCCTGGGGCTCTTGCAAGCAAACTATCATAGCTAGGAGTACAATGGACTCCGAAATAATAGCTTTAGATACAACTTGCACAGAAGCTGAATGAAATCTTATTATGCATATACCTGTTTCTCTTAGTCCTGTTCCTGCAATTTCTATAAATTATGATAATAAATCTGTTATTGAACTACTAAAACATGATTCTGTGAATGCTAAGATGAACATACACCTGCAGCTGCGCTTCAAGTCAATAAAAAGCCTACTAGGCAAATATGTGGTTCTTGACTATATAAAGTCAGAAAAGAACCTTGCAGATCACTTGACGAAGGGTCTGTCTAGGACTTTGATCCTAGAATCATCGAGGGCGATGGGGTTAAGCCCATAAGTTAGTCACCAGTAGTGGCAACCCAACCGAGTCTGACTGAAGATCCCAAGAAGCCGGTTCAATGGGTAGAAACAAGCTGAACTTAGGTGACTTTATGGAACACTGGGTCGAGATTAAAATCTTATTAAAATAAAGCCCAAGCGGCTGTACATGTGTACATTGACTCCCCATTCCTATGGTGATCGTGTTCCTGTGTGATATGGTTAGGATGAAGTTAAACTCTTAATAGGTCCAAGCTGTAATGCTGGGTTGATTCGTATCACCAACCATTAAGGACTTACCTATATGAGAGGTCGTGAAGGCCGCGACTATGGGACAGGGCGATCCAAGACAACTCTCATGAATGTGGAAAGTGCGCATGGCCATTTAAAAGCGCCACCCGATAGATCAAGGACCTCTAGCGTACTATGTGTGCTATTTTTCTAAATATGGTTCAAGAAGTCTGATTCAAGGCATAGTCCATCAAGCACTTCTTCAGATTAAGGCAATAGTCACTACGTGAGATTCAAGGCTGTAGTCCATCTCATATATGTATAGTATTTTACTGCCCATATGCTCTCTCTCTCTATTTTACTTCACTCTTATCTCTGTTTCGGAACTTGACCTTTGGGGGGGGATTGTTGGTTTTGTTTTCTTGCAAAAGTTCAAATTCCTCTTTCTTTCTTTAGTCCCACATCGGATGCACCAAAGCCTTCTTGTGTACATATATTAGTTTCTCTCCTTTGCTCTATTAAGTTGTTGTGTGGGGTGTCACGCCCCGATCTCTCGCAGGCAAATCGGCCATTCCCGCTAGGCAGGAATCACCCTCGCCAGCGCTCCCGCGGAACGATCGCTTGACCCATCCGAGCATGATGCCGCACGAGCGTGATCCACGCCCGTGCAAGGCTATGGTTCATTGGCTGGCGGCAAGAGTTCTAAGCCACAGAGTCGCACAAATTGTCCGAGTGCAGCGGAGTCATGAACGCATAGCGATTCGGTAACAAGTTCACTGAGTCGACAAATATAGCGGAAGCATTGAAACACAAGTTTGAAGTAAGCTAGCTCTTTTATTAATATGAACAAGTTTTACAAGCGACGTATAGCCGAGATTATAAGTCGCTCAAGCCTCTCTCTCTGAAACAGTAAAAGCGTGCCAAGTGGCTATAACTGTGGAATAATTTGTACAGGCGAGTTCGGGCTATGTTCCAACATTATGTCTTGTATATGTGCTTCTGTTCCGGACGCACCGTTGCTTCGGAGTATTTTCCACGCCTTAGCACGCACGTTGGAGGCATCCGCACCGAACGAGGTTCTCCCGTACCCTGCATATAAACTGGTGGATTATCAGTACATTGAATGCACTGGTGGGGAAGCTACTTGCCCGCTCGACAAATTCAAACACGTAAAACAGGTTTCGTGCACAACTATTAAGTTGTCTTTCTAATTGCCTTAGGATCAGTTTCATGCAAATATTGAATAGCCTAACTCGTGTGGCGGTGCGCCGTGCAACATGAGAGAAAACACGGCGAGACTTACCAACTTACCATCTTCTTCCCTGTCCAAGGCAAACATTGAGGCAAACATGTTAATTCACGCACGGGCAAGTATAACATTCAGGAGGCATAGCATATGCAAACACGAGGGTCATTTTAACATGATCGTTCAGGTGTTCAGTTGTTCATTAATGCGATGCAGTGACTCGCACGCGGATAGCCGCTAAGCGAGGATGACTTATCTATATGAACGTTAGTCGCTGGCATAGCCATAAAGGACCGTAGTCAATTGGCGGGGTAGAGAATGCAACGAAAGCACGTGGGGCGCTGCAAACCATCCCGTCAATCACGTGAGTGACTACTACTTTATGTTCCATCCGGATCGGGTCGGTCCCAGTGCCCCAGTGACCGCCCGTGGAACCGTTCCTCGTTGTCGAGTTGTCCGCGACATGCAGGTCAGGGTCACTTTCAATCCACAACTTGAATGATAATCCATGATTCGTGATCTGAATGAGCGTTTGCTCCAAGAGCTGAGATTCGTTCGTTACGTGACGTGATTCTCGTTCAGATGTAGACTTGATGTGATTATCATTCAGTTGTCACGTTATTGGATTCACGTTCAGTATTTATTACCCTGATGCGTGCCCCTGGTTCGGGGATTGCCTTGGCGACCTAATGGTCCCGGATACTTGCAGGTTCATTCAGGCACGGAACGACTACGTAGCAGTCTTCCGGGGTTTGGATGAAAACACGGTAACATTCAAGCAGACAAGCATGCGTTTCTAAGGAACATAAGCAGGCACGTTTTGCTCGGACCCGAAGGTAAGCCGAGAGATGAAAACGTTAGGGACTTAGCATGCGAGGGTCTGAACATATATAAGCAGTATTTCATTTATTTCCATGTTCTAGCATAGCAATACAAGTTGGGATTATTCCCTTAGCTAGGTGCGTTAGATTTATTAGCATACAGGGGGTGATTCACCTAGCGACTAGCATAAACATTCCAAATTCTATGTGTGCTGGCTAAGCAAAGACAAGTTCACCGTAGCCACCCACCTTAGCGATGATTCGCCTCGGTAGAGCGATACGTCGAGCGAGCCTCTGAAAGCCTAAGACGAATTCCTGTAGGGACAAGTCTGGATATCTTTTGCTTCACGTTTGAGGCAAGGCGGGTCGGGACAGCTGCACTACTGCCGATTGAGTCGGCAGTCCACTTGAGCGGAACGGGGTGTTACATCCTACCCAACTCAGAAAAAGTCTCGTCCTCGAGACTTACTGAGGACAAGCAGTAATCTAGGGTTGAGGCAATCCTAGACAAGTCGTTGTACTTGTTCATTTGGATCTTCACTTGCACAAGTGTCGAAATCAGTATATCGCTTAGACTGGATCGTGCGCACTTTCGAAGTGCACTTCTAGCGTGAACACGTCAACCAGCTTAGTGACAGCGAAGTCTTAGCACTCGAGTTTCACCTTTTCCTAAATCTTGGATGGTACACTAGTTCAAGGCATCCCTCTAATAGATGCATTCAACCAAACTTAGAGTTAGTGAAATTCGGACAAGCTACTAGCGATACGCTCAAGGGTTCGCACATGTTGGCACAAATGCCACTCGCTGCATACAACCAGACAAGCAATTATATCATTCAAAACGCATTTTGAAAGTATTTAGACTTATTGTTGGAACATCCCATCGAGGCGTTGAGAGAGAGCGTGCACATAACCCACGAACGAGCTTTCAAAACAGAGATATCGAATCGAAGGCCAAAGGCGTAGAAGCCAGGCTCTGATACCAACATGTCATGCCCCGATCTCCCGCAGGCAAATCGGCCGTTCCCGGTAGGCAGGAATCACCCTCGCCAGCGCTCCCGCGGAATGATCGCTTGACCCATCCGGGCGTGATGCCACACGAGCGTGATCCACGTCCGTGCAAGGCTATGGTTCATTGGCTGGCGGCAAGAGTTCTAAGCCACAGAGTCGCACAAATTGTCCGAGTGCAGCGGAGTCATGAACGCATAGCGATTCGGTAACAAGTTCACTGAGTCGACAAATATAGCGGAATCATTGAAACACAAGTTTGAAGTAAGCAAGCTCTTTTATTAATATGAACAAGTTTTACAAGCGGCGTATAGCCGAGATTACAAGTCGCTCAAGCCTCTCTCTCTGAAACAGTAAAAGCGTGCCAAGTGGCTATAACTGTGGAATGATTTGTACAGGCGAGTTCGGGCTATGTTCCAACATTATGTCTTGTATATGTGCTTCTGTTCCGGATGCACCGTTGCTTCGGAGTGTTTTCCACGCCTTAGCACGCACGTTGGAGGCATCCGCACCGAACGAGGTTCTCTCGCACCCTGCATACAAACTGGTGGATTATCAGTACATTGAATGCACTGGTGGGGAAGCTACTCGCCCGCTCGACAAATCCAAACACGTAAAACAGGTTCCGTGCACAACTATTAAGTTGTCTTTCTAATTGCCTTATGATCAGTTTCATGCAAATATTGAATAGCCTAACTCGTGTGGCGGTGCGCCGTGCAACATGAGAGGAAACACGGCGAGACTTACCAACTTACCATCTCCTTCCCTGTCCAAGGCAAACATTGAGGCAAACATGTTAATTCATGCACGGGCAAGTATAACATTCAGGAGGCATAGCATATGCAAACACGAGGGTCATTTTAACATGATCGTTCAGGTGTTCAGTTGTTCATTAATGCGATGCAGTGACTCGCACGCGGATAGCCGCTAAGCGAGGATGACTTATCTATATGAACGTTAGTTGCTGGCATAGCCATAAAGGACCGTAGTCAATTGGCGGGGTAGAGAATGCAAAGAAAGCACGTGGGGCGCTGCAAACCATCCCGTCAATCACGTGAGCGACTACTACGTTATATTCCATCCGGATCGGGTCGGTCCCAGTGCCCCAGTGACCGTCCGTGGAACCGTTCCTCGTTGTCGAGTTGTCCGCGACATGCAGGTCAGGGTCACTTTCAATCCACAACTTGAATGATAATCCATGATTCGTGATCTGAACGAGTGTTTGCTCCAAGAGCTGAGATTCGTTCGTTACGTGACGTGATTCTCGTTCAGATGTAGACTTGATGTGATTATCATTCAGTTGTCACGTTATTGGATTCACGTTCAGTATTTATTACCCCGATGCGTGCCCCTGGTTCGGGGATTGCTTTGGTGACCTAATGGTCCCGGATACTTGCAGGTTCATTCAGGCACGGAACGACTACGTAGCAGTCTTCTGGGGTTTGGATGAAAACACGGTAACATTCAAGCAGACAAGCATGCGTTTCTAAGGAACATAAGCAGGCACATTTTGCTCGGACCCGAAGGTAAGCCGAGAGATGAAAACGTTAGGGACTTAGCATGCGAGGGTCTGAACATATATAAGCAGTATTTCATTTATTTCCATGTTCTAGCATAGCAATACAAGTTGGGATTATTCCCTTAGCTAGGTGCGTTAGATTTATTAGCATGCAGGGGGTGATTCACCTAGCGACTAGCATAAACATTCCAGATTTTATGTGTGCTGGCTAAGCAAAGACAAGTTCACCGTAGCCACCCACCTTAGCGATGATTTGCCTCGGTAGAGCGATACGTCGAGCGAGCCTCTGAAAGCCTAAGCCGAATTCCTGTAGGGACAAGTCTGGATATCTTTTGCTTCTCGTTTGAGGCAAGGCGGGTCGGGACAGCTGCACTACTGCCGATTGAGTCGGCAGTCCGCTTGAGCGAAACGGGGTGTTACATGGGGAACCCCTTGGGCCACACGCGCGCGCCGCCGCCGCCGCCCGGCCTGGCTCGGCTCGTCTCGGTTCGGTTCGGCGCGCGTAACGGGTGCGGGTACGCGCCCACATCTGCGGGCGCCGAATGCCGATCCGATTTCCTCTTCGGGTTCGGGCTGGGACCCTAAAATTCTTTTTGCTCCTCTTCATTCTCTCATTTATTTTTTCTGAACGTTGGAATTAATTTCTGAACGTTACAAATGTTTTGAACCGTTACATTTTTCAGTGTCCAGATTTATTCTTTTAATTCTCCTGTGTAACGGCTGAATTAATCGAAAATTAATTCAGACCGTTACACATCAGTCTTATATATTCGTCTGTGTTTCTTTGAAAACTACTCAGAAAAAATTCTTTACGAAAAACCTCTGTCGACATTCTGTTCAATCTTCATCGTCTCCAAGCTCTGGGCAGAGCTAAGTTCTGGTCGTTCTCTCCAAGTCGTGTGCGGCAACGAGATACCGGTAGTGCAGAGGTTTTACCACTAGGAGCTTCGGGAACGTCTGCACACAGATCCCGAATAAACTCTTAGGGCAGTGCTTCGTGCACGACTTCCCCAGAGGCCGGTAACATCTGTTTAATTTTATTTTTTGTATTCTGAAATTTTTCAGTAAGTAAAAGACAATAAATTCTAACAGAAAGAGAATCAACAAATCTTCTACCGAACTCGAGTCACCCTTGTGTTTACCGAGAAGAGGTATAAGAGTCTGACTGGATGACAAAAGATCAGTGGATGACGTATTATTTTTTTCATTTATTTAGTAGAAGTTATGGACAGTGAGTCCAAAAAACATACAACATAACGTATACACAATTTTGAATATTACGTCAGATATCTAAAGAAAATTGACTTCTCTGTTATCCGGGAGGAAACCAAGAAGGGAAAAGGTAGTGATAGAGAAGATCTAATCGGAGAAATTCTTCCCTCTAACCAAATCTGTGGAATCTTATTTGTTTCCGCATTACCCCTCCAATCTGTCATCACTCATATATATATATATATATATATATATATATATATATATATATAAAAAAGCACTGATATATATATATATATATATATATATATATAAGCACTCGATCAGACCGTGTCCCAAATTCCTTGAAGACATGCACGTACCATTCTGCATCTCATTGCAATAAATATAGAATTTACAGCAAAACAGTTAATACAAGAAATTTACAATGGGAAATGCTCACACTTGAAGGTGGAGAGATTGAGCAATGTTTGTATTTATAGAGAGTTTCATATTGATACGAATACAACTGAAAGTTTTTGTTTTTGTTTTTCTTTAATGTCTTTTCTACTGAATTAGAAACTAAAATTAATTTTATTTCCCAAAGAAAAAATTCGAACCGTATCCATCCCCACTGGAGCTCTCTATCGTAACCAACATGTCACGACCACACGGACAACTGAAATTTCTTATATATAGCTAAAACAATCTAAATGTTAGTGTTTTCTGAAAGTTTTTTGTTTTTATCTTTTCTACCGAATTAGAAACTATGTTCCCAAAGAAGAATTCGAACCGTGTCCATTCTCATGGGAGTTATCCATCGTAACCAACAGGCCACGACCACACAGACAACTGAAAGTTCTTATATATAGCTAAAACAATCTAAATGTTGGTGTTTTTCACTTAGCTTTGCGAGTTTTAGTCCCACATTGGAAAACCACCAATGTCTATATCTCAATATATAGCTATGCTTAGTATTGGTATATGCACATGGGGTGGAGGCCCATGTGGGTTGACTTTTCTAGAGGGATTAAGTGTGAACTCCATTATGACAATATTTGTTTTGTCACCACCTTTGGAAAGTTTTTCTTAGGAGCTAAGCCCTGAAGGGGCTTAGCGACTCGGACACGGGCGCAAAGTAGCACTTTGTTGGCGCACTTTGCACTTAGAACGTCAGCATGCGTCCAGGGGCTATGCGGCCAGGGTTTTTGTGGCCATGCGCTATGCGGCCTGAGACTATGCGGCTTGACGCTATGCGGCCATGTTTGGATGAGCGAGATGCATGTGGAGGGGACATGGTCTGCCATAGACGGCCCTTGCGGTGCTGTCTGCTCTGTGTAGTACAACGTGCAGGCGGCCCAGACGGCACGTTGTTCTCTGTGCCATGCGGCTGCAGCTTTTGGCGCCTGACGGTGCTGTCTGCTCTGTGCAGTACAGCGCGCAGGCGACGCCTTCGAATTTGACATCCAGATTTTAGGGGAACTGGTCGGTCAGCGCTTATGCGGCCTGGAGTTTCCTTAGGCCGCATATGTGCTATTTTTCTCTATATATAGATGACCTCCTCTTTCATTTGAGGTGAGAGAAAACAGATGGAAAACCGAGAACACTAGATGACCGGCGGCCCTAAGTGTTCCCCTCCCACATGGTATTTTTGAGTATTTTCGATGGTGACATTGAGCGTTCCATAAGTTCATTTGTGAACTTGCTAGTTCTTGGGGGCATATCGTTTGTACGGCGAATCTTGTTTTGAGCAACGGTGGTTTTGACCACCCCAGCAATGAGCTTTTTTTCAGCATTTTTTTTGCTTCGTTCTTTCTCATTGTAGCGTCTGCGGACGCAAAGAGAAGAATATTTTTTTGTTGCTAGTTGTAATCTTCATTATCTTCGGAGTTTGGTTGTAACCTGTTATTGGTTCATGCTTCGTTGAAATTGAGTTATATCAGATGAGGAGCTCTTGTGTGAATATCTGATCTTGAGGACAACTTGGGTTCCAGTAGGTAGTGGACATTCGTGTCTCGCTAGTAGCTCCGCTATGGCCCTCGTTTTACCATCTTTGATCCGTCTCGGGACTAACAATCTCAAAGCAAGATCCGAAAAAGATGTAGAACATCCAATCAAATCTTCTCGGCAACAAGTTTTCACAAACATGAGGAGATTGACGGGATATACTTCGAACATTTGGATGAGGGAATGAGTCATTTGTCAAATATTGAAAGTGAGTTATCGGAACCTACCATTTTTCAGGATGGAAGAGTTGGCATTTGAAGGACACACATTCCAGTTGAAAGGAAGATTACAAGATAACCAAGGATTGCAGAGTTTGCGCAAGACATGACTTAGTGCAAGACAGTTCTTGGCGGATGGTAGTCTCTTGCTGCATGGCAATTTCTTATCGCATAAAGACTCTTGCCACATAGAAGACTCCTTTCGTATAGCAGACTCATGGTAAATGGCAGACTCTTGGCCATTGAAGGTCCTGCCGCATGACAGACCTGGCAGCATAGTGGCTTATGCGCATGAACGTCTCTGCGTATGGCAAGATTGGCGCATGGTGGCCTAGGTGCATAAAAGTTACTGTACTAGACATGACTTGGTAATTGGAGCTTGAAAGCAGAACCAATTCAAACCAATATAGGAAGGTATAGCTAAACTTGGTTCCTTTGATTACTTAACTTGGCTGTAATGATTGTGCAGGTTGAGTTATCAAGCATGGTTACTGACTGGTGGGTAGATGCTAGTGCATTCGGCCACGCATGCTCTGTGAAAGAGTTGTTCAGCAAGTAAGAGCACTATCTAAGAAGAAGGTCTCTATGGCGAACAAGTGTCAAGCAGAAGATCTAGGGATCATGATTATGATTCTGGACTTCTGGTTTGAGAAAAAGATTGCTTTTATTGAGTTGTGACGCATCTGATTAAGACATATCTTTTTCAACAAAGATGTCTATTTCAGGGATATCTCCAAGATGTGGGGGTAAGGAGGTGGAGACACGTGATGACTATATTCAGACATAGGTAGTCAGAAAGCCGTTTAGACGCATGACTACAAGTACAGATCCTATGGAGCTGGTGCACTCAGATATCTGTGACTTCTATTCTCCACAAAGGGCCGGATGAAGTTTATCACTTCTTTCTTTGACGATTTCTTTGAAAATGCGTTCGCGTATCTTCTCATAATCGAAGGATGAAGCGTTCAAGAACCTTAGGGACTTCAAGTTTAGAACTGAGCGTCATATCGGTCTACAACTCGATAGACTCAGAAATTTTCTATACCAAGAGCATTCTTTTTTGGATTCACATTGTTTAGTCAAGAACATGAAATTGACTATGGAACATGCATCGTTCTTAGGATTCACATCATTCAGCTTAGAACATAGAATTGACTATGGAACATGCATCGTTGTTTGGATTCGTATCGTTCAACTTAGAACATGGAATTGACTATGGAACATACATCGTTCTTTGGATTCGCATCGTTCAGCTTAGAACATAGAATTGACTATGGAACGACATCTTCGTACTCTCCCAGTCTATTGAAGGTGTAGATAGGAAGGACCAGCAGTTGATAGTAATGGTGATTTCTATATTGTTGTACTTATGGCCTTCCAGATAGTCTGTATGAGAATGTTGTACTTACGGTCATGTCCTTAGTACCGTTCGTCACTTCTGATGTAACTCTAGTTCAAAGTCAGATCCATATGAATATCTTTCGATTGGAGGATTTTCTGGAGGACCGTATGTCACGCCCCAGTCCCAAAATACACAGGACTATGCCATGTGGCAATAGCCAACTGTCACGTCTCCGAGGATATCCCAATTTAATGGATCCTAACGAAGAGTGCTACGCTGTCCTAAAATACTATCATGTCCAATATCAATATCAACAGGTAATCTAATCTCATCCACAAAAATAAACTGCAAGAATGTACTAATAATAAGTCTGGAAGATAAACGCCAGTCTCAAAATATCATAGTACAACCAAGAATGTCTGGTGGGGACAAACCCACTACTATGACGAAATAAAGTACTGAAATGATAGATAAAAGATAAAGAGTAGGGCATCGGCTGACTAGATAATGATGCTCCCAAATCCTAGGGAGAAGGCCTACCAAGTGATCACGGAAACTCTGACGGTAACACCTATAGCTCCTCTGCGGTAGCGAACCTCGTCTCCTGTCCTGGGCCGTACACTGTGGTGTAATATGCCTCGTCCAAATCTGAAAAGGTAACAGGTCCTCAGAGGGACGTAACAAGATACATAGAAATATGTCATATATAAATACTAAATAAAATAAATACAATAAGGGTGTGATAACCATCTAAGTGAATGCAATGTGAGAACAACTTTGGTACGCATTGGTAGGCGTAGGCATAACGTCCAACACTCCGAAGAGCGTGGTATCTGTAACATCCATCATTCCAAAGAATGAGGTATCTGTAATATATATACGTCCGTATCACTCCGAAGAGCGCGGTGTCTGCAATAAAGGAAGTCATTGGATCCGTGGCTCCTCCGGATACGACAGAGTCCAATGTGTGTATCCCATACGCCTACTAGATGTCCTCCCCGCCCAATGTAGATACACTAGTCAAATACTCGACGTGCATATCCCGTATCTATATGACAGTCTCTACAAATAAATATCCTGAGTTACATACTAACCGTGATGCATGTCACACGCACCGATAGCTAGTCGAATACGCGGACCCGCATCCCAAAATGAATGTCACAGTGAATACGTGTAAAAGTGTCAGGTCTTGGAAGATATCAACGTATCCTCCTAACTGGGGTGAGTCTACTAGTGACTAGGTCAAGTATACTAAATCATCGACGTATCCGTCGATAGCACCCGAGTAAATCTCGGACGCACACAGTCATATAAAATAAGCAAGAAAATATCATACAACATATGCAATATTTAAATTAGACAGTAAATATGGCAAGGTATCTTGCCTGAGTTCTCTAGCTGTGAAAGCCAATAGCCTGCTCCTGCGGTGTCTCCTGGCTGATCCAATGATCCTAAATACACAATATAATATAGCAATCCAACATCAGACACTAAGGGAATTATATGCTTAATTATGACGTTGTTCTAGGTACTGTCATGAGATAATGGTTGGTCGACTACAGAGCCGCATGTGCACGTAGCTAGGGTGTACACGTGTTCTGTCCTCGGCTACCATGTACCTCGAGACAATAATTTTCTACGTTATGATTTTACGGAACTCTATGCGTTTTGGTGTATGTAAGTGTGTGTATTTATATATATATATATGTGTGTGTGTGTGTGTTGGTGTGTGTTTGAGTGAGTGTGTGAGTGAGGGAAGAGAGATTAGAGAGAGTGAGATTGGAAGAGGAAGAGGGAGTAGCAGCAGCAATTGGGAGCATCAGCACCAGCAGCAAGTGGCTGCAGCAGTGGCAGCAAGGGCCAGCAGCAGCAGCAACAACAGCTAATGGCAGCAGTAGCAATAGCATTTTGTAGTAGCAGCAGCAGCAGTTAGCTAGTGGCAGCAGCAACAACAGGTAGTAACAGCAACAGTGAGAGAGAGGGCTAGATATATGTATACATGTATATAGATATAAGTATAAGTATAGATATATATGTGTATGGAGATATATTGTGGGTATATATATTGTGGGTATATATATATATATATATATATATATATATATATATATATATATATATATATATATATATATATGTGTGTGTGTGTGTGTGTGTGTGTGTTTGTGTGTATATTTACATATGTAGACGGCTATAAGTATATATATATATATATAGATTCTTAGCTAGCTAGTAAGTTGAGATGGGTATGTGTCACGCCCCAGTCCCAAAATACCGTGGGACCAGACACGTGGCAATGGCCAGCAGTACGCTCCGATGGACCAAGTCAATATAATGGATCCATCAGGGCATACTTAAGCTGTAAAACAAGTCTACGACAATCATGGCACAACTAATCTCATCCACACAAGATATAAAATATGATCCACAGAATAAATAAGGAATGTAAATCATCAGCCAGTCTCACAAAGTACTTCGGGGAACAACCCGATAAATATCTAGTACAATGGTTCAACAAACCAGAAAGTAAATGACTGAAATAAACAATAAAAGCTGAGCATGAACATGGATGCTCAAGAGAAGTCTTCAGCTAAGACCTCGTCCTCGGATGGTGGTACAGCTCCTGGATCAGCTCCTGCTCCGGTCCCGTAAACCTCGGGATAAACCTCGTCTGCAAAATCTGGGGACAAAATCCGGATCCAGGTCCTCAGGGGACATAGCAAGGTACAAGAAAGCTCATGCCAATAAATAAATAAACAGTGCAGCAAATAAATAACTAAATGAAACAATGGGGTAAATATGTAACCATCTAAGTGAAATGCAAGTGAGAGCAGCACGAATACTCAGGCTGAGACCACTACAAGCTCTGTGTCTGGGAGCCGGTAGCAGCAATAACTATGTGTTTACTATGTGTTTACTATGTTTTATATATATATAATCAGCCTGTAGCCTGTGTGTCTCTCCCCACCCAATGTAACCACGCATATCATGTCCATAACGTCTCATGTCCATGTCAAGCGCGATCATAGCTAAATGCAACAAGTCATAATGTATATAGAATATAAAATCTATGTCAAGTCCTGTATCCTATACAGAATCACCACGAATATCTCGGAAAAATCCTGTCTCATGAATAGTGTCAAGTGTCCTGGGTCATATGGTACTTGATAAGACAAGTACGAGAATATAAAGTGTCACGGATGTCCATCTCTAGATGACCGTACCCAACACTGCGTACAGTGTCGGCACCCGACTGATAATCGGACGCTAAGTACGTCACACGGCCCTAGGTTGAGCATGCACAGTAATATATATATAACAAGGAAAATAAATAACTAAGCTGCAGAGTTTGGCAAGGTACACTTGCCTGATGTTTGAATATCAACTGTCGTCCTGGTATCGGTGGATCCGGTAGGTACTACTCCGAAAGCTGTAATAAATATCACCAACAGTCTCAGAAGATGTCAAACTGCTAGAAATGCCTGTCCTTACGTCCAATTTGGACACAGGGGCAAAAAGGTCATTTTCGGACCAAAGCGGGTCCACATGTGGGCCACTTCGCACCGAAAAGCGTGCCGAGGGTAACAGTCTCTAAATGGGACAAACTATGGGTCAAACAACTCTAAATGTCAATACGATTCCAACGGTATGTCCAAATTTGGATTCCGATGAGCCGAACGTAATTTGGTCCAAAAAGTCAACTATAGGGCCCGCCAATTGGCGATCTGGTCAACCGTCTCAGAAATGCGTGAAAATTGGGTCACAGGACCAGCGTGTTACCATGAGTCCAGTGGCGCAAGTTTCGTCGCAATCTGACAAGCGTGCACAAAATACTCGCGAGTTCCACAAAAGTGGCGACACGGAATTTGTTCGCGGATACGGCCTGATTCCGGCGCGCACAAGCGTCCAAATCAGTCCCCACGAATTTTCACGTGTCCGCTTATGCTGTGTGCACCATTCGGTACACTTGGCACAAGGCGGGGCGGGGCGGTCCCGTTTGGCGGGGCGCGCTCCGATCTCCCACTTTTAGAAAACCGGAAAAAGTGGGTGCGCGCAGTTTTGTGACGACTACAATTTGGTCCACAGCAACTAATAGCACAAAGTTATAATACAGAAAATAAACTAGGTCATGTAATCTACAGGTATCAAAAAGAATCGTCGAATTCGGATCTCTGTGGTGGGAGATACGAACTCGACAATACGGGTGGTCATCGCAAGTTTCTGCGATTGCAGAATTTTGTCTGCTCGCGCTGACTTGGGCGCTGTTTTTCACCTAGGGACACACGTTTTCCGAGGTTGACTATAAAACAAATATTTGAGAGGGTTGAGGGAAGATCATACCTATGAAAACGGATCTGCGTTTGGTCGAGCGAGTCAACGGGAAATTACGCCGGAGCGAAGGTGCCTCGAGTGGGAGACTGCAGTTCGCGATGTCGGCGTCGACGGGATGTTTGGATGGCTTGGGGAGGCTTCTCTGGCTGCGGTGACGGCTCTAGATGGGAAGGGGAAGTCTGGAGTTTTAGGTTAGGGTTTTGGGGAGCTAATCATATATATATATATATGTAATATATTAGGTGAAGGGATGGGTTTAGTCGCGGGTTTGAAGTAAAGGGTCGGTCAATGCATATTGAGTCTGCAAAGGATTCCTAAGGACTTAAGCATTGGAACTTAAGTATTGGTAGAACTATTGTATTATTATAAGTATTATAATTATTATATTATTCTATTAACCTATTTAATTCTTTCTCTTTCTTTCTTTTTTTCTTTCTTTGAATAAAATATACATATATATTTGTGTATATATATATATATATATATATTCACACATAAGAAAATTTATATAATGGGGTATTGTACATTGTTAGGCTAACAACTGCTCAAGGGGTCTCCTACATGGAATAAATTTCGAAAAATTCCTGAAGGTCCCACAAGTCATCTAAGGGCCCGAACACCTAACATAAAAATTATAAAAAATCTATTTCTCCCATTTGGACCTAATTACTACAATTTAATTAATAATTAATAATAAAAGGGTATTTACGATTTCTAGGAAGGGGGTTTTACATTCTACCCAACTTATAAAAATTTCGTCCTCGAAATTAAAATGGGTTAGGGTCTCTCTATCAAATCTCATTTGATTACAGTCTAAAGGGTTTCTCTCAAGTGAACATTGCGGTCTCTACCCAACTTATATTTTACCCATCTATCATCTAAGGCTATACATCTAAGAAAGTTATGCCCTAAATTATGTTGTTGAATCCTCAAGGTTTTGAACACCAACATATCATCTGTGATATGTCCTCAATCAGCTATAAAGGCAGTCATCTAGTAGTATGATTGGTCTATGGTGTATATCTAGTACTCTCTGCGTGTCAACCCTATTACTAGGCACGAGGTTCGTCTTTCCGAAATAAGGAAAGACAGAGATCATTAATAAAGAGTTCAAGGGAATGGTAACATAAGACAAGTACGAGGTTCAAGGAGATTAAAGAATTCAAAAATAGGAGAGTTGTCCGGGCAGTTTATGGATTGAAATCCTATTGGTAAATTCCTATTTGCATGTTCATATTGGAACGGTTATGTGCCCGATATGATATGCTCTGATATGTCTAGAGGTAGGTATACTAGTCAGCTATATATCTCAATCCACGTCAAGTAATCATGCGAAGGGCGAACCAAGCGCACCAAGGTTAGCTAGACCTTAATACACTGATTCTGAAACGTATTAGTGTACATGTCCACTAATACATATGTCATGAACAAGCTCGATAAAGAATGAGCTTGTAAAACTAGGCTATAGAATAGCAGCATAAGTCAAGTACAGCAAATTTAAGTACGCTAGATGATGATGAAAGGAGGTACCAAATATTCAAGTTCACAAAACAAAATAAAATAGCAACCATAATAATAACAGACTCTACAATCTCTACAGTCATTAATTATAACAACATTCTAGGTTATAAATTATTAGCAAGCTCAAATTAATTACTAGGTTAAGGCTAGGTCACGAATCAACATGCAAAAACTAAGCAAATCTAAAAGCAGAAAACTATAAAAACTTACGCGCATTAGCTACTCCATTATTCTGTGCGTCCTCCAAAGTCATAGCAAAAGCTTGTCCGCGTCCTTGCGGTGGATTCCTCTGCTGTGGCTGTTGGGCTCGCTGGAAGAGTGCTGCCTGTGGAGCCAAGGGTGGCCTTGGTTGATACCCTCCTGGCGCTGGGAGAGCTTGTCTGTTTAATATTGGTGCTCTCTCTCGATGATGAGGACAATCCTTGGCTAAGTGTTGGTTGGTTCCGCAGATCAAGCATAATCCTAACTTGCGTCTACAGTCCCTCTCAGTATGGCCTACCTTGTGACAGTATTGACATGTGGGTGATATCTGCTGAGAGGCTCTGGGTGGCTGGTGTATGTGAGGTCTCTTTGCAGCTTCTTCTTGTGGTACTTTGGCTGATGTGGAAGACCGTTTCAGACTGGTCTCTCTCCTAGTGACGCGTTCCATGCGTCGGGCTGCTGCAAGGACGTCTGAGTAGGATGTAGGTGCAACGGATCCAATTAGTTTCTGTAGCTCCAAGTTTAGTCCGTCGAAGAACTTCTCAGCCTTTTCTTCTTCTGTCGGGATCAAGGTAGGGGCGAAGCGACTTAGACGAATGAATTCTGCGTTATACTCTTCCACGGTCATGCTGCCCTGGATGAGGCGGTTGAACTTGTCCCTGAGCTCTGACCGTGCAACTGCCGGGATGTACATCTCTTGGAAGAGTCTGGAGAACTCTTCCCATGTGACTCTGTCCTGTCCAAGTCTCCTTTCTTCTCCTAACCACCAGTGGTGCGCATTATCAGTTAACTGCATTCTGACTGCAGTCATCCACTTCTCTCTTGGAAGTTCAGCGGCTTCCAACTGTTGCTGAATGTTGGTGAGCCACTCATGAACTTCCGTTGGCCCTTCTTTACCAGAAAATGTGCGAGGCTTGAGATGACGGAAGTCGGTGATAGATCCTGTCAATGTTCGCCTCGCTGCTGGATTAGCCTGCTCCAATGCGGATACCAGGCTGGTCCTCAGATACTCGGCCTCCTACCGATGGGCCTCTTGCTGAATCTGTTGCTGTGCTTGCATCATAGCATACATCATCTGGAACATTTGTTGCCCGTCCATGGCTTGTCCTGGCGGGAATACTGGCATCTGGGGAGTGAACTGAGGTGGTGGTGGAATGTCATCTCTCCGGAACCTTGGATTAGGCTGTCCGGTTTGATCATTCTGCGATGCTTGTCCACCATCCCCTGGTGTCACTTCGTCTCCATAAGTAACCACAGCGTCGTGTGGTGTATCCAAAGGGATACCATCTCTGTTCCCGGAATCCATTGCTCTGAAATCAAAAGATAAACTATGAGAACGCTCAGAGGAATCAATACAGGATGCAGTTCAAGTAACAAATTTCGAGTTCGATATAGAGTTCAACAATTGGTTAAATGATGGATGAGATCCTATAATTTATACTATCCTTAGGGCAGGCTGGTCCGGTCCCTAAGTTGAAACCGAACATTTAGTCGTAGACCTGCATGGGCCACCACAAAAACCATGTCACGCCCCAGTCCCAAAATACCGTGGGACCAGACACGTGGCAATGGCCAGCAGTACGCTCCGATGGACCAACTCAATATAATGGATCCATCAGGGCATACTTAAGCTGTAAAACAAGTCTACGACAATCATGGCACAACTAATCTCATCCACACAAGATATAAAATATGATCCACAGAATAAATAAGGAATGTAAATCATCAGCCAGTCTCACAAAGTACTTCGGGGAACAACCCGATAAATATCTAGTACAATGGTTCAACAAACCAGAAAGTAAATGACTGAAATAAACAATAAAAGCTGAGCATGAACATGGATGCTCAAGAGAAGTCTTCAGCTAAGACCTCGTCCTCGGATGGTGGTACAGCTCCTGGATCAGCTCCTGCTCCGGTCCCGTAAACCTCGGGATAAACCTCGTCTGCAAAATCTGGGGACAAAATCCGGATCCAGGTCCTCAGGGGACATAGCAAGGTACAAGAAAGCTCATGCCAATAAATAAATAAACAGTGCAGCAAATAAATAACTAAATGAAACAATGGGGTAAATATGTAACCATCTAAGTGAAATGCAAGTGAGAGCAGCACGAATACTCAGGCTGAGACCACTACAAGCTCTGTGTCTGGGAGCCAGTAGCAGCAATAACTATGTGTTTACTATGTGTTTACTATGTTTTATATATATATAATCAGCCTGTAGCCTGTGTGTCTCTTCCCACCCAATGTAACCACGCATATCATGTCCATAACGTCTCATGTCCATGTCAAGCGCGATCATAGCTAAATGCAACAAGTCATAATGTATATAGAATATAAAATCTATGTCAAGTCCTGTATCCTATACAGAATCACCACGAATATCTCGGAAAAATCCTGTCTCATAAATAGTGTCAAGTGTCCTGGGTCATATGGTACTTGATAAGACAAGTACGAGAATATAAAGTGTCACGGATGTCCATCTCTAGATGACCGTACCCAACACTGCGTACAGTGTCGGCACCCGACTGATAATCGGACGCTAAGTACGTCACACGGCCCTAGGTTGAGCATGCACAGTAATATATATATAACAAGGAAAATAAATAACTAAGCTGCAGAGTTTGGCAAGGTACACTTGCCTGATGTTTGAATATCAACTGTCGTCCTGGTATCGGTGGATCCGGTAGGTACTACTCCGAAAGCTGTAATAAATATCACCAACAGTCTCAGAAGATGTCAAACTGCTAGAAATGCCTGTCCTTACGTCCAATTTGGACACAGGAGCAAAAAGGTCATTTTCGGGCCAAAGCGGGTCCACATGTGGGCCACTTCGCACCGAAAAGCGTGCCGAGGGTAACAGTCTCTAAATGGGACAAACTATGGGTCAAACAACTCTAAATGTCAATACGATCCCAACGGTATGTCCAAATTTGGATTCCGATGAGCCGAACGTAATTTGGTCCAAAAAGTCAACTGTGGGGCCCGCTAATTGGCGATCTGGTCAACCGTCTCAGAAATGCGTGAAAATTGGGTCACAGGACCAGCGTGTTACCACGAGTCCAGTGGCGCAAGTTTCGTCGCAATCTGACAAGCGTGCACAAAATACTCGCGAGTTCCACAAAAGTGGCGACACGGAATTTGTTCGCGGATACGGCCTGATTCCGGCGCGCACAAGCGTCCAAATCAGTCCCCACGAATTTTCACGTGTCCGCTTATGCTGTGTGCACCATTCGGTACACTTGGCACAAGGCGGGGCGGTCCCGTTTGGCGGGGCGCGCTCCGATCTCCCACTTTTAGAAAACCGGAAAAAGTGGGTGCGCGCAGTTTTGTGACGACTACAATTTGGTCCACAGCAACTAATAGCACAAAGTTATAATACAGAAAATAAACTAGGTCATGTAATCTACAGGTATCAAAAAGAATCGTCGAATTCGGATCTCTGTGGTGGGAGATACGAACTCGACAATACGGGTGGTCATCGCAAGTTTCTGCGATTGCAGAATTTTGTCTGCTCGCGCTGACTTGGGCGCTATTTTTCACCTAGGGACACACGTTTTCCGAGGTTGACTATAAAACAAATATTTGAGAGGGTTGAGGGAAGATCATACCTATGAAAACGGATCTGCGTTTGGTCGAGCGAGTCAACGGGAAATTACGCCGGAGCGAAGGTGCCTCGAGTGGGAGACTGCAGTTCGCGATGTCGGCGTCGACGGGATGTTTGGATGGCTTGGGGAGGCTTCTCTGGCTGCGGTGACGGCTCTAGATGGGAAGGGGAAGTCTGGAGTTTTAGGTTAGGGTTTTGGGGAGCTAATCATATATATATATATGTAATATATTAGGTGAAGGGATGGGTTTAGTCGCGGGTTTGAAGTAAAGGGTCGGTCAATGCATATTGAGTCTGCAAAGGATTCCTAAGGACTTAAGCATTGGAACTTAAGTATTGGTAGAACTATTGTATTATTATAAGTATTATTATTATTATATTATTCTATTAACCTATTTAATTCTTTCTTTCTCTTTCTTTCTTTTTTTCTTTCTTTGAATAAAATATACATATATATTTGTATATATATATATATATATATATATATTCACACATAAGAAAATTTATATAATGGGGTATTGTACATTGTTAGGCTAACAACTGCTCAAGGGGTCTCCTACATGGAATAAATTCCAAAAAATTCCTGAAGGTCCCACAAGTCATCTAAGGGCCCGAACACCTAACATAAAAATTATAAAAAATCTATTTCTCCCATTTGGACCTAATTACTACAATTTAATTAATAATTAATAATAAAAGGGTATTTACGATTTCTAGGAAGGGGGTTTTACAGTATGAAAGGTATCTCAATACCTTGAGATATCAAGGTATTGAAGGTAACTTGAGATACTCAAGGTATTGGGTATCGGGACGAGGTATTGGGCGTTTGCCTAGGAATGAGGTTAGAGTTGGTTATATATATATATATATATATACGTGTTAGTATATGCATTAGTGGGTATAGGCGGGGTATATAGCGTAGGTTGAGATATCGGATACCGAGGGTATCCCGGTATCTCAAGGAGGCGAGTTTGAGGGTTTACTAGCTTAATGAGCTAGTTTTGACCTAGAATTTTTGGGGTACCCTAGTTTGACCTAGAGATGACCGTAATTGTCCCACTTGACCGCAAAGTCAACTTTGACCTAGTTTCGGCCTAGAGTTGACTTTTTGGACCCCGAGTTGACTTTTTGACCCCGATTTTACCGATTTGATCCACTTGACCTAGAATAACCATAGAAGTTTGTTTTTAGTTATTTTATATCTGTTTAACTCTTTAGAACCCTGTTTAATCTTGTTTTTCATAATAGGTCTTTGCGACGCCAATCCAGATCTCGATCCTCACCAGTTGCTCAGGATGTCAGGCGAGTACTTACCTCTGATTGTTTCCATTTCTTGATAGCGTATATATTACCTGTTCTAGAACTGTAATACTTGATTCTGACACATTGTTTCACGAGCTGGTACTAGTTGGACCCCGTCATAAGATATTATCCTCCTTACCGTATTCATCGGGTACTCTATCATATGTATTTCATCATGTGCTTCGGGTATTGATTCTCATGTGCTATCATGTGCTTCGTATGCTCTCGCCTTCATGTGCACGATTTATTTATCATGTACGTAGCGTGTCGTGGTTGGATCCAAGAGTATTAGTGGGGGAGGGGAGTAGAAGTTGGTTATGTGATCAAATCCAAACAGTATTCATGTGTATGTCGGTTACGCAACTCACGCATAACGGAGTTATCGTAGATTAAATCATGTACAACCTAAGCCGATCATATAACGAACTTGTGCTCAAGGCACTTAGCTAGTATTCCTATTTTCTCACATGCAGTTACTTCTCTACTACTTGTATTGTTCCCCAGTTTTACATTGTAGTTACTTTATCAGTTCTACCATATTTACTTTCCTGTGCATCTTGTATTCTTTTCTATTGCTAGTTATATATACCTTACCATGTATTTGGAGTTGCTTTCAGAGTTATGTACTTTGCTCCAATCCTGATTGGATATATTTTTTAGAGGATCCTGAGGACTTTTTCCCGACTTACTACGTGCCAGGTGTCGACGATTGTTGCGACCCTGAGATAGAGGAGGAGCCCGTCCCAGCTGAGGAGATGCTGCTAGCGTCCTAGTATAGCTAGGCGGGTTTCACTGGGTTTGTTCTCAGTTTGTTTGGATGACTGTATTATTATTTTGCTGCTGTGAAATATTGTAGACTCTTAGAGTTGGACTTTATATTTTGGATATTGCACTTGCTTTGTTTGGTTCTTTGTTTCTTTTGTTGATATCTTATCATGCTTTACTCTTCCCCTAGTTATTGTGATTGAGTTTATATTTATATCATATTGTTGCCCTCCTTTTGGAGAGGTTATCTTGACAGGTTATTGTGAGATATAGATAGTTGTGACCTAGAACGGACCTAGACAACGTTCTACCGTCGATTCTGTGGCGTAGGCTGGACGTACCCACGACTCATGCCTGATTTTTTGGGTGCGGATCGTGACACATTTTTGGTGGTGGCCCACGCAGGTCTAGTTTCTAGGTCTACCTGCGATAGGATATAGGCTGAGAGAGAGAGTGCCCAATCACAACTAGGACCCTTCCTGATTTCTTTTGCTATCTTTAATTTTTTTGAAATTATTTTCTTTTGAAATATTACTGTTCTTCCTTGATGATATAGCATCTTGCACCGTATTGACTTCTTTTGATCTGTGTTCAGGATGCCTCCGAACACACGGTCCCACCGTATCGTTCCAGCAGCTGCCACCGAGAGGTCTGCTACCTCTCGTCCTGCTCGACTTCAGGCAGCTGCTACCGCTCCACTAACCACTCCTACGGTTGAGGGAGCATCTGCTTCTCTCGGAGATTCTCCTCCACCTGTCGATCCGAGAGCTACCCCTGTTGTTCCGGTGGTACCTCCTCCACCACCTCCTGCACCGGTAGACGCCGCCCAGTTGTTCGCGTTCTTCAGGGAGATGATGGACACGCAGCACCGCAAGGCAGACGTGATAAGGTTGGACATTGAGAATGCTCACCAGGTGGCCATGACGACAGTAGAAAGAGTGGCTCAGATCCAACCACAGGCAGACCAGGCACAACATCCGAGGCCAGGCAACATTATTGACTTCCAGAGGATGCGACCCAAGGAATTCCGGGGTACAAAGGGGATCCTGTACGCGGATGACTGGATCGAGCACATTGAGGAGGTCTTCAGGCTGGCACTGATCCCAGCCAGCATGAAGATAAAGGTAGCGGACAACCAGATGTTCGATCTTGCCCTTACTTGGTACCGTACTGACATGAGGATAGCGGTACCGGGACTGACTTGGGAGGCTTTCAAGAGGCTTTTCAAGGAGAAGTTCTTTTCGGATGTGGCTCTCAGTGCTTTGGAGAGCCAGTTTGAGACACTCGTCCAGGGGAGCATGCTGGTGGACGAGTATGCAGCAGAGTTCTGCCGTCTGGGCAGATTTGTAGAGGGCTTGAGCGAGGCAGCGAAGGAGCGAAAGTTCCGCAACGGTTTGGTCATGGCGGTCAAGTCCTTGACTAGGAGTGACTGCGAGGCGACCTTCGAGCAGATTGTGAGTGATGCTCAGAGGGCTGAGGATAACTTGGAGCTGAAGACCAAGCGGAGTAGAGATGCTTCCGGAGCAGGCAGCAGTGCGGGCCCAGCCAAGAGGCCGTTCCAGCAGACTCAGTACTACCAGGGTCATGGTCGTGCGCCTTTCCGGCAGGCGCCCCAGCAGCAGAGACATGGACAGCAGCAGGGTCCGAGGCAGCCCATCACTTGCCCTTTTTGTAGGAAGCCGGGGCACGGATGGGACATTTGCAGAAAGAGGCTGGGCAGATGCTTGTTATGTGGTGCGGCAGATCACCAGTTGAGGGATTGCCCTTCAACACTCGCTCGTATAGCTAAGGGCGGAGGAGCCGCTCAGAGGGGACCAGCCAGAACACCTGCAGTACAGTAGAGAGGACAGCCTTTGCAGACTCAGCAGCAGATGTTTGCCCAGCACCAGCAGTAGCACCGAGGAGGACAACAAGGGCGAGCTTTTTCCCTTATCGTAGAGGAGCCCGAGCCCATTGGTGATGTGATCTCAAGTTCTTTTCTTCTTGATTCCATTCCAGCACTTGCTTTATTTGATTTCGGTACTTCCCATAGCTTTGTGTCTGTATCTTTTGCTTTTAGATACCATCTTGTTGCTGAACCTTTAGCTAGACTCTGCAAGATCACGATCGACTTACTACGGGCCATAGTTATGTACTTCGCTCCAATCCTGATTGAATATATTTTTCAGAGGATCCTGAGGACTTTTGCCCGACTTACTATGGGCCAGGTGTCGACGATTGTTGCGACCCTGAGATAGAGGAGGAGCCCGTCCCAGCTGAGGAGACGCCGCTAGCGCCCTAGTATAGCTAGGTGGGTTTCACTAGGTTTGTTCCCAGTTGGTTTGGATGACTGTATTATTATTTTGCTGCTGTGAGATGTTGTAGACTCTTAGACTTGTACTGTATATTTTGGATATTGTACTTGCTCTCTTTGGTTCTTTATTTCTTTTGTTGATATCTTATCGTGCTTCACTCTTCCCCTAGTTATTGTGATTGAGTTTATGTTTATATCATATTGTTGTCCTTCTTTTGGAGAGGTTATCTTGACAGGTTATTGTGAGATATAGATAGTTGTGAACTAGAACGGACCTAGACAGCGTTCTACCGCCGATTCTGCGTCGTAGGCTGGACGTACCCACGACTCATGTCCGATTTTTTAGGTGCGGGTCGTGACAAATGTTCTCCACTCAATGGGCTTCGGAAGTACCTTTTCTTGTGCTGCCCACCAATCTCGGGCAAGATATGTTAATTGTAGCTTTACGACTGCTACCTTCTCATCATCTGGGGTCTTGGTTGCATCCATAATAGCCCTAAAGTTATGGAGCCAAGAATCTGCTGAAACTGCATCTTCCATGCCAAGGAACTTGGTTGGACGCATGCGATTAAAATTGGTCGTCACGTTATGAGTATAACGTCTACTGTTGTCGAGCGCTACTCTAACTTTCTGGCAAAGTATAGTGTTTGTCTGTTCTTGTCCTTGCTGAAATTGCTGGCAGAGTTGGACCACTTGTTGCTGAAGCTGGAGTTATTGTTGCTGTACCATCATCATAGCTTGGATCATCTCTAATATGGCCTGCGGGCCTGCCTGTCCTGGTTGTACTGGAATAACTGGTGGTATTGTCTGGGCTGGTTGGGCTGGCTGGGCTGTGATGAATGACAGAGCGGGTTGAACTGGCTGTTCCGGCAAGACTGGTGGAGCTAATTGTGCCGGTCGAACATGCGTAACTTGTGGAGATTGTCACGACCCGTACCCAGATAATTCGGGCACCGGTTCGCGATTACGTCCAGCCTACGCCGCAGTGTCGGCGGTAGTACGCTGTCTAGATCATACTCACAGGTAATTTAAAATCTAGCTCATTCACAAGAATAAATAGGCAAGGATAATAACAGGAAATAGGAATGCTAAGATCTCATAAGACAAATTTTGTGACATCCAAATCCACAGTTTAATACAGAACCAGAAGATAAATCGGGGACAAACCCGAGTACTATGCTGAAAGAAAAATACTAGCTAACTGGCTAACTCCTCCTCAAAAGTAGTCTCCTGAGTAGGAACAGGCTCCTCAATAGTACCATCTGCTACGTCATATGGGCCATAAAAGGTGGGGGCATAGTCCTCATCATCGCCTAAATGTCAACGGATCCAGTCAGGAAAGGAGCAAAGTACCAATACACAACAAGCTTAAACTAAATAATTATGACAAGTAGTAAAAACTGACTAAGTATCACGATAAAATTTTATACATAATAAGTAGTAAAATTAACTAAGGGTTAATTGCTATAAATCAGGGATATGAGTAAAACAGGAAGATAATGAGACAAGAAAATGGAACTGCAACAAGACAAAGAAACTATGTGTGTGAAATTATGTATTTAGAATACATAGTTGGCATGTAGGGGGTTATAAGGCTAATAAGGCACGTCATAGACGGCTAGCAGTCAAGAACAATCGAGTATAAGGTTGATGGTACAGTCGCGTACTCAACAGCTAGCAGTCAGGACATGAGGGAAAGGGTAAACTACATGCCTCCTAGTATTCTCCCTCCCGACACGAAAATCGAGACATGAAATCCAAAATTCTAACACTAAGTGTAATAATCCAATGGTGCTAGTAGAGCAAGGAACTAATTATAAAGAATAAACTTGAAGTGCAGGTACTTGCCTGATGTTTGGATTCCAACTACGGTTCTGTCCTCGGAAAATTTTCAGATATGCCTCCGGATGCTGAAATAACCATTACCATCATGCTCAGAAGATATCAAATAGTTAGAAATGCCAGTCCTTGAGTCCAATTTGGACACAAGGGCAAAAATGACAATTTCAGGTCAAAACGGGGTCCACATGTGGGCCCGCTTTGCACCGAAAATGTGTCAGGGTCAAAGGTCTCCAAATTTATCTAACTTAGTGTCAACAGGTCAGGAATGAT
Source organism: Iris macrosiphon (assembly GCA_036927795.1). Lineage (NCBI taxonomy): Eukaryota > Viridiplantae > Streptophyta > Magnoliopsida > Asparagales > Iridaceae > Iris > Iris macrosiphon. The sequence goes on from JAYESA010000001.1 coordinate 182,611,067, forward strand.
GATACGAACCCAACGGAACTTCAAGAATTGGATTCCGATGAGCCGATCACAAAATCGCCCGTCAAGTGGAGCCTGTGGGGCCCACGACACGCGATTTTGTCAACGTTCTCAGAATCGAACCAAACTTGGGTCACAGGACCAGCGTATCGCTACGAGTCCGATGGCGCAAGTTTCGTTTCAATCCGACGTGTGTACACAAAGTTAGGGCACGATTCAGAAAAGTCGGATACGGGACGTTGTCCGCGGATATGCACTGATTCCGGTGTGCACGCACATCCGAATCAGCTTTTGTGAAATCCCGCACGTCCGTATCAACGACGCGCACGTATCTGCGAAGACCGTGCGCGACCAAGTCGTCCCGTTTGGCGGAACGTACTCAGTTCCGGGGTGAATCAGGGCATTATTTTTCCTGTTTTTGGATCCCGGTTCGCGATCGCCACAGGACGCGATGCCCCGAGCGGGTTGTACGGGCACCGAGAGGGTCACGTAGGGTTCGCGACGCAACTGACAGAATCGAAAACGGGTAAACGAGCAGGGAGATACGCATACCTGAACATGGTTCAAAAAACCCAAAAAATTCGTGTCCGACACACGTGTCCGCGTCCTAGGGTTAGGGTTTGGGGGTTCTCAGGCGGTCGGAGGCGGGCGGCACTGCGGTGGGAGACGCCGGCAGGAGGAGGCTGGGCGCGAAGGCGGCTGGGCGGAGCGGGTGACGGCGGCGCAGCGGTCGGCCGGAGGGGCTGTGGGCCTGCTGGGGGAGGAGGAAGAGAGGGGAGCTGCGGCGGCGGCGCGTCGTCGGCGAGGTGGCGCAGAACGCGGCGGGTGGCGGCCGAAGTCGGGCGGAGCACAGCGGGGAGGGGTGACCGGAGAGGGCTGGGGAGAGGGTTTATATAGGCGGGCGCGGCGTCGGGGGGCCGAGGGAGGCGGCCAGGTGGCGTCGTGGCCGCGGGGCGCGGGGCGTGGGCCGGACGGAGTGGCGGGCGGCGCAGCCGGCGGAAGCGGAGGCCGAGCGGGGGACTCGGTCAGGGGAGAGGGGAGAGGAGCGGGTCGCGAGTGCGGGTCGGGTTCGGTTGGGCGGACCCGACCCGACCCGATAGCCCAATGGGCTTGGGTTTGGGCCTGTTGGGCCAGGGTTTGGGTTTTATTAAAAATAAATAAATAAATCAATAAATAATTAATTAAATAATAATAGTTTTTAGGTGTTTTAAAATAGGTCCGGGGCCCAACAAATTCTAGAAAATTACCCTAAGTCCAGTTTTTTATTTTACACCAAAAAATATTATTTTCATAATATTTTCATAATATTTATTATTATTTAAAAATTATTTAATAATTAAAATCCTGAATTTTAATTACGGAAAAATCCCAGAAAAATTCCAAAAAATTGTGAAAAATCCAAATTTAAAATTCTTGAAAAATTAGGGGGTTTACAGAGATGGCTGATAAAGAGCTACTGACGCTTGTCATTGGTTCAATGGCAAAATCTGGCCTACTAATGTATCTGCTGGAGTTATCGGTGCAACGAAACCCTCGAAAGGAGGAGCATATGAGGTGTCCCTGAAGGATAATGACACAAGGATATCAATAATGGGACGAGAATGGAACAATCATGTCAAGCAAGTTTGAAGTCCAAGGAAGCGAAATGTGCATGTTGCAAGTGGAGTTCAATCGAAGACTAATAAGGGATTGAGATTCTAACAAGACGAGTCCCCCCTCCCAAGTCTGAAAAACAGACCTGCATGGGCTACCAAGAAAATCTTATCACGTCCCGCTCCCAGAATACTGAGTAAATACGGGGACTAACATGACCAACCACACCTTGCAGAATACCGAAGTAAGTCGTAGTGTGTTAAGGTTGTCTAGAAGACAGATGAGTGAACTCTACCATGCTATGACGTCAGTCCTAAGGCCGACAAATCCTATAATCTCAATCCAGCAATGCAAGTACAAGATTATATCATATATGAAAGTAAAAAAGGTATCCCAAATTATATGTCACATATGATCATGAAGCTAGTGAATACAAAATGCTGCACTAGCAGAGTATAAATATACATGATCAAATAAACCAGTCATGGTCTAATATATACATCATGTTTACCGTAGTCTCAAAAATATAAGGAGCTAACTCTGCCCCTTGCTAAACACTACAAAATGAATTAATCAAGACGAGGGGTGGAAGAAGGAAACCAACTCGCGAGCTTCGGCCACAGTCCTACGAGTGCGAGCCATCTTGCTGGAAGTGCGGTGGATCCTGGTTCTCTTCGGGGTAACCTGGCCATGCAAAGCCAGTAGGGTCAGAATCCCAAGCAACAAGTACCACAAAGGACTCGAGGTGATATACCAACACATCACAACATAAGCAGAAAGAGACATATAAGAAATAAATGCTGATCGATACTTGTACGGTACCTACTTGTCTCAAGAATAATACTGAAAGAACTGATAATAAGTGTAAAAAAAATGAAAGTAAGGCGACGAACGACAATAGAGCATATGAACTACTCTGGATCGGGACCACAACCCTTAAACCAAATAAGGACCAGGGTTGGAGACATTCACCCGAGCAGAACTTAGCACCCTAACCATGCGTCGGAAGAAAATGAAACTAGATGAGCGAGGTATAATGAAAGCAACATCATTCATCGTACGACCAAACAACTTTACGGCTTGCTACGATTAACTAGCTAGGGTTGTCACAGACATTAATTACTAAGTACATGTTCTAAGAATATTGCTACCACCGGCACTGTAGTTAACCCGGAATGGCCAATGGTACGCTTGTCTAGTAAACTTAAATGCACATTCAACCATACCATAACATAACTTGTTACTTATCATATACAGTTAACTCGGATGGCCAAGGATACGCTTGTGTAGTAAACTTAAATACACATTCAACATCATTCATTTTGTGCTTGGTCGGTCCGGTCCGGCCCACTTAACATGTTCTTATCCATTATTTTGGACTCTTTTTAGGACCTTAGGTTGTGACTTGGTCCTCTTGATTGGTTTTACGAAAATAAATATGAGGAATTAAGGAAGATGGTACTGTAAATTTATGAAATTCTATTGTAATTAATTTTTTTTGCTGGTTTATATATCCACTGCAAACATCCAGAAAGATCGATGTACACGTCATACATATTCTGGATTGCCCATGCTGTCGAGAAACAGTAACCCTTGTTTTCCAAAACCAGACAGGCAAGCCCATAGGAAGGAATTAACCTGCAGGGGGTTATTAATATCTATTTCATCCTTATCCCCTTCCTCCCTCCCATGGAATAATAATAATAATAATAATAATAATATAGTATATATGTATAAGTAAACCCAGCAACCCTTCTCGTTCACCAAGCTAGCTAGCTAAATTAAGAAATGGCAATAAGAAGAGTTATTCCACGCTTTTACCAGCCACTAATTAGACTGGATCAAGGAATAGGTAGAAGAGGAGGAGCCTATCGATACTTCAGCGATGACAAGGGAAGGATCTTTCGTGAGGAGGAGAGAGCCAAAGAGACTGTTTATATTCAGGTCCATGCCACCTGCATCATGATTCTTTTGTTAAGTAGATCAGTGTTAGTTTTAATAAATAAATCGTTATATTTTATGTGAAATTTTCTGTAGAAAATGGAGAGGGAGAGGTTGGAGAAGCTGAGGAGGAAGATGGAGAAAGAGAAGGCTGAAGTTGACAAGGCAGCTGCAACAGGAAAGCAGGTGACAAGTACAACCATTTAATACAACCCTATTTTTCTTCTTAATTATTGCTTAATATCTTTAAGCACAATTAATTGGTATTTGGTATAAATAAATAAAAAGCCAAGTAAAAAACGTACTCAATCTGATGTAAGACCCTCCTCTGTTTGCCAATCAGCTATTAGCCTACTTACAAGGTTAATCTTGGAGCCGGAACCATGTAGCAAATGGCGGAGCCACCCCCAATTTTTTCTTCATATATATATATATATATATATATATATATATATATATATATATATATAAAAGGTTTGAAAATGGTTTAAAATTGAGACCGTATGCAAGAGCGGATCCAAAAACTTTTAACTTGGATGGACTACTATAAACTTTGGTGGACTACTGGTGGATTAATCTATATAAAAATAATTAAAAAAAAATTTTAAAAATCAAAAAATAATTTACTTGGAATTTTTATTTTTATTTTTGGGGTGGGCAGCCCACCCCAAGCAACCCTTGGATCCGTCCTTGGCCTTATGTAATTCCTTCACTAACTATTTTTTTAAAAATAACTAATTATTTAACTACCTAATATTATTTATTTACAACTAATTATTTAACTGTCTAATATTATTTATTTACAACTAAACAATTCTGACTCAAATAGTTAATGTGGAAGGTATTTTTTTTGATTGTTTGAGTTCGATTTCTAGTAACGATATTATTTATAATAATTTCATACTAATTTTTTTTTCCAACAAATCTTTTTACATACGTACGATATTATTTATAATAATTTTATACTAATTTTTTTTTTCCAACAAATCTTTTTACATACGTGCATGTTAATATATATATATATATATATATATATATATATATATATATATCCGCATCAAGAGTCTCGCTTATAAAGTCTCCAAAAAGTTCTGTCATTTCTAGTCCATGCGGCCCGATGCGCATGCGATCCTGTGCACATACGTGCGGCCAGGTGCGCATGCAGTCCGGTGCCCATGCGACCTTGTGCGCATGCGGCCAGGAGCCCATGCAGCCAGGGGCCTTGTGGCCTGGAGCTATGTGGCCAGGCGTTATGCGGCCAGCAAGTTAGCTTGAGCGAGTCAAGTGTGGAGGGGACATGGACTGCTGTTGTCGGCTTGGTGCGGCGCTGTCTGCTCTATGCAGTACAGCGCGCATGCGGCTCGTGGCTCTCTGTGCCATGCGTCTGTAGCTTTCGGCGCTGTCTGCTCTGTGCAATATAGCGACGCATGCGGCTTATGCGGTTTGAATTTTTTTCTCATGTCGCATGAGCTGAAGGCTCTATTCTTTCATTTGGAGTGTTGGAAAAATTGAGAGAAAAATCGAGGGCACCAGTAGGTCCTGCGGCAGTATTTAGCATCCTTCCAAAGAAATCTTTCGAGTGATTCGAAAGTGGCCAAGAGCGTTCCAGAAGTTTTCGTGTGAACTTGCTGGATCTTGGGGGCAGACCGTTGTATAGCGCAAATCTTGTCTTGAGCTCTGGTGGTTTTGATCACCCAGCAGGAGTCCCTTTTTTGTAATTCTGTTCTTGTTTTCGTTCTTTTCGGTGTAGCGTCTGCGAACGTAAAGAGAAACGGTTTTCGGATTCTTGTTGTATTTACATTTTTTTTGGGTTGTCAGTTTATAATATGTTCTTTGTTTAGTGCTTCTGTGGGGTTGTCACTGTAGAGGAACTCTTGTGTGAATCTCAGTGCACAAACTTCTCTTCTGGAGTTTGTAGAGAGGAAATCTTGTGTGAGTCTCTATTTTGTGGCTACCTCTTCTTCTTTGATTGACTTCTGGACTAACAATCTCAAGGCAAGATCCTAGTTAGAATGAACATGTCACGCCCCAGTCCCAAAATATCGAGGGACTGGACACGTGGCAATGGCCAGCAGCACGCACCGATGGTCAACCCAATTTAATGGAACCATCAGGGAGCACTTAAGCTGTAAAGAAGGTCTACTACAACAAGTCACACTAATCTCATCCATAAAAGATAAATAAATAAACTGTATAATGAAATGGAAATAAGTAGCAACAAATCTCAACAAGTCGGTCGGAGAAACAATCCGACATATGTCTGAATACTCTGGCTCAGTAGGAGGCTAGGAACAAAAGAGATAAACATAAAGTAAATACTGAGTACGGGATCAGGTACTCAGGAGAAGTCTTCGGCAGTCACCTCGTCTTCAGGGTTCAGTTCTGCTCCAGTATCAAGTCCAGCAATAGCTTCAGCTCCTGTCCCGTAGATCTCGGGGTACTGCTCCTCAGCTAAACCTGGGGACATAATCCGTTCCAGGTCCTCAGGGGACATAGCAAGGTACAGAAAATACAAGCCAAATAAATAAGCAGTGTAGCAATAAGTAAATAATGGGGTAAACTATGTAACCAGCTAAGTGATATGCAATATGAGAGCAGCACTAGAACTCAGGCTGAGACCGCTACAAGCTCTGTGTCAGGGAGCCGGTAGCAGTAATAACAGGTAAAGGGTCTAGCTCTGCTGGAGAGTCTACAACCTCACAATAGTAGTGGATATATATATATATGAAACAGCCTGTAGCCTGTGTGTCTCCACCTAATGTAATCACGCATATCATGACCATAATGTCTCATGTCCATGTCAACGGGATTATAGCTAATGCAACAAGTCATATTGTCTATAATTAAAATATCTCAGTCAAGTCCTGTATCTTATACAGAATCACCACGAATATCTCGGAAAGATCCTCTCATGAATAGTGTCAAGTGTCCTGGGTTATGATGTACTTGATAAGACAAGTACGAGAAAGTAAAAGGGTCCGAAATGTCCATCTCTAGGTGGCGTACCCAACACCGCGTACGGGGTTGGCACCCGACTGATAATCGGACGCTAAGTACGTCACACGGTCCTAGGTTAAGCATGTTCAACAGTTATAAATAAAACAAGGAAATATGCAACAAGACTGTAAAGTTGGCAAGGTATACTTGCCCTCTGATGTATAACTAAGCCAAGGAATATTTAGCAAAGACTGCAAGTTTTGGCGAGGTACACTTGCCTGATGTTTGGATTCCACTACGGTTCTGTTCTCGGGAAATTTCCAGAGATGTCTCTGAATGCTGAAATAAATATTACCATCATGCTCAGAAGGTGTCAATTAGCTAAAAACGCCTGTCCTTGAGTCTGATTTGGAGTCAAGGGCTAAAACGGCAATTTCGGGTCAAAACGGGGTCCACCGGTGGGCCCGCTTTGCACCGAAAAACGTGTCAGGGTCAACTGTCTCCAAATTCACCAAACTTAGTGTCAACAGGTCAGGAACGCTGATACGAACCCAACAGAACTTTCAGAATTGAATTCCGATGAGCCGATCACAAAATCGTCCGTCGAGTGGGGCCTGTGGGGCCCGCGACACGCGATTTCGTCAACGTTCTCAGAATCGAACCAAACTTGGGTCACAGGACCAGCGTATCGCTACGAGTCCGATGGCGCAAGTTTCGTTTCGATCCAACGTGTGTGCACGAAGTTAGGGTGAAATGCAGAAAAGTCGGATACGGGGCGATATCCGCGGATACGCGTTGATTCCGGTGTGCACGCACACCCGAATCAGCTTCCGCGAAATCCCACACGTCCGTATCGACGTCGCGCACGTATCTGTGAAGACCGCACGCGACCAAGTAGTCCCGTTTGGCGGGGCGTACTCAGTTCCGGGGTGAAAACATGGTCTGGTTTTTCCTGTTTTTGGATCGCGGTGTGCGATCACCACAGGACGCGATGTCCCGAGCGGTTTTTTCGGGCACCGAGAGGGTCATACAGGCTACGCGTTGCAATTTACGGAATTGAATTCGGAGATACGGGGTGCGAGATACGAGTACCTGAACTGGCCCTTCGAAACTGGGGTTTTTCGTGTCCGACTCGTGTCCTGGACACTGTGTCCACTGCTAGGGCTAGGGTTTGGGGTCTGTCGGAGTTGTGGCCGGCCGGTGGCGGGTTGGGCGGCGCTGGCGGCGGAGGGAGCAGGGGACGACGTCGCCGGGGGCTCGGGATGCGGGCGGCGCCGGCAGAGGGTCGCCGGAGGCGGCTCGGGCAGCGGTGGAGAAGGAGGAAGGAGGAGGAGAAAGGGGGAGGCTGGTTGTGGGCTCGGGGTGGCTCACGGCGGGAGGAGGTCGGCGCAGGAGGCGGTGGTTTTTGGAGGAGGGTGGCGAGGTCTCGGGGGTCGTCGGAGGCTTTCGGCAGCGGGGATGGGGAGGCGGAAGAGGGAGGAAGGGGAGAGATTTATAGGGGAGAGGGAGGCCGAGGTGGCGGAGATGGGGAGGAGGCGCTGGAGGGTGGTGGACGGCGGGTTCCGGGCGGTGCTGGAGGTCGGGTCGAGGTGAGGGCCGCCGGAGATCGGGGTTAGGGTTAGGGGAAGTGAGGCGGAGGAGGAGGAGGAGGGAGGAATTTTATAGGGGCTCTGGGCGGACGGTCGTGGCCGGGTGAGGCGGGGCTGAGGGGGACGTGGCCAGCTCCGGCGGAGGCGGCGAGGGATCCGGGCGTCGCCGGAGGAATCGGGCGCCCGGACGAACGTGGGGAAGGGGAAAGGGGACCTGGTCGGGTCGGTGCGGGTTCCGGGTTGGGCGGACCCGCCCGACCCGCTAGGGGTGGCTGGGCTGGGCTGCTGGGCTTCGACCCACTGGGCCGGGCCGGGCCTAAACTAAATAATAATAATAATAATAATAATAATAATAATTAATAAAAACCATTAATTAATTAATAATTAGCTTAAATAGTTTTTAGGCATTTAAAAATAGGTCTGAGGCCCAATAAAATCCAGAAAAATTACCCTAAGTCCAGTTTTCTATTTTACACCACAAAATCATATTTTTATTACATTTTAATATTAGTTATTAGCAATTAAAAATTACATAGTCCTCTGTTAATTTCTGAAAAATTGCAGAAAATTCCCAAAAATTGATTTTAAATAACTGAAAATTTTAGGGTGATTACAACATCCGCTCAAACCTTCTCCATACTAGCTTTCACAAGCTTGATAAGTTTGATGGCAATCACTACAACATTTGGAAGAGAAAAATCTCCTTCAATCTTTGTCTTGTCAAAGTTGTTTGTGTTGGTTGATCCTGAACCTACCATTCCCGAAGATGGAGGAGAGTTTGCAGTTGGTGTGGCGCAAGACGCGCACTCCAAATGGAAAGAAGACAACGACCTCTGCAGGTGGTTGATTATCAATGCTATGGACGACTCGATGGCAGAGTCCTACAACAAGAAGGAGAAGACAAGAGATGTCTGGGAATCTCTTGAGAAGTACTATAAATGTCTAAAATTCATCTCGTCGAGAAGTTCTTTACTTTGCAATTTGAGGACGAGAAGGTGATGTTACCAAAAGTTAAGGAACTTCTGAAGATGCAGCAGGAACTGGAGGAAGAGGGCATGAAGCAGGAAGTCAAATTTATGGTGGGGGCTATCGTCACCAAACTTCCTCCAATTTGGATCAGGTTCAAGACTGTCATGTTCCGTAAAAAGATGGAGATCCAGCTCGAAGATCTTCTTCACTGGATTCACATTGAAGATGAAGCCAGGGGGCAACTGCAGTTGGACTCCTTGTCCAAGCAGTTGGCTAAGACCAACATGGTACATGCTAGTGACTCTAAAGGGAAGCATAAATTTTTCTACAAGAAGAAGAATGACTTCAACCAACTAAAGGTGCAGTCCGGTCAATTCAAGCCAAAGCTGAAGACTGATGTGACGTACTACAACTGCGACAAGAAGGGTCACTACAAGAGCGATTGCAGGTCAAAGCCTAAACCGAAAGAACAAGGTGAGCTTAAACCTAGCTAGTTGCTATGATTACGCAGGTTGAGTCACATGGCGTAGACACTGACTGGTGGGTGGACACTGGTGCATCTTGCCACGTGTGCTCTAAGAAGGAGCTGTTTGCCAAGTATGAGCCTACCTCTGAGAAAGTCACGATGGCGGATAAGTCTCAAGTTGTAGTACTGAGGATCGGGACGGTAGTACTGAAGATGACTTCTGGAAAGTCACTTACACTGGAGAGTGTGAAGCACGTACCAATGATCAAGAATCTGGTTTCTGGGAGTATGTTGTGCAAGGCGGGCCTGAGGATGTATATCAATGCCGGTCAGATGATGATGTCCTACAAGGGAACATACTTCGAAAAAAATTTGTGTACCGAAGGGATGTTTAAACTGCAGCTTGTAGCTCCTTCTGTTTATATCAATGCAGTCTCTACTTCTGGTTATTCTCTTGAGTTGTGGCATAATAGATGTCACGTCCCAGTCCCAAAATACGTAGGACTAGGAATACGTAAGATGCCAGTTACGCATTTGACCAGATTCTGGTCCGACTCGAATATGTATAAGCTGTATTATAATGGTCACTATCTGTATAATCAAGTAAATATAAATATCTATGCCTCAATCCACAATGAACAGAATACACAAGAATGAGCTACATGTGCTAAAGTCGGCCACCCAGTAACACACAAACTCGAATAGACTCGAGAAAAATATGAGTCTATAAAACTAGGCTACATCAGCAGATGAATAAACCATATGAATAAATAACCATTACTTCGGTGGAAATGATATAAATACCTGGTACCAATGCCTGCAAAGCAAGCAACTCCAAAGGCTCCGTAACCGTCTATGCTGCAAAAACTGGCAGGGGACAAGGTCCTCAGAGGGACGTAACAAGGTACAAGAAACAGCATGTCAAAAGTAAAATAGTATAATGCCACAGGGTAAACTACTGTGACCAACTATGTGATATGCAAATGAGAGTATGGTATCGTATCCCGGGCTGGTACTCACGAAAGATCCCAATGGACACTTTCGTAATCTAATAGTACACTCAAGGCTCCGTGTGGGAGAACCAGGAGGAAGATGTATATATAAAGTACTTACGAAAGATCCCAATCGACACTTCCGTATGTTAATAGTACACTCAAATAGTAATAGTAAAATATGCCCAGAGCACGATGAAGACTCTCCCCACCCAATGTAACCTCACGTCTCAATCAAGACACGCAAGATCATGACCTCTAACTATCAGCACAAGTCATAGTCAATATGTATAACTATCCGTATCACTATAGCATGCATCATGTAGTCCTATCCAGAGTCCAAGTACCACGATCAAGTCGAGAAAGACTCTGCCACACGAATATCGTGTCAAGTGTCATACGGTCGAATGTGCAAATAACATATGCACAAAACATGGGTTCGGAAGAATGACTCTCTAACTACGACACACGACTCCGTAGAGGATGTCGGTACCCGAATCTTGTCTGGACACAAAGTATCGTATAACGGTCCTAGGCTTACAAGTACAATAACCAAGCCACACAATTATAATATCTAATGCATAATATCAAATAAATAATGTATAACTGTAAACATCTTGGCAAGGTACACTTGTCTGGTTCTGCAGTCAGTGGTGGTAAAGATGATCCCGCGTCTACTCATTCAGGATTCAATTGACCTATCAATCAATTAAATACTTAAGGGTCCAATCATAAATTCTTGTAACTATAACTTAATTCTATAATTTCTTCGATACCATGCAAAACCAAGCCCGTTATTATTTCTAACAACTTTGCTTACTTTTACAGGGTATCGGGACCTAGTTTCTTGGTTTTTGACTTCCAAAATTTAAATTTAAGTCCCCAATTAAATGACATGAACATAAATCATAATAAATTATATAATCTTGATTTAAATATAATTTATATTCATTTTAACAATTAATTTTCAGATTTGACAAAATAACACATTTCAAGATTATGGCTACTTTAGGTTAGACTAGTTTTGTTCGAAACATGTTCGAGACATTTCTAGTCCATTAGTATGATTTATATCTATTAAAAATTATTTTATATCCTATTATATGCTGTTCTAATATCAGAAATTAATCACCTATTTATTTTATCCAAAATTTTTCTATTTACTAGCAAAACAATGTCATATAATTACCTGAAAACCTAGGCTAATGACCCTTAGTTATAGGTTCATATTTGACATTATAATATCAGGGAATTAATTTAAAAATACTTATTTTTCAGGAATTAAAAACCAATTAATTCAGTTTTTTATAAGCAATAAGATTTTCTCCATTAATCGTATCACCAATCTTAAACTACCGACCAAGCAATCATCACCAAACTTTCACGAAAAATCTATATTTCTTAATATGAGAAAAAGATGGCAAAATAGGGGTTCTAATTCAGTAAATTAACTTAACCTAAAAGCATCATGTCATGGGATTTGAGGAAGAAGGATTTAAGGTTTACCGAAACCGTCATGGGATTTGAGGAAGAAGGATTTAAGGTTTACCGAAATCGTTGGAGGATTTGAAGATGTTTTTTCTTGTCCAAGAATTACTCCTCCTTGCTTGTGCTCGACTTGCTACTTCTTTGTGATGGGTTGTTGATGAAGAAAAGAGTTCTCGATATAATTATGGAGAAGATGGGGTTCTTCTTAAAGGTTTAATGACGTTTGGATGGAGATATGGTGGAAGGATGATGAAAATTGGAGCTTTTGGAAGAGTGGAAGAGATTTTTGGTGAAAGAGATGTTGTGAGGGTGAGAGGCAAGGGGGGATATTTCACGTGTGGAGGAGAGAGAAGGGGCGGCCAACTACGAGGGAGGGGTTTTGATATGGTTAGGGTTAGGGTTTGTTGATGAGTTGATATATAGGGCCTTTTTAAATAGATTTAAATAAAGGAGGGGGGTTATCCTATTGCTAGAGGGGTTCGGCCAAGGGGGGTGCTGCTCTTGGCCGAAAGTAGGAGGGTGGGGTTGGTTGTTATGGTTAGGATTGGATAAGGTTTGGTTGGTTAGGGAAGTGGTTAGGTAGTTATTTGCCAATTCCTGTGTAAGGTTGGCTTCAGCGTCTTAAAGAGTTCTCGGACAGAATGAATGTCCGGCTGCGCTGCAGGAAGCACGTGTAGTTCAGCACTACAAGTTACTTGTATTACATGCTACAGTTGTGTGACACCACGATGAGGTAAAAGATGTAAAGTCTCGGCTGCGAGCCATGTCAAAGCGACAGTAGCACCGCAAATAGGGATGTAGCATAATGCTAAAAAGATAGAGAGTTGTAGCACAACACTACTAAGAGGCCGGCGACCTTATGCTACAGTAGGTGACACCACATGAGGTAGTTAACCTCGGCTGTGAGCCATGTCTCACTTCGGCGTAGCACCGCACGGAAGCACAAGATTTCATGTTGGGATGTAGTACATCACTACTAAGAGGCTAGTGACCTCATGCTACTGTGGGTGACACCATATGAGGTAGTTAACCTTGGCTACGAGCCATGTCATAGCGGCGTAGCACCGCACGGAAGCGCAATGCTTTATGCTGGAAAATATTACTCTCTTAAAAAGGAACTCACCTAAGTGTATGGACAGAGATACATGCCGTCTCTTGACGGTAAACTTGTAGAGACCCAAGATACATACACCGAAACCAGGTCAGCACATGGCCTTTATTGTGCGACCAGAGGCACATCTGATGTCATTGTGCGAGTGGGAAGAACAACAGCTATGGTTCAGAATTCAAGGCAAAGTCAATTCTTGTATCGTACTGTTATTTGACCCATGCGGGAAGATTCAAGTCTTGGGCGACATCTATCCTAATACATGATGGATAGCCACTGTGAGGAACCCTCGACTATATATTGTGATATATCTGGGGATTGCTGGTATTTTTTATTTTGCTTTGGGAGTTTTAGTCCCACATTGGAAAACCACCAATATGTATATCTTAATATATAGCTTTGCTTAGTATTTGTATATGCACATGGGGTAGTGGACCATGTGGGTTGACTTTCCTAGAGGGATTAAGTGTGAACTCCATTATTACAATCTTTATTTTGTCACACCACCTTTGGAAAATTTTTCTTAGGAGCCAAGTCCTAAAGGGGCTTAACGACTCGGGCTCAAGGTCAGAAATTGGCACTTTGTTGGCGCACTTTGCACTTAGCACGTCAGCATCGTCCCATGGCGCTCGTACGCTATTTTTATGTTCGAGTTACATGCACGATTGCTTGCTTGGGCGCATTTTTCGTGGAGCCATGCGTTTAGGTGCCCATGCGGCCAGGAGCCTATGCGGCCAGGTGCGTATGCGGTCCGATGCCCATGCGGCCAGGAGAGCATGCGGCTAGGGGCCATGCGGTTAGGGACGTATGTGGCCCGGTGCGCATGCGGCTAGGAGCCTTGCGGCCAGGAGCTATGCGGCTAGCAAGTTAGCTTGAGCGAGTCAAGTATGGAGGGGACATGGACTGCTGTTGGCGGTTCGGTGCAGCGCTGTCTGCTCTGTGCAGTACAGCGCAGTCGGCGTAGGCGGTGCGTGGCACAGACTGAAGTCCTCTTTAAATAGATGCTCTCCTCTTTCATTTAGAGTGTTGAAAAAATTAAGAGAAAAATCGAGAGCACCAGCAGAACCTGCGAAGGAATCTTTCGAGTGATCCGAAGGTGACCAAGAGCGGTCCAGAAGTTCTTGTGTGAATTTGCTGGATCATGGGGGCAGATCGTTATATAGTGCGAATCTTGCCTTGAGCTCTAGTGGTTTTGATCACCCCAGCAGGAGTTTTCTTCTTTGTATTTCTGTTCTTGTTTCCGTTCTTCTCGGTGTAGCGTCTACGAACGTAAAGAGAAGAACGGTTTTATGATTCTTGTTGTATTTGTATTTTTTTTGTTGTTGTCAATTTGTAACCTGTTTTTTGTTTAGTGGTTCTGTGGGGTTGTGTCACTGTAGAGGAACTCTTGTGTGAATTTCAGTGCGCCAATTTCTCTTCTGGAGTTTGTAGAGACGAATACTTTGTGGCTACATTTTCTTCTTTGATCTGACTTCGGGACTAACACGATCCAACGGTCGGAAACGACGGGACTCCCGATTATATATATATATATATATATATATATATATATATATATATATATATATATATCGATTTATTCTTTTGCAACTCAATCTACATCTAGGCCATTCTATACCCACTCCAGCCCAACCAAGTTCGAATTTCTGGTTCCATGTAGCTGGGTGGGCTCGTCTCCATCCCAAAAAATTTCTTATGCTTCCTGAATTTTTGGTTTAGTTGTTGCTTCTAGGTTCCTTCAAAATTTCATACTTGTGTTGAAGCCTTTTAAGTTAATCTGAGGGGTGAACCCTGCCCAAGGTCAGGGGGGAGGTCCAAAAGCTACATAGGCACAAAAATACTGGGCCCATAACCTACAGGACAAAGATCGAAAACTGACTTCGATAGCACTGTCATTTTTTTACCGAATCGATAAGTCACTACTGGATGTGATGTCGTACAAGTCTAATTTTTACTTGTATAAGATGTGTTCGTGTGTATTTTAAAATATCATTGTTTACTAATTCTCTTTTATAGCAAATTTAAGCAAAAAAATTGAATAATAATATGACAATAGTTATTTATAATAATTTATAATAGATATATGGGCTCTCAAATAGCTGGGCCAAACTCGTTTTATATATCATATCTTTCTACTAGAAATAAAATGTAGACACTTTCGACGGAAGTGGTCTTCAAAATATGACTTAGGGTTTCAAAAATAAGGAGAAATTTTTTGCGCGATCCTTCAATGCCTTTGCAAGTCTTCATGGTTCCAAGCACCTGTGGAGATGGATAATTACATTGTTATGCAATGGCAACGGCTAGTTAATCCAACTTTACTAAAATGTTCTATCTAAAATAAAAATACTATTTCCCGTGGTTCATCCATGGTTCAAAACAGTTTGTGATCTAGTAATCGTTAGAGACAACTGAGATCTTGGGGAACAATTTTTTTATTAGTTTCTTAATTTTAGTTCTTTATATTTACCACAATACATACTTTGCATATATTGGTCAAGTGAATGGGCCTGTGGGCTGGCCCGGCCCGGCTCGACTTAGACCGTATCATGGGCTGTTCAGTCTAGAGATTAGGATTTTAGTCCGACTAGGACCGGCCTGCTTCTCTAGGCCGGGTTGGGTCCGGCATGGCACGACACAGACCCACCCTGCCCGGCATAGACCCAGCTAATTTTTGGATCGGCCAATTTTCATGCTCAGAGTTTGAAACATGAGCTCCTACTCTGTAACAATAGCTATTATGTAATTTTCAATTTTTCTGATCCATAACATCTGCAAAATGAACTGACCATGTTTACTATTTTGTTGACAGCAAGAAACTTGAAGCTGGAGGGTTAGCGTCTTCGCAGTACTGTGTCGCGTTGAGACATCAATGACGAAGGCGAATAAAATGTGTACAGAACATAACACTTTGGAGTGTATCCAGAGTAGTCGAGTGTTTGTATATATAGGTTACCATAACTTGTCTGTATGTATCTATACTTCTATGCCCGTAACTTTCTAATACAATAAAATCGTCTTGCTGCCGCCGCCGCCGCTGCTGCTGGTGGTGGTGTAATTTAAGTAACTTTTACTCTGGTCTTCTCTACTTTCTATAGATATTTTTGGCACGAGATGGCTTCCAAGTTACCATAATACTGTTTTCTGGAGAAGCAAACTCACAAAAACATTATGATTTTGGAGCCGGTCAGTTTTAATGGGCACAAAATTATAAAAGATACTTGCAAGTTTGTGGCAGTTATTTTGTAAGACAAAAATATATTTGGGTTTTGTTAAATTAATGCATTGATGCATGTTGGTACTTTTATCTACAAACTTACCATTGTACCTTTAGGCACGCTTGTCATTGTACATTTGGTGTTCCCAAGATATTAGTTTTTCTATGTAATTATGTTGTAATAATAATAATAATAATAATAATAATAATAATAATAATAATAATAATAATAATGCTGTATATATAATAATAATAACGTTAAATTAGTTATGTATTAAATGAGTTGGACTTAATTGATGGAATTAAATCCGAGGCAATTAGTCTTCTTAATAATAATATATTTTAATATATAAATAGACAACTAAAAATAATTAATAAGTTTTGAATTTTTTATATATTAATAATGTAGATGAATCATATTTAATCCATACAAATTCTTACTACACAGGTTGGTGGAGGGGTCTGAACAGAAGAAAAGCAACTCGAAGAATATTTCATCACAAAACTACCCTTAAGGTGCCCCCAACCATTCTAAATTTCATGAAATTAAGTAAGCTACCAAAAGATACTATATATGTATTGGGACACGATGACACATATAAGGCACCTGTTTTGGCATGTCCTAGTTATTTTGGGGTGTCCGGAATGTGTCCAATATGTGATGAGTGTTCGTGTTTCTAATTATGTCGGCAATCTTTTATTTTGGTACCTGTTGGCAATATTGAAAGAAAGAACTTCCGGTTATTGTAAAAGATCTAATGGAGTAACGTCCTTCTGAAGCATATCTTTAGCAGATGATACATATACTCTAGCTAACTGATGACCCAAATGTAATGTGGTGGCATTTCTATCTAAGGAATATCAAGTATAAGAGCATAATTTTTGTTAAAGTTTCTGTCACGCTGCACCAAAATTTTGGAGTGACGGTGAGGGATATGGGTTGTATTATATATATATATATATATATATATATATATATATATATATATATATATATATATGTGTGTGTGTGTGTGTGTGTGTGTGTGTTTCATTCAACTCGTTGGCCCATTTTATGGGTTGAGAACTGGTTTATGTAGCGGTATACTTATAATGTAAAATTTGCTTAAATGCGTGCTAGAGTGCTGAAGTTTTAGTTCCTTTAGTAACATGTAATAGTTCTTACCACTTTACCAAAACTCTATAGATTGTTTGTGAGCAATGAAGGTTATATATGCATATTATTTAACAATTTGATATGATACAACGGTACTCCTCCTGCGATAGTAACACTTCAAATCGCAGGAACTTGTCGAAGCAATGGAGATAGTCTCTCTCTCTCTCTCTCTCTCCCTTAGAATGAATGCTAGATGTATGAATGAGTGAATTGATTGGATCGATATGACTCTTTTATAAATGATGAAAAGACTCAAATATTAATGGACACAATGTTCGGAAGAGACACACCTCTTCTAATAGACACAACCAATGAAAATTAAAAATATTCATTCAATTATTTCTAACATGATCAACTAACAACCAACTTTACATTTTCTAATTAAGTAATTCATATTGCTCTGACCCCATGTTAGAGAGCCAAGTGCCATTTACTAGAGAATATTGTATTAGGTGCTAAATGGGATAGTCATGAGGGTTTTTTTGGTTTGATAGAAGAGAAGAGAAGAGAAGAGAAAAGGAAAAGTTAACAGGATCAGGATCATATGTAGGAAGAGAATTATGTCCCTACAGGATCCTTTGTTTTGTTCCCTTTGTTTCAACTATGCACAACTTTCATCCTTAAAATTGTTTTAATCAGGTCATGAAGAATTAATCTAACTATGAAAGCTCGACTCATGTTCAAAGTAAACACTGGTTGTTGGCTTTTTGCACATCTGACTGACATTTGACATAACTAATTTAACGTTATATAACTATACATCCATGGTGGTTTAATCTCTGTGTTTGGTACCTTTCCTTCTTGCTGTCTTGCCCTCTTTGCTATGCTTATTTACACTAACATCTTCTATATTTTATGTTTATTATACGGATCTTTCTTATTCTAAAAATAATTACAAGGACCTCTTCTTTACTTTATGTTTTATTTTCAAAATAATGGTGGTTAGTGTTAAAACGTTTTATATAAAATATAGAAAAGATCTGTGTAATTATTTTTAAAATTAGAATATGTGTGATAAGGTTAACACTTTTCACTCGTTCATTAGGATCCAAGTCACTGATAACTTTACTTGTTTTGAACTTCAACTCAGGATTTGAGTGTTAAATGGACATGTGTGATCATCTTTGTGAGCATTTCAATGAGTTATATCATTTCTTTAGTAAGATATTTGGATTTATGTGGATAGGAACAGTAATTCATCTCTACCTTTTTCCCATTCTTCATCAGAAGTGTTTATCGTCTAAAACCTTTTACCTCAACTTTTTTTTTTTTCTAACTCGGTGGAAAGCCATACTTCCACTATAATTAGTTCTTCTCGATTTTGGAGGAGAGTAGAGTCATATTCTACTATCTTGTTCTTTATGTTTGAATTCCAGCCCTTAGTTCTTTAGGGGTGTTTCTTTCATTTTCACCTGGTCCAATATAATAACAATACCTTGTCAAGTTAACAATTCCTTTTTCTTATAATCTTGCTTCTTTCAACTCATATACAACATTTTCTTTATCAGAATCCTTGCATTATTATTTTGCAGTCTTATACATGCTTCATCAGGACACTTTTACAATCTCCTTAACCAACAAAACCAAGTCCAGAAATATGACCTATCCCTTTTATGTTAAAACTTTGTTCTAGTTAATTCGGAATTTGACTCACTGAATGTACCCTAAGATAAGAAGTGAAGTTTGATTTATCTCAACACCTAACCTTTGTGTAATGATTAACGGGATAATACCCTTGTAAAAAAGAGAGAGCATCTAATACATTAATCTATGTTGCACTGGTGTGGATACGACACGGCACAATATGTGTTGGCGTTTTCCACTTTGCTTTGAAAAATTTAGTTCCACATTGGAAAACCACCAATGTGTATATCTCAATATATGTCTTTGCTTAGTATTGGTATATGCACATGGGATGGTGGTCCACTTGGGTTGATTTTTCTAGAGGGATTAAGTATGAACCCCATTATGACAATCTTTATTTTGTCACCACATTTGAGAAGTTTTTCTTAGGAGCGACTCGGATTCGGACTCAAGGGCGCAAAGTGGCGCTTTGTTGGCGCACTTTACACTTAGCACGTCAGCATCATCGCATGGCGCTCGTGCGCTCATTTTATACGCGAGTTGCAATCACGATTGCTTGCTCGGGCGCATGCTTCGTGGCACTATGCGACTGAGGGTGTCTGTGCACAGTGGTTGCTGCTTTCGGCGCTTGGCGGCGTTTGACGGCACTGTCCTGTGCAGCATGACCGGCGGTGGCGAAGACGCATGCGGCTACGGTTACGCATACGACCTGGTGTCGTATAGCGCATATTTGGCCTTGAGCTTTCTCAGGCCGCATATGTGCTGTTTTTCTCTATATATATCAGAGCTTCTCTTTCTTTATGATAGAAAGAAAAACCGAGAGCACCAGAGCAATATGTGGCCGTAGTGAGCACCCTTCCACAAACTGTTTCTCGAGTGATCCGAAGGTGACCAAGAGCGTTTTAGAAGTTCTCGTGTGAACTTGCTAGATCCTGAGAGCAGTTCGTCGTATACCGCGAATCTTTCCTTGATCTCCAATATTTTTGATCACCCCAACAAGAATTTTCCTTTTTTGTATTTTTTTTCTTGTTCCTGTTTCTTCTCGTTGTAGCGTCTGCGAACGTAAAGAGACGAACAGTTTTCTGTTTCTTATTGTATTTGCATTTTTTTTGGGTCGTCAATTTGTAACATATTCATGATTTAGTGCTTCTGTGGAGTTGTGTGTCACTGTAGAGAAACTCTTGTGTGGATCTCAGTGTACCAACTTTTGTAGAGACGAACTCTTGTGTGTCTTTACTTTGTGGACCTCTTGTACTTTAATTTGGCTTCGGAACTAACAATCTCAAGGCAAGATCCGAGTTAGAATGGACAACCGCTCAAACCTTCTCGATACTAGCTTTCACAATTTTGAGAAGTTTGATGGCGAACATTACAACATTTGGAAGAGGAATATCTCCTTGAATCTTTAACTTGTCGATGTTGCTTATGTGTTGGTTGATCTTGAACCTACCATTTTTGAAGATGGAGGAGATATTTTCGTTGGCATGGCGCAGGATGCGCACTCCAAGTGGAAGAAAGACAACGACCTATGCAGGTTATTGATTCTCAATGCTATGGACGACTCGATGGCGGAGTCCTACAACAAGAAGGAGAAGGCAAGAGATGTCTGGAAATATCTTGAGAAGCACTACAAAACTGACAAGAAAATATCTAAAATCAATCTCGTTGAGAAATTCTCCACTCTACAATTTAAGAACGAGAATGTAATGTTACCACAAGTCAAGAAACTTCTAAAGATACAGCAGAAATTGGAGAAAGAGGACATGAAGCAGGAAGACAAGTTCATGGTGGGGGCTGTCGTCACCAAGCTTCCTCTAGGTTGGATCAAGTTCAAGACTGACATGTACAGTAAGAAGATGGAGATCCATCTCGAAGAAATGATCGTCCGACGGGAGCGCTGACGCGGTGATTCACACCCGGCAGGGACGGCCAATTCCTACGGGAGATCGGGGCGTGACACAAACGACGCAAGTGCAATGACCCGACCTGCTTTTCTCAGCGAGAAGACTCGTTTGAGGCAAAGAATTTCCAGACTTGGCCCTTTAGGAGTTCAGACTTAGAATTTTAAAGGCTCGCTCGGAGTATCGCTCGACCGAGGCGAATCATCGTTAAGGTGGGTGGCTACGATGAACTTGTATTTTCTTAGCCAGCACACTTAAAATGTAGATGATACATGCTAGTCGCTAGGTGAATATCCCTTGTATGCTAATAAAGAATACAATGCACATAGCTAAGGGAATAATCCTAACTTGTATTGCTTGTCTTAGAACATGAAAATGTAAATTGGAATTATAACTTGGACCCTCGCATGCTACATTTGCCTTATGCAAGTAGACCCCGCTATCCCTCGAGTAGATCGTTGTATACTCTCCGTAGTGCACTGCTTCACTTGTTTATACTGCACGCCCATAGACTATGTTGCTCGATATGTCTCTTTACGGTTTTACTCATCGCTTTACACCTTAGACCTATGCCAATGTAAATGCTTATGTTCAATATAAATGCATGCTTTCCTCCTTAGTTTATAGTTTGTACTCGTTGCCTCGTTTCAATGCTTGTCACATAATTTATTCCACAATCAAGTAACACTATCCGTATCGTGCATGTATCTAGTTAGCTGGAAGACTATCTAATAGTTGTTTCATGCAAGTATGAACCTGAAAGTATCCGGGACCGTTAGGTCGCCAAGGCATTCCGAACCAGGTGATTGCACCATGTCAAGTTTAACTCTGAAAGAGAATCATGTCAATATCACAGTTCGTGGAGCATAGTCATTATGAACAAGAATCAAGAATTAACATGACATGTCATAAATACCGTGAACTTGAGACCCAAGACTTGCATGTCGCGGACAACTTGTGCACAAGGTATTCAATATGTTCCTGCGAACGGTCTCCGGGGCACTGGGGCCGATCCGATCCGGATGGGACATCTGTTAGTCTGCCTGTTTCGGGCATGATAGCGTGTAGCGCCTTGTGAACCTTCCTTCACGCCATTCTCGCTCTTAGACTAAGTAGTCGCATGTTTCGGGAAGGATGGATGTGATGTCTTGTTCCTTGAGTCATATATCATTCTCGTTCTTGACTCCACCCGTCCTTTATGGCTATGCCACCGACTCATGTTCATATAGATAAGTCATCATCGCTTAGCGGCAATCCACGTGGGAGTCAATGCATTGCATTGCATCCAATAATATGAAATACCTAAACGATCATGGGTATAAGATACTTGTACATAATCGAACACTTGAACATCTTCTACAAACACCTGATAATCCGTGTAACTCGTGCACCCGAAACATAACCTCACTCACGATACTTGTGTTTGCATATACTATTGCCCCTGGATTTTATTATATAGGCTCGTACTTGATTTAACTTGATTTTCCTTGGACATAGAAGAACGAATGGTAAGTTGGTAAGTCTCGCTGTGTTCCTATATATCGCACGGTGCACTGTCACACGAGTTAGGCTATTCATTATGCCATGAAACTGATCATAAGGAAAGACTAGAAAGATAACTTAATAGATGGTGCACGAAACCTATATAACGTGTTTGGATTTGTCGAACGGGTGAGAAGCCTCCCCACCAGTGCATTCATGTACTGATAACCCACCAGATTGTTTGTAGGGTGCGGGATAACCTCGTTCGGTGCAGATGCCCCCTTCGTGTGTGCTAAGGCGTGGAGTTCATTCTGGAGCCTATGAGCGTTGCGTCCGGAACTGAAGCACATATACAAGATATAATGTTGGAACATCGCCTATGTATCATTCCACAAATGTATCTACTTGGCACACTTTTACTGTTTTGAGAGAGATTGCTTGAGCGACTTGTAATCTCGGTCTAGCGCCGCTTGTAACACGTGTTCAATATCAATAAAGATCTTGTTTTATTTCTATACTTGTGTTATTCAATGCTTCCGCTATTGACGACTGTGAACTTGTTACCAATTGCCTGTGCATTTCTTATTCTGCTACACTCGGTGTGCGACTCTGTGGCTTAGACATTCTACCACCTGTTCGGATCATGGCCTTGCACGGGCGCGGCTTACGCTAGTGCGGCATCACGTCCAGATGGAAAAAGATCATCCCGCGGCAGCGCTGACACGCTGATTCGCGCCTAGCGGGGACGGACGATTACCTGCGGAAGATCGGGGCGTGACACATAGCAGATCCGTTCACTAAAAGCCTAAAGAGCCAGCTAGTTGAAGACACATCAGGTAAAATTGGCTTGAAGAACCTCTGATATTGTATCTTTATAATCCTACCATTAAGTTTTATGCTATTAGTTCAAAGAGAAATCTACTAGGCATCTGGCTTTTGGTTCAAGGAAGAATCATTGACTGGAAAAATGCCAGGTACAGTAGATAGTCTTTCGGGACAGGATGTGATATGTATCCAGAACCACTGTGGTCTACTACTTGTTTTTTATATTTATATATAAATTGTACAAATCTTGTGTAAGGGTGGTTTCGATGCCTTAATGAGTTCTCGGGCAGTCGGGCAGAGTGAATGTCCGACGTGCGTTGTAGGAAGCACGAGTAGCTCAGCAATACAAGGGACTTGTATCCTATGCTACATTAGCATGACACCATAATGAGTTAAAAGATGTAAAGCCTCGGCTTCGGGCCATGTCACAGCGGCAGTGGCAACGTACATGGACATGTAGCCAAATACTGAAAAGATAGAGAGTTGTAGCACATCACTACTAAGAGTTCGGTGACCTCATGCTACAGTGGATGACACCACATGAGATAGTTAACCTCGACTGCGAGCTATGTCACAGCGGCGTAGCCCCGCACGGAAGCGCAAGACTTCATGCTGGGATATAGTACATCACTACTAAGAGGCTAAGCGACCTCATGCTACAGTGAGTGACACCACTTGTGGTAGTTAACCTCGGCTGCGAGCCATGTCACAGCGGCGTAGCACCTCACGGAAGTGCAAGGCTTCATGCTGAAAAATATTATACTCTATTAAAAGAACTCACTAAGTGTATGGATTGGTTTACTCATTAGAGTTATATATTTAAGTTTAGAAAATACACACACACACACATATATATATATATATATGTGTGTGTGTGTGTGTGTGTGTGTGTGTGTGTGTGTGTGTGTAGGAGTTGATGTGCGAAGGGAGGGGATTAGTAGCAGTAGAAGAGGAAGAGAGGAGAGTTGAGGGCAGCAGTAGCATTTACCAGCAGCAACTAGTAGCAGTAGAAGAGGGGGGGGGGGGAGGATAAGTATGTGTTTATGTATATTAGTTAAGTTAGATATTAGTTTGATGATAGTTAATATCTAATTAGGGTGTTGTTAGTGGATTGTTAGTGTGAAACACCAATTTCTAATAAACCGTATTAGTTATTTTTTTAATTTTTAATTTATTTTTAATTGTGTGCTAAATAGAGGAAATAGATTTTTATTTATTTTTATCCGAAGTGTTTGTGCATCTAGGAAACTTTTGGAGCCTTTATAAAATTTTCCTAATTTATTCCATGTAGGAGACCCTTTGGGTAGTTGCTAGCTTAATGGTGTGCACACATATAATTTTTCTAGAATTTTATAGGTATATATATATATATATATATATATATATATATATATATATATATATATATATATTAGTTATTTAGATAAAGAAAAAAAAAGAAATAGAAAAAGATAGTGGGTTTGGATCCTTAATGGATCCAAACCCAAACCCATTTTTCCAAACCAAAACCATGACTTAGAAAACAGCAACAGTAGCAAACAAGGAAAGAAGTAAGAAGGAAAGAAAGAAACTAAGAACGAAAAAAATAAGGAAAGAAAGTAAGAAAGGAAGAAAGAAGAAAAACAGCGGCAGCTGCAGTGGTATTTAATACCACTGCACACCCCCCCTTCCGCGTATACGCCCCCCCCGACTCTCTCTCTATATATATATAAACTTATTCACCCAAAGCCCTAACCCTAATCCTCCCTCTCCACCTCGACGCCGCCGCCGCGCCACCGGAGCTCACTCTCTCCACCTCGACGCCGCCGCCGCGCCACCGGAGCTCACTGCCGACTACCTCAGGCCCGCCGCCATGCGCCGGAGCCGACCGCACACCGCGACGCCACGCGCGCGAGACAGAAACTGATGAACAGCGTACCTGTGTTCATATCCCGTTTTCCGTCTCCTCGCTCGATCAAACTCGACCCCGTCTTCACCGGTATGATCCTCACCTATCCCCCTTCCATATTTGTATGTTAGTTTATCTCGAACAGCGTGCCAACCTAGGTAAAACTTGACATCAAGTCGAGAAGAAATGACCACTTTCTAAATTCCAGAAATTATGTTGCAACCATCCCTCTTCTCGGATTCGTATCTCCCACCACAGAGATCCGAATTCGATTTTTCTTGTTGGATGCAAAGACCACCTAACCTCGTTTATTTTCTGTTAAATACAATATTTTATTTGTTGCTGTATGTTAAAATAAATCAGGTAGAAATATCAGAAAACTTACTTTTTCCAAAATTCCAAAAATTGTGAAACAGAGCGCTCCTCGCCAAACGGGACCGCCCCGCTGTATACCAAGTGTACCAAAAATTGCGCGCATTGTACTTGGACGTGTGAGAATTCGCGGAAACTGATTTGGACGCGTGTGCGCGTCGGAATCAGCATGTATCCGCAGAAAATTCCCAATGTCGCGACTTTTACAAAAGTCGTGCGTATTTTGTGCACGCTCGTCAGAATGCAACGAAACTTGCGCCACTGGACTCGTGGTATCGCGTCGGTCCTGTGATCCAATTTTACACAATTCTGAGACAGTTGACCATGTCGTCAATTGGCGGGCCCCATAGTTGACTTTTTGGGCAAAATTGTGTTCGGCTCATCGAAATCCACATCTGGACATACCGTTGAGTTCGTACTGACATTTAGAGTTTGTTTGACCTATAATTTGTCCCTTTTAGAGATCTTTACCATTGGTACGCTTTTCGGTACAAGGTGGCCCACATGTGGACCCCACTTTGACCCAAAATTACCGTTTTGCCCCTGTGTCCAAATTGGACGAAAGGGTAGTATTTTTTTTTAGCTATTTTGCTTATTCTGAAAATGTTGGTGATATTTATTTCAGCATCCGGAGACGTTCATTCTGAGGTCATAGTTTCTAAGTTTTTGCATTTGACATCTGGACGTTACATTTTGCAGCTCTCTTGCCAGGCAAGTATACCTTGCCTTGTTGTACTGTTTAAATTATGTATTATTATTTGCATGTTTATATTATATAACTGTGCGCGTCTGAGAGAGACTTGGGTGCAGTCAACGAAGGCGTTGACGTTAGGACTTGTGTCTGACCTAGTGTCTAGTTGACCCACCTAAAGTTGTGGAGTTATTGGTATGACTCTCCAGGCCTTGACACATATCATTACACGTCACAGAGTGAGTTCATATAGGGACGCGTGCCTCATGCGTGACTGGCCATCAGTGTGAGCAACACGTGTAACGGTATTTAGCTTAGTTGTTTATTCTATATAGACTTGCATCATAGTACGAGATGTCCACGTCGTGTTCACGACTTGTATATCTACATTGGGCGGGGAGGACGACTAGTAGGCGTATGGGACACCCACCTCCTTTATACTGATACCGCACTCGATGGAGTGATACAGACATATATATATATTGCAGATACCACGTTCCTTAGAGTGTTGGGCGTCACTTGTTATTTTGAAGATACCACACTCTAAAGAACGTTGGACGTTATACTATTTCAGATACCATGTGTCACGCCCCGATCCCGTGGAATCGTTAGTCGTCCCCCGGGCGTGACCGCCGTGCGGGCCTAGGTTGCGCTCCGCACAAGGCTAAGTATTTTATTTTGCATAGCGAGCACATATTCAGAGTACGCAGATAATTGAAACACATATTGAAACATAGAAAAGTTCTCTTTTATTGATAATATGAACATCTATTACAAACTCCTTGAACTGAGTCGTAAGGATTGCCTCTATGGGCTTACAAAAGTGTTGACACAAAATGAGATAGCAGTCTTGTACATTACATCCTTTACTAAACTCAAAATATAAGACCATGTGTCGGAACGACTGCTTTGCCACGAAGTTGCATGGTTGCTTGGTGGCTAGCTTCTAACTTCAAAATGCTTCTTCTTCTTCAAAATGCTTCTTCTTCTTCAAAATGCTTCAAAGGTTGGCACGGTCGAGGCGTGCCTACAGCTGGATTGGATTGGGGGTTTGTCTCCTGCTCCTCGCTCGGCTCTCCTTAGCGCGGGGAACCTGTTTCAACGAGGGTCAGTACATCGAAACGTACTGGTGAAGGCAAGCTATCCCAACTATACCAATCAACACGTTGTTTTAATGAAGCATGCATATTTGTGGGTTTCTATCTTGCCTTAGTTCATTTTACAGCAAGACATATATATAGAATCATTGAAATAACTCGCCACCGTTCGGTAACATTTACCTGCCCGTCTGAACCACCTGCATAATACTTACCTTGCCTTCCCTGCCAAGAAGACACAAGTTAGTAGCAACAGGTTTAAATATACAAGGGGGATCACTGGCACGTTGCCATAATGGACGGGCTAGTCTCAGTACGGAGTGCCGTGCGACGCATAGATCAGGACGTCCCAAGGCATTCCGTCCTATAGCAGGCGACTATCATGAGTTCCGTCCGGATCGGACCGGTGCCGGTGCCCCAGCGATCGTCCGCAGGAACTAAGACCTTGTGCACAAGTTGTCCGTGATCAACGCAGTACACTAAGTTAGCATCGAGGTAAATCAGGGCATATCAGGAACATGTCAGTAACAGGCAAGATTTACTTTAGCATAGTCTTCCTGTTGAGTTATTGCATTGAAAATGAGTTCTATACATAGCACAGTTTTAAGAAAAAATATACATTCTAACTTATATTTATGCATATGATAAACATTCCAAACGAGCAAGCATATAAGTAAGTAACCGTTCACCAGTTTCATTTGACAAGCAATATTTCCCAAGTCTATTCCCTTATTATCTTGATATCTTTTAGTTATTTACTTGGTATCGTTTGATCGGGGCAAGCACGAACACAAGATTTGATGTGAAGACTAGCAAGAAGGGCTAGCTAATCGGGTTGGTAGCCACTCACTTTAGTAGTTGGAAGGAAAAATGAAAGAAGTGCTTTAGGAGTCCGCTCGAGCGACGCCTACTGCCGGATCACCTGTATTGAAACGAACAGCTGATCAGTACTTCTTCCCCTCTTTCCGTTATCGGAATTGAAGTGCAGTCTTAAGAACGAAAGCAATGAAATCCATCGAAACCGTTCAAGAAAACCCAAGCAAATCCGAAAACCAACTCAAGGCACGAAAGCAACAAGCGACAGCGAAAACTAGGCAACAAAGAATGCATCGGAGAGGTCCCTCCTGACTCTGCCGCTAAGTCGATCCTTGGGGCACGGTCCACTGAATATGGAAATCGATTCCGAAGAGACAAATCCATAACGAGGATGAGTTCTTGATTCAATCTATCCCGATCGAACGATACCGTCTAGTATTCCTTAGCCGCGCTCCCCGAATAGGGGGAACGGGGCACCACATCCTACCCAACTAATTGGAAGTTTCGTCCCGAAACTTAAGGAATAAAACCTACCACTAGAAAATAATGAGGGAAACCGTTCCCTCATATCAGATTCGAGCTCCCAAGTAGATTCTTCGACAGAGTGATTTCGCCAAAGCACGCGCACTAGAGGAACCGAACGGGTCCGAAGCAGCTTTTCTTTTCTATCCAAAATTTGTACCGGTTGTTCTACATACGTCAAGTCGGGCTGAAGGTTCAGTTGTCCCAGGTCTACCACTTGGCTTGGATCGTACACTTATTTTCTAAGTTGGAAAACATGGAATATATCATGTACGTCAGATAGGGATGGTGGTAGAGCAATCTGATAAGCAACTAAGGCAACCCGCTTTAGTATTTCGAACGGGCCGACAAATCGTGGACTTAGCTTTCCCTTCGCTCCGAACCTGCTGACCCCTCGCATGGGCGAGACCTTGAGGAATACCCGGTCGCCTACTTGGAACTCTAGCGGTCTCCGATGAACATCCGAATAGCTCTTCTGACGACTTTGAGCTATCTTTAATCTGTCCCGAATCAGCCGAACTTTCTGGACGGTCTGCTCCACGAGCTCAGGGCCAAGTACTTGCCGCTCCCCAACTTCGTCCCAACAGATCGGAGATCGACACTTCCGCCCATATAGCGCCTCATACGGCGCCATTTGAATGCTTGATTGATAACCTATTGTTGTAAACAAATTCGGCTAGAGGTAGATGAAGGTCCCAACTAGTCTTCGTGTCCAAGGCGTAGAGTCGCAGCATGTCTTCGAGGATCTGGTTGACGCGCTCTGTTTGGCCATCGGTCTGTGGATGGTAGGCGGAGCTGAATTTCAACTTCGTCCCCATTGCTGACTGCAGGCTTCCCCAGAAACGTGATATGAAGCGACCATCTCGATCGGAGACTATGGTTACGGGCACGCCGTGGAGCCGAACGATTTCGTTGAGGTATATCTGAGCCAAGCGGTCGGCACTCCAAGTAGACTTGATAGGCAGAAAGTGAGCTGACTTGGTGAGTCGATCGACGATAACCCAGACTGCATCATGTCCCCGTTGCGTCCTCGGCAAGCCAACAATAAAATCCATCGTTATATCATCCCATTTCCACTCCGGAATAGCAAGGTTCTGAAGCTCTCTGCCTGGTTTCTGGTGTTCGGCCTTAACTCGTTGACAAGCCATGCAATGCGACACAAACTGCGCCACATCCTGTTTTAAGCCGTGCCACCAAAACGTCGTGCGAAGATCCCGATACATCTTAGTGCTACCCGGATGAGAAGTATAACTAGCATAGTGAGCTTCCGTGAGTATCTCTTGTCTGAGGGCCGCGTCGTTCGGAACACATAGTCTTCCCTTTACTCGAAGTATCCCATCCGTGCTTACCGCAAAGTCGGACGCCTTTCCTGCCAAGATGAGGGCATGAATCTTCTGCAGGAACGGGTCGTCCTTCTGAGCGGCCTTCACTTTGTGTAACAAGTCGGGTTCGAGGCACAGTTGAGCTACTTACGCCCACTTTTTATATCTTATTTTCAGTGTGATGCCCAGTGATTCAAGATCTCGGCGCAGCCTATCATCAATAACCAAACTCCCTACAAACACTCGACTCAAAGCGTCAGCTACTACGTTTCCCTTTCCAGGCGTGTATCTGATCGTGAGATCGAAGTCGCTGAGGAGTTCAAGCCATCGCCGCTGCCGAAGATTCAAATCCTTTTGAGTATACAAGTATTTCAAGCTTTTATGGTCCGTATAGATTTCACACGGTACACCATAAAGGTAGTGGCGCCACAGCTTCAACGCAAACACTACCGCCGCCAGTTCTAAGTCATGCGTCGGATAATTCTTCTCGTGAGGCTTTAACTGCCTCGACGCATAGGCTATGACTTTATCGCGCTGCATCAGGACACATCCTAGACCCTTTCATGAGGCATCACTATATATTTTAAAGTCATCCAGTCCGTTCGGCAGAGTGAGAATTGGGGCAGAGACGAGGCGCTGCTTTAACTCCGTAAACGAAGCTTCACAGTCCTCTGTCCAAGTAAACTTCGCACCCTTTCATGTCAACTGAGTCATGGGCGAAGCAATTCTAGCGAAATTTTGTATAAATCTCCGGTAGTACCCTGCCAGACCAAGGAAACTTCGGATGTCGCTAGCTGACTCCGGTCGTTTCCACTGCGTGATTGCTTCTATCTTCTTCGGATTAACTGAGATGCCTTCCGAGGAGATGATATGCCCCAAAAATGAGATACTGTTTAACCAGAATTCACATTTACTCAGTTTGGCGTACAACTTGTTGTCTCGAAGGGTCTGCAGCACCATCCGCAGGTGTCCTGCGTGCTCATCCCTGGTCTTCGAGTACACCAAGATGTCACCGATAAAAACTACCACGAATTTATCGATGAAAGGCCTAAATACACGATTCATAACATCCATGAATGCAGCAGGGGCATTCATCAGTCCAAACGGCATCACGAAAAACTCGTAATGGCCGTAGCGGGTTCTGAAAGCAGTCTTGGGCACGTTTTCTGGCTTAATCTTCAGCTGGTGGTAACCCGAGCGAAGATCAATCTTAGAAAACACCGTTGCCCCTTGTAACTGATCAAACAAGTCGTCTATCCGTGGCAGAGGATATTTGTTCCTGATTGTGACTTTGTTTAATTCCCTATAGTCTATGCAGAGGCGTAGAGTTTCGTCCTTTTTCTTCACAAAGAGCACAGGAGCGCCCCAAGGAGACACGCTCGGACGGATGAACCCGCGATCAAGTAATTCCTGGAGTTGGCGCTTTAATTCATTCAGCTCTGCAGGAGCCATTCTGTACGGAGGCTTGGAAATCGGCTGTGTATTTGGAAATGTGTCGATAGTGAATTCAATCTCTCGGTCTGGCGGCATACCGGGTAGTTCGCTCGGAAACACATCGGGGAACTCTGCCTCAACGGAAGTAGACTCGACGTTTGCGTAGTCCTGCCGTGTGTCCCGAACCGATGCTAGGAATCCCTCGCAGCCTGTGTAGAGCATTCGCCGAGCAGATTTTGCTGAAATCACCATGCAGGCCCTGGTCGCATTGTTCGCAGGACTACTGGTGTAACAGAACACGGCTTCTCCGGGCAGACGGAAAACGACTCGCTTCTCTGCACACTCAATAGTTGCCGCGCATGCGCCTAGCCAGTCCATTCCCAAAATGATATCGTAGTCCCGTACATCAAGAACTAAAACATCAAGTGACAGCTTCCTCTCCCCAATACAGATATAACCGCCTAGGCATGCTGAACAGACATGTATTTTTGTACCGGATGGGGTGCTAACGCTTAAATCTAAATGCAACGGAGTCATTTTCACATTGTTCTCCGTGACGAAGTTTGTAGAAATAAAGCTATGGGTTGCACCTGAATCAAATAGAACGCGAGCAGGTATATTATTGAAAAGTAAGGTACCTGACACGACGGTATCCGAAGCTAGAGCTTCTTCCCGTGTCATGGTGTAGACCCGGCCCTGAGTTTGATTACGCCCTTGCTGAGGCGCCGCTCGATTTGCCTGAGGAGCCGGAGTCTGATCTGGTTGTTGCGGTGGACGAAGCGGACAGCTGCTAATCTGATGGCCAGGATCGCCGCAACGGAGGCAAGTCCCAAGCTTGCGGCGACAATCTTTTTCGATATGCCCTGGCTTCCTGCAAAAGTTGCAGGTCTTGTTGGTGTCTCCACGCTGTTTACCGTCGTTATTTGGACGCTTTGCAGCGTTGTTTCCTCTATCATTGCCTTGGCGTTTGTGATTGGAAGTTTGCACAGCGCCGGCAGCAACGTGAGGATACTGCGGTTCCAGGGAGAGGGCATGGTTTAAGACTTTCCTCATCGTCTGATACTGCGGAACGGCTACGTGCCCGTGGATGCCAGGACGTAGCCCTCCTTTGAATCGTCTGGCACGACTCGCTGCATCCGGTAGATAAGCGGTAGCAAATTTGGCCAGTTTATTGAATTCTGCCGAGTATTGCTTCACCGTCATGCTGCCCTACCGGAGTTAAACGAAATCGTTTTCTCGTTGACGTCGTAGAGGTGGGGGTACAAACTCCTTCTCAAACGCGGCACGAAAAGTCGTCCACGCGATCGCCCCCTCTCCATGGCCAAGTTGAAGAGATCGTCGATGCACGTCCCACCAGTCGTGCGCGTTGAGGCGAAGCAATAGTTGGGCACAGGTGACGCGCTTGTCTTCCGGCACTTCTAGGAGAGAAAAATGATCTTCAAGCTCGGCGAGCCAATCTAGGGCCACGATCGGGTCCTCAGTCCCATTAAACGGCGTGTTGCAGACCTTCTTGAAGTTACCAAAGGGGAAGGCAGTCACTTCCCTCGTCCTTGGCACTAGCGGTGTCTCGACTTCAAGTGCTGGCTGCTCCACCGGGGTAGCTGTCGTTGCGGCGGAATGGTTGGAGGCCAGGGTCTGAACAAGCTGCTGCAGGGTATCTACCTGCTTTTGTTGGACTGAGAGCCGGGCCTCTAGGTTGCTCTCGAACTTGGCTTGGCGGGCATCATCCCTCTGTCGTTGCTCCATGAACATTTGCATCACCTGCTGAAGCGAATCTGATCGAGACATGCCCCGTTGGCTCCGAGAGCTTCCTGAAGTTCCGGAACTGCTCTCCTGAGTCCTTGTCTCGCCTGGCGCTAGCGCTGATGGTTGCGCTTGCGTCGTTCCTTGAAAGGAAGGTAAATTATATCAGGATCATAAGGTATTATGGACTTATTGCACGAACGTATCTCATTTTGGTCTTAGCGAGTTCAAGAGTTCGCACAGGAATTTATCGTTAAAGGAACTTTCCCAGTTCAAAGTCAAAGAAACTTTGAAGCTGTGCTCTGATACCAACATGTCACGCCCCGATCCCGTGGAATCGTTAGTCGTCCCCCGGGCGTGACCGCCGTGCGGGCCTAGTTGCGCTCCGCACAAGGCTAAGTATTTTGTTTTGCATAGCGAGCACATATTCAGAGTACGCAGATAATTGAAACACATATTGAAACATGGAAAAGTTCTCTTTTATTGATAATATGAACATCTATTACAAACTCCTTGAACTGAGTCGTAAGGATTGCCTCTATGGGCTTACAAAAGTGTTGACACAAAATGAGATAGCAGTCATGTACATTACATCCTTTACTAAACTCAAAATATAAGACCTTGTGTCGGAATGACTGCTTTGCCACGAAGTTGCATGGTTGCTTGGTGGCTAGCTTCTAACTTCAAAATGCTTCTTCTTCTTCAAAATGCTTCAAAGGTTGGCACGGTCGAGGCGTGCCTACAGCTGGACTGGATTGGGGGTTTGTCTCCTGCTCCTCGCTCGGCTCTCCTTAGCGCGGGGAACCTGTTTCAACGAGGGTCAGTACATCGAAACGTACTGGTGAAGGCAAGCTATCCCAACTATACCAATCAACACGTTGTTTTAATGAAGCATGCATATTTGTGGGTTTCTATCTTGCCTTAGTTCATTTTACAGCAAGACATATATATTGAATCATTGAAATAACTCGCCACCGTTCGGTGACATTTACCTGCCCGTCTGAACCACCTGCATAATACTTACCTTGCCTTCCCTGCCAAGAAGACACAAGTTAGTAGCAACAGGTTTAAATATACAAGGGGGATCACTGGCACGTTGCCATAATGGATGAGCTAGTCTCAGTACGGAGTGTCGTGCGACACATAGATCAGGACGTCCCAAGGCATTCCGTCCTATAGCAGGCGACTATCATGAGTTCCGTCCGGATCGGACCGGTGCCGGTGCCCCAGCGACCTTCCGCAGGAACTAAGACCTTGTGCACAAGTTGTCCGTGATCAACGCAGTACACTAAGTTAGCATCGAGGCAAATCAAGGCATATCAGGAGCATGTCAGTAACAGGCAAGATTTACTTTAGCATAGTCTTCCTGTTGAGTTATTGCATTGAAAATGAGTTCTATACATAGCACAGTTTTAAGAAGAAATATACATTCTAACTTATATTTATGCATATGATAAACATTCCAAACGAGCAAGCATATAAGTAAGTAACCGTTCACCAGTTTTATTTGACAAGCAATATTTCCCAAGTCTATTCACTTATTATCTTGATATCTTTTAGTTATTTACTTGGTATCGTTTGATCGGGGCAAGCACGAACACAAGATTTGATGTGAAGACTAGCAAGAAGGGCTAGCTAATCGGGTTGGTAGCCACTCACTTTAGTAGTTGGAAGGAAAAAGGAAAGAAGTGCTTTAGGAGTCCGCTCGAGCGACGCCTACTGCCGGATCACCTGTATTGAAACGAACAGCTGATCAGTACTTCTTCCCCTCTTTCCGTTATCGGAATTGAAGTGCAGTCCTAAGAACGAAAGCAATGAAATCCATCAAAACCGTTCAAGAAAACCCAAGCAAATCCGAAAACCAACTCAAGGCACGAAAGCAACAAGCGACAGCGAAAACTAGGCAAAAAAGAATGCAGCGGAGAGGTCCCTCCTGACTCTGCCGCTAAGTCGATCCTTGGGGCACGGTCCACTGAATATGGGAATCGATTCCGAAGAGACAAATCCATAACGAGGATGAGTTCTTGATTCAATCTATCCCGATCGAACGATACCGTCTAGTATTCCTTAGCCGCGCTCCCCGAATAGGGGGAACGGGGCACCACACCATGCTCCTCGGAGATGGACGATTGCAAGTGCCCTCGAATGGGGGCATATGTGGCATATACTAGCCAGTCACGACGATTGGTGAATTACGTCAGCATATGTCTAGCCTATACTTTTCCTACGCACTAAATTGTCCTCAAATTGCATTCACTTAGATGGTTAGCACACCCCCTTTATTTATTCAGTATTTACTTTATGGCATGCTTCTATGTATCTCGTTATGTCCCTCTGAGGACCTGGTCCCTTTCCAGGTATAGATGTTCATGAGTATTCGCGGGAGCGCAGATCCGGACAGGCTACTTATACTCCGAGGAGGTCTTCTCTTCGAGCCTCGTGATGGTTAGATATTGTATTTATATGGGGTTTATCTTGTTCATTTTATATTCTATTTCGGCAGTGGATTTGTTTCCATCCGACTGTCATTCTTTAGATACTTTACATTCGGAGATCTAGTTACATGGTTATTGGTTATTCATTTATATTTGATTTCTGTGGATGAGATTTAGATTATACCCTGTGACTTGTGATAGTTTTACCACTTGTGAATTATTGTTCATTATACAGCGTACGCAGGTATTATGGTTTCCATATATTAGAGTTGCCATATATACAGGCGGCTGGCATGCTTATGTGTCATAGTCCTACGTATTTTGGGACTGGGGCGTGGCAGTTAGATACCTTAGTAGTTAGATATTAGAAGTTGGTTTCAGTTGAGTATTAATTAGATGTTAGTATATTAGAAGTTAGATACTTAAGTATCATATAAATTAGATGTTAGTATTGAATGGTTAGTTAATGTTAGTATCCTATTAGAAGTCATATTGGTATTAATATAGTTAGGGGTTAGATGGATATGGTGTTAGTGTAGCAAGTTAGATATTAGTTTACAAAGTAAGATATTTAATTGAGTTAGTGATTAGTTGATGGGGTGTGAGTTAGTGTCTTAATACTAGGTAGATGTCATTTTCGTTACCTTGAGATATTACCAAGGTAGGAGAGTGAGGTATTTGGGTATCAAGCATTTGTCACTTGCTAATGAGAAAGTTAGGTAATGGATTTATTGTACGATTACACTAAGTTGTTATATATATATATATATATATATATATATATATATATATATATATATATATATATATATATATATATATGAGATAGGATATATGGATACCAAGGTATCCTAGTATCCTATATCTTGGATATTAGTATTAGTTAACTAGTTTAGGTGAATTTGACTCGTATTAGCTAGTTTATAGCTAATATTAGTCAAGTACCATATTTAGACCTAGAGTTGACTAGTTTGACCTATAGTTGACCGGTTTGACTAGTTTGACCTAGAGTTGACCAGTTTGACTAGTTTGGCCTAGAAAAGACCTAGAAGCATATTTTTTAACTCATTTAAATATGTTTATCATTCTAGAACACCAAGTAACTTTGAAAATTCATAATAGGTCTTTGTGACGCCAGTTTGGACTTCGATCCTCGCTCGTTGCTCAGGACATCAGGCGAGTACATACCTCTGATTATTTTTATTACATGATAGCGTATATATCACTTGTTCTAGAACTGTTAATATTTGATTCTGAAACGTTGTTACACGGATTGGTATTGTATGGATCCCGTCAGGAGATGTTATCCCTTTATCATGTGCATCGGGTATCCCTTTCATGTGTACTTTATCCTGTGCATCGGGTACTCCTTGTACATGTACCTATTCATGTGCTTCGTGTACTCAAGTTAAATTCATGTACGAAATATGTCGTGATTGGATCCATGAGTATTGGTTGGGGCGGGGGAGTAGAAGTTGGTTATGTGATCAAAGCCCTTAGCTAATCATGTGTATGTCGATTATACCCTTCACGTATAATCGAGTTACCGTAGAAAAATCATATGCAACCCAAACCGATCACATAATGAACTTGTGCTCTAAACACAGTAGTAGTATTCTAGTTCCTTATGCTTATTGGTTATTCCTTATTCCAGTATTTTAACCTCTAGTTATACATCATATTTATCTATTATTCATCTATATTTCTGTTTCTTATATTCTTGT
The DNA here is from genome assembly GCA_036927795.1 of Iris macrosiphon. NCBI lineage: Eukaryota > Viridiplantae > Streptophyta > Magnoliopsida > Asparagales > Iridaceae > Iris > Iris macrosiphon. Next base: position 182,648,356 of record JAYESA010000001.1, read on the forward strand.
GCATTCTTGTATTCTTTTCTATTGCTCGTCATATATTTCCTACCATGTATGTGGAACTGCTTTCAGAGTTTTTTACTTCGCTCCAATCCTGACTGAATATATTTTTTCCAGAGGATTTATAGGACTACTGTCTCATTTTCTACGGACTTGGCATTGACGACGTCTGCTATCAGGAGCCTCAGGAGGAGCCAGGTCCCTTCGAGGAGACACCGTAGTGACCTAGTATGGTTAGCTAGTTTATTTTACTGGATTTATCTCCAGTCGACTTTGGGGTTGTTATGATGTATATTTTTGATACTCTTATGGATTGAGATAGTAGAATTGTGTTATGATTATGATATTATATCTTGCTCTCTTTTGTTATATCTATTGCTTATCTTCACCGTGCCATATATTCTTTTCCTAGTCATTGTGATTGAGTATTGTTATATTTTGATGTGGTCCTCCTTATGGAGAGGTTATCATTGACAAATTTCATATAATTGTGTAATAGATAGTACGTTGACCTAGACAGCGTTCTACTGCCGATTCTGTAGCGTAGGCTGGACGTACCCACGTACTCGCCCCCTGATCATTCGGGTGCGGGTCGTGACAGATTAAGTGTGAACCCTATTATAAAAATCTTTATTTTGTCATCACCTTTGGAAAGTTTACCTTAGGAGCTAAGCCCAGAAGGGGCTTAGCTACTCGCACTCGCACCCGCACTCGGACTCGCACTCGCACTCAAGGGCACAAAGTGGCACTTTGTTGGCGCACTTTGTACTTAGCACGTCAGCATCGTCACATGGCGCTCGTGCCCTTATTTTATACGCGAGTTGCATGCACGGTTGCTTGCTCGGACGCATGCTTCGTGGCGCTATGCGTCCAGGAGCTATGAGGCCTGGTTCTATGCGGCCAGGTGCTATGCGGCCAGGAGCTATGCGTCCTGGGGCTATGCGGCCTGGAGCTATGCGGCTTGGCGGCGTTTGACGGTGCTGTCCTGTGCAGCGTGACCAGCGGCGGCGGCGCCTCATGAGGCTCCGGCGACGCATGCTGCTACGGTTACACATACGGCCTGGTGTCGGATAGCACATATGCTCAGACCGCATATGTGCTATTTTCTTCTATATATAGAGGGGCTTCTCTTTCTTTGAGAGGGAGAGAAAAACCGAGAGCTCCAGAGCAATATGCGGCCGCAGTGAGCACCCTTCCACAAAGTATTTTTTTCGAGTGATCGATCAAGAGCGTTCCATAAGTTCTCGTGTGAACTTGCTGGATCCTGGGGGCAGTTTGTCGTATAGCGCAAATCTTGCCTTGAGCTCCGATGGTTTTGATCATCCCATATAAATATTCTCAAGTGAAATAGCAATCTCGCTCAGAGAGTTTTATATTTTTTTTCCTGCAAAGTGTTTCACTATTTAAAGCATATATAGTGGCCTATTTGTCAAAGTCCACATTGTTTACATATTTAGCACTGGTTCCAACAAAGTCAAACTCCAGAATTTCTGTGACCAACAAAGATTTTTCATGTTATATTCTAAAACGCCGAGAGTGAGTTAGCAACAAAACGTTTATTAGGGGTGATAAATGGTTGGTGAAAACAATACTACATAGCTTTACACTGTGTTTAGTTCCATACAGATAGAAAGGGAGCAGGAAAAGAAGCATACTAGAAATGAAATTGTATACTTACAGGACAGGACAGGACAGGACAGGACCGGACCATATTTTTGTTTCCTCACTTTGTTTGACAAGAAAGAAAGCTAGCGCAAGCTTAATCCTCAAAATTGTTATTCCATTTGCTGGCATCCATGTGAAAGGAGCTAGGAGATCGAGTGCACTGGATAAGTTGGTCAACTGCAATTCAGCATGAAATTTTCTGCACAATCCCAAGCTCGATCGATCGGTAGATGAGACTATTTTGCAACAGGAGATATTGTTCCTAACCTCTGATTAATCGATCTCTTTAGTGTTTAATTTGCAACAAAATGCATGGATCGAGCTCGATCGATCGGAGTAGTTTAAAGATGTTAAAGCTGTGAATTAATTAATTCTTGTTGATGCTTACAATTAAATGGCTAAAGAATAAGGAGTGTTTTTGGTCTCTCTCCTATATATGGCTTTGAGTTGTATATAGTTTTCCATTGGATTTTCTGCTCCCTCGTGACTAATCTAATCTATTGCTGTAATCGACGTCACGTCATTGATTTCATGTTCTTTCTTACCTAATGTGCAGTTAGGCCCAGTCTGCTGCTATATATTAACGTTCTAATTGCAGGTTCTAGAAAAAACATGGTGGCCAACATGTCATGTTTGATTCATGATGTCTCTTCTTTCCTATGCCTATCACTAATTTTTGATTTGAAATATGCCTTGTGTACGTACGTGACCTGCATGCGTTCGACTTCTCAATCTAGAACCTTCCAACTTTCGAAGGATCTAGCAGTATGTAATTGAAACACAAAAATTGCCTTGTAGCTGCTGGGATGATCGATTAATTGCCTAGACATGCATTTATAAACCATTCTTCATTCATGATGTATGTATGTATGTATACTGATAAATCTTTTGTTGTTAACATGTTCGTACGTATCAGTTGTTCTGATCAACTAATGTAGGCTGTGACAGGCTGTGACTAATGGTGTTGGCAAAGCTGACTTGACTTGTGCTCCTTGCTTTTTGACTATACATAAAAAGGGTTCCAGTTTCTTACCCACTTTGATATTGCTTAGTCGGTTAGTCATGATAGAGCTTCAAATTTCCAGCCACAAGTCCACAAACGTAATATGAACTTGGTCCTACTTGGTTAAAGCGAAAGCGACGCGTTTTGAAAGCGAAGTTTTTGTAGCATTCCCTTGTGGAATTGGTCAGCAACTTGCAGCGGAAGAGAGTGAAATGGACTTGCAAACCTGATTATTGTTCTAATTCTAAATTTTTTTTTTTTTTTTTTTGCTAAATTGCATCTTTATTTTTTCAACTATTCTACTTTTTAATTTGATACTTCAACTATAATTATACAACATAATATTTTATCGGTGTCAACAAAAAATTATAAATGACAAGAATATCTTTCCTCTTTCTCCGACAGCAGCAACAATGACGACGGTAGCGCGCAACAACAGTGTGTGGGAAGGGGGGGCAGGCGAGGTTCGAGGCGGCTGCGGGCCGGAAGAAGAGAGAGGGTTGGGAAAAGATGGAATATTTTTGTCAGTTTTCTTAACAGAATAGTTAATCATGATTGACAACGTAAAAATTTATAATAGTTGATGATATTAAGTTATCTCATTTTAGAGTCAGCTTGGAATGAGGGAAAAAAAAATATAAGCATTAAGTTTAAGTGAGGGGAAGGAGAGACAATACATATAATCTTGTTCGGTTGAATGAGAAATTAAGTGGGGTATATTTTACTAACTCTTGCTTGGATTTGAAATTTTGAGTGGGAGTAAGATTAATAAGAAAACAATAGTTACCAAAATACCCTTATTACATATAACATAAAATTAGATTTGATTGAGTTTTTAATTTAAATTTTGTCAAAATGTCAGAAAGGTAAGTAGCAAAATGTTGAAAGCAAAATAAAAATAAAATAAAATAAAATAAAATAATAGGATAAATAAGGAGTATTAATGACTTTTTAAGGGTCCCTCTCATTAACCTTCCGATTTGGGACGTTAAAAAAATGGACAAAAGAAGGTTAAATAAATTCAACCCTCTATAACTTTTTCTCATAAACCTCCACCCTCAAACCAAGCATAATTTTTTTTCTCCCTCACTTAACTCTCTCAACCATCAATCCAAGCAGAACGTTAAAGGTAGCGTTTGGATAAAGGTTTTGTATTCCTAGAAATTTATTTTTCATTCCATTTCCATGGAAAATGAATTCAACATTCCCATACCCATGTTTGATTATATTATGTTAGAATATGAAAAATAAATTTTAATTTATTTAGTTTTCCATAAATACCCTTTCATGCTTCTATTACCAAAATTTACATGTTTGAGAGATAAGTTGAAATTTTCAAAGTAAGGTAAGGGTGCTATTGTCCGAACAAAATATTCAATTAACATTCCTAGGAAATCAAAACTATTTCCAAGGAGAACATTGAGAATTACTTTTTCACAACCATAGAAATATGAACTCCCTCCTCTATTCCCTCTTAATTTTCAATCCTACACATACCAAACAAGGGTAAAGAATTTAAAATTCATTTCCAAGTCTCGAAAACTTGAACCAAACGTCACATAAAGTTAGTATGGAGTTGAAAAACTTGACTTGTTGAGCGTATTAAATTACAATTTAACAATTTTATTTTTATTTATATATATATATATATATATATATATATATATATATATATATATAACACGAGTACCTTATCAAGATTGGATAATAGTAGTGTGACGGTGCACGAGCCTATAATTGCTCTGTGTTGATTGATAGTTGTGTGTTTACAAACATGTTAACCGGTCTTGATCATCAGATCATAGCGACTGCCGATCGAGGGAGGAATTTAGTGTGATATGTACATTTCTTCTTCTTGGTCGGTCACCTTCAGTCCATTGTTTTTCACAGCAGAATGGTTGAACTTGGAATGTAACATTTTCCTATTTGACAGGTGACATCATAAGGATACTGCATGACCTAGGCATACAAATATTTGAATTATTTGTAAATTAGAAGCTGTACAAACATATCGAAGAAACAAAACTCCTATATATAAAATTCAAATGATATGAAATATAGGGTTCATACTTTTGGGAAAAGTTCCTAATGAAAATTCTTAGGTCGCACAATCAAAGCACTTTGGACGTATTATAGTTTAGAATTGAGTTAAAGCCAAATCCCAATCAAAATGGAATTAAGTTATTAATAATTGAATGTTTCCTACGGATGACCACTGATCCCTATAGAAATCCAACGGCTGATCTGGAAATTTATCGCCACGTGTGTTTATAGGGTGGGGTCGTGTTGTACTTTTTTTAATTATATTTTGAAGTGGGACCCAGCGGAGGGTGACCCAGAGGGGAGAATGGACCGTCCGGGGGTTGGGAGGAGTCAAAAATCTCGTGCGTTTACTAAGAACATTCTATTCTTCGTTAGTGCGTCACCAATACCGTAAAAATTATTAATAATAATAATAACAATAACAATAAAATTGCAATCAATGAAAAACTCAAATTCTTCTGGTCGTAAATGTACAACTTATATTTATATTAGAAATTTTAGTGCATTCGACATTCATAATAAATTATCCCATGTCTTCGGAAATCTCGGGTAAATTAATTTTTATTTATATCTATTATAAATTATTTATTATTAATATATATAATGCACATTTTATATTATTTGAAAAAAAAACCTTTTATTACTCAAACAACAATTACTTTTTTTTTTACTACTTGAAAAAAAGAAGTAAACAACAATCCCTCCCTATTTTTTTTTTCTTTTAGTAATTATCTGACTATCCATGTAAAAGTTAATAAATAATTTTGATTAGTAAACATATAAAAAAAAAAATTTGTAAAAAATTTTTGACGGTGAAGTCTAAAATTTTCTATTATATAATGGTATGAATTTATATTATTTAATAATAATAACTTTAAATTATTGATCGGTGATACTTCTTTAGATGATATACATCTTTATTTGCCACCGAACACAATTCTATTTTACTATATAAATCAATAACTTTAAAATATTAATTATTATAAAATAATATAAATGATAAACAATTTAGAAAGCTAATTTATCAAGGTGTATATCAAAGTCTTTTAGCTTAAGTGGAATTGAAACGGAGACATAAGCATAATGGCTGAGTAAACATTATTTCTTGCAATTAATGGTATGAGTTATATATATGTATATATTGGATTTTTGTACGAAGATGTCTCGTCAATTTCAGTAATTTTACATACACCACTATAAAAATATTGTTAAATAGCGACGGATCTCAACGACGGAAAGTAATCCGTCGCTAAGTTAGCGACGGACTTTCGACGAAATTATGACTAATTTATTTATGTAAACAAATTATATTATTTTTTGTCAATAGTTCGTCGCTAATCCGTCACTGTTATCTTAGCGATGGAAATATCCGTCGCTGTGAAAACTTAAAATTTTAGAGCGCGTTTTATTTCTCCCAATTCTCAATCTCTCACTCTCGATATCTCTCTCCCCGACCCCGACCCCGTCCTCCTTTTCTCCGACCCCGGCCACCGTCTCTCCGACCCCGACCCCCTCTCCGGCGACCCCCCTCTCTGGCGACCCCAACCTCCTCCGCCTCGACCCCCCTCTTCGGTGACCCCCAAACCCCCCCTCTCCTCCTCGTCCTCTGGTGTCTGACCCCCAAGCCATCCTCCTCTACCCCGACCCCCTCCCCGTTTCCCTCGACTTTCCCCTCTCCGGCAGCCCCTCCCCCTCACTCTCCCTCTCCTCCTCCTCCACCGACCCCAGACCTACGATTCCCGACCCCCTATTCTCCTCCTCCTCCAGCGTCCGACCCCCAAGCCCTCCTCCTCCACCCTGACCCCCTCCGCCTCCGTCAGATTGCCTTCTCCTCTGGTTAAGGTACCCCTAACCCTCATTTCGATTTGGTTAATTATTGTACTTGGATTATGGGGGTCTGGACACACGTACAAACACAATAAGCTGGAAACGGACACGAAGAAAAATGAATGGTTTATTATTTTTGATACGCTGGAAACAGACACGATATGCTGGACACGGACACGATATGCGGGTAAAACCTAACCCTAACGGGTTGGCTTTGAAAAAAATTAAAGTAAAAAATATTTAGAATGCAGGATTTGTGAATAGGTAGAAGAGAAATTTTCAAAAATTAAAACAAATTCCAAGTAATAAAAATGCATCTAGTCCTATATCGAATTTTTTGGTATCGGAAACAAATAACTATTAGTAAATTATTAATATTTTAGAAAATACTAGGAAGAGGTTCTAGGGGTATCGATATATAGGATGTAGTTACTTTATCGAACTAGTGTGAATAATAATTAGTTATTATAATTAAGTACTAAGTTAGAATTTTCTTATTCTTTAAGTTTTTTGATACTTGTATTTAATCTATATTGTTTAAATATATAGGGTACGTACATACAGAATTGGTTTAAACAATGAGTCGATACTTATTAGACCGATCGTGGATGTACAATCGGCGACATGAGAGTATGATTGTTTTGACAGATGATTTCATGGCGGACGTTGAAAAATTTCTCAAATACGCCAGTAGTCAATCTTATTTCATGGATGGAAAGCTCATCAAGTGTCCTTGTTTCAAATGTCATAATATGTCATTCAAAGAGATGGATCTCGTGAGGGAACATCCCTACAAGAAGGATTTTGTACCAAACTACAAGGAGTGGACGGCTTAAGGAGAACCTTTATTTTTGCAATATCAGCATTCCTCCTTCAATATGGAGGTAGAAGAGTCCACTCTAGGAGATAACTTTGAATATCGACCGCGAAACTTGACGCGTGAGTTGGTATTTGATGCGGCCGGTCCAAGTTTTGATCTGTAGTCCAAATTGAGTGATTTTAAGTCCAAATTCAGTGAAACAAAAGTCAAAACTGTACAAAATCAAAAGCTCTATCATATAGAACTACTAGTTTCCAAAAATAATGAGTTTTAATAGATCAAAACTAAGAAAAACTCATAGAACCCATGAAAAATCTAAACTCGAAACTCAGATCTACTCCAAACCATTCACAAAAACCCAAAACTCCAAGAAATAAAAATAACGAGCACATCAAGGAAAATATTTTCTATTAAACATATTTTAATTACTATATATATATATATATATATATATATATATATATATATATATATATATATATATTTGAAAATTATGGCTTCACCACTTTGAGCAAGATGTATTTGCCTTGGTGGACTAACAAACCACTTCCTAAAATCATGTATAGGGTTAGGGCTTGGGCTAGGGTTCGGCCACGGGGGAGCTCTTGAGGGAAGAAGTGAGAGGAAAGAAGAAAGAAAGTGAAAATAAGGGAGAATGAGAGAGAAGAGAGAAAACCACACACACACACACACATATATATATATATATACACACACACACACACACACACACACACACACACACACACACACACACACACACACACCAAGTGAAGAAATAAGGTTAGCCATATGATTAAGTTATTGTAACGTCCGCAACCGCTCGGTGCGTTACGCTGAGTCGGATTGAATGAAACAAATGCTGGTTACATTTGATTTGTTGGATTTTGGAAAGAAGTATTGATTGAGTTGTTTCATGTGCAGATGGCTAGCGGGTTCGATGGAAACCAGGTGTTCGTTCGGAGCAGTACTGAGATAGTTGGATTGGAATGATAATGCCATCTTCCTTAGTCCGATCGGTCGGATGATTTGTAGAGCACGGCCTGCTCGCACGGTCATACCAGTTGAGTAGATCGCGCTTGCATCGGACCACGGGTTCAAGGGATTGGCCGTATCGGCAGGACAGGATGCCTAACGGAATCAAACATAGTGAGTGGGCTCTTTCCCTTCTCCTCTACTCCTTCATGCCTAATAATATGGAAAACACGTAAAGGCTTGAACACTTGGGCTGAAATATTGGGAATCATTACACTGAGGCGTGCATAGAGTGGACGTCGTTGGCTTGGTAGGATTGTGGCTTAATTTGGATTGCGCGTTGGATAGTTGGAGCTAGAGTTGGAATATTGCATTTGAGGCAGTTGGTTGATTGATTGAGATTATGCTTGGACAGCTGGAATGAGTCTTTGATGCATTGGGAATATCGGGAATTTGGGCGAGCGAGCGTGCATCCGTGTACGAGTATCACTTGGTCGCTTTGTCTTGCAAAGCGAGCAGTTGTGGTTCGAAACCGAACAACTGCATCGGCGAGGGTGTTGTGCCGCTTGATGGGGCATTGTGCCACGAATGAGGCATTGTGCCACTGAAACGGCATTGTGCCATGGGATTGCTTTAAGCATGGGTGTTGCACCATTGGAAACACTGTGTTGAGAAGAGGCATTGTGCCTATGGAAATACTTGAGATTTGGTGCCTTGGGCTATATGTTGGAAGAATGGTTATGGATGTTTTGGGTTGGATAATTCATGGAACGAATCTAGGATCGCTTGGTGGGGCGAGAATGTTCGATCCTCTCGTCATACCTGTAGTGCCTCAAATCCCGATCCGACCGGGATGTGCACTACGTAATTGGGCTTGTGGCTAGTCCGTTTGAGTCATAACTTAGAACTTCGGCATCTTCTTGCCACGGACGAAATGCGATGATCCTTTCCAACTCATGGAAAGGCCTCTATTGAAACGAGTCCAATAGTTTTCGTGTTTGGTTGCTTGGTTTTCTTGATTGCCGCTTTGGGATTTGATTTGGTGTTGCTTTCGATTTGCTTGGTTTTCGCTGCTGGTTTTATCGTTTGGAGCTTTGATTCTTGGGGAGTTCGGCAAGGAAGGATAGGCAAGATTCTAATTGGTGCTCGTGCTGTGCAGGTCCGCGTAACTGACGTTTGATCGTCGCTAGGCGGGAATCTTTGTTTCAGCTACCTTTTCCTTAACCAGTGAGTGGTTTGGACCCTTCTTTCCTACTTCTTCACGCCAACATCTTTAATGTTTCAAACGTTCACTCGATGATGCCCGGTTGGACGCCTAGGAAATCCTTGCCACAATGCATGCCAGCCACTAAGAAAGGAACAGGGGATTTTGTAGACTAATATTTCTATATGCTTGCACACCTTATAACTGAGTTTGTTTATAAAGGAAGAGTTGGTTGTTGGTGGCGGCCTAGTGCCTCGGATAGAGTTTTGAACTTATGGGATAACTGAATCGGAACACCGCGCTGAGAAAATATGAACTGTTGCATGAGATATATATTGCTGCTTAACTTCTTTTGTTTAATTCGATGCATTGTATGATATATGAATTGTTCATGCATTTGTATGGTCTGGGACAACTTGTGCACAAGGTTTGGCATTTCCTCGAAACGGCTTTCCGGGGCACTGGAACCGTATCGATCCGGAGGGAAATATTTGATTCGTGCTCGTCACGATGCATTGCGGGACCTCCAGCAGGGCTTGCTACCCGGGATGATAGGGCGCGCCGCTAATGCTTGAATATGTCCCTAAGGTGTCGATCACACCAATGACCGCATAGACTAGAACACATGCTAATCTATTGTCTTGTACAGATGGTAAGTATACTTGTGTTTCGTTGCAGGGAAGGCGTGCATCGGTTGAGTAAGCAATCGATGCACTGGTTGGATTCGCTATTATTTTCATTCCTATCAAAACATGCAACTGATATGAATTGAATTCACTTGCCTCTTTATAGAAGTCATCTTAATGCATGCTCGCCCCTAATAAGCTAGTATCGATTTAGTCGAGTGGGTTCATCCCGCTCACCAGTACAAGTTGAGTACTGACCCACGTTGTGGGCAACTATTTCAGGCACTCAGACGGTGCAACGCTAGTGGATAGACGAGGAGGCGTTAGGAGCACCTCTATTTTGAAGTATAGTTGGAGTCAGATCATTTTGGAGGCTTGGACTTTCAACCTATACAAGGGCGTAATGTATGAACGACGTGGACTATCTGATGGAGCGCGCCCTGCCTTTTGAGTTTATCTTTTGTAATGCAAATCAAGTAGCCGAGAGGCGCATCAATGTAAACTCTATGTAAATTACTCTGAATTATCAATGAAAAAGCATGTTTCTTCCTGCACTGTGTTCAAATCTCTGTGAATGTGTTTTATAAATTGTGTTTCAAAATGGGTTCCTATAACTGCAAGTTCTTGTCTTGTACGAGCGCAACTCCAGGCTCGTACGGCATCACGCCCCAAGCGAGGACGAATCGGTTCCGTAAAGGATCAAGCGAGGACGACCGACCCTTTCGGGATCGGGGCGTGACATATTGGTATCAGAGCCGAAGCTTTACTTCCACGGGATTTCAAAAGATTATAAAGGAGTTTGATGCGCCTCTCAATTGAGTTGCGTTCGGCGTCCGCTGCATGGGAAGAGTCGCTTATACAATGAGCCCATAGATATAAAAATCTATCGTTTTTGGAGTGTTAACAAGCTACTCTCTTTTGTAGCCATGGCTAAGAAGAACACTGCAACTGCCAGCAGTGCTCAACCCATTCAGAGCGATCCAGCAAGCTCTGGAGAATCCGGAGGAGCGGGTTCAACCGGAATGGCGGAACGGCTTATGCACCTCATGGAGGCGCAGAAACAACAAGCTGTTACCCAACAAGCTAACATACAAGCGCAGTTTGCTTCTCAACAGAAGCAAATGGATACAATGATGCAACTGATTGCATCCCTGGTACCGAGCAACGGGACATCCGCAGCGACGCCTGTCACGCCGCCAGCCGTGGCGGTAGAAGATGAGTCAGAAGAGACTCAGCCTACAGCAAGGAACTCCTGCCGTGCAGCAGAGTTCACAAAAATGCATCCCCCTACGTTCAACGGACGAGCGGAGCCGGACGTGGTATTGGGGTGGATTGCTAAGCTGGAGGGACTTTTCAACCTAGTTGGCATCCGGGGATCCAAGCGAGTTGCCTGTGCATCGGTTCAGCTGGAACTGCGTGCGCATGATTGGTGGGAGGCAACGAAGCAAGGAATTTACGATGCCAATCCCAACTGCAAAATTACTTGGGAAATGTTCAAATCTGCCTTCATTGAACAATATATTCCCCGAGCCGTGCGTCAACAAAAAGAAGACGACTTCAGTAATCTGGTGCAAGGAAGTTTGTCTGTTGACGATTACGACTCAGTATTCGCTAAGCTAGCAAAGTTTGCTGGGCAATTCTTGCCTAATCAGCAGGCGTGGTGCTATCGATTTCAGAAAGGTTTGAATGACGATTTGCGTAGGGACATCATCAACCAAAGATGCCAAACATATAGGGAATGTTATGAAGCGGCTCTGAACAGCGAACGGATCTTCGGGCGCCCTCTCCCAAAGACCGAGGTGCAAACCCCCCGTACCAATAACAATAAACGTCCTCATGAAACGGGAGGGTCTGGAGCACACAAGCGTTCGCATACATCTGATAATAGGGGCCAATCCCAATCACTGAACTGCAGCCGGTGCGGTAAATCAGGACATAAAGTGAATGAATGTCGGGTTCAAGGATGTTTCAAATGTGGTCGCCTGGGTCACAAACAGTTTAACTGCAGAGAGGGCAAGCCAAATCAGAATAATGGAAATCAGAACAAAGGGCCTCCAGCAAGTGATGCCAATGCTGTGCCAGTGAATCCACAACGCCAGGGTGCTCAGGGCCGAGTCTATGCATTGACTCGGGATGAGGCATCTGTATCCGACACTGTTGTAACAGGTACTCTACTATACCGAGAATTACCCGCTAGAGTCTTATTCGATTCAGGTGCTACGCATAGTTTCATATCTGCTGATTTACTGTTGAGCATAAATTAGCTTCTACTGCTTTAAATATGAACCTTTGCGTAAGTACCCCTTCGGGAGTCGATATGCCCGCCCATGCGATCTGTAGGGATGGTTACATTTGCATCGGAGGTAGGAAGCTTTCCTTAGATGTCATTGTACTAGACATCAAGGATTATGATATTATTCTCGGTATAGACTGGTTGGGTGCTTGCCATGCAACAATCGAGTGCGCGGAGAAGCGAGTCGTATTCCGTCTACCCGGCGAGGCAGACTTCTACTATTCGTGCAGCGCTGCACCGAAGACGACAATGGTGATATCAGCAATTTCGGCTAGGCGTATGTTGCATTCGGGCTGTGAAGGGTACTTAGCTTCTGTTCGAGACACCCGGCGGGAATGTGCAGATGCAGCTCAGGCTGAAGTCATTGCAGATTTTCTCGACGTGTTCCCAGACGAGCTGCCTGGAATGCCTCCTGATCGTGAGATCGAATTCAGCATTGACACTTTTCCGGATTCGCGACCGATATCAAAGGCACCTTATCGCATGGCCCCAGCAGAGCTTAAGGAACTTAAAGTTCAGTTGCAAGACCTGTTGGACCGAGGATACATTCGTCCAAGCGTTTCTCCTTGGGGCGCTCCGGTGCTGTTCGTGAAAAAGAAAGATGGATCCATGCGGCTGTGCATTGACTACCGAGAACTGAATAAAGCGACCGTGCGGAATCAGTACCCATTGCCAAGAATAGATGACTTGTTTGATCAGTTGCAAGGTGCAAGAGTTTTCTCTAAAGTTGATCTCAGGTCAGGGTATCACCAGTTGAAAATCAAATCAGAGGATATTCAAAAATCTGCTTTCAGAACCCGTTACGGACACTATGAGTTCCTCGTGATGTCGTTCGGTTTGACGAACGCCCTGCAGCTTTCATGGATCTGATGAACCGCGTATTTCGGCCGTTTGTGGATAAGTTTGTAGTCGTGTTCATAGACGACATACTAATCTATTCCAAGAACGAGGCGGAGCACAAAGAACACCTGAAGATCGTGCTGCAGACATTACGAGACCATCAGTTGTTCGCTAAGCTCAGCAAGTGTGAGTTCTGGTTGAACAGCGTGGCGTTCCTTGGTCATGTCATCTCGGCCGAAGGCGTCACCGTAGACCCGAAGAAAATAGAAGCGGTGGTGGACTGGAAGCAACCTACGTCAGCCAGCGAAGTTCGAAGCTTTCTGGGTCTTGCGGGATACTACCGTAGGTTCGTGAAGGATTTCTCTAAACTGGCCTCGCCTATGACTCGCCTTACTCAGAAAGGGATTGCATACGAATGGGGTGATGACTGCGAAGCCAGCTTTCGGGAACTTAAGCGGCGTCTTGTTTCAGCTCCGATCCTTGCACTTCCAGATGGGGTAGAAGAATTTCAGATATACAGCGACGCTTCAGGACTCGGCTTAGGGTGTGTGCTCATGCAGAGGGACAAGGTAATATCGTACGCCTCCAGGCAACTGAAGCCGCACGAGAAGAACTACCCGACGCATGATCTGGAATTGGCGGCAATCGTGTTTGCTCTGAAGTTGTGGAGGCATTATCTTTATGGTGTTGCTTGCAAAATCTTCACAGATCACAAGAGCCTCAAGTATCTATTCACCCAGCGGGAATTGAACCTCCGGCAGCGGCGTTGGCTAGAACTTATTAAGGACTATGACCTAACGATCGCGTATACTCCGGGCAAGGGAAACGTCGTTGCTGATGCTCTGAGTCGGAAGCACGTGGGCTCGTTATCTATAGACAACCGTTTACTTTGAGATCTTGAGGCGATGGGCATCGAGTTTCGAGTTCGGCATCAAGGAGTGCAGCTGGCACCACTCCATCTTGAACTGGGTTTACGTGGTAGAATCAAATCAGCTCAGGAGGGCGATCAGTTCTTAGCGAGGGTGCGCGGATTGATCTTGGCGGGGAAGACGTCTGACTTTGTGGCAGGCGAAGATGGGGCCTTACAGATGAAAGGGAGGCTATGTGTTCCTAACGACCCAGAACTCCGAAGGGAAATTATGGCGGAAGCACACTACGCGAAGTATTCTTTACATCCGGGGAGCACTAAGATGTACAAGGACTTGCGCGGGACCTTCTGGTGGCACGGTATGAAGCGGGATGTGGCGACCTTTGTGTCACAGTGCATGGCCTGTCAACAGGTGAAAGCTGAGCATCAGAGGCCCGGCGGGGAACTGCAGAACCTCGCTATTCCCGAGTGGAAATGGGACAACAACACTATGGATTTTATTGTGGGATTTCCGAAGATGCCACGGGGGCACGATGCGATTTGGGTCATAGTTGATCGTTTGACCAAATCAGCCCACTTTCTTCCCATAAAAGTTACTTGGAGCGTCGATCGGTTAGCACAAATTTACATAGATGAGATTGTCCGATTACACGGAGTACCTGCCTCAATCGTCTCTGACCGTGACGGACGCTTCTTATCTCGTTTCTGGACTAGTCTACAAGCTGCTTTGGGAACCAAGCTACAGTTCAGTACCGTATACCACCCGCAGACTGATGGACAGACAGAGAGGACAAATCAGATACTCGAAGATATGTTACGGCTGTGTGCTATTGATTTAAAGACTAGTTGGGACACGCATCTTCCTTTGGCAGAGTTTGTGTACAACAACAGCTACCAATCAAGCATCCAGATGGCACCGTACGAAGCACTATATGGGCGAAGGTGTCGATCTCCAATCTATTGGGACGAAGTCGGCGAGCGGCAGGTACTCGGGCCAGAGCTGGTAGAGCAGGCAGTTGAAAAAGTTCGCTTGATTCGGAAAAGACTCCGCACAGCACAGAGCCGACATAAAAGTTATGCTGATGCACATAGAAGACCCTTGGAATTCTTGGTCGGGGATCATGTCTTCTTGAAAGTGACGCCGATGCGAGGTGTGATGCGTTTCGGCGTGAAGGGCAAACTGAGTCCCCGGTTTGTCGGCCCCTTTGAGATACTAGAACGAGTTGCAGCTGTGGCGTACAGGATAGCACTACCTCCCGCCTTGGCAGAAGTGCATGACGTATTCCATGTTTCCCAACTACGGAAGTATGTGCATGACCCAAGTCATGTGGTTAGTTTTGTACAGTTGGAACTGCGCACGGACTTGTCATACTCAGAAGAACCGGTGCAGATCCTGGATCGTAAGAAAAAAGTACTTCGCAACCGTACGATGTCCTTGGTTCGCGTGCTGTGGCAGAACCATTCAGCTGGGGAATCAACCTGGGAAATGGAATCGGAGATGAAGGAGAAGTACCCTTCATTGTTCATTCAGTCGGAGGTAGGGCCTTGTTCTTACGTTTCGGGTCGGCCTTGTTCTTAAGTTTCAGGTCGAAACTTTTTCTTAGTGGTATATTATGTAGTGCCTCAAATCCCGATCCGACCGGGATGTGCACTACGTAATTGGGCTTGTGGCTAGTCCGTTTGAGTCATAACTTAGAACTTCGGCATCTTCTTGCCACGGACGAAATGCGATGATCCTTTCCAACTCATGGAAAGGCCTCTATTGAAACGAGTCCAATAGTTTTCGTGTTTGGTTGCTTGGTTTTCTTGATTGTCGCTTTGGGATTTGATTTGGTGTTGCTTTCGATTTGCTTGGTTTTCGCTGCTGGTTTTATCGTTTGGAGCTTTGATTCTTGGGGAGTTCGGCAAGGAAGGATAGGCAAGATTCTAATTGGTGCTCGTGCTGTGCAGGTCCGCGTAACTGACGTTTGATCGTCGCTAGGCGGGAATCTTTGTTTCAGCTACCTTTTCCTTAACCAGTGAGTGGTTTGGACCCTTCTTTCCTACTTCTTCACGCCAACATCTTTAATGTTTCAAACGTTCACTCGATGATGCCCGGTTGGACGCCTAGGAAATCCTTGCCACAATGCATGCCAGCCACTAAGAAAGGAACAGGGGATTTTGTAGACTAATATTTCTATATGCTTGCACACCTTATAACTGAGTTTGTTTATAAAGGAAGAGTTGGTTGTTGGTGGCGGCCTAGTGCCTCGGATAGAGTTTTGAACTTATGGGATAACTGAATCGGAACACCGCGCTGAGAAAATATGAACTGTTGCATGAGATATATATTGCTGCTTAACTTCTTTTGTTTAATTCGATGCATTGTATGATATATGAATTGTTCATGCATTTGCATGGTCTGGGACAACTTGTGCACAAGGTTTGGTATTTCCTCGAAACGGCTTTCCGGGGCACTGGAACCGTATCGATCCGGAGGGAAATATTTGATTCGTGCTCGTCACGATGCATTGCGGGACCTCCAGCAGGGCTTGCTACCCGGGATGATAGGGCGCGCCGCTAATGCTTGAATATGTCCCTAAGGTGTCGATCACACCAATGACCGCATAGACTAGAACACATGCTAATCTATTGTCTTGTGCAGATGGTAAGTATACTTGTGTTTCGTTGCAGGGAAGGCGTGCATCGGTTGAGTAAGCAATCGATGCACTGGTTGGATTCGCTATTATTTTCATTCCTATCAAAACATGCAACTGATATGAATTGAATTCACTTGCCTCTTTATAGAAGTCATCTTAATGCATGCTCGCCCCTAATAAGCTAGTGTCGATTTAGTCGAGTGAGTTCATCCCGCTCACCAGTACAAGTTGAGTACTGACCCACGTTGTGGGCAACTATTTCAGGCACTCAGACGGTGCAACGCTAGTGGATAGACGAGGAGGCGTTAGGAGCACCTCTATTTTGAAGTATAGTTGGAGTCAGATCATTTTGGAGGCTTGGACTTTCAACCTATACAAGGGCGTAATGTATGAACGACGTGGACTATCTGATGGAGCGCGCCCTGCCTTTTGAGTTTATCTTTTGTAATGCAAATCAAGTAGCCGAGAGGCGCATCAATGTAAACTCTATGTAAATTACTCTGAATTATCAATGAAAAAGCATGTTTCTTCCTGCACTGTGTTCAAATCTCTGTGAATGTGTTTTATAAATTGTGTTTCAAAATGGGTTCCTATAACTGCAAGTTCTTGCCTTGTACGAGCGCAACTCCAGGCTCGTACGGCATCACGCCCCAAGCGAGGACGAATCGGTTCCGTAAAGGATCAAGCGAGGACGACCGACCCTTTCGGGATCGGGGCGTGACAATACCTACTTGGTGTCTGCATGTCACGGACAACCTGTATTGTACAGGGTTTGGTCTCCTCGAACGGGAAGGCTCCGGGGCACCGGGACCGTTCGGCCATGGAGGAGACAATTTGGGTAACGTGCCTTGGGCGCGATACCAGCGGTTGGCAATCGATCCAGGTGGGTTAGCTACTTAGCGCTGTTTTGAGGAGAACCGCATTTGATCAGTCCGATCAAACGTCCTTTATGGCTTGGCCAGTGACTTCATATAGTATAGGTGTTGGCTTGCTTTTCTTTTGTTGATTTGGCTTTCGTGTAGGCGCGGCCACCTTGCCTCGGCAAGAGTGTGCACTGTGAGATTTTGATTGTAAATGTTGGTTAAGGATGGATATTAAGGCTTGGGAATGGTTCGATATGTTATCGTGTTGCTTGGACTTGAGCAGGACGGTTGCATGCTAGTTTCCTTCGGGTTGGTTATATATGCTTGTCGATTGGTTTGAGTTGAATGCTTGCATGCTTAAACTGCTTTACTGCTTTCCTTAACATGTCATCCCTATGCCATGAAATGAATCTAGGATTCAAACTAGAAAGATCACCATATAACTGTTTGCATTCACTATTTTACTTAGTGTCGGCTTAGGCGAGTGGGTTACCCCGCTCACCAGTACGGTTGTGTACTGACCCATGTTTGTGGGCAATATTTCAGGTACGCAGGCGTAGTGGCGCTGCTTGGATATACGAGGCATGATGTATGAACTGTAAGTACCTTTGTGGGCTAGAGAAAAGAGCAAGAGCATTTCATCGTCTCCGTGGCATCGCCTTTGTGGCATTGCCTTCGGGGCATTTCATTTGGACCCTATCGTGAGCTTCGCTGCGTATTACTCTGATTGTGTGCTTGGTACACAATACTTGACTTCCGCTGCAACTTGGTTGTTTCAATGATAACATTTGGTGTTTGACAACATCGCCTTGTACGAGCGCAACTCCAGGCTCGTACGGCATCACGTCCCGATGAGAACGATTGTCCTGCGGGAGAGCTGTAAACGTAGTGATTCACGTTCAGCAGGGACTATCGAGCTTGCGGGAGATTGGGGCGTGACAAATTGGTAACAGAGCGCCTGGTTCATTTTCTCGGACTTGGTCCTTCGCTTCATTACGAACTCTAAATAGCTTCCGCGTGTCGTCTAGCTCTTGACTCTACTCGGTGCCGCATCGGATGTTTCATGCAATAAGTCTATTTATTGCTAGTTGTGGCTGCATATTATTCTTTGTTGGGTTGCCTTGGTTGGTTTTCGTAGGATCGCTTAGTCTCGTTAGGCGTTGTTGCATTTGTGCAACAAGTGTGGGCTTTTGTTGGGTTGGCTTGGCTTAGCGTTCGGGAGTTTCTGATTGCCTCAATGGATCAGTTGGTTGGCTAACGAGATTTGGTTATGCGGCATGTTTTGAGTAGAAATATTCGATGAGAATGAATCCTTACACGAGTTGCTCGTCTAGCGATTGTGTTGGATAGAAGTTGGAATTTTGGCTGTGGCGCATCGGTTGAGCAGGTTTGAGTTTGGCTCGGGAATATATTGATAAGTTGGTACGAGTTGCTCGTACAACAAAAGTGTAAAACTGTTGGGTATTGGGTTGGACTATTTGGAAGACAATCATTGCACGATTGCTCGTGTTGAGAAGGTATCAGACGGGTTGAGAAACAGTTGGATAATTCAAGCGTTGCCTGAGTTTTGTGTCAAACTCGGATTGGAAAAGGCATAATCACATATTTTGGATGGTTCGGACGGATCTTGGATCCAGTGCAAGAAAATCGTAATGCGAGTAGCGACTCGATTCAGAGTGGTATATGGGATACCACATTGTGAGCAAGGCATTGGAATACTTAAGTTGGACATCAATGGAAATTGCCTGAACGAACTCGGGTATTGAGAATACATGTTGGTTGGTGCAAGTCGATTGAGTTGGGAAGAATGAAAATAGAGCAAGCGAATATTGAGTTGAGTATATCGAGAACGGACTTGTGCAAATGGAAGTATCATTGGGCTTAAGAGATGGACGAGATCGGAATGAACAGTTGGGATACGCTTGAACGAGCGATTGGGTGAATCGAATGATAGCGAGCACGGACTACGATTTTGGACAACATATTTGAGCTGTTGGTCGAGTAATGAAACACGATTTGGTTTGGAGAGACAATGCGATGGATTCGCACAAACTTGAAAGATTTTGGATATTGCTGCTCGAGAAGTTTGACTCAGGTTTAGCGGAAGTGGAAGTTTGGGCAAGATGGTGCAACAAGCATAGATGGATTCCCCGGAAGACGTGGACGGATTGTGGCAACAACTGTAGGCAAAGATTTTGGTGGACAGACTTTTGAAGATAGCTAAACGTGGGAGCAACGTCGGAATAAATCACTGTGCTGCTCGAGCAAGTTGGACGTGCATTGTGGAACGCGGCAAACGGATAAGAATTGGAGCAAGTCTTTGGTTTCGAAAATCATTGCAGTGGTAGTGCGAGAAGACGAACATGGCAGTTCGAAAAAATTTGATGGATTCAGGGCATAATGGCGTATTGATGGAAGACGGTTTCAAATGAGCACAGTTCTTGAATTGTGGCTCGGATAGATAGCAAGACTCTAGGTGGTTAAGCGGCATTGGTTGACAGATCAGCAGAGGTAGTGCATGAGTTCTCGGATTCGGAAGTTCGCTCGGATGGAATGGTTGGATTTTGATTCGGATTTGCAGATGAGATATAGCATGGTTCATAGTAACTGTCCATCGTGATGATTACAATTATCGAGCGTAGCTTCGGGACAGCTGACCCTAGTGACTTGCCCGCAGATCAGAGATTGAATATGGTTGACCCATAGAGAGACCCTTGAGGCGACGTATTTGGGAATGCGTCAAGGGCAGATGTGAGCAATGTGATTTGGCTTATTGACTGAGAGTTGGATTTGAGAGATCCTTGGGATAGCCTTCAGCTGAAGATGCAGCCGAAAGATCGAAGCGATGGTGGGATTGGCCTAAGTCAACTGATGAGATTCAGAGTCACAGATTTTTGTAGATGGCATCGCCTCTGACTCATCGTGCTCTGGAAGGGAATAGCATTTATATGAATGGACGACTGTGACGGCTCGTTCAAATCAAACCTTTGCGAATACTGGAAGGGACAGATGTGCCTCAGATTTACAAGATGTCTCGAAACTTAGTCTGGGAAGCGTGATCATTCGGAAGGCGAAGGTGATATCCTATGCTTCGAGGCAGTGGAAGCAGCGCGAAGAACTATTCCATGCGCAACCTAGGAATTGTGGCGAGTGTGTCCACGTTGAAATTGTGGCGACACTATCCCTTTGGCGTGGCGGCGAGATCTTCGTGGATCACACAAACCTCAATATAGATGTTCACCCTGTGAGGTATTGAGATTGAGGAAGAGGTGTTGGACTGAGCTGATGAGAGCAAAGTTGATATTTGGGTAAGTCGCCTAGATGGGGTAGTATCTTTTGAGTTGATCGTTCGGTACATGAGATATATTTGGAGATGTTGCTAGTGCGGATTCAGAAATAGTTGGATGGATTGAGTTGGAACACGAACCGAATTGAGTCGGTGGAAAATCATCATATTTGAGAATAGTGCTCTAGCGAATATGTTGGAATGAAAATCATGATTTAGTTCAATTGGGAGTAAAGCAAATGGATGTCTCGGACATAAAGATACCCTTGTAACTTGTCCAAATTCGCTATCGCAAAGCTCGGCTGAAATGCATGTATTTTAGGGACGCTTTAAATATGTGTACGATCCAAAACTAAGCGATACGAAGAATTCGTATTGAGCTGCAAGGAGGATGTGGGAATTCGGAAACTTGTACGAGCGTTCAGCAGAGCGAGATACTGAGTCTGAATCGTGAATAATGTGAGTTGCATAGAGCAGATCCATGGAATTGGATTGTGGCATACTAGTAAGGAATGAGTACCAGCACGGTTCGTGGACGAACCTGATTCTAAGTGGTATATTATGTAACGCCCGCAACCGCTCGGTGCGTTACGCTGAGTCAGATTGAATGAAACAAATGCTGGTTACATTTGATTTGTTGGATTTTGGGAAGAAGTATTGATTGAGTTGTTTCATGTGCAGATGGCTAGCGGGTTCGATGGAAACCAGGTGTTCGTTCGGAGCAGTACTGAGATAGCTGGATTGGAATGATAATGCCATCTTCCTTAGTCCGATCGGTCGGATGATTTGTAGAGCACGGCCTGCTCGCACGGTCATACCAGTTGAGTAGATCGCGCTTGCATCGGACCACGGGTTCAAGGGATTAGCCGTATCGGCAGGACAGGATGCCTAACGGAATCAAACATAGTGAGTGGGCTCTTTTCCTTCTCCTCTACTCCTTCATGCCTAATAATATGGAAAACACGTAAAGGCTTGAACACTTGGGCTGAAACATTGGGAATCATTACACTGAGGCGTGCATAGAGTGGACGTCGTTGGCTTGGTAGGATTGTGGCTTGATTTGGATTGCGCGTTGGATAGTTGGAGCTAGAGTTGGAATATTGCATTTGAGGCAGTTGGTTGATTGATTGAGATTATGCTTGGACAGCTGGAATGAGTCTTTGATGCATTGGGAATATCGGGAATTTGGGCGAGCGAGCGTGCATCCGTGTACGAGTATCACTTGGTCGCTTTGTCTTGCAAAGCGAGCAGTTGTGGTTCGAAACCGAACAACTGCATCGACGAGGGTGTTGTGCCGCTTGATGGGGCATTGTGCCATGAATGAGGCATTGTGCCACTGAAACGGCATTGTGTCATGGGATTGCTTTGAGCATGGGTGTTGCACCATTGGAAACACTGTGTTGAGAAGAGGCATTGTGCCTATGGAAATACTTGAGATTTGGTGCCTTGGGCTATATGTTGGAAGAATGGTTATGGATGTTTTGGGTTGGATAATTCATGGAACGAATCTAGGATCGCTTGGTGGGGCGAGAATGTTCGATCCTCTCGTCATACCTACTTGGTGTCTGCATGTCACGGACAACCTGTATTGTACAGGATTTGGTCTCCTCGAACGGGAAGGCTCCGGGGCACCGAGACCGTTCGGCCATGGAGGAGACAATTTGGGTAACGTGCCTTGGGCGCGGTACCAGCGGTTGGCAATCGATCCAGGTGGGTTAGCTACTTAGCGCTGTTTTGAGGAGAACCGCATTTGATCAGTCCGATCAAACGTCCTTTATGGCTTGGCCAGTGACTTCATATAGTATAGGTGTTGGCTTGCTTTTCTTTTGTTGGTTTGGCTTTCGTGTAGGCGCGGCCACCTTGCCTCGGCAAGAGTGTGCACTGTGAGATTTGGATTGTAAATGTTGGTTGAGGATGGATATTAAGGCTTGGGAATGGTTCGATATGTTATCGTGTTGCTTGGACTTGAGCAGGACGGTTGCATGCTAGTTTCCTTCGGGTTGGTTATATATGCTTGTCGATTGGTTTGAGTTGAATGCTTGCATGCTTAAACTGCTTTACTGCTTTCCTTAACATGTCATCCCTATGCCATGAAATGAATCTAGGATTCAAACTAGAAAGATCACCATATAACTGTTTGCATTCACTATTTTACTTAGTGTCGGCTTAGGCGAGTGGGTTACCCCGCTCACCAGTACGGTTGTGTACTGACCCACGTTTGTGGGCAATATTTCAGGTACGCAGGCGTAGTGGCTCTGCTTGGATATACGAGGCATGATGTATGAACTGTAAGTACCTTTGTGGGCTAGAGAAAAGAGCAAGAGCATTTCATCGTCTCCGTGGCATCGCCTTTGTGGCATTGCCTTCGGGGCATTTCATTTGGACCCTATCGTGAGCTTCGCTGCGTATTACTCTGATTGTGTGCTTGGTACACAATACTTGACTTCCGCTGCAACTTGGTTGTTTCAATGATAACATTTGGTGTTTGACAACATCTGTAAACCCCCTCACCCAAAATAGATATTTTGTGTATATTTTATATAATTATAGGTATTGAATTTCTTTAGAGTATTCTGTTATTTAATTAGCAAATGAATTTCTTGATATATTTACTTATATAAATATTTATTTAGAATCATTTTTAGGTTATTTTAGATTTTTGAAATTAATTAGGATTTATTTGGATATATATAGTCTTAATATTAGATATATGCTAATTTAGCGTTAATAGATATTAATAAGATTTTATAAATTATTTGTATTATATTTAATTATATTCAAGATTATAAATTATTGAGATAGATTCAAACTCTACTTTAAATTAATTCAAATCATGAACCTACTAGGAATACAACTTAATGTATATCATATCCTTATTTAAATTCATCATAATCCTATCCAAATTAACCAATCCTAGTTGTATTTAATTAAGTAGTCTCCACCATTATAAATACCTCATCCTTCATATTTTTCCCCAAATTCCTCTCTTTTTCGTCAAAAAATAGTCAAAAATCGTCATAAATTCAGCCTCATTTTCTACTAGTTATGACGAATTAAAAAGACGATATCTCCTAGCTCCGGACTCCAAACAAGGCCTAGTTTTTTTTTGTTAGAACGATAATGAGGTTAGCTTTCTGATTATATAAATTGTTTTTCTAAATTATTAGTATTAAATTCTGGAAAATTCGTAGAGCACAGTATGTCCGAAAATAGACGTGTTTTGATATTTTCGCGATTCCGGGAGAACCAGGAATCAGAATCACGAACCGTTTAAAGTTTCGGAAAGCTAATGTCGAGATCATCGACATATATTTTTCCCAGAATTTAATTCGATGTATTTTCATACTATTAATTCTGTAGAACTTCTAGGTTAGAATTTAACCATCGGTGCATGATACGAAACTTGTATGTGCCATAATTCCCAAACGAATTTGAATTCGGACGAGCCGTAAATTCTAGCATGTTTTGATGATGGAATCTACAGGAAATCATGCATGAAAGTTGAGTTGGTGTCTGTTGACTTTTTGGTCAATATATCGCCTCGATTTGCGTGCCATGAGTCTCGAGTTGATAAAATTCAGTTTCTTTGGACAAAATTTAGGAATTAACATAAAAATCAGAATAATAAGATTAAAATAGGATTTTAGAGTAACTATTCCAGAATTAAATAAATTAAAATAAATTATCTTTTGACGTGATAAATTTGTAATACATAGGATATTTGATTTGTTCTGCGCGACTTCTGGAGCAGGTTATTGGTACATCGCAGCTTCCTTACCAGGCAAGTGTACCTAGCCAAACTCTGCAGTATTGTTACATATTTTCCTTGCTTCATTTTATTGCTGAGCATGCTTAACCTAGGACCGTGTGACGTACTTAGCGTCCGATTATTAGTCGGGTGCCAACACCGTACGCGGTGTTGGGTACGGTCATCTAGAGATGGACATTCGCGACACTTTATCTTCTCGTACTGGTCTTACCAAGTACGCTTTGACCTAGGACACTTGACACTATTCATGAGACAGGATTTTCTCGAGATATTCGTGGTGATTCTGTATAGGATACAGGACTTGGACATTATATTCTAAGATATAGTATGACTTGTTGCATTTAGCTATGATCACGCTTGACATGGACATGAGACGTTATGGACATGATATGCGTGGTTACATTGGGTGGCGAGAGACACACAGGCTACAGGCTGATTATATATATATAAAATATAGTAAACACATAGTAAAATACATAGTTATTGCTGCTACCGGCTCCCAGACACAGAGCTTGTAGTGGTCTCAGCCTGAGTACTCGTGATGCTCTTATTTGCATTTTCACATAGATGGTTACATACTTACCCTATTTATTTCATTATCTGCTGCACTGCATTATTTATTTTGGCATGAGCTTTCTTGTACCTTGCTATGTCCCCTGAGGACCTGGATCCGGATTATGTCCCCAGATATTGCAGACGAGGTCGATCCAGAGGTTTATGGAGCAGGAGCATTATCAGGAGCAGACATTGGAGCAGTACCAGATCCAGTAGACGCGTGATCACCGAGGGTATCTTCTGAGTATATACTGTTCCATACTCAGTATTTGTTGTGGTTATCTTTATTCTTGTATCTTGACAGATGTATTCAGACTCATTATCGGGTTATTTCCCCGAGTTTATATTATATTGAGATTGATCTTTCTTTATGATTCTGATATTGTTGTATTCATTTCTGTGGATGAGATTAGTATATCTAGACCCTTATTGTTGTACTACAGCTTAAGTATGCCCTGATGGATCCATTAAATTGGGTTGTCCATCGGTGCGTACTGCTGGCCATTGCCACGTGTCTAGTCCCTCGGTATTTTGGGACTGGGGCGTGACATGGTTTTTGTGGTGGCCCATGCAGGTCTACGACTAAATTATTCGGTTTTAACTTAGGGACCGAGCAAGCCTGCAATAAGAATAGGATAAGGATCTCATTCACTTGCTTGAATCGTTCTTGACATCTATATCGGGTTCGAATTAATTTCTTAACTTACATCCTGCCTTGACTCCTGTGCGCTCCTTATTATTTATTTTGGTTGTTACTCTTAAATTTTTGAATTATGTGATTGGTAATTAGAACTTGACAGTTAAAGTTAGTAATGTAGATTATGACCCAATGATTACCCCTTAGCTCTAAGTCACGTAATTAGTACCCCCACCTCGATACCAGTTAGATCCCTTTCCCCCTAACGGCTAGTAACTCTTCTATCCTCACTATCGACGCTTGTCCTATAAGTACTAAGACTAAGGCTTAAGACGACCATGACCTATGTAATATAGGAGGATACCCTAATAGGTACCAAGACCCTTCTCGTAGACCTTAAACAAGAGTTTCTACGATATCCTTAAGAGATTTCAGTATTAGTTTATTATAAGTTGGGTAGTATGCCTCACAACATAGTACCACCTAGCCCTATTGACCCATTGATGAAGTGAACTAGGATGACACAACTTTAGACATGCATAAGAAGATAGTGGTTATTCAGACTGTAGATTTAAAGGTCCTTGCCCCTATTTGGTCAACTAGCGACTTAGACAAGGAGGTTGTATGATAACTGTAGAGATTGTAGAGTCTGTTATTAATATGGTTGCTTGTTTGTTTTGCTTTGTGAACTTGAATTAATTTGTATCTCCTTTCATCATCATCTAGCGTACTCATATTTGTTGTACTACCTTAACTTATGCTGCTAATATAGCCTAGTTTTGCAAGCTTATCCTTTTATCGAGCTTGATCATAATATATGTATAAGTGGGTTAACACACAGATACATTTCAGAATCAGTGTATTAAGGTCTGGCCAACCTTAGTGCGCTTGATTCGCCCTTCGTAACGCTACTTTACGTGGATTGAGATATGTAGTGATTAGTAGACGAATATACTTGCCCTAAACATGTCTGACATATCGTATCGGTTACATAACTGCACCGATGTGAGCATGCGAATAGGAAATTACCAAATTAAGATTTCAATCCACAACTGTCTTGACAATTCTCATTTGAATTCTTTAAACGCTTTGATTCCCATACTTCCATTCTATTACCCCTCCTTGAACTCTTTTCCGTTGCTTTTCGTCTTCCCTTATTTCGGAAAGACGAAATCTCGTGCTTGGATATAAGTGATACACGGATAGTACAAGATATACCCCATAGGCCAATCACATTATTTGGTGACTATCTTTCATAATTGATTAAGGGCATATCACATATGATATAGTTGGTGTTAAAGTTTTGAGGATTAAATGACATGAGAAAATAAATCGAGGAATATTTTTCTTAAATGTAAGAGCCTTATGTGATAGATGGGTAAATTCTAAGTTGGGTAGAAATTACATTATTAAACTTGAGGTAAATTCTTTTAGATTGTGATCAAGTGAGATTAGATAGAGAGAAACCATGTTCTATTTTAATTTCGAGGACGAAATTGTTTTAAGTTGGGTAGATTGTAAACCCCCTCACCCAAAATAGATATTTTGTGTATATTTTATATTATTATAGGTATTGAATTTCTTTAGAGTATTCTGTTATTTAATTAGCAAATGAATTTCTTGATATATTTACTTATATAAATATTTATTTAGAATCATTTTTAGGTTATTTTAGATTTTTGAAATTAATTAGGATTTATTTGGATATATATAGTCTTAATATTAGATATATGCTAATTTAGCGTTAATAGATATTAATAAGATTTTATAAATTATTTGTATTATATTTAATTATATTCAAGATTATAAATTATTGAGATAGATTCAAACTCTACTTTAAATTAATTCAAATCATGAACCTACTAGGAATACAACTTAATGTATATCATATCCTTATTTAAATTCATCATAATCTTATCCAAATTAACCAATCCTAGTTGTATTTAATTAAGTAGTCTCCACCATTATAAATACCTCATCCTTCATATTTTTCCCCAAATTCCTCTCTTTTTCGTCCAAAAATAGTCAAAAATCGTCATAAATTCAGCCTCATTTTCTACTAGTTATGACGAATTAAAAAGACGATATCTCCTAGCTCCGGACTCCAAACAAGGCCTAGTTTTTTTTTGTTAGAACGATAATGAGGTTAGCTTTCTGATTATATAAATTGTTTTTCTAAATTATTAGTATTAAATTCTGGAAAATTCGTAGAGCACAGTATGTCCGAAAATAGACGTGTTTTGATGTTTTCACGATTCCGGGAGAACCAGGAATCAGAATCACGAACCGTTTAAAGTTTCGGAAAGCTAATGTCGAGATCATCGACATATATTTTTCCCAGAATTTAATTCGATGTATTTTCATACTATTAATTCTGTAGAACTTCTAGGTTAGAATTTAACCATCGGTGCATGATACGAAACTTGTATGTGCCATAATTCCCAAACGAATTTGAATTCGGACGAGCCGTAAATTCTAGCATGTTTTGATGATGGAATCTACAGGAAATCATGCATGAAAGTTGAGTTGGTGTCTGTTGACTTTTTGGTCAATATATCGCCTCGATTTGCGTGCCATGAGTCTCGAGTTGATAAAATTCAGTTTCTTTGGACAAAATTTAGAAATTAACATAAAAATCAGAATAATAAGATTAAAATAGGATTTTAGAGTAACTATTCCAGAATTAAATAAATTAAAATAAATTATCTTTTGACGTGATAAATTTGTAATACATAGGATATTTGATTTGTTCTGCGCGACTTCTGGAGCAGGTTATTGGTACATCGCAGCTTCCTTACCAGGCAAGTGTACCTTGCCAAACTCTGCAGTATTGTTACATATTTTCCTTGCTTCATTTTATTGCTGAGCATGCTTAACCTAGGACCGTGTGACGTACTTAGCGTCCGATTATTAGTCGGGTGCCAACACCGTACGCGGTGTTGGGTACGGTCATCTAGAGATGGACATTCGCGACCCTTTATCTTCTCGTACTGGTCTTACCAAGTACGCTTTGACCTAGGACACTTGACACTATTCATGAGACAGGATTTTCTCGAGATATTCGTGGTGATTCTGTATAGGATACAGGACTTGGACATTATATTCTAAGATATAGTATGACTTGTTGCATTTAGCTATGATCGCGCTTGACATGGACATGAGACGTTATGGACATGATATGCGTGGTTACATTGGGTGGGGAGAGACACACAGGCTACAGGCTGATTATATATATATAAAACATAGTAAACACATAGTAAAATATATAGTTATTGCTGCTACCGGCTCCCAGACACAGAGCTTGTAGTGGTCTCAGCCTGAGTACTCGTGATGCTCTTATTTGTATTTTCACATAGATGGTTACATACTTACCCTATTTATTTCATTATCTGCTGCACTGCATTATTTATTTTGGCATGAGCTTTCTTGTACCTTGCTATGTCCCCTGAGGACCTGGATCCGGATTATGTCCCCAGATATTGCAGACGAGGTCGATCCAGAGGTTTATGGAGCAGGAGCATTATCAGGAGCAGACATTGGAGCAGTACCAGATCCAGTAGACGCGTGATCACCGAGGGTATCTTCTGAGTATATACTGTTCCATACTCAGTATTTGTTGTGGTTATCTTTATTCTTGTATCTTGACAGATGTATTCAGACTCATTATCGGGTTATTTCCCCGAGTTCATATTATATTGAGATTGATCTTTCTTTATGATTCTGATATTGTTGTATTCATTTCTGTGGATGAGATTAGTATATCTAGACCCTTATTGTTGTACTACAGCTTAAGTATGCCCTGATGGATCCATTAAATTGGGTTGTCCATCGGTGCGTACTGCTGGCCATTGCCACGTGTCTAGTCCCTCGGTATTTTGGGACTGGGGCGTGACAACATCGCCTTGTACGAGCGCAACTCCAGGCTCGTACGGCATCACGTCCCGATGAGAACGATTGTCCTGCCGGAGAGCTGTAAACGTGGTGATTCACGTTCAGCAGGGACTATCGAGCTTGCGGGAGATTGGGGCGTGACAGTTATGACACTCTCCAAACAAATCTCAACCATCCAAATTAGGCTTAGTGGTTCCAAAAGTGAACCGGATCAGATATCCATCCTACGTACGGGTCCTAGTATGGGTTCATGGCATTTGCTAATATATGTTCACTATTGGTCTCGGGTAGTCTCCCATAATAAACAGAAATCCAAACAAAATAAAATGTAGATTAAATGGCAGGAACCAATATATAAAATACAGCATGAATATATTATAATTTTTTTATAAATATCACAAACTCAAGAATACAAAATCTGGAAACGGATATGACATAATTCATTTTTGAGTCATTTCTAAACCGTGTATACTTTGTGTGTGTGTGTGTCTATATATATATATATATATATATATATATATATATATATATATAATATTATTATTATTATTATTATTATTATTATTATTATATATATATATAATATTATTATTATAATAAATCTCCAGGCTCGAACTCAGGACAAACCAGCACCAATAGCTAGAACGTTGCGAAAACCAACCAATCTATATTTATGCAATAATGCTATGACTACAACCAATGCTTACAACCCTCTTACAACTGCTGACGTGGCAGCCACATGTCAGGATTCAATTGGAGGAGAGGGGAAGTGGTGAGATCGGGTGGAGCCCATGTAGCAGAGGGAGTGTGTGGGGAGGTGGGAGCCTATGGGATCCATGTGTAAAGGGTGGGAGAGAGAGATGTTGTAAACCTTTGGTTGTAAACTTAGCATTATTGATATTTAAGATGATACATCAATGAAAATTATTATTTTACAAGTAATTAATTAATGATTAAATAGTACAATGTCCATATTACCCCTCATTTACTCCAAGTCCTTTAAAACTCGCTCTCAAATGAAAGCTGTTCCCACCATCATTCTTATTCTCTCCCTCCCTCCCTCCCTCCATCAGTCAATTCAGATGACACAAGTGATCCCTGAGAACCGCAACCCGCTCCCCATACCGGACCCGGATCCGGACCTACCGGCGGAGTCGATAAGGATCCGTATCGACGACGACGGCGTCCTCCAGTGGCTCGACAACCTCCACCCCGTCTACGACCGCGACGACTCCACCAAGGGCACCACCAACCCCAAATCCCACAACCATCACCACCACCAAATAAACCCTAACCCTAACCCTAACTCCCAACGCTTCTCCGGCAACCTCAAGGCCACTACCAAGGCCCAGATCATCGGCCTCCCCGGCGCCGGCGCCGCCGTCCAGCACTCCGGCCACATCGGCCACTCCGCCCGCCGCCACCCCCCTCCCATCTTCCCTCCCAAGAAGCCCAGGCTCGCCCCCTCCTCCCTCTCCGACCCCGTCTCCCCCAAGGTTTCCTGCTTCGGGAAGGTCCATTCCGAACGCCGCCGGTCGGACTCGTCGGCGGAGGGGTGCTGGCTGAGCCTCCTTGCGTGGTTCGGACGGAGGGACTCGGAGTCGGCGTCGGCGGCCCAGACGTCAGCTCCGGCGGTCCAGCGGAATATTCCGGCGAGGATTTCTATGGACTTTCCGGCGGCGGAGCCGCCGGGGATCGGTGGGATGAAGAGGTTCGTGTCGGGGAGGAGGTCGGCTTCGTGGGGAGGTGACGTGGAGGTGGATCTGGACGGTGGCGAGGACGCGCACGTGCCGTGGTCTGGGCCGTTGATTCGGAGGTAGCGCACTGTACGTTTGTAGATTTATTAAATTAGATATATGTGTATGGGTATTTTTTTAAGTTTTGATTTTGGCTTGAATTGTGTGAACGATCGGTGTATAATTAATCACTTTTTAGATTTTCTTTTTCCTTTTTTTTTTCCTAGAGAAAAGTGTGCAAGAAAAACATAATTTGTGATTTTGTTTTCAATCATCCTCGTCATCAATCCGTACAAATTTGTATAAAGATTTTGATATTTTACAGTTATTTTTCCCCTTTGTTGGCTTGCAACACAGAATATTAACGTACTTTAGCTGCAGCTTAATTATGATGTAAATTTAGCCATTTTTTTTGTGTATAGTTCAATGTGTGTTCGAGGATCAAGCTAAGACAAATCCGAAAACATTCTGACATGTTGGGTTGAATTTAGATTCTCACAGTGGGAGATTTCTGCTTCAACTCATAGGAACGTTCATTAATCACTTGTTAGATATTTTTATCTTTCTTTCTGTGATTTGGTTTTCAATTATCCTTTAGTCAATGAAGCATTCAATTTTCTACTGCAAAACAATCATTTAAAAATAAGATTTTGTTGAACTCAACTGGATTTTGTGCTCAACGAGAAAGGTATAATCTTTCTGGCTAGACGGACGGTCTCGAGATCAAACCACAAAAGATATATAAAAATAATTGATCCAAATGACATACAACGTAGCATGCACAAAGTCTTCTCACATATCGTTGGACATCTCAAATTTTTTTATTTTTTTTTATTTTTTTACATATTGAACATTTTTTGTTCAGAAATTTTTCTACAGATAAATATATTTTAGCAAAATTAGCGAAAGAGAACAAAGTTTATGAAAATTTGAAGTAGCGAACAAAAACGCATGTGTTAAGTGCGTTTTCGATAAAAAAAATACGTAAAGAACGAGAACGCATATAACAAATACGTTTTTAGATAAAAATTTAATTTTTAATTGTATCCGCACCTACTAAATACGTTTTCATATTTTATATTTTTTTTTACAAAAGAAAAGAAATACAGTTAAAAAATAAAACAAAAAAAAATCAAATCTGAAAACACATTTAATACGTACGGTTTTAAATATATTTTGTTTAAAAAAAAAGAAGGACTGGAAAAAGAAAAAGAAAAAAAAAGGTGAAAACACTCCTAATACGTGATGTTAAATATATATATATATATATATATATATATATTAAAAACAAGAATTATGGAAAAAGAAAAGCAAAGAAAAGAACACGTGTAAAAAAAATTTAAAATCGGAATCCACTCGTACACTGTGAATTTTTAAATCTTTTTAAAAAGAAAAGAAAAGAAAACGTAAAAAAAAATGTTAATTTTTTCTCATTTAACTTGAAAACGTACATCATATATGCGTTTTCAAATTATTTTTTTATTAAAATTTGGAAACGCACATGGAATGTGCATTTTAATTTTTTTTTTGCATTATAGTTCCTTATAATTCATTATTTGTAACTTCAGTCAAAGTAAAAAATAAAATTTTTTTTTTTATCATAATTTCTTCGGCCCAAAAAATAAGAGAAACCACTTGTTTGTAAATTATTTTTTTGGCCCAAAAATTTTAAAATTAATTTTTTTCTCATTTAATTTAGTGGCATTGAACATAATTTGGACCAAAAAATAAGAGAAAAATTTTCAGGGAGAACTCAAGTTTAACAAAATTAGTGGCAGAGAACATAGTTTAAAAAAATCCAAGGAAAGAACATGAACGCACCTAATACATGCGTGACAAAAAATTCCAAGGAAAGAACAAAAAAAATGTAATTTGAAATTTTTTGGGCCGAAAAAATAATTTAAATTTTGATTTATTTATTTTGATTTTTCGTCTTAACAAAATCATGAATTATTTTAAATTTTTTTTGTCTTAAAAAAATTTTAAAAATAAAATAAATTTTATTTGTTTATTTTATTTATATTGAAGTTTATAAAAGAAATTATGATAAATAAAATAATTTTATTTCCTACTTTGACTGAAGTTACAAATAATGAATTATAAGGGGCTATAATGCAAAAAAATGTAAAAATGTTTTCAAATTTTAATAATTTTAAAATTTTGAAAATGCACATAGTACGTGCGGCTTCCGATTAAATTTTTTTTTTTTACACGTGTTCTCTTATTTTATTTTCTTTTTTCAGAGTTCTTATATATATATATATATATATATATATATATATATATATATATATATATATATGAAACCACACGTATTATGTGCGTTTTTATCTTCTTATTTTTTTTCCAAAGATCTTCTTTAAAATATATATATATATATATATATATATATATATATATATTTGAAACCGCATGTATTAGATGTGTTTTCAGATTTAATTTTTTTTGTTTTATTTTTTAACTGTATTTTTTTTTTGTAAAAAAATTTATATATAAAACATGAAAACTCATTTAGTAGATGCGACTACAGTTAAAAATTAAATTTTTATTTAAAAACGTATTTGTTATATGCGTTCTCGTCCTTTACGTTTTTTTTTTTTATCGAGAATGCACTTAACACATGTGTTTTTTGTTCTCTATTTTAAATTTTCAAAAACTTTGTTCTTTTTCGCTAATTTTGCTAAAATATATTTTTCTGTAGAAAGTTCTGTTTTTTGTTCTTGTGGAATCAAGTCATATAGAATATTAAGAGTCTATTTTTGGCTGCAACTTTATTATAATGTAAATTGAGACAATTTTGTATAGTTCAACGAGTTTGAGTAAATAGACTTAGATGAAGATTACGTAGTAACAAACCTTCATATAGTTGGATTCTCTCATGTGCAGATTTTGTAGACTCAGATTAATAGTTGTATTGGTGAATAAGGACTTCGAGGAACACTAAGGAAGAGGAGAAAGTTGATGATGAAAAAGAGAGGAGAATTTGTGGGTTTTGAGATGAAGAGGAAACTTGGAAGAAGAGAGAGGAGAGGTAGATAAAATGTTCATTTTATAGTATTACTCGAAAAAACAAAAAAATATCCTAAGACTTTTTTTATTTTTAAATTGACATTTGTTACTACTTTTTTTTTATATCAAAACTTGGTATTTTAATTTTAGTTTATACCAAAAAAAAAGTTCACATAATTAGTCTTTTATGATCTCAATAATAATTTTCTCTCTCAAATTTTATCATTGTCGATAATTTGTTCTAAAACTAGCAAACATCATGGATCTTGAGCCAACAATTGGCATAGTGCTAGCCATTGTTGACTCCTATGTTCATTCTTTAGCTTTGGTCGAACACCGTGGTCAAGCGGCAGCTTATAACCTCTATATTTTTGGGAGCTAGTAAGTCTCTGGCAACAAACTATCATTATAAGAATAAAATTATAATCTCCTCTTTAATTCTAGGTAAACTTTCTATAAATTTAACTAAGAGGCTTACTAATTTTACATTTTGATGTTTAAAGTTAACTATATAGTTCAACAAACTTAATTAGATGACATTTTTGGTACAAATTAAAAGCAAGAATAAAAATATTGTTGTGATTCTTTTGTGGATGTGGATGTTGACCCAAAAAAAAAAATAGAATAGAGGCCAATAATCATATTACAAGAAGATAAATGCATTCAAATGACCAAATTGGATAGTCATTGTAATGCTCCTATCACAGGTGCATTACAAGAAGATAAATGCATACTTGGACTAGGGAGTCTCTCTTTCTTATCACAGGTGCTCTTTGCCCAAGTTTTGATATTAGACACTAATAATATGCAATTTGTTGATTCTTCATGTGCCTATTATTGGATATTCTTTCTTTTTTTTTCTTTTTCTTTTCTTTTCTTTTCAACCTTGTCACCCAACATATGTCAGCAAACATAATTTTCCAAAGCCATTGTTCGCTTCTTTCAACTTTGTGAATTTTCCAAGTTCCCCAAACAAAATTGATTGGATTTGGATTACCAATGATTTAAAATTGATCCGTACAAGGCTTTCTAATTGGACGAATAACTTTGCACTTTTAATAGGAGTTCTACGAATGACTGACTACTTGTGACTGACAAATTCCAGAGCCAATCTATTTCCATTTGATGAGGCTGTCCTTGATAAGAATATAACATTCATGTATGTATGCCAAATAAATGCGCCTACTTTTATTGGGGAGCTTTGATGTACCACATGTAATTGGCATACTCTATAATGAGTAAAACTTTGATACAGATGGGTGTACCACTATATGACATGTGGGTCCTCTTCACTATTCCTAAAGCGTGCAAACATACACACATATATAGTGGACCAATAAGAATAGAATATACTAGTGCACATAAGTGCACATACGATGTAGCAATCCATTTTTATTGGTCTATATGTGCATGGTGTAATACCCCGTTCCGCTCAAGCGGACTGCCGATTCAAACGGCAAAGTGCAAACGTCCCGACCTGCCTCCCTCAGCGAGGCAACTAGTTTGAGGCAAGGATATCCAGACTTGGTCCCTACAGGAGTTCGGCTTAGGCTTTCAGAGGCTCGCTCGCAGTATCACTCGACCGAGGCGGATCATCGCTAAGGTGGGTGGCTACGGTGAACTTGTCTTTGCTTAGCCAGCATACATAAAATACGGAATGATACATGCTAGTCGCTAGGTGAATCACCCCCTGCATGCTAATAAATCCAACGCACCTAGCTAAGGGAATAATCCCAACTTGTACTGCTTGTCGCTAGAACATGGAAATGAAATATTGCTTATATGTTCAGACCCTCGCATGTTACCTTTGCCTCGTGCAACTGGACCCGCTATGCCTCGAGTAGAATGACACAAATGTATATTCAGTAGTGCACTGTTCACTCCCTAACACTGCACTCCCTAGATAACTTCGCTCGGAAAGGCCCCGTACGGTTTCGCTCGGCTTACCTTCGGGCCCGAGCGAACTTGAATGCTTAAGTTATACAAGTGCATGCTTGCCTGCTTTTATGTATTGCCTAGTTTCAATGCTTGCTGCATAACTATGCCCCGACTGTGAAACACTCTGCTTGTCATGCATTCATTTAGGTTCTCCTCGGAAGACTACCTAATAGTCGTTCCGTGCATGAATAAACCTGAATGTACCTGGGACCGTTAGGTCGCTAAGGCAATTCCCGAACCAGGGAACTTGCACCAATCCTGTGATCCAAGAATCCCTGCTCATTGAGCAATACTGTCCTGTACTGAATCAAATGGCTCATGGAGCCGATACTCTACATTTAGAGAAATCCTGATCCTGCCACAACAAGTTCAATATATATATATATCTCCTGACTTGAACTCGTTCCATGAAACTTGTTCTATATATATATATATATCCTGCTTAAAACTTGTTCCTGTTCCTGACCCGAAACCTGAAGACTAGAGACTTGCCCGGTCACAGGACAACTTGTAACAAAACAAGGTATAGTTCCGCGGACGGTTGCTGGGGCACTGGCACCGATCCGATCCGGACGGAACTCCTGAGTAGTCGCCTGCTTCGAGCGGAATGTTGTGCAATGCCTCCTGTTTTGCTTGCGCACCATTTCGACAAGAGATTACGCCGTCCACTAATGGCGTCGTGCCAGTGACCTCCTGTTCATATAGATAAGTCATCCTCGCTTAGCGGCTATCCGCGTGCGAGTCACTGCATCGCATCAAGAATAACTAAACACCTGAACGATCTTGTTATAACAACACTTGTGCATAAAGAGCACTTGATCATCGTATGCAACACTCCTGATATATCCTGTAACCCGTACATCCATAACGGGATCTCGCACTGAAACGCTTGTGTTTGCATATGCTTGCTCTGAATGCTTATACATGTTTCTGCTTGATTTAACATGGTTTGCCTTGGACAGGGAAGGACAAATGGTAAGTTGGTAAGTCTCGCCGTGTTTCCTCTCATGTCGCACGGCGCACTGCCACACGGATTAGGCTATTCAAATCTTGCATGAAACTGATCCTAAGGCAACTAGAAAGACAACTTAATAGTTGTGCACAGAACCTTTATTACGTGTTTGGATTTGTCGAGCGGGCGAGTAGCCTCCCCACCAGTGCATTCATGTACTGATAACCCACCAGATTGCTTACAGGGTGCGGGAGAACCTCGTTCGGTGCGGATGCCTCCTTCGTGCGTGCTAAGGCGTGGAGTTCAACTCAGAAGCCTTGGAACGCTACGTCCGGAACTGAAGCACATATACAAGACATAATGTTGGAACATCGCCTCGCCAGAACATCGCCTCGCCAGAACATCGCCTGAACCTCACCTGTTTATCATCCATAAATGTAGCCACTTGGCATGCTTTTATGTTTCAGAGAGAGCTCGAGCGACTTGTAATCTCGGCTATACGCCGCCTGTAATACTTGTTTCAATATGAATAAAAGAGCTTGCTTTACTTCAACTTGTGTTTCAATGCTTTCGCTATATTGTCGACTCAGTGAACCTGTTACCGATCGCCTATGCGTTCATGATTCCGCTGCACTCGGACAATCTGTGCGACTCTGTGGCTTAGAACTCTTACCGCCAGCCAATGAACCACGGCCTTGCACGGGCGCAACCCCAGGCCCGTGCGGCATCACGTCCCCCGAAAGCTCGACTCGGGCCATTCGATTAGCTTCCCTTCCTCCCTCGCGCCCGCGGGACGGGCGCGGTCATACGCGTTCGGCGCGCCGAGGCACGGTGATTCGTGCCCGGTTCGTTAAATCCCGGCCTCACGGGGCGGGGGCAGGGCGGAGCGGCGGCACGGTGACACATGGCTCATATAGGAATATGAGACTATGACCCCTATATATATGGGTAAACGGAATCTGAGCCATAGGCTCATATTCATATATAAACCATGCACATGTTGACCAATAAGAATGGATTGCTACATCACATATGCAATATATATATATATATATATATATATATATATAAAGGGATATGAGCCATAGACTCATATTCCTACATGTCCACCCCAAGCATCCTTCCTATTCACACCATTGGATGGGCTTTAAGTCATCTAATCTTAACCGTTGATTTATCAGCGGTTAAGATTAGATGACTAAAAGCCCATCCAACGGTGTTAACATAGGGGATGTTTAGGGTAGACAAAAAAGGGGATGGATCATGATCCCAACCCATATATATATATATATATATATATATATATATATATATATATATATATATATATATATATGGCTCACCTATCATACAGTTGCTGTATCAAATTTTTGATACAACCATTGTTCGTTATTAATATGTAAGTTTGAATTTTTTTTGTTTAACAAGAAAGAAAAAGTACAAAAAAACCATAGACAGAAAATCTAAATACAATATTTTTTATCTGAGAAATGTGACGATGGAGATCGAATACTGCAGCAACCCCTTTACTCTGTTGACGGTCTAATGTGGGAATGAGGGTGCTCTCTTTTCTCTCTAGAGCTTGTGTGCATGTCACGCCCCAGTCCCAAAATATCGAGGGACTGGACACGTGGCAATGGCCAGCAGCACGCACCGATGGATAACCCAATTTAATGGAGCCATCAGGGCGTACTTAAGCTGTAACGAAGGTCTACTACAACAAATCACACTAATCTCATCCATAAAGATAAAGAAATAAACTGCATAATGAAATGGAAATAAGTAGCAACAACAAGTCAGTCGGGGAAACAATCTGACTTATGTCTGAATACACTGGCTCAATAGGCCAGGAACAAAAGAGATAAACATAAGTAAATACTGAGTACGGGATCAGGTACTCAGGAGAAGTCTTCGGCAGTCACCTCGTCTGCAGGGTTCAGTTCTGCTCCAGTATCAAGTCCAGCAATAGCCTCAGCTCCTGTCCCGTATATTTCGGGGTACTGCTCCTCAGCTAAACCTGGGGACATAATCCATTCCAGGTCCTCAGTGGACATAGCAAGGCACAAAATAAAATGAGCCAAATAAATGCAGTGCAATTAAATTAAATGAAACAGCAGGGTAAACTATGTAACCATCTATGTGATATGCAAATGAGAGCAACACTAGTACTCAGGCTGAGACCGCTACAAGCTCTGTGTCGGGGAGCCGGTAGCAGTAATAACACGTAAAGGGTCTAGCTCTGCTAGAGAGTCTACAACCTCACAATAATAGTAGATATATATATAGAACAGCCTGTAGCCTGTGTGTCTCTCCCCACCCAATGTAATCACGCAAACCATGACCATAATGTCTCATGTCCATGTCAGCGGGATTATAACTAATGCAACAAGTCAAACTGTCTATAACTAAAATATCTCTGTCAAGTCCTGTATCCTATACAGAATTACCATGAATATCTCAGGAAGATTCTGTCCATGTATAGTGTCAAGTGTCCTGGGTTGTAGGGTACTTGATATGTCAAGTACAAAAGTAAAGGGTATCGTAAATCCATCTCTAAATGACGACCCAACATCGCGTACGGTGTTGGCACCCGACTAGGATCGGACACTAGGTACATCACACGTTTCCTAGGTTAAGCAGTTTAAACAAGTTTATATGAATTTACACAAGACAACCAGCAAAGTATTATTACAGGAAATATGAAGATAAAGACTGCAAGTTTGGCAAGGTGCACTTGCCTGATGTTTGAATTCCACTTAGGTCCTGTTCTCGAAAATTTCCAGAGATGTCTCCGAATGCTGAAATAAATAGTACCATCACACTCAGAAGGTGTCAAATAGTTAGGAACGCCTGTCCTTGGGTCCAATTTGGAGACAAGGGCAAAAACGATAATTTTGGGCCAAAACGGGGTCCACCGGTAGGCCCGCTTTGCACCGAAAAACGTGTCAGGGTCAACGGTCTCAAAATTCACCAAACTTAGTGTCAACAGGTCCGGAACGCTGATACGAACCCAACGGAACTTTCAGATTTGAATTCCGATGAGCCGATCACAAAATCGCCCGTCGAGTGGTGCTTGTGGGGCCCACGACACGCGATTTCGTCAACGTTCTCAGAATCGAACCAAACTTTACCCACAGGACCAGCGTATTGCTATGAGTCCGATAGCGTAAGTTTCGTCTCGATCCGACGTGTGTGTACGAAGTTAGGATGAATTGCAGAAAAGTCGGATACGGGGCGATGTCCGCGGATACGCGTTGATTCCGGTGTGCACGCACACCCGAATCAGCTTCCACGAAATCCCACACGTCCGTATCGACGATGCGCACGTATCTGTGAAGACCGCACGCGACCAAGTCATCCCGGTTGGCGGAACGTACTCAGTTCCGGGGTAAAATATGGTCTGGTTTTTCCTGTTTTTGGATCGCGGTGTGCGATCACCACAGGATGCGATGCCCCTAGCGGTTTGTCCGGGCACCAAGAGGGTCTTACAGGCTTCGCAACGCAATTTACAGAATCGAAATCGGAGGTACGAGCAAGAAGTTATGGTTACCTGAACTGGTCCGAAAAACCCGAGTTTCCTCGTGTCAGACTCGTGTCCGACACGCCTAGGGTTAGGGTTTACTATTCTGGGGCTGTGTCCGGGTGTCCCCTGCTGTGTCCGTGTCTGGTCAAAGGTATGTCGAAGCTGCACGGCACTGGGCGGAGGGTCGCCGGAGATCAGGGTCGTCGGAGCGGCGAGGTGGCGCTGCTCGAGGAGAATAGCCACGGCTGGGGTCGGGCTCTGCGGCTGGTCTCGGGCGGGGATGGCTAGGGTGAGGTGGTCACGGGGAAGCGGTCGTCGCCGGGGAGGAGAACCGCTGCGTGAGGCCGGAGGAGGCTGTGAGGAGGAAGGAGGCGGGGAGAAGAGGGTGTGGGAGCGAGGGGGTCCGGCTGCCGGAGTTAGGGTTTGGGTTAAGTGAGGGAGGAGAAGGTGAGGGGGGGGGAGGATTTTATAGGGAGGCTCCGGGGCGGGGTCGTAGCGGAGGAGGCGGGCCGAGGGGAGGTCGTGGAGACGTGGGGGTGAGGCCGGGCGGTTCTCCGGCGACGTGGCCGGAGAACGCGGCGGAAACCGCGGGCTGCTCGTTCGTGGGGGTGAGAGGTGTAGCGGGTCGGGTCTGGCGGGTGCGGGTGTGGCCGACCCGACCCGACCCGATAGGGAACGGGCTGGGCCGGTCTGCGGGCTGGGCCAGAAACAATAAAAAATAATAATAACAATAACAAATAATTAATTATTAAATAGTTTAATTAGTTTTTGGGTATTTAAAAATAGGTCTGAGGCCCAATAAAATCCAGAAAAATTACCCTAAGTCCGGTTTTCTATTTTACACCATAAAATCATATTTTCATTACGTTTTAATATTAGTTATTAGCAATTAAAAATTATAAAATCACCACAGCACCTATGTAAATTCCTGAAATATTACAGAAAATTCCCAAAAATTAATTTTAAAAATCTGAAAATTTTAGGGTGATTACAGTGCACGTACGTAGCCCCCCTTCACTACTAGAATAAGGCAAATTAGCGACGCAGGAAAGCGTCGCCAAATATCAAAAATACGTTGCTAACACCGAGTAGCGACGTATTTAGCGACGTTTGGACTTAGCCGCAAAAAAGCTAGTCGCTGATCAAAACAACATCGAAAAACGTCGCTCTAACAAAGTAATTTAACGATGTTACAAAGTAGCAAAAATGATGACTCTTAGCGTCTAGTATCGCCAAATTTATGATGTTAAAATTTGGTCGATAATTGTCGTTAAATTTAGCGATGACCTGCGATAGAATCAACGACGAATAACTGACATGGCCAAAATTGTCATGTTAACAATATTTAGCGACGTGTAGTGACGATCAGCGACGTCATGAGACAGTTTAGCGACATCATTAGCGACGCATAAGGACGTCACTAAACGTCGTTAAACGTTGCTAATATTACCAGAAAAATAAAATAAATGAATATTTGCAATATCAAAGTATAACATGCCTGCAGTATCATATTTTAAATAAATAGACAGATCCGGAGCAACCCTCCGTTGAATTCTTTGGGTTTGCTGACCCTTCGGTGGAACACTCAATATTGGTACAATCACACAACAACAATGATGGCATAAATCAATAAAAAGACGACTCTAAGGCCCGCATGTAGTCACACAATATCCAGTCACACAATAAATATATGTGACGCTTGCATCCTCGATAGTGTAGCGCCCACGATCAACTGCGACTCCTGCAGCGAGGTTACGTTGCGATCTGTCGACGTGGCCAGATCCCTCAGCTCCATAATGCTACGCTCCAGCGATTCGAAACGTGCTATGAGCATCGCATCGTCCGTCTGCGGCTGCACCGTAATCCTCTTCATCAACTCGCCACGCAGAGATACGATCTGAATGACAACTCTCTCTTGGACACGTTGTGACTCCTGGGAGAGTGGTGGGGTATGTACATCGGCAGAGGGTGTCCTAAAGGACTGTGACGC
The DNA here is from genome assembly GCA_036927795.1 of Iris macrosiphon. Classification (NCBI taxonomy): domain Eukaryota; kingdom Viridiplantae; phylum Streptophyta; class Magnoliopsida; order Asparagales; family Iridaceae; genus Iris; species Iris macrosiphon. The sequence goes on from JAYESA010000001.1 coordinate 182,691,302, forward strand.
AATATATGCATCGTAGGATCCCGTACCGTAGTACGTACCCCTATGTGGACCACCAACGACTCTCATCCACAGCTCGTCATCCGACGGAGCTGGTGGGCCGGGGGTTCCGAGGAACTATCCCCCTCTCCCTGTGTGGGCTGGGTCGACTCTTCGTGGAGCCTCCTATACTCATCCTAGAAAAATACGTATATATCGAAAAGCGTACTACTTACTATATATCTTAGGTACTTATTACTAATTACATGTATTTTTGTTAAGTTATATCAAAATGTTCAAAACATAAGAGTAATACTTACGTAGCTTTGCGTCGCCCTATCATCGATAAGTTGTCCTCCCTTCTTATGAGTGGCGAGGAACACTGTCACCATGTTCGTATCCTCACCCCTCTGGACCTGTTAAGAAATATATTACTTGTTATTAAAGTAAAAAAAATAGGCCACGATGATTAAAAATTGTACGTATACAATAAAATATGTACCAAGCGATAAAAATATTTTGTCATCGGAATCGACCGACCACACCACTTTTTCGCCCTCTTTCGAGCCTCCTTGTGTCACAACCCGCACCCAGAATTTGGGTATGAGCCGTGGGTACGTCCAGCCTACGCTGCAGCATCCGCGATAGAACGCTATCTAGGTCTCAAGACTACCAAACTTAACTCATAACCTGTCAATGATCTCAACTCCATAAGGAGGACAATGAATAATGCATTGATCAACAATTCATAATGTACTCAATCACAATAACTATAGGAAGTAACTGACACGATAAGATATAAAGATAAGGAAGTATTGACATAAGTCAAGCACAACAACTCAAAATACAACAATAATTTAGTGTCTAGCTATCCCAACATAAATAGTCTCAACAATAATACAATCCAAGATCTCAAGTTTAGAACATTTTAATACATAGATAGAACTGTCTAAACGACTGCGGGTGGTGTCTCCTCTAAGGAGAGTGACTCCTCTAGAATCTCCGGTATGTAGTCTTCCTCTACTCCTTGGCCATAGTGAGTAGGACAGAAGTCCTCAAGGTCCTCTAAAAAATGTTATCCAGTCTGGATTGGAGCAAAACACAAGCACTAAACAACAGTTTCATTTATATTGACAAAAACTATAAGACAGTATAAGGTAATACATGATGAGAAAAATACTAGATATAAGGAATACTGAAAAATATGTAATCAACAATAGTACAAACTAGCAATGAACAAATATATGTGAATGCTAGAAATGAGTGAACTGGAATAAAGAAATGAAAATTCTAGCTAAGTGTTTAAAATATCAGTTTACTATGTGATCGGCTTGGGACGAGATCAGGCTTGTTATATATGATTGGCTATGATACATATGAGGTCAGGCTAACCATCTGGTTAGCTATGATGCGAGCAATAGTCAGGCTAATCATATATAATATGCTATGAGGCATGTAAATGGTCAGGCTACACCCAACGTGACATGTGGGGTGAGCTATGATGCATGTAAAGTGGGGTATGATCACATAATCTGCTAATATTTTCCCGTCCCAGGTAGCACGATGGATTCCAATCACGACTCCTCATGACAGGTATCTATGATGCTAACCCGTGTATCCAAAGTATAAGAATTAAGTATACTCTATAACTAGAATTATAGAAATAATCAACATAATGAAAGCTGTCAGAGAATGTACTCGCCTGTAGTCATGAGCAAGGTGTGATGATCGATGTCCAAGATGGGATCACAATGACCTAAATATGAAATTAAGTGTCAATGAGTGTGTTGGAGTCATAAACATGTATAATTTACTCTAGGTTGAATATTTGGGTCATTTCTAAGTCACTTGGTCTCATACTAGGCCAATTTCCAAGGATATAAGTATACTATCACGCCCCGATCTCCCGCAGGCTAAATCGGCTGTTCTCGCTAGGCGAGAATCACCGCGCCAGCGCTCCCGCGGAACGATCACTTTAACCCATCCGGGCGTGATGCCGTACGAGCGTGAGCCACGCCAGTGCAAGGCTGTGGTTCATTGGCTGGCGGTAAGAGTTCTAAGCCACAGAGTCGCACATATTGTCCGAGTGTAGCGGAGTCATAAACGCATAGCGATTTGGTAACAAGTTTACTGAGTCGACAATATAGCAGAAGCATTGAATACACAAGTTGAAGTAAAGCAACTCTTTATTGATATAAACAAGTGTTACAGGCGGCGTATAGCCGAGATTACAAGTCGCTCAAGCCTCTCTCTCTGAAATAATAAAAGCGTGCCAAGTGGCTACAATTATGGAATGATTGTGCAAGCGATATTCACAATATTATGTCTTGTATATGTGCTTCAGTTCCATATGCAGCGCTGCTTCGGAGTGATCTTCACGCCTTAGCACGCACGAAGGAGCATCCGCACCGAACGAGGTTCTCCCGCACCCTGCAAACGAACTGGTGGATTATCAGTAGATTGAATGCACTGGTGGGGAAGCTACTCGCCCGCTCGACAAATCCAAACACATAGTATAGGTTCCGTGCACCAACTATTATATTGTCTTTCTAGTTGCCTTAGGATCAGTTTCATGCAAAGATTGAATAGCCTATTTCGTGTGGCAGTGCGCCGTAAGACATTAGAGGAAATACGACGAGACTTACCAACTTACCAATTGTCCTTCCCTGTCCAAGGCAAACACTATTAATTCAAACACGAGCACTGTAGAAGCATAAAAAATACGCTGGGGAGTTACACGCGTAAAACCCCCAATATGCATAAAGCCGGCGTAAAACAGAGCTTCAGCACTGGGTGGCGTATGATATGACTTCAGAGCCATTGGCGTACAGCAGAGCTTCAACGCTATACGGCGTAAAATAGAGCTCTAAAACTACCAGCGTAAAATAGTACTTCCAGACTGCTCTGGCATAAAAAGGTTGCTACATCGCCACTCTTCGTAAAACATGTCTGCTTTTAATACAGCGTGAAGTTGTACGAGAAACTCTTCGTATTTCTCGAATGAACCTGTCAGACAAAACAGTGAACCTGACTCCTGACAAAGAGTACTGCACAATGATCAAGAGGACGGCTGTAATGATAATTCTGCACAGAGACCCAGGCTGTCGTTTAGTGACATAATCCTTGATATAAGACGTCGTTTACGCATTCATGGAATACGCTGCCTATTCTACACAGGCAGATATGAGCTTTTACGCTCAAGATGAGACAAAATCAGACACCACGTTAAAAGCTGTTCTTCGTACAGAACTCAAGGCACGTCTCTGCAGTTAATGTGCGAGATGGGGGCAGATCTCTGCATTTAATGCACGAGATTTGGTTCTACTTTTAATGACTGGGAGAGCTAAAGTTAGGACTAATACGTCCATATCACCATCCCTGCATTTTATGCCAACCAGGCTATTTTTAACTATAGGAGCATGCCGTACGCTATCTCCTAGAAATACGCCAACTCAGGCTATTTTCAACTATAGGAGCACGTTGTATGCTATCTTCTCGAAATACGCCAACTCAGGCTATATTTGCAAAGGTGCGTGATAAGGCTATTTGGACCAGAATACGCTCAAGACCTCAGTCAAGGAAGTATAATTGGCTAGTTTACGTTGGTTACCTACCTATGAAGCATCAAGACAACTACTTGGCTTTTACGCCATCAAGACAGCTACTTGGCTTTTACGCCATCAAGACCGCTACTTGGCTTTTACGCCAACACGATAGCTATTTGGCTTTTACGCCAACAAGATAACTATTTGACTTTTACGCCAAACGAGATAATTATTTGGCTTTTATGCCAACCATCTCTACGCGAGGGGCAGTCATCTACGTGGCTTACATGCCGTGATCTTCGGAGCAGTTATACGCGTTACCTCATAATAGGATACGCGTCACACGCAGATTCAGGAGATCATTCATACATGGATAACAGTTATTATAACCGCCGCATAAAAGGTGCAGCTCTTTCCGCTGTTTGGTTTCTATGCAGACCAGTCAGTTACTGTGACCAAGCTCTATAAATAGAGATTTTTGGCCACAGGAGAACAGGGGCGGAAAAAGGTCAGAAAAGAGAGGTCGGCAAGTCGAACAGTCAAAGGATCGATCAGGATCAAAGAGATCAGAGAGATCCGGAAGAGAGCTCATACAGAGAGTATTGATTGGCAACTTTGGCAACGAGAGTCCAATCCTCCCTGCAGTCTTTGAAGCTTCTTTTTCTTCTTCTAAAGCACTTCTTCGTCATCGTATGGTCCAAGGGACAAAGTGATTGACCGCAGATCAGACTCCTATAGCAATATTTCCCCAGAATTATTTTTGTTGTACTAAATATCCTCATATAGGATTAATTGTACTTCTTTTTCTTGTTTGTAAACAAAAAAAGGGTTTCGTATAAACCTAGTTTCATTTCTTTCGTTTATTATCAAACACAAGCACGTATAAACATTCTGGACAATAGCATATGCAACACGAGTATTGTTGTATCATGATCGTTCAGGTGTTCAGTTGTTTCTTGATGCGATGCAATGACTCGCACGCGGATAGCCGCTAAGCGAGGATGACTTATCTATATGAACACAAGTCGCTGGCATAGCCATTTTGGACTGATCGCAAACGAGAATGGAATACAACGAAAGTACAAGAGGCGCTACGAACCATCTTCTGCACACGATGATCGCACACGAGTTCCATCCGGATCGGATCGGCCCCAGTACCCCGGTGACCGTCTGTGGAACAATACCTCGATTCTGAGTTGTTCGCAACATGCAATTTGGGTCTTCCAATTATCATGAGATACACAAGAACACGAGAACACGAGTGCACTAAAACACGAGAATACGAGTGCAAAGGAACACGAGTACGCGAGATACTTGAATCTTGATTCCTTGTTCAGTAAATTTCTTGCCTTGATGCATTCCCCTGGTTCAGGGCTGCCTTTGGTGACCTAACGGTCCCGGATACTTGCAGGTTCAATCATGCACGGATCAACTATTTAGTAGTCTCCCGGGGTTTGGATGAAAATAAGGCAACATACAAGCAGACAAGTATGCAATTTGTATAAACACAAACATTCACGTTAGCTCGGGCCCGAAGGTAAGCCGAGGAGTGAGATCGTAAGGGACTTCCCGAGCGACACGTTCTAGGGTAGCATGCGAGGGTCTGAACATATATAAGCAATATTTTATTTCCATGTTCTAGCATAAGCAATACAAGTTGAGATTATTCCCTTAGCTAGGTGCGTTAGATTCTTATTAGCATGCAGGGGGTGATTCATCTAGCGACTAGCATGTATCATTCCAGATTTTATGTGTGCTGGCTAAGCAAAGACAAGTTCACCGTAGCCACCCACCTTAGCGATAATTCGCCTCGGTTGAGCGATACGCCAAGCGAGCCTCTGAAAGCCTAAGCCGGATCCTGTAGGGACAAGTCTGGATATCCTTTGCCTCAAACGAGTATTCTCGCCTGTGCAAAGCGGGTCGGGATATTGCACTTTTGCCGTTTGAATCGGCAGTCCGCTTGAACGGAACGGGGTGTTACATCCTACTCAACTCAGAAAAAGTCTCATCCTCGAGACTTACTGAGGACAAGCAGTACGTTTCAATCAATTTTGATTTAACGATACAAGGCTGAGGCAAACCTATACAAGTCATTGTAGTTGTTCATTTGGATATTCACTTGCACAAGCGATCGAGATCAGCATATCGCTAGTCTGGATCGTTCACGTATTCGTAGCGCTCCAAACATATGCATGCCAACAAACTTAGCGATAACGAAGTCTTAGCACTCGAGTTTCATATTTTCTTAAGTCTTGGATCGTGCACAAGTTCAAGGTGTCCCTCAAGCATATGCATTCAACCATACTTAGAGATAGTAAAATCGGACAAGCTACTGCAGAAATCTCAAGGGTTCTCACTCAGGTTGGCACAAAGGCCACTCGCAGTACGATATCATACAAGCAATCATATCATTCAAAGCGCAATTTGAAAGTATTTAGACTTATTGTTAAAATATTTCATTTGGGACAATGAGAGAGAGCGTGCACATAACTCACGAACAAGCTTTTGAAACAGAGATATTTGAAATGAAATCCAAAGGCGTAGAAGCCAGGCTCTGATACCATTATGTCACGCCCCGATCTCCCGCAGGCTAAATCGGCTGTTCCCGCTAGGCGAGAATTACCGTGCCAGCGCTCCCGCGGAACGATCGCTTTGACCCATCCGGGCGTGATGCCGCACGAGCGTGAGCCACGCCCGTGCAAGGCTGTGATTCATTGGCTGGCGGTAAGAGTTCTAAGCCACAAAGTCGCACAGATTGTCCGAGTGTAGCGGAGTCATAAATGCATAGCGATTTGATAACAAGTTCACTGAGTCGACAATATAGCGGAAGCATTGAATACACAAGTTGAAATAAAGCAACTCTTTATTGATATAAACAAGTATTACAGGCGACGTATAGCCGAGATTACAAGTCGCTCAAGCCTCTCTCTCTGAAACAATAAAAGCGTGCCAAGTGGCTACAATTATGGAATGATTGTGCAGGCGACGTTCACAACATTATGTCTTGTATATGTGCTTCAGTTCCGGATGCAGCGCTGCTTCGGAGTGATCTTCATGCCTTAGCACGCACGAAGGAGCATCCGCACCGAACGAGGTTCTCCCGCACCCTGCAAACGAACTGGTGGATTATCAGTACATTAAATACACTGGTGGGAAAGCTACTCGTCCGCTCGACCAATCCAAACACGTAGTATAGGTTCCATGCACCAACTATTATATTGTCTTTCTATTTACCTTAGGATCCGTTTCATGCAAAGATTGAATAGCCTATTTCGTGTGGCAGTGCGCCGTACGACATGAGAGGAAACACAGCGAGACTTATCAACTTACCAATTATCCTTCCCTGTCCAAGGCAAACATTATTAATTCAAACACGAGCACGTATAAATATTCTGGGATAATAGCATATGCAACACGAGTATTATTGTATCATGATCGTTCAGGTGTTCAGTTGTTTCCTGATGCGATACAATGACTCGCACGCGGATAGCCGCTAAGCGAGGATGACTTATCTATATGAACACGAGTCGCTGGCATAGCCATTTTGGACCGATCGTAGACGAGAATGGAACGCAACAAAATTACAAGAGGCGCTACGAACCATCTCCTGCACACGATGATCGCACACGAGTTTCATCTGGATCGGATCAGCCCAGTGCCCCGGTGACCTTCGTGGAATAATACCTCGTTTCCGAGTTGTCCGCGACATAAAATTTGGGTCTTCCATTTATCACGAGATACACGAGAACACGAGCGCACTAAAACACGAGAACACGAGTGCACAGGAACACGAGTACACGAGATACTTGAATCTTGATTCCTTATTCAGTGAATGTCTTGTCTTGATGCATTCCCCTGGTTCGGGGCTGCCTTTGGTGACCTAACGGTCCCGGATACTTGTAGGTTCAATCATGCATGGATCGACTACTTAATAGTCTCCCGGGATTTGGATGAAAACAAGGCAACATACAAGCAGACAAGCATGTAATTTGTATAAACACAAACATTCACGTTAGCTCGGGCCCGAAGGTAAGCCGAGGAGTGAGATCGTAAGGGACTTCCCGAGCGACACGTTCTAGGGTAGCATGCGAGGGTCTGAACATATATAAGCAATATTTCATTTCCATGTTCTAGCATAAGCAATACAAGTTGGGATTATTCCCTTAGCTAGGTGCGTTAGATTCTTATTAGCATGCAGGGGGTGATTCACCTAGCGACTTGCATGTAATTCCAGATTTTATGTGTGCTGGCTAAGCAAAGACAAGTTCACCGTAGCCACCCACCTTAGTGATGATTCGCCTCGGTTGAGCGATACGCCAAGCGAGCCTCTGAAAGCCTAAGCCGGATCCTGTAGGGACAAGTTTGGATATCCTTTCCTCAAACGAGTATTCTCGCCTGAGCAAAGCGGGTCGGAACATTGCACTTTTGCCGTTTGAATCGGCAGTCCGCTTGAACGGAACGAGGTGTTACATATACTACGGTTTACTAGCTAATATTAGATTATACTAGATAATACCTTATACTATGTATCATATATATATATAATTTATACTTTAATATATCACTAACTTATAGTATCTTAATCCAAAACTCATTTCCTAACTAATACCTTGGTGCCCAAATCATTACCTAAACCATGCCAATTACCTTACTGATACCCACACTGATACCCACCTACACTTCACTACTAAGTCCAACTGGGCTGAACACCCCATCTATTATTGCATCCAGGTACTGATACTTAACATTCACTCATGACTTGTAACCCTTACTTGCAACTACTCCTATCTATACCCTCCCAAACTATAACCTTCTCTTCCACACACTTTTGTACTCGTGCATAAGTCCTAAGCACCACAGTGCACTAGCTAACCCCCTTCATATCACTTCACACTTACACCAACCCACAGTTACTCGAGCCACATCAACTGCCCATCAACACAGTCCATACCCCCACATGTGCCTGCAGGCAACAACCATGACTTCACAAGTCTGCACCACCCTTAACTGATACCGGAGTATCAGTGTTTGCCCTTCATACCAACATTGCAGACCACCATACATCCATGTAAGGCTCAGACCTCTGTTACTGCACTATCAGTGTAGTAATACTCTATGTATCAGTATCATATCCCTAGGTCTGATACTCCCTTCACTTCAAATAGTTCACTGCTCGAGCTCTGCAGTTCAAGTGCAGTACACTCTGTTGGTAGTAAGTTCAGTTCTGAACTGACATCCCCAACTGAAATCTCCCATACACAAAATAAAACACCAACTGAACCTGAGATCTTACCTCTGTGCATTTGATGCACACAAGCATCCATTACCCAGGTCTGGGAGAGGCTTCCCCAAGCCTGCACAATAGTTCACTGCTATTGGGAAGCAGCAGATACACTACACATGCATCCCCTTCTCTCCTGAAATGTACCCACTCCCCTGCAGTATAACCCGAGCTATTTCCCCCCTCAAACTTGCTGTAACTCACCCTCACTATCTATCTCATTGATACTTCATTCTAGTACACACATCGATACCTCTAACAAACTGCTCACTGGTCTGAAACTAAGTTCACATCTGCAATACACATAACACACAACACTAACTCACTACACTCTACTGACACACACACAAATCACATATCACATTCTCCAACTACACTGATACACAGTGCACAGTAAAGAGAAATCGACTGATACCTCACTCACTGTGAATCCTGATACTCCAATGTCAGTCCCCCCCCTCCATCTAAATACTTATATACACTAATACCTATACCTATACCTATATATATATATATATATATATATATATATATATATATATATATATATATATATATATATATATATATATATATATATATATATATATACATATCAAAATGCATAAGTATAAACCATATAAATATACATTTCTTCCTATTAATCATTTTGTCAAACACCTAATGTGGAAAATCTGTGATACACATGATACCCCATGAATACTCATGCATACACCCCAAATAACAATCAAAACATATACGTATACTCTATAAATATACATGTATACAATATATATAATTAGGATTACAAAAATCAGGGAAAACAATACATTATTGGATCACAAAACCCCCAAATACACCTATGACACCATGGAGAATCACCAAGAAACCAATAGAGACTCATGCTCTCCCTTAATAGTCGTACCTAAATCAATGGATGGGCTCCTAATGGCCAAACAATTAATTAAAATAGAATTAAATGAGGGTTTTTCAGATTTTTATCTATTGTGAGATAGATTGCTAATGTAGCTTCTCCTTCTCCAAGTCTCCTTGTGTCCAAGCTTCTAGGTCTCTTTGAATGAGGGAAGAATGAGGGATTTGGGGTCTAAAAATTCTAAAATTTTGGAGGAAAGAATGGTTTTTCTTGGAGGCTATTTCTAGGATTTCTTCATGAAGGATGGGTGCTTTGAGGGAGGCTCCCTCTAGCTATATAGGGCCGGCCATAGGGTTAGGGTTAGGGTTTCTAATGTACAAAGTCTCTCTTGTCCTCAACGGCTTGTCATAAAGAACTATTTAATGAGGGGTTTAGTATTCTAAGTGAGGGATTTAACTATATGCTAATTAATAGTATAGGGATTTGTCTAGTGGGTTTTTAGGTCTAGTCCACTAACCCATCTAATCAATGTAAAACCCTATATTTTTTAAATATTATTTAATTAATTAGTTATTGAATTTATTTATATTATTACTTAGCTATTTAGATAATATATACGTAGTGATTTAATTACCTAGATAAATACTCATTTAGAGTTATTGCAAAAAATCTATTATTTTTATTTTAGGAATCTTGTGGAAGGGTGATAAATTTTTTTAGAATTTATTTGGGTACAAATGTATTTTTATATATACCTTAAATATATGCGTAAATCAATAAATAGTATTGTAATAATAGTAATAATAATAAATAGTGTAATAATAATAAGTGTTATAATATTAATAATAGTAGCAATAATAATAATATATAGTTAATAATATTCTTAATAATAATTATGGTAATAAATAATAAAAACAAAAAGAAACAGAAAAGAAATAGAAAAGAAAAAGAATATAAAAGAAAAGAAAAGATTAACAAAACCCTAAACCCTTATAACTAAACCCTACCCGCTTCACCCGCCCCGCACAGTGACCCGCTGGCCGAGCCCCAGACCCGCGCGCAGAGAGCCGAACTCCTCTCTCCCTATATATATATATATATATATATATATATATATATATATATATATATATATATATATATACTTCTAATTAAAACCCTAACCCTAAACGCCCTCTAACCATCTCGACTCTGCGACAGCCACGACACCACCACCGCACCACCGGAGCCTAGCACCGCGCCGACCGCCGCTCGTCCGCGTCAACCCGGCGCCACGACAGCGAATACACAACAACTTACTCCTGTTCAGGCCTCGTTTCGCGCGCCATCGCTCGACCAAATTCGATGCCGTCTTCACCGATATGTTCACCACCTATCCCTCTTCCAATACTGCGTATTAGTTTTGTAACATCCCGTAACCGCTCGGAGCGTTACGCTGAGTCGGATTGAATAAATCAAATGCTGGTTACATTTAAAATGTTGGATTTTGGGAAGAAGGATTAATCGAGTTGGTTTCAATGTGCAGATGGCTAGCCGGTTCGATGGAAATTAGGTGTTCGTTCAGAACAGTACTGAATAGCTGGATGGAAGCAATAATGCCGTCTTCCTTAGTCCGATCGGTCAGATGATTTGGAGAGCACGGCCTGCTCGCACGGTCATACCAGTTGAGTAGATCGTGCTTGCATCGGACCACGGGTTCAAGGGATTGGCCGTATCGGCAAGACAGGATGCCTAACGGATTCGAACATTGTGAGTGGGCTATTTCCCTTCTCCTCTACTCCTTCATGCCTAATAATATGGAAACACGTAAAAGGCTTGAACACTTGGGCTGAAACATTAGGAATCACTACACTGAGGCGTGCATAGAGTGTACGTCGTTGGTTTGGTAGGATTGTGGCTTGAAATAATTTACGCGTTGGATAGTTGATACGATAGTTGGGTTATACATTGAGGCAGTCGGTTGGATACTTGGGATTATGCTTGGACGGTTAGGATTATGCAAGTTGGAATGATACATCGAGGCAAATGGGAATATCGAGAATTCGGGCGAGCGGGCGTGCATCCGTGCACGAATATCACTGGGTCGCTTTGTCTTGCAAAGCGAGCAGTTTTGGTTCGAAACCGAACAACTGCATCGGCGAGGGTATTGTGCCACTGTTGGGGCATTGTGCCATGTGATTATTCGGAGTGTGGGGTCTTGCACCCAATGTGAAATACTGTATTGGGAAGCGGCAATGTGAAGTGTGGGCATAACTTGGGCACAACTTGAGAGATTGTGCATATGGGTATTTTGGTGCCTTGGGCTATTTATTGAGATCGAGATTTGGAACCCTTGTGGATATGTTGGAAGAATGGTTATGGAAGCTTTGGTTGGATATCGGTTGAACGAGTCTAGGATCGCTTGGTGGGGCGAGAATGTTTCGATCCTCTCGTCATACCTACTGTGTCTGCATAGTCACGGACAACCTGCGTGGCACAGGATTTGGTTTTCTGGAACGGGATGAGGCACCGGGGCACCGGGACCGTTCTACCATGGAGGAAACAATGGGCATCACGCAATTGGACGCAGTGCTGGTAGTCCGATACCACCAGGCGGGAGTAGCTGCCCAACCCTGGATCGGGTAGGATTGCCCTATTGATCTTGGTCCGATCAATGTCCTTCGTGGCTTCTGGCCAGTGACTTCATATAGAATAAATGTTGGTTTGCTTTACTTTGGTTGGTTTGTGCATCGTGTAGGCGCGGCCACCTTGCCTCGACAAGAGTGTGCACTCGAGTTTGGAATATAAACTTTGGTTGAGGATGGATGTTGAGGCGAGACTGATGGTTCGATATGTTATCGTGCAAGCGATGACATTGAGTTAGACGCGTTGGATATAGATAACTGCTTGTCGTTTGGTTTGAGATTGAATGCTTGCATGCGTAAACTGTATTACTGCTTTCCTTAACATGTCATCCATATGCCATGAAACGAATCTAGGATTCAACTAGAAATATCACCATTTAACTGTGTATATTTACTATTTTACTTAGTGTCGGCTTAGGCGAGTGGGTTACCCCGCTCACCAGTACGGCTGTGTACTGACCCACGTTTGTGGGCAATATTTCAGGTACGCAGGCGTAGTGGCGCTGCTTGGATATACGGGACAAGATGTATGAATTGTAAGTACCTTTGTGGGCTAGAGAAATGAGCAAGAGAATTTCATCGTCTCCGTGGCATCGCCTTTGTGGCATTGACTCGGGACATTCCATTTGGACCCTATCGTGAGCTTCGCTGCGTATACTCTGATTGTGTGCTTGGTACACAAATTGGCTTCCGCTGTGGCTTGGTTATTTCGATGATAACTTTGGTGTTTAACAACATCGCCTTGTACGAGCGCAACTCCAGGCTCGTACGGCATCATGTCCCGATGGGAACGATTGTCCTGCGGGAGAGCTGCAATGTGGTGATTCTCGTTCAGCAGGGACTATCGAGCCTGCGGGAGATTGGGGCATGACAAATTAGTATCAGAGCGTCCGGTTCATTTCTTCGGACTTGGTCCTTCGCTTCATCACAAACTCTAAATAGCTTCCGCGTGTCGTTTAGCTCTTGACTCTACTCAGTGCCGTATTTGATGTTTCATGCAATAAGTCTATATATTGCTGGTTGTGGCTGCATGTTATTCTACGTTGTGTTGCTTTGGTTGGTTTTCGTTAGATCGCTTAGCCTCGTTAGGCGTTGTTGCATTCGTGCAGCAAGTTGGTTGGCGTTGTTGCATTTGTGCAACAAGTGTGGGCTTTCGTTGGGTTGACTTGGCTTATCGTTCGGGAGTTCTGATTCCCTCAATGGATCAGTTGGTTGGCTAACGAGATTTGGTTATGCGGCATGTTTTGATTAGAAAAATGCGATGAGAATGGATCCTTGCACGAGTTGCTCGTCTAGCGATTGAGTTGGATAGAAGTTGGAATTTCGGCTGTGGCGCATCGGTTGGGCAAGTCTGAGTTTGGCTCGGGAATATCAGAATAGTTGGAACGAGTTGCTCGTACAACAAATGTGTGAAACCGTTGGGTATTGGGTTGGACTATTTGGAAGACAATCATTGCACGATTGCTCGTGTTGAGAAAGTATCAGGTGATGGAAATAGTTGGATAATTCAAGCGTTGCCTGAGTTTTGTGTCAGACTCGAATTAGGAAAGGTATGATCACGCATGAGGGATGGTTCGAACGGATCTTGGATTCGTGCAAGAAATCACAATGTGAGTAGCGACTTGATTCGGAGTGGTATATGGGATACCACATTGTAAGCGAGGCATTGGAAATTTTTTGGTTGGACATCTATGGGAATTGTCTGAACGGACTCGTGAAACGAGAATACAAGTTGGTTGGTGCACGTCGGTTGAGTTGGGAAGAATAAAAATGGAGCAAGTGAATATTGAGTTGAGCATATCGAGAACGGACTTGTGCAAATGGAAGTATCGTTGGACTTGACAAGATGGACGAGATCGGAATGAACAGTTGGGATACGCTTGAACGAGCGATGGGTGAATCGAATAATAGTGAGCACGGTCTACGAGTTTGGACAACACATTTGAGCTGTTAGTTGAGCAATGAAACACGAACTTGATTCGGAGGGGCAAAGCGATGGATTCGCACAAACTTGAAGATTTTGGATATTGTTGCTCGAGGAGTCGACTCAGGTTAAGCTGAAATAAAATTTTGGCAAGATGTTGCAACAATGGTAGACGGATTCTCCGAAAGACGTGGACGGATTGTGGCAACAACGGAAGGCAAAAGATTTGTGGCGGATTGACTTTTGAAGATAGCTAAATATGGGAGCAACGTCGGGGCGAATTACTATGCTGCTCGAGTAAGTTGGACGTGCATTGTGGAACATGGCAATTCAGAAATTTGATGGATTCAGGACAGAAAGACGGATTGATGGAAGACGGTTTCAACGAGCGCATTTCTCGGATTTGAAAGTTTGCTCGGATGGAATGGTTGGATTTTGATTCGGATTTGGAGATGAGATATAGCATGGTTCATAGTAACTGTCCATCGTGATGATTACAATTATTGAGCGTAGGTTCGGGACAGCTGACCCTAGCGACTTGTCCGCTGAATCGGAGATGAATATGGTAAACCCATAGAACGACCCTTGAGGCGGCGTATTTGGGAATGCGTCGAGGGCAGATGTGAGCAATGATATTTGTCTTATCGACTGAGTGTTGGATTTTAAGAGACCCTTGGGATAGTCTTCAGCTGAAGATGCAGCCGGAAGATCAAAGCGATGGTGGAAGTAGCCTAGTCAACTGATGAGATTCAGAGTCGCAGATTTTTATCGATGGCATCGCCTCTGACTCATCGTGCCCTGGAAGGGAATAACATTCATATGAATTGATGACTGTGAAACTAGCTCGTGAAGTTAAAGCAACGGCTCGTTCAGATCAAATCCTTGCGAATACTGGAAGGGACAAATTTGCCTCAGATTTATAAGATGTCTCAGAACTTATTCTGGGAAGCGTGCTCGTTCGGAAGGCAAAGGTGATATTCTATGCTTCGAGGCAGTGGAAGCAGCGCGAAGAACTATTCCATGAGCAACCTAAGAATTATGGCGAGTGTGTCCACGTTAAAATTGTGGCGACACTATCCCTTTGGCGTGGCGGCGAGATCTTCGTGGATCGCACGAACCTCAATATAGATGTTCACCCATCGAGGTATTGAGGTTGAGGAATAATGTGTTGGGCTGAGATGATCTAAAAGGAAAGTTGATATTTGGGTAAGTCGCCTAGCTTGGATAGTATCAGTTGAGATGATCATTCGGTGCATATGATATATTTGGAGATGTTGCGAGTACAAATTCAGAAATAGTTGGATGGATTGAGTTGGGACACGAACTGATCGAGTCGGTGGGAAGTTATCATATTTGAGAATAGTACTCAATCGAATATGTTGGAATGGAAATCATGATTTGGTTCAATGGAAAGTAAAGCAAATGGATGCCTCGAACATAAAGATACCCTTGTAACTTGTTCAAATTTACTATCGCAAAGCTCGGCTGAAATACATGTATTTTAGGGACGCCTTAAATATATGTACGATCCAAAACTAAGCGATACGAGAAATTCGTATTGAGCTGCAAGGAGGATGTAGGAATTCGTGAGAATTGTACGAGCGTTCAGCAGAACGAGATGCGGAGTCCGGATCGTGAATATGAAAGTCGCATAAAGGCTGATCTATGAAATAGACAAGCGGCATGTGATAGGAATGAGTACCAGCACGGTTCATGGACGAACCTGATTTTAAGTGGTATATTATGTAACGCCCCGCAACCGCTCGGAGCGTTACGCTGAGTCGGATTGAATAAATCAAATGCTGGTTACATTTGAAATATTGGATTTTGGGAAGAAGGATTAATCGAGTTGGTTTCAATGTGCAGATGGCTAGCCGGTTCGATGGAAATCAGGTGTTCGTTCAGAACAGTACTGAATAGCTGGATGGAAGAGATAATGCCGTCTTCCTTAGTCCAATCGGTCGGATGATTTGGAGAGCACGGTCTGCTCGCACGGTCATACCAGTTGAGTAGATCGCGCTTGCATCGGACCACCGGTTCAAAGAATTGGCCGTATCGGCAGGACAGGATGCCTAACGGATTCGAACATTGTGAGTGGGCTCTTTCCCTTCTCCTCTACTCCTTCATGCCTAATAAAATGGAAACACGTAAAAGGCTTGAACACTTGAGCTAAAATATTGGGAATCACTACAATGAGGCGTGCATAGAGTGTACGTCGTTGGTTTGGTAGGATTGTGGCTTGAAATGATTTACGCGTTGGATAGTTGGTACGATAGTTGGGTTATACATTAAGGCAGTCGGTTGGATACTTGGGATTATGCTTGGATGGTTGGGATTATGCAAGTTGGAATGATACATTGAGGCAAATGGGAATATCGGGAATTCGGGCGAGCGAGCGTGCATCCGTGCACGAGTATCACTGGGTCGCTTTGTCTTGCAAAGCGAGCAGTTGTGGTTCGAAACCGAACAACTGCATCGGCGAGGGTATTGTGCCACTGTTGGGGCATTGTGCCATGTGATTATTCGGAGTGTGGGGTCTTGCACCCAATGTGAAATACTGTATTGGGAAGCGGCAATGTGAAGTGTGGGCATAACTTGGGCACAACTTGAGAGATTGTGCATATGGGTATTTTGGTGCCTTGGGCTATTTATTGAGATCGAGATTTGGAACCCTTGTGGATATGTTGGAAGAATGGTTATGGAAGCTTTGGTTGGATATCGGTTGAACGAGTCTAGGATCGCTTGGTGGGGCGAGAATGTTTCGATCCTCTCGTCATACCTACTGTGTCTGCATAGTCACGGACAACCTGCGTGGCACAGGGTTTGGTTTTCTGGAACGGGATGAGGCACCGGGGCACCGGGACCGTTCTACCATGGAGGAAACAATGGGCATCACGCAATTGGACGCAGTGCTGGTAGTCCGATACCACCAGGCGGGAGTAGCTGCCCAACCCTGGATCGGGTAGGATTGCCCTATTGATCTTGGTCCGATCAATGTCCTTCGTGGCTTCTGGCCAGTGACTTCATATAGAATAAATGTTGGTTTGCTTTACTTTGGTTGGTTTGTGCATCGTGTAGGCGCGGCCACCTTGCCTCGGCAAGAGTGTGCACTCGAGTTTGGAATATAAACTTTGGTTGATGATGGATGTTGAGGCGAGACTGATGGTTCGATATGTTATCGTGCAAGCGATGACATTGAGTTAGACGCGTTGGATATAGATAACTGCTTATCGTTTGGTTTGAGATTGAATGCTTGCATGCGTAAACTGTATTACTGCTTTCCTTAACATGTCATCCATATGCCATGAAACGAATCTAGGATTCAACTAGAAAGATCACCATTTAACTGTGTGCATTCACTATTTTACTTAGTGTCGGCTTAGGCGAGTGGGTTACCCCGCTCACCAGTACGGTTGTGTACTGACCCACGTTTGTGGGCAATATTTCAGGTATGCAGGCGTAGTGGCGCTGCTTGGATATACGGGACAAGATGTATGAACTGTAAGTACCTTTGTGGGCTAGAGAAATGAGCAAGAGAATTTCATCGTCTCTGTGGCATCGCCTTTGTGGCATTGACTCGGGGCTTTCCATTTGGACCCTATCGTGAGCTTCGCTACGTATACTCTGATTGTGTGCTTGGTACACAAATTGGCTTCCGCTGTGACTTGGTTGTTTCGATGATAACTTTGGTGTTTAACAACATCGCCTTGTACGAGCGCAACTCCAGGCTCGTACGACATCACGTCCCGATGGGAACGATTGTCCTGCGGGAGAGCTGCAACGTGGTGATTCTCGTTCAGCAGGGACTATCGAGCCTGCGGGAGATTGGGGCGTGACAAGTTTCCTCCGAATAGTGCGTAACCCTAGGTGAAAACTGAGACCAAGTTGAGAAAAAACAACTTTTATTTACACTACTATAATCTGTTGCGACGACCCATGTTCAAGGACTCGTATCTCCCACCACAGAGATCCAAACTTAGAAATTCTTTTTGCTATGTGAAGATCATATAACCGAGATTATTTCCTATTAATTACATTATTTTATTTGGTGTTAAATACATAAATAAATTAGGTTAAAAATCCATAAAAACTTGTTTTTGTAACACAAAAACTGGTGATACGGAGCGCGCCCCGCCAAACGGGACCGCCCCATCGCGTACCAATTATACCAAAAGGTGCACATGGTATATCCAGACATGTGAGGTTTCGCTAAAACTGATTCAGACGCGTGTGCGCGTCGGAATCACTCCGTATCTACAAAAAGTCCCCGTATCGCGGCTTTTGCAAAATACTGCACCATTTAGTGTACGCTCGTCAGAATGCGACGAAACTTGCGCCATTAGATTCGTGGTATCACGCTGGTCCTGTGACCCAAGTTCCACGTGATTCAGAGATAGTTGACCAAGTCGCCTATTTGTGGGCCCCACGGTTGACTTTTTGGGCGAATTTGTGTTCGGCTCACCGGAATCCAAAATAGGACGTACCGTTGAGTTCGTATTGACGTGTATAATTGGTTTGACCTATAATTTGTCCTTTTTAGAGATCTTTATCCCTGGCACGTATTTTGGTGCAAAGTGGGCCACATGTGGACCCCGCTTTGACCCGAAATTACCGTTTTGCCCCTGTGTCCAAATTGGACGAAAGGGTAGTATTTTCTAGCTATCTCGCTTATTTTGAAAACTTTGGTGATGTTTATTTCAGCATCCGGAGACGTTTATTCTTAGGCCGTAGTTTCTGATCCTGTGTGCTTGACTACTGGACGTTACACTTTGCAGCTTTCTTAACAGGCAAGATACCTTACCAAATTGCTTACAGTACTTTGCATGCTTATTATATTTCTGTATATTCATTGCATGTGTATTTTCTTTCAGTCATAAGTATATGCTATATATATATATATATGTTGACACACATTTGACACATAGTATCATGGGAGGGAAGGACAATCAGTAGGCGTATGGGCTACAACCACTCTGATAAACCGTAGTATCTAGCACGCACTACGGTAGTGTGTCGCGCTGGTCGCTACCCCCACAGTATGTCGATTTTTGGAGTCTCGCTGGTCGCTACCCCCACGGTATGTCGATTTTTGATGTTCCTGACGTATGTGTGAGTTAGTGAGATTTAGATCGAGTAGCCTAGCCATGCCCATACGTCAAAAAGTTGTCCTCATTATGCATTCATATAGATTATCTTATACAACGTACTTACATATTTTCGACCTATTATGCATGTTTACTGTATTCAAATTAACATACTTCTATGTATCTTGTTACGTCCCTCTGAGGACCTGGTCCCTTTCCAGGTGTAGATGTTCATGACTATTCGTAGGAGCACGGATCAGGTCTTACTACTTATCTCTTCCGAGGAGGTCTTACCTTTGGAGCATCTTTGATTATCTCTAGCGATGGATCGCTTCGCTGATACCTTTATATCATCATCTTATTTATATTGGAGATTTATCCTTCTCCTTTATTTTAGTATTGCTATAGTCATTGGTAGTGGATTTATCTCCACCCGACTATTATTTTGGATTATTCAGACTCATTACTCTTGTTTAGTTATTTCTTTTCTATAACTTGTTATGTGAATGAGGTTAGTATATCTGTGACTTGTGACACTATATATACCACATGTGAGTTTATATTCATATTACAGCGTACGTGTGTATTATTGTATCCGTATATTGGAGTTGACATATACATACGGCTAGCATGCTTACGTGTTCCTAATCCTACGTAGTTTGGGACTGGGGCGTGATATGATTTTGTGGTGGCCCATGCAGGTCGAGAGCATATTGTCTCGGTTAAGTTACTGTACCGAGCAAGCCTGCGCATAGGATTAGAATATAGGATCTCATCCACTTAATTCTCACCTTCCTTGATTTCGTTTTGCATTCTTATTTGATTGCTTGCATTGCATCTTGCTTGATCCTTTCACAACGTCAATCTTATATTTTTTTTCGTAGGATAACTTGTCACGACCCGCACCCGGTATAAGGGCACGAGTGCGTGGGTACGTCCAGCCTACGCCACAGCATCGGCGGTAGAACGCTGTCTAGGTCACAATGCTATCTAATTATTCTCACACGAGCATCCAACTCCATAAGGAGTCAGAGATAGCACCATATCATATGAACAATACTCAATCACATAGCTAAAGTACGATAAGATATCGAAGAAATAAATAAACCAAATTGCAACACAAGTCTAAATAGAAAAATCTAAATCAACAATAATATCCAAGTCTCAACAAAGTATGCCGGAGACAAATCCGGTATCATAAACTGCTAATAGAAACTAACTAAATAACTATTGATCCCGACTAGACCTCCCGGAATCACACCTGGCTATAAGGTCCAAGTCAGCAGCTACTCTCCCTGTGGTCCATAAAATGTCGGACACCCGTTCTCTAAGGCGTAGTCTGGAAAAATATTTCCAGTCAGGATGGAGCAAAGTACATCTCTAACAGTATTTCTACATCAATGATATAAACTATGTAGCAGTAAATAGATGGAAATATACAAGATGCATATACATGTACGAGAGATATACAATAAAGAAAATACTGGAAATACTTTAAATAAATGCGGGAAGGAACAATATGTCAATGAAGAAGAATACTATGACTACGTGTGTGAGTACTAGCTTTAACATGTGATCGACTACGGGCCTGGATAGTCATACGTGCGGTGTATGACCAACACTAACATGAGAACAAGACTTGTACATGAAGGGTATGATCACATATCTACACTAAAATACTCTCCACCCCCGACTGGTATAGTAGATCCAACCATGGTACGCTATGGCACGGGATTCTCTAAGAAGGTAGCAAGTCTCCTCGAGATTCAGTGTCTGTACATGCACAAGATAACCAATGAAAGAAGACTTGTACACGATACATCATATACAAGGAATAACATCTCATGACGAGATCCGGATATACCAATCCGTGTAACCATCGTGTCAAAAAATATGGATATTTACACTAAATACAATGAACATAGAGGATATCATAGATAAAAAACTATCAGAGAATGTACTCGCCTGTGGTCCTTTGCTGGTATAAATCAGAGTCCAAGTCACAGTCCAAACAACCTATGTATTACAATTTTACCATGTCAAAATATAATTTATTTTAATTTATTTAATTCTAGAATAATTACTCTAAAATCTTATTTTAATCTTATTATTCTGATTTTTATGTCAAAACCTAATTTTGCCCAAAAGAAACTAAATTTTTAACGACTCGAGACTCATGGCACGCAAATCGAGGCGATCTGTTGATCGAAAAGTCAACCAACACAAAATCAACTTTCATGCATGATTTCCTGTAGATTTCAGTATTAAATACATGCTGGAATTTACGGCTCGTCCGAATTCAAATTCATTTGGGAATTATGGCACATACAAATTTCGTATCGTGCATCGATGGTTAAATTCTAACCTAGAAGTTCTACAGAATTAACAGTGTATGAATACTTCAAATTAAATTCTAGGAAAAACATATGTCAATGATCTCGACATTAGCTTTCTGAAACTTTAAACGATTCATGATTCTGATTCTGGTTCTCCCGGAATTGCGAAAACATTGAAACACGTCTATTTTCGGACATGCTGTGCTCTACGAATTTTCTAGAATTTAATACTAATAATTTCATAAAAAAATTTATATAATAAGAAAGCTAACCTCAATATCATTCTAACGCAAGAAATTAGGCCTCGTTTGGAGTCCGGAGCTATGCGCAATGGCTTCTGGAAGATGAAGGAACCCTAGATGGCAATTCTCCAAAATCTCTCTCTCTAAAATAATGGGATAATTAGGGTTATAATAATATATATATATATATAGGGATGTACTTGCGGCTGAATGAATATTTATAGGCTGACACGTGTCAGAATCTGATTGGATGGTTTTGGTTATATTATTTGTTTTTGATTTGCCTTTATCAAAACATTATTTAAGTCGTTTTAAATCTAAATAACTCAAAATAAACATTAAAAATAATCATAAAAATCTAGAAAAATTACAAAAAATATATTTTGAATTTAAAAACTCTAAAAAAATATTTAAGATAATTTTATATTCATAGTTTTCCTACTATAATTAGGAGAAGCTCTAAACATTGGTTTTACCCATATAACTAAAAATAAATACTAAAATTATTCCAAAAAGTCTGAAATAATTCCAGAAAATAAATAATAATATTATAAACTCTAAAAAATAACGTGGGTCCATTCTATATTCCTGGTATTGCACAATAAATTCTACAAATTAGTTATTAGCCTAAATAACTCTCAATAAATACTAAAAATACTTAGAAAATTCCCAAAAAATTCTAGAAAATATATTTGATTACTTAGAACCTAAAATAAAAGTTTGGGATATTTTTAGTTAAGTTTGGACCTAAAATAAATTCTTGAAAGTCTTAGAAAATTAGTGTTACTAGTTTTTAATTAACTAAAAATTATGAAAAAATCCCAATAGTCCCAAATTAACCTAATAACAATATTTAAGCATGAATTTCAGGATACGGAGGTTACATAACTGGTGCTAGGTATATACGCTAAATTATTCAATAACACTATTAGTTAAATTCTTGTAAGTTTGGTAGTATGCCTCATAACCTAGTATCACATAGTCCTTTTGACCCATTAATGTAGTATAATTGAATGACACCAACTATAGACTTGCATAAGAAGATAGTGTTTATCCAGACTGTAGAACTTAGAGGCCCATACCCTATTTGGTCGACTTTAGACTTAGACAAGAAGTTAGTATAGCAACTGTAGAGGCACAATACCGATCTTCTTGGTGAACTTAAATTATTCTGTACCTTCCTCCATCATAATCAAGCGTACTCATATTTTTTTACTACCTCGACTTATACTGCTATTATAGCCTAGTTTTGCAAGCTTATTCTTTTATTGAGCTTGTTCATGACATATGTATTATTGGGGGACCACACTAATACATTGTCTAAATCAGAATCAGTACATTATGGTCTGATCAACATTAGTGCGCTTGGTTCGCTCTTCGTATCACTACTTTATATGGATTGAGATATAGTTGACTCAACTTGTTAGACGAATATACTTGCCCTCTAGACTGGTCAGAGCATATCATGTCAGGTACATAACTGTTCTGATATGAACATGCATATAAGAATTTACCAAAATAAGATTTCAATCCACAACCGGCTTGGCAACTCCCTTTCGAATTCTCTAATCCATTTGAATCCCGTACTTGTATTCTATCACCTCCTTCTTGAATTCTTTATTTTTGTTTTCCATCTTTTCCTATTTCGGAAAGACAAACGTTCGTACTTAGTATAAGTTTGATACACGGAGAGTACTAGATATACCACATAGGCCAAGCACTCATGATGACAAATAAGGGAGCACAGACATAGGGAGTCGTAGATATGGTACGACCTTTAGTTATATTTGTCATTGCATACTCATAACCCTATATGACACGAGATCTTCGGTGCATAGTAGACGTAGAATTATATATATGGTAGTTAGCAGATATGAGGATATATTGATATTCTACCCAGATGACATACACGCGATGCTAATAGATGACACGAGTAGCTATAGTAGTACTCTTTTCCTATCACCATCATGCCCCTTGGGGTGGCTCATCTTCTCTTCTATATCCATTCCTTATCTCGTGCTTAACTCTTCCTATCATAGTCGTATCTTTTCGTGCCATTAGAAATTGTTTGATTTACTTCAACTTCACCCTTATTTTGTTAGTTAAACATAAATGTGTTAGTAATAATTGATACTCCGAGCGTGCCTTTGAAAGTCTAAGTCTGAACTCCTGAAGGGCCAAGTCTGAAATCTTTTGCCTCAAGCAAATCTTTTCGCTGAGTAAAGCGGGTCGGGTCATCGCACTTGTGCCATTTGAATCTGCTCTCCGCTTGAGCGGAACGGGTCATTATAATCGGGAAGGGCCTCATCGTGACGGCTTACCACCCCTCTATCCTGAGAGACTTCAACCGCAGAGCCCTCAGCAGCAATGGTTGGGGGAGCAGCCGCCACACCAAAAGGACCTGCAATAATCGGATTCTCCTCCATCGCAGCCTCCGCAGGGGGCACTGCAGGGGATCCTTCACTAGAGCTAGGAAGAGACTTAGGAATCTTCCTAAGAAGCTCACTTCACCCTTCTTCTATGACACCCTCCTCGTCAGCCATGTCCACGGTCGTAAAGAGAGATGCGAGGTCTATAGAACCAGAACAACCGATAACTAACTTCACCCGGAGAATTGAAAGCTGAAGCCAGAAAATTTTATCTCTTGATAAGTTAAAAAATGACATACCCGAGGAAGGCGGCACATGTTGCGGCTCGTCCAATATTTTTATAGCCTTCCCCATGGCATATATGTCATCTACGGATATGTGCTCCAAAGGGGTTATAAGACTGCTCCGCTGAAGCTGCATCCGAGCCCTGAGCTCGCGAGGCCTCAGGAACTGGTTCTGAGGCACCCATATCGGACTCGGAGGGGGGGGGGTCCTCTTTCAGTTTACCTTAAGAAACCATCGAGGCGTCTGTTCGCCGGGGCCGGTCCCTTCTCTCCTATGTCTGCAAATTTTTAAATAGACTAGCAGTGAGATATTTATATAGAGTACTAGGCAGAATCAAACTAAGAGGGTTTACGGATACCTCTATAGCATCTAAAGTGGCTTTGTTTAGAAAATACTAGTGCAAGGGGTCCTACCTTTTTGCTCACAGTCCCCTTCGCAAGTGACTTTGATTTTACCGCAGGTTCCGTCTCTGGGACCACACCCGTCCTCGCCTTCTTAGAGTAGTGAGCATGATGTGTATCGAGTGTTGACTTGCACATAGTAGACGGGGGATCATTAGAAGGAGACGTTGTTCCCCCCGATCAACGGTTCCATCTTTACGATCAGAGGTCTGGCCACTCCCTTGCCCTTCTTGGGTGTCTAATGTGCTTTTTCATCCAGAGGCATTAACATGGTGCCTTCAATATAACTCCTCTCCAGGTCAAAGTCAGCTGGCGGAGCATTCGCCGTGTAATAATACTTCATCGTTGTGTATATTATTTTTGGCATGACTTTGGCTGTTGGCAATTGAAACCGGATCTGGGTGCCAGTAGATTTATTGTGACTCCATGCTCGGGTCTTGTCAAGCAAACTGCCACTATATCCGAGAGAAGGACTCGGATGACCAAGCAAGAGCTGAGTGTATCCGAACTGATGAGCGAACCGGCTGGGCAGGTAAGGTTCCACGAAAATATTAGCCTTATTCTAATACACTAGAGGAGACAGACTTCGAGGCGCTCCTCCGTCATCATAGTGAACGAAGTTTCTGTCATCGTTAGTAAACTCTGGCTCTGACATGAAGAATGTCCAGCCAGTCTTGAATGAGAGCTCCCTCCTACCAGCAGGGACCGTATCGTACCTCCACTTCATCGTCCGATACCTGCGGATCGGGGCATCTACGGCCACTATGTTCTCATCGGTCCCAAGGCACATCAAGTACCCGTGATGTAGGAGTAGCCAACCCATCAAATAATGGTAAGAAAACTCGACCCTGTTGAAATACCCCTTACCAGGACGGTCCTCCACCTTCTCGGCAAAATTGTGAAGACCACGATGGATGCAACACACCATGGCCGGTAGAAGGGCCAGCTTGTGACCGAAAGCCAACTTCACGACAGGTAGAATGAGGGTGCGGATGATCCTTTCTATCGCTCCAAACCATCCCGGAAGTACGTAGTTGCGTAACCAGAGCATCAGGTATCCCGCCAGCACAGCCTTAGGGGACAACTTGTGCATGTACATATAAAAGTAGCTGAGCTCCTCTTCGAGGCTACTCAGCTCGTCAAGGGGTTCATCCTCTTCCTCCGAGGAGCCTTCAAATTTATTACCCCCGGCAGCCAATTCCTTCTGCTCCTGGATGGAATCAGCCACTTCATGTTGGGACCGTGGCACCCGAACATGAACTCTATTGGAATCCTTCGGCTCCGGGAAGAGATAACAGGTTCAAGTCATTATGTGAGGAGAAGAACCCTCAATAAACTTCTTCATCTAATTCTTTGAAGACCTCTGGCAAATGTCGTGATGGCATAGCAACTCTTAGTACATTACCAGGATCTTTGGGTTCCCTGCTTTCAACTCTCCGAGTTTTTTATTGCTCGGGGTATACTCTTCGTAAGGTTCATCACTCCAAGGGTGTTTTGAGACGATATGCATCACATGCAAGGCCAGTCCCATCTCATCACCAGGCATAAAAAAGGTCCATATGCGAAGGTTGTACAACTCCATTAGGGCAACGAACATGGGGTTGTTTATCTCAAAGCTGTAATATGTAACCCTCACGGCGAAGAACATGTCTCCGGCCCTGAGCTCCTGCTAGTACTTTTTCAAAATCCATTGGATCAGGCGGCACCAGGAGGTGTTATAATGCGCCCAACTGAGATCCTATAATTATCCAGTGGGATAGGTCTCCTTCTTGGCGACTTGATGTTGGAAGGTGCCCGTCACATATATGCTCAGATTTTATCCCAGGTTACTTTCGACGAGACCAGGCTTCAGTCCCAGTAAGGAGTACGAGGGAGACTCATTCGCCCTATAAACTCTCCCTTATTCTTTTCGGTACCACACCGAATATTGCGTAGGAATGCCCCTGTGGCTCAGTGGTCAAATTCTAGCCCATATGTCGTTGACCCATCATCACCTTCAGGTTCGACAAAGGCAGGTGACGTTCAAAGGCAGGAAATTATATCTCTATCTCGTGGAATATGAAAGACCAATCCTCCCTGATCGTTCCCATCTCGGGCTGAGAAGATTCCAATGAATCACCAAACATGAAGTACGACTTTCTTGAAGAAGTGCTTCCCGTCTTCAGCAGGGATCTCCCCCGAGTTGATCTAACTCAACAAGAAGGAAGGAGTCTGCTTGGCGATCTTCTGTTGTCGCTCAGGCGGGAGATCCTTGTCGACCTATTTCTGGAGAGCCATAGCCAGGACCCCAAGATTCATGTTCAATGGTAGCGGGTTGTACCCGAGGACCTGTTTGCCAGAAGGTGTGGTGGGCAAAGTCACTGGAAAAAGCCTACAAAGGTGTTAGATCAAAACCATCGAGAAATATTAATGAGGATATACATATGCGGCCGAGTCAGCTATGCGGCCTAGACACCCATGCAGTCGAATAAGCCTTGCGGCCTAGGAACCCATACTGCCGAGTCAGCCATGCGATCTTGGTATCCATGCGACCGAGTAAGCCATGCGGCCGAGCTCGTCCACGCGACATGGTTGCCCATGCGGCAATAAGAAGTTGGCACATATACGTATCCATGCGTCCAAATGTGCACATGTGTTCCAGAATCCGACCTTGTCTTCAAAGGACCTACCCTTGATCGACAACTGAACATCGGCGAAGAACGGCGAAGGGTCCTCCGCAACAGCACGACCCTTCCCCTTACTCTTGGCCCGGGCCTTGCCCTTTGTGGCTTTCTTGGCAGCGGCGGCAGAGGATGAGGCAACCTTGGAAGACATGGAAGTAAGAAGAAGGGAGAAATTGTGAGAGCTGAGAGAGTTTTATAAAAAAAACTTCTCTCTCTTCCGCCCCATATATATAGGCCGAGATATACGGCTGGGAATAATGATGGCAGCTGTTCAAATTCTGATCTACCTCAATCCAAGTAACGGCTAAAAATGATAAAGACTCCTCATTCGTTCGGCCACTTTATTCCCTAACGGCGACTTCTCGTTCGTTGGGCCGCTTTATTCCCTAACGGCGCAGAATTCTAAGAGATCTGTTCGAGGATCAAAGTAAATCAAGGGATTAAATGATTTGATAGATTGTCAGAGACAACTATGCGGCCATAAGACTATCCGATATGCCCTTCATATGCGGCCAATAGCACTCGACCATGCTTCTTGTTAAAGTATTCAAACTTGTCATTTTGAAAACTTAGAAGGGGGTCTTGTATAAGCATAAAAAATTATGTAGGCCGCATGGAGGTCATGCCCTACAAAATAAAAGCAGGCCGCAGAGGAACCCCATTGGACTCATACGACCTGATCAGCCAAGGACATGGGAAGCCGCATAGAAGAGACTATGTGGCCTGAACGGCCGCAGAGCATGGGGGCCGCATAAGACCCCCTTGGCACTATATTCAATGCCTGACATACTCTCTGATATATCACTCATCACACTGAGATGCTTCGAGACTCGTGAAGACGGCGGCTAAAAAAAGAAGAAAAGTTGCATTAACTCATTGATGGTCTTGTCAGACGCCCACATCACGTGCTCACTCATATGCGGCTACATACCCATGCGACCTCGTCATCATGCGGTCAGAGTGTCCATTCAACTAAGGCCAAAGGAGAGCACGTATGCGGCTACAATGCCATGCAGCCAGAGTGTCCATCTAACCAAGTCCATGCGAGAGCATGTATACGACCATAATGTCGTGCTGCCAGAGTGTAAACCCCCTCACCCAAAGTAGATATTTTGTGTATATTTTATATTATTATAGGTATTGAATTTCTTTAGAGTATTCTGTTATTTAATTAGCAAATGAATTTCTTGATATATTTACTTATATAAATATTTATTTAGAATCATTTTTAGGTTATTTTAGATTTTTGAAATTAATTAGGATTTATTTGGATATATATAGTCTTAATATTAGATATATGCTAATTTAGTGTTAATAGATATTAATAAGATTTTATAAATTATTTGTATTATATTTAATTATATTCAAGATTATAAATTATTGAGATAGATTCAAACTCTACTTTAAATTAATTCAAATCATGAACCTACTAGGAATACAACTTAATGTATATCATATCCTTATTTAAATTCATCATAATCCTATCCAAATTAACCAATCCTAGTTGTATTTAATTAAGTAGTCTCAACCATTATAAATACCTCATCCTTCATATTTTTCCCCAAATTCCTCTCTTTTTCGTCCAAAAATAGTCAAAATTCGTCATAAATTCAGCCTCATTTTCTACTAGTTATGACGAATTAAAAAGACGATATCTCCTAGCTCCGGAATCCAAACGAGGCCTAGTTTTTTTTGTTAGAACGATAATGAGGTTAGATTTCTGATTATATAAATTGTTTTTCTAAATTATGAGTATTAAATTCTAGAAAATTCGTAGAGCACAGCATATCCGAAAATAGACGTGTTTCGATGTTTTCGCGATTTCGGGAGAACCAGGAATCAGAATCATGAACCGTTTAAAGTTTCGGAAAGCTAATGTCGAGATCATCGACATATATTTTTCCCAGAATTTAATTTAAAGTATTTACATACTGTTAATTCTGTAGAACTTCTAGGTTAGAATTTAACCATCGGTGCACAATACAAAATTTGTATGTGCCATAATTCCCAAACGAATTTGAATTCGGACGAGCCGTAAATTCCAGCATGTTTTTGACGCTGAAATCTACAGGAAATCATGCATGAAAGTTGAGTTTGTGTCGGTTGACTTTTCGATCAACAGATCGCCTCGATTTGCGTGCCATGAGTCTCGAGTTGATAAAATTCAGTTTCTTTGGACAAAATTTAGGAATTAACATAAAAATCAGAATAATAAGATTAAAATAGGATTTTAGAGTAACTATTCCAGAATTAAATAAATTAAAATAAATTATCTTTTGACGTGATAAATTTGTAATACATAGGATATTGGATTTGTTCTGCGCGACTTCTGGAGCAGGTTATTGGTACATCGCAGCTTTCTTACCAGGCAAGTGTACCTTGCCAAACTCTGCAGTCTTGTTACCTATTTTCCTTGCTTCTTTATATTGCTGTGCATGCTTGACCTAGGGCCGTGTGACGTACTTAGCGTCCGATTATCAGTCGGGTGCCAACATCGTACGCGGTGTTGAGTACTGTCATCTAGAGATGGACATTCGTGACACTTTACATTCTCGTACTTGTCTTATCAAGTACACTATGACCCAGGACACTTGACACCATTCATGAGACAGGATCTTCCCGAGATATTCGTGGTGATTCTGTATAGGATACAGGACTTGACAAAGATACTATATTCCTAGATACTTTATGACTTGTTGCATTTAGCTATGATCGCGCTTGACATGGACATGAGACGTTATGGACATGATATGCGTGGTTACATTGGGTGGGGAGAGACACACAGGCTACAGGCTGATTATATATATATATAACATAGTAAACACATAGTAAAATACATAGATATTGCTGCTACCGGCTCCCAGACACAGAGCTTGTAGTGGTCTCAGCCTGAGTACTCGTGATGCTCTTACTTGCATTTCACATAGATGGTTACATAAATACCCTGTTTATTCATTGACTATTTTACTGCATTATTGTGGCTTGTATTTTCTGTACCTTGCTGTCCCCTGATGACCTGGATCCGGATTATGTCCCCAGATATTGCAGACAAGATCGACCCCGAGGTTTACGGAGCAGGAGCATTATCAGGAGTAGGCATTGGAGCAGTACCAGATCCAGTAGACGCGTGATCACCGAGGGTATCTTCTGAGTATATATTGTTCCATACTCAGTATTTGTTATGGTTATCTTTATTCTTGTATCTTGACAGATGTATTCAGACTCATTATCGGGTTATTTCCCCGAGTTTATATTATATTGAGATTGATCTTTCTTTATGATTCTGATATTGTTGTATTCATTTCTGTGGATGAGATTAGTATATCTAGACCCTTATTGTTGTACTACAGCTTAAGTATGCCCTGATGGATCCATTAAATTGGGTTGTCCATCGGTGCGTACTGCTGGCCATTGCCACGTGTCTAGTCCCTCGGTATTTTGGGACTGGGGCGTGACATGGTTTTTGTGGTGGCCCATGCAGGTCTACGACTAAATTGTTCGGTTTCAACTTAGGGACCGAACAAGCCTGCAATAAGAATATGATAAGTTTTAGAATCTCATCCACTTGCTTGAATCGTTCTTGACATCGATATCGGATTCGAATTAATTTCTTGACTTGTATCCTGCCTTGATTCCTGTGCGCTTCTTACTGTTTATTTGGTTTGTTACTCTTAAATTTTTGAATTTTGTGATTGGTAATTAGAACTTGACAGTTAAAGTTAGTAATGTAGATTATGACCCAATGATTACCCCTTAGCTTTAAGTCGCGTAATTAGTACCCCCACCTCGATACCAGTTAGATCCCTTACCCTTGACGGCCAGTAACTCTTCTATTCTCACTATCGACACTTGTTCTATAAGCACTAAGACTAAGGCTTAAGACGACCATGACCTAGGAAATATAGGAGGATACCCTAATAGGTACCAAGACCCCTTCTCGTAGACCTTAACCAGAGTTTCCACGGTATCCTTAAAATGATTCAGTATTAGTCATTGATATAAGTTGGGTAGTATGCCTCACAACATAGTACCACCTAGCCCTATTGACCCATTAATGAGGTAAACTAGGATGACACAACTTTAGACTTGTATAAGAAGATAGTGGCAATTCAGACAATAGAATTTAGAGGTCATTGTCCCTATTTGGTCGACTAGTAACTTAGACAGGGAGGTTGTATGATGACTGTAGAGATTGTGTAGTCTTTTATTATTATGGTTGCTTGTTTGTTTTTGTTTTGTGAACTTGAATTAAATTTGTACCACCTTTCATCATCATCTAGCGTATTTATATTGCTGTACTACCTTGACTTATGCTGCTGTTATAGCCTAGTTTTGCAAGCTTATTCTTTATCGAGCTTGTTCATGACATATGTATTAGTGGACATGTACACTAATATAATTGTCTATTCAGAATCAAGGTATTAGGGTCTGGCCAACCTTAGTGCGTTTGATTCGCCCTTCGTAACGCTACTTTACGTGGATTGAGATATGTAGTGATTAGTAGACGAATATACTTGCCCTAGACATGTCTGACATATCGTATCGGTTACATAACTGTACTAATATGAGCATGCGAACCAAGGATTACTAGAATAGGATTTCAATCCACAACTGCTTGACGATTCCTATCTGAATTCTTAAAACGCCTTGACCCCGATACTTCCATTCCGTTTATCTCACCCTTGAACTCTTTATTATTGATCTCCGTCTTCCCTTATTTCGGAAAAGCGAAACCTCGTGCTTGATATAAGTTGATATATAGACGGTACTAGATATACCCCACAGGCCGGTCGTATTATTTGATGACCCTTTTATAAATGATTAAGGGAATACCATAGGTGATATGTTTGGTGTTAAAAGACTTAAGGATTCAATAACATGATTAAATAGGTTGGGACATAGCTTTCTTAGATGTATAGCCTTAGATGATAGATGGGTAAATTCTAAGTTGGGTAGAGACCGCAATGCTCACTTGAGAGAAATTCTTGGGACTGTAATCAAGTGAGATATGATAGAGAGACCCCCACCCTATTTTAATTTCGAGGACGAAATTGTTTTAAGTTGGGTAGATTGTAAACCCCCTCACCCAAAGTAGATATTTTGTGTATATTTTATATTATTATAGGTATTGAATTTCTTTAGAGTATTCTGTTATTTAATTAGCAAATGAATTTCTTGATATATTTACTTATATAAATATTTATTTAGAATCATTTTTAGGTTATTTTAGATTTTTGAAATTAATTAGGATTTATTTGGATATATATAGTCTTAATATTAGATATATGCTAATTTAGTGTTAATAGATATTAATAAGATTTTATAAATTATTTGTATTATATTTAATTATATTCAAGATTATAAATTATTGAGATAGATTCAAACTCTACTTTAAATTAATTCAAATCATGAACCTACTAGGAATACAACTTAATGTATATCATATCCTTATTTAAATTCATCATAATCCTATCCAAATTAACCAATCCTAGTTGTATTTAATTAAGTAGTCTCAACCATTATAAATACCTCATCCTTCATATTTTTCCCCAAATTCCTCTCTTTTTCGTCCAAAAATAGTCAAAATTCGTCATAAATTCAGCCTCATTTTCTACTAGTTATGACGAATTAAAAAGACGATATCTCCTAGCTCCGGACTCCGAACGAGGCCTAGTTTTTTTTGTTAGAACGATAATGAGGTTAGATTTCTGATTATATAAATTGTTTTTCTAAATTATGAGTATTAAATTCTAGAAAATTCGTAGAGCACAGCATATCCGAAAATAGACGTGTTTCGATGTTTTCGCGATTTCGGGAGAACCAGGAATCAGAATCATGAACCGTTTAAAGTTTCGGAAAGCTAATGTCGAGATCATCGACATATATTTTTCCCAGAATTTAATTTGAAGTATTTACATACTGTTAATTCTGTAGAACTTCTAGGTTAGAATTTAACCATCGGTGCACAATACAAAATTTGTATGTGCCATAATTCCCAAACGAATTTGAATTCGGACGAGCCGTAAATTCCAGCATGTTTTTGACGCTGAAATCTACAGGAAATCATGCATGAAAGTTGAGTTTGTGTCGGTTGACTTTTCGGTCAACAGATCGCCTCGATTTGCGTGCCATGAGTCTCGAGTTGATAAAATTTAGTTTCTTTGGACAAAATTTAGGAATTAACATAAAAATCAGAATAATAAGATTAAAATAGGATTTTAGAGTAACTATTCCAGAATTAAATAAATTAAAATAAATTATCTTTTGACGTGATAAATTTGTAATACATAGGATATTGGATTTGTTCTGCGCGACTTCTGGAGCAGGTTATTGGTACATCGCAGCTTCCTTACCAGGCAAGTGTACCTTGCCAAACTCTGCAGTCTTGTTACCTATTTTTCTTGCTTCTTTATATTGCTGTGCATGCTTGACCTAGGGCCGTGTGACGTACTTAGCGTCCGATTATCAGTCGGGTGCCAACATCGTACGCGGTGTTGAGTACTGTCATCTAGAGATGGACATTCGTGACACTTTATATTCTCGTACTTGTCTTATCAAGTACACTATGACCCAGGACACTTGACACCATTCATGAGACAGGATCTTCCCGAGATATTCGTGGTGATTCTGTATAGGATACAGGACTTGACAGAGATACTATATTCCTAGATACTTTATGACTTGTTGCATTTAGCTATGATCGCGCTTGACATGGACATGAGACGTTATGGACATGATATGCGTGGTTACATTGGGTGGGGAGAGACACACAGGCTACAGGCTGATTATATATATATAAAACATAGTAAACACATAGTAAAATACATAGATATTGCTGCTACCGGCTCCCAGACACAGAGCTTGTAGTGGTCTCAGCCTGAGTACTCGTGATGCTCTTACTTGCATTTCACATAGATGGTTACATAAATACCCTGTTTATTCATTGACTATTTTACTGCATTATTGTGGCTTGTATTTTCTGTACCTTGCTGTCCCCTGATGACCTGGATCCGGATTATGTCCCCAGATATTGCAGACAAGATCGACCCCGAGGTTTACGGAGCAGGAGCATTATCAGGAGCAGGCATTGGAGCAGTACCAGATCCAGTAGACGCGTGATCACCGAGGGTATCTTCTGAGTATATATTGTTCCATACTCAGTATTTGTTATGGTTATCTTTATTCTTGTATCTTGACAGATGTATTCAGACTCATTATCGGGTTATTTCCCCGAGTTTATATTATATTGAGATTGATCTTTCTTTATGATTCTGATATTGTTGTATTCATTTCTGTGGATGAGATTAGTATATCTAGACCCTTATTGTTGTACTATAGCTTAAGTATGCCCTGATGGATCCATTAAATTGGGTTGTCCATCGGTGCGTACTGCTGGCCATTGCCACGTGTCTAGTCCCTCGGTATTTTGGGACTGGGGCGTGACACAGAGTGTCCATCTGACCAAGGCTAAGCGAAGGCAAATCTGCGGCCTCATCGCTATGCGACCATGGCGTTATGCGGCTCTCAACTTACAGAATCTTTCCGTTACAATCAAAGAAGATTTCTGGTAGGATCAGTGCTAACTACGTGTCCAGCTGACCAAGTCACGCACACAACGGGTTGAAAATAACCTCGAGATCTCATCAACAACATATCTTAACCAAGACCACGTGGCAGCCTGTCTGTGGCATGCGACTACAGTTACAACCGCATTCTCTTGAAGGAGCCCTATGCGGCCACAAAACTGAGGCATATTAGGCATCGATAGTCCGTCAGCACGACGAATATAAATAGAGGGTAGCATTCCCACAAGAGGGGACGAGCTACGTACGTGCATAGAAGCTTAGGAGAGAGAAAACAGAAGATAGCATCCTCATTCCCTCGTCAGACCGTCAACGGAGTAAAGAAGCCGCTACAGCGATCGATCTCCATCGTCACGATCCAGATAAAAATATTGTACTTAGATATTATGTTTAGGATTTCTTCATATTTGTTTGTTCGTTGTTAAAAAAAGTTCATTCACAACTTGTAATGGCGAACAAGAACCTCACCCCCTTTCTATTCTATTGAGTTCACCCCCTCTCTCTCTAGGGTTTCTACAGTGGAGGCTGGTCCCCCTCTCCACGACGACTAACCGGTGACGATGACCGGCAAGCTGCAGCTGCCGTCGGCTCCCTCCCGCTCTCTGCTCTTCTAGTCTCCCTCTTCACCTCCTCTGGTAAAACCCTATCAATTATCATCACCACCATCCTCCAAATTAATTTTTTGTAAAACCTTAACTCTCAAAATTTTTGATGTTTGGTTTGATCTTAATTCAATATTGATTATTATTGTTAGGCCTTTTGAAGCAAGTTGGAGTATTTTTATATGCTAGGCTTTTTGATGCAACTCTAAGCGGGTGCATTCCTGTTATCGTCAGTGGCGAGTTAGAGCTTTCTTTTGAGGGAACGCTCGATTATCGCAAGGTAACCATGTCTCCTGTTGTGACTGATTTAATACCATGGCATGCATGTTTACTGGAGCCTATTTTATTTCTTCTTGCCATATTAAATTAGCATTGCTTATTTTCTCCGATGAGCATAAGTATATCATAAATCTTTTCTTTGTTCTTCCTCTTACTTGGTTATCTAAAACATTCATTTTATTCTTTTGTAGATTTTTTTGTTGTTGGAAATGATGAATTGAGTATTTGTTATCTATATTTACGATGAATGTATATTTTTTCTTAAGTTTATTGTCTATGACATGTTTTAAATAATCAAATTTATAAAGAAAATTATGTCGAATTTTTGGCATAAAATTTTAGAACCTTATAATAACTATTAGCTAGTCCACTCTATTCCAAAATTCTGATTCCGTCAGACGAGTGGCGTCGTCGGATCCGATCGACATTTATTTTTCTCGAGTTCGGAAATGTACCTGTTATTATTTCTCAGACATTTATGGGATCTACATCCGCCACAGAGATCTCGATCCGTTACAGACATCTTCATCATCGTCCATTTCAATTTATATATACAAGGGTGCTTAAATAGGAGAGTATAGTATTAGTAGCATCAGCATTATTGGTAATCGGAACAGAATCAGCATATCATATCATGTCATGATGTTAGGTCCTATTATTTGGAAAAAGAAAACTCTTTCCTTTGGCCTGACCATCTCACCACTATCAGACATGTCTGATAGAAAATGATGCTGATAATTAAAAGAATATTTTTCTTTTACTGTTGAGTTGAGTTGAGTTGAGTTGAGTTGGATAAGATATATATATTATATATATATATAACAAACAGTGTGATATGTCTGATAGTGTAATGGATACGCCAACGGAAAGAATTTTCCTTTTCCAAATAATAGTAACATGACAGCATGATATGATATGATATGCTGATTCTGTTCCGATTACCAATAATGCTGATGCTACTAATACTATACTCTTCTATTTAAGCAGCCTTGTATACATTGGCCACTGCATTAAACAGAGTTGTTTGTAACAATCTACTTAGTGCCCCGAGTTATCAGCGTAACTTCAGCAGCAAAATGGTCAGTGTTATTTTCTTGTTGTGATATATATATACATAATCATAGTGAATCAATTCCTGATAACTTGCCAAGCTCCGCCATGGGAGATGTACATTTAATTTTTTTGTAGGAGGAAATAATGTGAGGGCAGTCCGGGTGTGATGAAGCTGCGATGCGGTTGCGGGGTCTGCTTGCCGAAATGTTGGACGCCGCGCTGTGACATTCTCGTCGGGAGAGAGGTGGGGTGCAGGTGCAAGGGCTGCGGGCCGGAATGTTGCGGGCAATGTGGCCTTAGTTGCGGGCCGGAAAGTTTCATGGGGGCCGGAATAGTGTCATGCGGGTCGACTTTGAATAAGGCCTTCCGGCCACAAGTCTGTAGTAAACTTCTTGGAAACAAAAAAGAAGGGAAACAAAATTTTACCTTTTTGTTTTGGAGCAGTGGAAATAAGGTCGGAAATACAGACCATTCCGGACTTGGGATTGGAAATGCAGTAATCAAAACAGAGACTGCCCCAACTAAGGGCTTCTTCTCCTGTCTGTTAAGTTAAAGGACCTACGTCCTTCTCATCCTTACTATATATATATATATATATAAATAAATAAACTCTCTGTTGGGTTAGTACATTTTGTACGTATCTTTGTACTTGTTTAATCATAATTAATAAAGTCTATTTGAAAGAAATGTCAGCTCTAATTTTCTGTACATGGATTAATTAGATATTTCTTTCACTGTATCAGTTGTTATCAGTATATTTCATTATAATTGATAGTGGTATTTATCCCTCTTTGAGATCACATTATACACTGAAGCAACGAAATGTTCTCAGCTAGATTCCTAGCTTATATAATACAAAAAAAATTTGTATAGAGCAATAAAGTTTGATTAAATTATTCGATGAGGAAAAAAATTGTTAAAATTATCTGGAGAGAAAAAAAATGTCCTCAGAAAAGACGTTTTGGTTCTCATCCAATTTTAAATAATACATTCACACGAAAACGGACTTAATAAAAACGTTTTCAAAATTGATTAATTTTTTTTAGTTTCGTCTGATAGAAAAACAAAACGAAAAATATTTTAAAAATAAAAAAACAAACACGCGTCTAGTAAGAACGTTTTTACTTATATTTTAATATATATATATTTAATTTTTGGGTCGAGAAAAATCCAAATCGGGGTGTTTCTGGTTTTTTTTTTTTATATTATTATTATTAATAATACATATAAAGTTGGAAACGCATATAGGCGTTTTAGATTTTTTTTCACTATGGTCCACTATAGTCTATTATTTGCAATGTGTGATTTAATCAAAGCATTACAAATTTAAAGATCACCTATAATCCATTATTTACAATATGGCACTTCAATTAAAGAAATAGAATAAACGGACAATTTCGCTGAGAGCATTAAAATATGAAATATTTCCAATAAAAACATTATATTTTCAAAATTTATAATCAGAGCATCAAAACGCCATTTCTAAGGACGTTTTATGCTTTTCGTTAACTCTCCGTTAACGGAGAAAAAAAAATATTATACACAGGAAAACGTCCTTTGGAATGGCGTTTTTCCTAGGAAAAACGTCCTTTCTAGGGGCGTTCTCCCTCTCTCTCTCCTCCCCGCTCTCCTCCTCTCCTCTCTCCTCTCCTCTCCTCTCTCCTCCCCGCTCTCCTCCTCTCCTCTCCTCTCTCCTCTCCGCTCTCCTCCTCTCCCGCTCCTCTCTCTCTCTCTCTCTCTCTCTCTCTCTCCTCTCCTCTCTCTCTCTCTCTCTCTCTCTCCTCTCTCTCTCCTCTCTCTCTCTCTCACTCACACTCTCCACTCTCTCACTCACACCCGCCCACTCTCTCTCTCTCCACTCTCTCTCACTCTCTTCTCTTTCTCTCTCACTCTCTCTCTCTCTCTCCGCTCGTTCTCTCCTCTCCTCTTCTCTTCTCTTCTCTTCTCTTCTCTCCTCTCCTCTTTGTTCCCGACCACTTTCTTCTTTCTTTTCCTCTTTTTTCTCTTCTTCTCTTGTCATCTTCTCTTCCTCTCATTCTCATTCTCGTGATACTCTCTTGTCCACTTCTCTCTCTCTCTAACTATTAGTCCAGCCCGTGACTCCCTCTCTCTTATCCTTGTCAACCTCTCTCCCTCTCTCTCTAAAATTACCCGTGACTCTCCCTCTCTCTAATCCTTGTCCACTTCTCTTCCTCTCATTCTCATGACAATAATATTATTTTAATGCATTAAAATGCATATATAAGAACGAAAAGTTCACAGAAAGAGAAGAAAGAAAATTTTTGTTAGAGTTTCTCTAGTGAGAGAACTCAATAGGAGGAGAAACTGAAGGCTTAAAGAGTTCAAAAGAAAAAAGATACAAAAGAAAAAAATAGGTAAAATAGTTCAAAAGTTTGAAAATAGTTAAATAGCAATTTAATTATGAATTTTTTATGTAATATTATAATCATAAATATAGATGACTTTTCAAAATGACGGACGCATACCTGATGGACCTACAACTCCGGCCATTGAACGTGAACGAGAGTCTCATATTTCTAGTCTGGTTTTCGTATGACCGGTAATATAATTTTTAGATAATTAATATTATTGTTGTTAAGTGTATTATATTCTACTAACGATATATATATATATATATATATATATATATATATATATATATATATATATATATATATATATATATATATATTATATAGCGTTATGATTATCCAGATATAAAATTACGAGAGCATGGTGAGTGGCGGTCATCATGGGAGTTGACTGAAGACCAAAAGGTCTTCGTGAAGACTTTTGGGTTTAACTTTGTTGATGCTATACGAATTAAGCGTCACGATAGAGACCTGATATTAAGTATCGTTGAGCGATGGTGTCCAACACACAACATATTTCAGTTACCCTTCGGGGAGATGACGATCACATTAGCGGATGTGGCACAGATTCTGGAATTACCTATCGAGGGTAATCCTATATATTTCGACAAAAATTGGAAACAAAATATCTCATTAGAGAATACCTCGGTGTGGAGCCCCCATCTGACATGGGAGAAACCAGAACTGTCAAACTCACTTGGCTCCGGTCTACTTTCATGCATGTTGATCATATCGGCTCTACAACAGTTTCTGTTGATTATTCGCTGGTAATTATTTACATGTATTAATTATTGTTAATATTTATTTAATGTAAATGGTATGAATATTCAATTATATTTTTAGGTGATATGTTGCAATAGAGCTTACTTGCTGTGTCTATGTGGTGCTTTTTTATTCCCCGATGCTACGAGAAATATGATCAACGTGCGACTGCTACCATTTTTTTGCGGATCTCCATTCCAACACAAAACACGCATGGAGTGAAGCAGTGTTAGCAAATTTATACCGCTCTATGACGTCTTTTGTGAGTAAGGTATCACAGGGTGGAACAGTAAAAAATATAAGTGGATGTCTAACACTTATACAGGTATGAATAAAAATGAATAATATCTGCTATATTTATTTGGATCTTATTTGTGTTCTTCTTTGTAGTTCTGGTGTTACGATCACTTCGAGATTGGTAGACCAGTTAGTATATATAGCGTTGAGCAAACAGTATGGCCAGCAGG
This sequence comes from Iris macrosiphon, assembly GCA_036927795.1. NCBI lineage: Eukaryota > Viridiplantae > Streptophyta > Magnoliopsida > Asparagales > Iridaceae > Iris > Iris macrosiphon. The sequence goes on from JAYESA010000001.1 coordinate 182,732,003, forward strand.
CATTCGCTGGATTACTGAAAATACAGATTACGTGCATTGTATGACAAAAGTGGTATCTCTCTACCGGCATCGATTTGACACATTAACCGCCTATGAGGTTAGTATATAATTATTAAATTAAAATTTTAAAATATATTGTTGTGCCTACCATTTATTACTTGCTGAATGTCAAATAGGTTGTTTGGCAACCACTAAATATGCCACAAGAAGTGAGAGATTGTGAACGTGTCCGCAGTCTCCATAGGTATTATATCATGTACAACGGATCTATCATGTTTCATCCAGCGGATCGTGTTATGCGACAGTTCGGACTGAAACAGATGATGCCCCTGGAGCCTTTGGCTTCTAGCAGTACCAAATCAAATATGGAAGAGCGGGTTTATACATATATGATTGGTTGGCATTCCAGATTTATCACGCATGGCGTGGAACACATGTCCGAATTGATGACATCGGTGGCAGATTGTAAGTAAAGGGACATTTTAAATAAATTATACGGTATTAGATCTTACATATCATTTTGTGTTAACATTTTACAGTGGAGGGTACTGCCGATTTTCTACGTTGGTATGGATGCCCGCTAGTGCAAAATAGGATGTATCAATTTGAAGAAGCTCGGTTCCAGCCACGAGCTTTAGACGATCTGAGCTTACATGATAGGAGGGCACGCGAGGCTCTAGTGGTATGTGTTCTTATTTGCATAAACTATCATCTTTATATATGTTACTTTATATTCACTGAGTGTGGATTTAAATATTCAGGCGGAGACTGTCACGACCCGATTTCGTGGAATCGTTGGGGCGTCCCCCGAATCGTGATGCCGTGCGGGCCGGGGGTTGCGCCCGCACAAGGCTAAAGTATTTTTGCATAACGAGCACATATTCAGAGTACGCAGATAAATTGAAACATAGCTTTGAAACATGGAAAAGTTCTCTTTATTGATAATGAACATCTATTACAAACTCCTGAACGAGTCAGCTAATTTGCCGCACGGGCTTACAAAAGTGTTGACTGAAAATGAGATAGCAGTCCTGTACATTATATCCCTTTACTAAGCTTCAAAATGTATAGACCTCCGGACTAGAGGACGGCTTTGCTACGTAGCTGCATTGTATATAAAGTTGTAAGCTCCTTTCTTCAAGTACTTCAAAATGCGGCGCGATCAGAGGATGCGCCTACAGCTGGACTGGATCGGGAAAGACGACTTTGGCTCCTTGCTCGGTTCGCCTTAGTGCGGAGAACCTGTTTCAACGAGGGTCAGTATGTCGAAACATACTGGTGAAGGCGAGCTAAACCCAACTATACCAATCAACACGTTGTTTTAATGAAGCATGCATATTTTGTGGGTTTCTATCTTGCCTTAGTTTATTTACAAGTAAGCAGCATATAGAATTTACTGAAATGAACTTGCCACCGTTCGGTAGATTTTACCTGTCCGTCTGAACCACCTGCACAATACTTACCATGCCTTCCCTGCCACGAAGACACAAGTTAGTTTGCAATAGGTTTAAATATACAAGAGATCACTGGCGTGATGCCACAATGGACACTAGTTACTGGCGAAAATGGTATGCATCGAAAGTACAAGGAGCGCTACATGCCACCCCGTCCAGCACAATGGATTATACAATAGAGTTCCGTCCGGACCGGATCGGTGCCAGTGCCCCAGCGACCGTCCGCAGGAACCAATGACCTTGTGCACAAGTTGTCCATGATCGAACAATATGTTTTCAAGTTAACAATTTTATAGTTGAGGCAACAAGTGTACAAGACAAGCAATAATTCATAATTTATTCCCAAATGAACAAGCATGCAATTAAGTATCCGTTCATGAAGTTTATTAACAAGCATAACGTACCAAGTCTATTCCCTTTTTATCTTGGTATCTTTTAGTTATTACTTGGTATCGTTTGATCGGGACAAAGAAGAATGCAGATTTAGGGTGTGAAGCTTGGAAGCAGGGCTAGCTAATCGGGTTAGTAGCCACTCATTTAGATGGTTGGAAGGGAGAAGGAATGAGGCGCTTCACGACTCCGCTCGTAAGCCGCCTACTGCTCGTTCACCTGCATTGCACGAACAGCTTGATCAATACCTCTTTCTCTCTTTCCAATCTCGAAATAGAAGTGCAGTTCAATGAACGAAAATAATGAAATCCATCGAAACCGTTCAAGAAAAATAAGCAAATCCCATAACCAACTCAAAGTATGAAAGCAACAAGCGACATCAAAAACCGAGGCAATAAAAGATAGCAACGGAGAGGTCCCTCCTGACTCTGCCGCTAAGTCGATCCCGGGAGCACGGTCCACTGAATATGAGAATCGATTCCGAAGAAACAAATCTATAACGAGGACAAGTTCTTGTTTCAATCTATCCTGATCGAACGATACCGTCTTGTGTTTCTTAGCCGCGCTCTCCGCACCGGGGGAACGGGGCGCTACATCCTACCCAACCAATTGGAAGTTTTGTCCCGAAACTTAGGAATAGAACCTACCGTCAGGGATTATTCTGTTGAGGGCGACGATCATGACTCAAGGAACAATCACGAACTGAATGGTTTGATCCGCCACAGGCTAGGCATAACCCAAGTTTCAGACGACAATTATCCTTCGTATGCCCCGACTTGTTACAGAAGTAACATAGCTGCCATGGTTTTTCTCTCTGCGGACCACCGTTGTTGGGGTGCTTTGTAGCATTATTTCCTCTATCGGTGCTTTGGCGTTTGTGACTGGATGTATGCACAGCGCCGACAGGAACGTGAGGATAGTATGGTTCAAGAGATAAAGCATGATTCATAACTTCTCGCATTGTACTATACTGATGAATGACTTCGTGCGCATGGATGGCAGGGCGTAGTCCACCTTCAAACCTTCTTGCTCGACTCGCTACATCAGGTAAATAGCCCTAGCGAATTTGGAGAGTCGATTGAATTCGGCGGAGTAATGTTTGACTGTCATGCTGCCTTGCCTCAGTTGCACGAACTCGTTCTCCATTTGACGTTGTACTGGAGGGGGTACAAACTCCTCTTCGAACGCGGCACAAAAAGTCGTCCACGAGATCGCCTCCTCTCCATGGTCAAATTGGAGAGATCGTCGATGCACGTCCCACCAAACGTGCGCGTTGAGGCGGAGCTGTAGTTGCACGCAGGCGACGCGCTTCTCTTCGGGGACCTCTAGCAGAGCGAAGTGGTCTTCAAGTTCGGCCAACCAATCTAGAGCCACGATTGGGTCCTCAGTCCCGTTGAATGGGGTGTTGCAGACTTTCTTGAAGTGGCCAAAGTCGAAGGCAGTCACGTCCCTCGTCCTTGGAATTTGCGGCATCTCTACTTCAAGCACGGGCTGTTCCACCGGAGTCGTTGCTGTTGCAGCAGAATGGTTGGAAGCCAAAGTCTGAACGATCTGTTGCAGGGCATCTACCTGCTTCTGTTGGACTGAGAATCGAGCTTCTATATTGTCTTGAAACTTGAGCTGACTCTCCTCCGTCCGCTTCTCGGCCCGTTCATAGCGAGCCTCATCCCTTTGTTGGTTTGCCTCCAACATCCGCAACATTTGTTGGATGGGATCGATGCTTGGCACAGCTCGCTGGCTCTCTGAACTTTCCAAAGTGCCCGAACTACTTCCTTGGCCTTGCATTTCGTCCGGTGCTTGCTCTGCAGATTGCATTGGTGCCATTCCTTCAAAAGAAGGTAAATTATATTAGGATCATAATGTATTATGGACTTATTGCATGAACGTATCTCATTTTGGCCTAGCGAGTTCAAGAGTTCGCACAGGAATTTGATCGTTAAAGGAACTTTTTCAGTACGAGAGTCTAAGGAACTTGAATCTGTGCTCTGATACCACTATGTCACGACCCGATTTCGTGGAATCGTTGGGGCGTCCCCCGAATCGTGATGCCGTACGGGCCTGGGGTTGCGTCCGCACAAGGCTAAAGTATTTTTGCATAACGAGCACATATTCAGAGTACGCAGATAAATTGAAACATAGATTTAAAACATGGAAAAGTTCTCTTTATTGATAATGAATATCTATTACAAACTCCTGAACGAGTCAGCTAATTTGCCACACGAGCTTACAAAAGTGTTGACTCAAAATGAGATAGCAGTCCTGTACATTATATCCCTTTACTAAACTTTAAAATGTATAGACCTTCGGGCTGGAGGACGACTTTGCCATGAAGCTGCATTGTATATAAAGTTGCAAGCTCCTTTCTTCAAGTACTTCAAAATGCGGCGCGATCAGAGGATGCGCCTACAGCTGGACTGGATCGGGAAAGACGACTTTGGCTCCTCGCTCGGTTCACCTTAGTGCGGAGAACATGTTTCAACGAGGGTTAGTATATCGAAACATACTGGTGAAGGCGAGCTAAACCCAACTATACCAATCAACACGTTGTTTTAATGAAGCATGCATATTTTGTGGGTTTCTATCTTGCCTTAGTTCATTTACAAGTAAGCAGCATATAGAATTTACTGAAATAAACTTGCCACCGTTCGGTGGATTTTACCTGTCCGTCTGAACCACCTGCACAATACTTACCATGCCTTACCTGCCACGAAGACACAAGTTAGTTTGTAACAGGTTTAAATATACAAGAGATCACTGGCGTGATGCCATAATGGACACTAGTCACTGGCGGAAATGGTATGCAGCGAAAGTACAAGGAGCGCTACATGCCACCCCGTCCAGCACAATGGACTATACAATAGAGTTCCATCCGGACCGGATCGGTGCCAGTGCCCCAGCGACCGTCCGCAGGAACCAATGACCTTGTGCACAAGTTGTCCATGATCGAACAATATGTTTTCAAGTTAACAATTTTATAGTTGAGGCAACAAGTGTACAAGACAAGCAATGTACAAGACAAGCAATAATTCATGATTTATTCCCAAACGAACAAGCATGCAATTAAGTATCCGTTCATGAAGTTTATTGATAAGCATAGTGTACCAAGTCTATTCCCTTTTTATCTTGGTATCTTTTAGTTATTACTTGGTATCGTTTGATCGGGGCAAAGAAGAATACAGATTTAGGGTGTGAAGCTTGGAAGCAGGGCTAGCTAATCGGGTTGGTAGCCACTCACTTAGATGGTTGGAAGGGAGAAGGAATGAGGCGCTTCACGACTCCGCTCGTAAGCCGCCTACTGCTCGTTCACCTGCATTGCACGAACAGCTTGATCAATACCTCTTCCTCTCTTTCCAATCTCGGAATTAAAGTGCAGTTCAATGAACGAAAATAATAAAATCCATCAAAACCGTTCAAGGAAAATAAGCAAATCCCAAAACCAACTCAAAGCACGAAAGCAACAAGCGACATCGAAAACCGAGGCAATAAAAGATAGCAGCGGAGAGGTCCCTCCTGACTTTGCCGCTAAGTCGATCCCGGGGGCACGGTCCACTGAATATGGGAATCGATTCCGAAGAAACAAATCCATAACGAGCACGAGTTCTTGTTTTAATCTATCCCGATCGAACGATACCGTCTTGTGTTTCTTAGCCGCGCTCCCCGCACCGGGGGAACGGGGCGCTACAGAGACACTGGCTGATATAGCTGAGGACCCCAAAAGAGATCCAGAAGAAATTTTAGGGACGACTGTACAATATCTGCGCGCACTACTGAGTCCCCGTTTTATTCTACTCGATATACCAGACAGCCATCTGGTAGGCTTCGTGAGACAGAGGCAGGCACGTCCTCATAGGACACGTGATCGAGGTGCTGGTTCGAGAAATACAGAGGCACAAAATTTTCAGGTTGGTGGGGAACATCCCAAGCTTACAAGGGCACTTCGCAGCCTTGCGCTGGCATGTCACAACCTTATGTTGGCATGCCACAACATTACGAGGGATATTCACAGCCTTACGCTGGCATGTCACAACCTTATGTTGGCATGTCACAACCTTACGAAGGTAGGCCACATCATGACAGTGATACATCCCAGAGTTATGAGACCACATCCCAGAGCAACGATGCCACGCCACAGGGTGCTTCTCAAGAATGGGATTGGAATTATTACATGCAGGAGACTGGCACTTCGTTGTTTGGCTCAGCCAGCCTTGATCCAGACTCCCATTTATATTTGCCACCACCGGAGGGTACAGAGGAAAGGAGAGATAGGCTAGGTCTTAGGCGAGTTGATCGTAGAGATTATAGAAGGGATGACAAAGGGGGCTAGTAAATTTGTTGGTCTCCATAAATAAATGTATGACAATATTTTGTTGGTCTTACAATTTCAGTAATATGATGTTTATTTCATTCGAAAGTTCAGCAACTTCAATTACAACATTATAACAACGTTAAATCAAAATCATAATTACTCTAAAAAGATACAATAATGATATTCAATGCCTCGGTTGGTTTCTACAACTCCTTTTGTTGTGTCCCAGCCCACCACAATTACTGCAACGAATATCTCCTGTCGACGGTTCTCTTGTCATTATACGATTCTTCTTCGGTCTGCCAACTCTACGCCCAAGAAGTGGTACTCCAATTTGACCTCTTACCGGTTCACTTTGAGGAGTATAGGGGACTGGAATCAGTTCCATACATGGCATGTATACAGCTCTAAGTGTTGCAACAGAAAATTCAACATGATAAAAACTTTCAACTGGCACGTTAGAAGAATGACATGTAAAGCAAGCATATTCACATGGTAATAGAGTATGTTGCCACCGACCACATGTACAACATTTACGGTCTAGTTCAACCACATAACATCTACTTGTTTTATGATCCCATATTTCAAATTTATTATTATTAAAACGCAATAACTGAAAATGGTGTGACTCTCGCTTAATACGTGCTATAGTGTTCATCATCCTTGGACAAAACACTGTTTTTATCTTTTCAGCATTTGTTCGATGCTTGTCGTGAAGTGTTATTATTTTTGCTCTAATACCATCAAGCAATGTTGATATAGGTTTGTCACGCAAACTTTTAATCCAATTGTTAAAACATTCAGCAATGTTCGAAGTATTAATATCTAATCGTGGGCACGGTGCATAAGCTGTTATCCAGTGAGAAAAATCATGATTTTCATCGCTTGACCCTACAATCCAATTGAAAATATTTACATCTGCAGATTTTATTGTTTCCAACCAACCATTGGCATCAACCTCATTATAAGACCGGGCAAGTTTGTCTAACCATTGTAGATATGTCGATGTACGAGGACACTTATTTTTTAAATTTTGTTTAAAATGTCGAATACAAAAAAAGTGGGAAGAGTTTGAAAAAACTGTTCGCATTCCACGAATTAATCCTTTCTGTTTATCAGATATAAATAAAATACTATCCCAACGTTCAAAATAAGTTTCGAAAGACATTTTCAAACAGTTTAAAAACCATGTCCACGACTCAGTATTTTCATTCTCAGCAACATAATATGCAATAGGATATAGTTGATAGTTTGGATCGTGAGCACAAGCAACAAATAAATTACTTTGGAATCTAGATGTAAGAAAAGTAGCATCAATACTAATAACAGGTAAACAACCACTTAAGAAACCATCCATACAAGCCTTGAAACAAATAAATATTCTTTGAAAGATATTATTTTCTACTGTTTTTAAAAAATATTTGCTACCAGAATTTGTTTCCATAATTGTAAAACAATATTTCTCAAGACTACCATACACATCAACGTAACTGCCGTTAATATAAGATAATTCAAGTTTTCTAGCTCTCCAAGCTTTGGAATATGTAATATATATCCGATGTTCTCTAAGTATATCGTGTACAATGTGTGCCGAACTATACGAGTTTTTATCTCTAATTTTACCAATTATTTTATTTCTTACCCATGTAGTGGTGGCTAGTGGATGATGCCCTCCTGTAAATTCACCTAAACATGAATGTCTACCTTCAAATGTACGAATTTCAAATGTACTACTATCACCATTAGCTTTAGCGTATACTCTCCAACAACAGTTTGGAGAATCACAAGTATACACAATTCTTTGATGATTGTTATGTTTAGATGAACAACTAAATTTATATGTAATTGCTAGGTCGCTAATAAAATTACAAAAATCCTTAGGAGAATCAAAATGTCTGCCAACAAATAATTCGGGAATGCAACCAGTTACATTTGCATCATTATCATCTAAATAGTAATCTAAATTTTCAACCAAATCATCACAGTTTTCATCGTCAACATCATTGTTTTCTGTATTAGAGTTACTTTCAGTGTGATTTATACAACTAGGACCAACATTGAAATCTTAGTTATCATTAAAATGTTCACTACTTGATATGATAGTTGTGTCGATATTTACTTGTGATGGGATGATGTAAATTTTAATACAAGCTGAAACTAAATTACTTTGAACAATAAAATTCCATGTTTCTTCACAATCTACTATTATCAACGCATCTTCATAAAACCACCTTGTTGTAAATTCATAACTTATGCAAAAACGATCAGAAATAATACTACGCAAACTAGCTAAAGTAATATTTTGATAAGTGGTTATAAGATTAGTATTATCCCCATGGTAAGATAATCCATCTAGTATACCTCCATGGTAGCAAATTATTACTAAATTTTGATCCATAGTTAAAAACTTTCGTCTGAATTGAGACTTACAGAAGTATATCAGGAAAAAGCTGAAACGAAAATGGTAGAAGATAAGGGATGAAAGTATCTTCTGACTTCAATTTAACTTCTTAATTCACCGATTGTAAGTATGAGATAAATATGGTAAAGAGAGAGTAGATGAGATATACAAAACACATATGAGTCATATATATAAAAAAACTAAATTTAACTGTTAAAATATAAACGTTACAAATTGAACGTTATAAATTTAACGTTATAAAGTTAACTTTACCTATTCTACAACTAGTACCATCTACATTCCTAGCATAAAGAAAAATTTGATAGTTTCAGAAAATAAAGTGAAGGAGAGAGAAAAGAGAGACATGAGAGTGATAAAAGAGACTGATAAAAGAGAAAGATAATCTGTTAGGTGTGATATGGAGCGAGAAAGAGTGAGAGCAAATGTTAGGAAAAGAAAAAGAGAGTGTGTGTGGAAGGTGAGAGAAAATGTTTGGAAGATAGAGGGAGAGAGTGGGAGTAAAAAATCAATATATATATATATATATATATATATATATATATATATATATATATATATATATATATTTTACTTTGCCTAGGAGAGAGGAGAGAGAGAGAGAGAGAGAGAGAGAGAGGAGAGGAGGGGAGCGGGAAAGAGAGGAGAAGAGAGAGAGAGAGGGGAGCGGGATGAGGAGAGAGGAGAGAGGAGAGGAGAGAGAGGGAAAACGCCCATAGGAAAGACGTTTTTCCTAGGAAAAACGTCCTTCCAAAGAGCGTTTTCCTGTGGATAATATTTTTTTTTCTCTGTTAATTCCGTTAACTTTATGTAATGAAAAGCATAAAACGCCCTTAGAAATGACGTTTTGATGCTCTAATTGTTAATTTTGAAAATATAATACTTTTATTGAAAATATTTTATATTTTAATGCTCTCAGCGAAATTTTTCGTATAGTAAAATTATAACCGACACATTAACTCCTCCCTCTTATAACAGCACATGTCCATATTCTCTGGCTTTTTTTTCCCTCTCCATGTAATTCTATGAATTTTTTTCTCTGTGCATAATTTAACCAAAATTTAATGATGTATAGAAAATTTTCTGAAAAAAAGAAAAGCCAGAGGATGTGGGCTGGTGCTATTGTAGGGAGGGGACGAGTTAATGGGTCGTTTCAATTTTTTTTTTTCCTACTATAATTAAAGTATTATATTGCAAATAATAGATTATAGGAGATCTTTAAATTTGTAATACTTTGATTAAATGATCACATTGCAAATAATAGATCATAGAGGGCCATAATGCAAAAAAGCAAAGAAAACCTAAAACTCACATTTTCAACTTTTTTTTTCTTTTTTAAATTTTATAGAAAACACCCAAGACATGCTGTTTGGATTTTCTCCTGACCAAAAATTTTTAAAAAATAAGTTCAAAATATCCTTACTAGGGGCGTATTCGTTTTTTAATTTTTAAAATAGTTTTAGTATTGCTTTCTTACAGACCAAAATAAAACAAATTAATAAAATTTAAAAACACCCAAAGTAATTAAGGACGTTTTCGTATGGATATATTATTGAAAAAGAAAAAAAAATAAAAATGTCCTTAGTAAAAATGTTTTTGGTTCTCTATAGTACTGGGCATAGCCACATAGTAGAAAAGCAGAGGTAATTTCTCGACCAACCGTGTAAAAGAGGAAGATGCATGACTAGAAGTAGGAAAAATCCGCACACGAGGATATGTGTTATGAAATATAAATCCGTAAGAACTATAGGGTTTAAAATGAGAGAACCTCTCTTTCTCATGGGTTGATATTATGGATACTAGTAAATGCACGTCAGTTGCAGAAAAAATAAAAAAATTTAATATAATTATTACAAAATAGTTTAAAAAGTTTAATTATATTTTTTTATGGATATATCTTTACTCTTTATAAAAAGTTTTGGAAAGACTAGCAGTCTAAGCTGTACGTATATTCTCACATGATTAAAAATAAAAATAAATTTGAACTAATTATTTAACTACATAATATTATATAACTATAGTCAAACACCTTTTCTAGCTCATGTGGTTAAGGTGAGAGTCATTCTCCTTGGTTGGTCAAGTTCGATTTCCATGACATTATTTATAACAAATATTATTTTTTTCAACAATTTTTTCCGTAATATTAATTTATTAAATAAATGATGAATAATTTACAAATGACTTAGACGATTCATTTTTGAACCGTTTTGTAACCTTATTATAAGTGTAGAGAAAAGATGTGTTTGGTGTAACTTGACACATCAAGAAATTAAACACCAACTAGTTGAGCCAACTATCCAAGATAATGACTTGCATCTCAATTCTTAAATATTCTTTTGGGACCGTGACAAAGCTATCCATCGGACGGAAAAAGTACTCGAATCTGGACAACCACCACCGGGGACCCCTCCACCCTACAAATAGAATATATATATATATATATATATATATATATATATATATATATATATATATATATATCCTATTGGTAGGGTCCTTCAACAATACAAGCATTGTATCAATACATTCCATATAATTGCATTGTAAAATTGTGAAAGTACAAAAAAGTTCTTCTAATCAGAACCATTTGATCAACAATTAATGGTTCAGATTTTGCTTGTATCAATAAAAAAATTGTATTTAAGAATTTTTCTTCTAATCCGAAGCATTGTATCGATACAAAGTTCTTCAAATTTGAACCATTGGATCAACAATCAACAATCAATATATATATAGTTATTTATTGAATGTCACAAACAATATGAACTCATAACTCACAATACTTATGAGTTGAGAGATTTATAGACAAATAACAATATTTAGAAGATTTATCTAAAAATATGGTAGATCTAAGAGGGTTATACACAAAAAAGAAAAAGAAGATGAAAAACTCTTGAGAGTTATTATTATTTTTTTTTTTGTAAATTAATATTTGATCCCTATGTTTTTTATATCAAAATTGGGTATTTTAATTTTAGTTTATACAAGAAAAAAGTTCACATAATTAGTCTTTTATGACCTCCAACAATATTATACTCTTTTATCTTAGTCGACAATTTGGTCTAAAACTAGTAAACACCATGAATCTTAGTCGACAATTTGGTCTAAAACTTTTTGGAGCTAACAAGTCCCCGACAACAAACTGTAATTATAGGAATAAAATTGTATTATCCTCTTTAATTCTAGGTAGACTTCCTACAATTTTAACTAAGAGGATTACTAGTTTTGCATTTTGATAATTAAAGTTAACTATATAGTTCAACAAACTTAATTAGTTGACATTTTTGATACAAATTAGAAGCAAGAATAAAAATATTATTGTGATTCTTTTGTGCATAAGTCCCCGACAACAAACTGTAATTATAGGAATAAAATTGTATTATCCTCTTTAATTCTAGGTAGACTTCCTACAATTTTAACTAAGAGGATTACTAGTTTTGCATTTTGATAATTAAAGTTAACTATATAGTTCAACAAACTTAATTAGTTGACATTTTTGATACAAATTAGAAGCAAGAATAAAAATATTATTGTGATTCTTTTGTGCATCCCCCCCCCCCCCCCCCCCCCCCCCCCCCCGACATGAGTGACATCCCTTCTTTCTACAAGGTAGACAGCTCCTATCATACTTGGATTACGGAGTCTCGATCGTTTCCTTCTCCTACCAGGTGCTCTTTTGCCCAAGTTTTGATATTAGACACAATAAAATATGCAATTTGTTGATTGTTCTTGTGCTTATTATTGGATATTCCTTTTTTTTTTTTCCAACCATGTCCCCCGACATATGGCAGCAAACATAATATTCCAAAGCCAGAGTATAAAAATTATAACTTTTAATAAAATTAACTACGATCCCAACTTTGATCAAACCGAATAAACTGAATAAACCGAAACAATTATTCGGTTCGGTTTCGATTTTGACTAATTTCAGTTTGATTTATTCAGGTTTGACTATTTTTATTCGGTTGAAACCGAATAAACCTAACACTCATCCGTACTCTATAAGATAGATGATTGAGATTCGAGCACAAATCTTGGCAATTCCCTTTGTTTCCTTCGTAGTGGGATTGAATTGTTATCCTCCCTTTTCAGAGCAAATCTTCCATCCCTCTTTCTCAAGCATGTCTTTTGGGTTAATGACCCCCACACCTCTTGCTTGCATGCTATACCCCATTTAACAATATGATAGTCCGTTCCTTGCTAAATATTGTCCTTCAAGATCAAGAAATTGTCTCCTGATCGTATCATTCATATTATGATGATAGATAGATATATAGTATGACGGGATCTTGAAGAGAACATATATATATATATATATATATATATATATATATATATATATATTTGATAAGGGTAAGCATGCATGCATGCCTTCCAATTATTGAAGTTTTCCTTCTCTAACCCTAAAACATATGTTGTCAACCCTCTCTATCACCGTTGTCCAATCTAATCTTCTAGGCAATATTCCTAGTCTCAAAGGACCTAACTAACTGCATAAAATAAAACAATGACTAATTTGAGAGCTATCCCTTCCCCTTCCCCTTCCCCTTCCGCCTCCGCTGGACTTAATTCCTCCGTATTGGACTGTAGAGATTGCATACATAAATCGTCCCTCATTGTCTCTGCAGACTGCAGCTGCTCCCATCTTCTCGTCTAGGTAATTAAGCACCGTCGACGGGTGTTCGAGTTTGTCGGTGGATTGTATCTTAGTACATGTTGAATTTTATAGAATAGTTTGATGTTGGACAAAACCAGGATACAACGAGGGGCCAAAGTCCAAAGTATTTCTCAACAAAATTTTTAGGGCCCATTAAATTGAGAATTTCTAAAAATTTGGGTTATTATGTAACGGATGAACATTTTCTTGTACAGGACCAATAATGCATGTATTATAATTTTATTTTCTTTAAAATTTTAATATAATTTGAGAATAACTTTCTAACATTAGAGGGAGTAGGAATACATGTACTCAGATTATATTTAGGAAAGTAAACTCTTATTATCAGCACTCTCTCCAAGTTAGCCTTTGATGCATTAGCAAGAATTTTAGAGTCATCCATATTATAAAATTTAGTCTTGTGCAACATAAGCAATAAAAATACCTTTTTGCTCATCCAAGATCCAAGAAAATAGCAAAATGGTTTGCACATCGTGATCGGAGGGACTGTATAGACTTCTAGTAAAAACTTTGATAATTTATGTTAACTACCTCTATATTTTATACTTATTACACTAACCATTTCTATTTTGAAACTAACTATACAAACTATTCCTGTATTTTATATTTTCTATAAAGAGTTATAATACTAACTATCCTTATTTCAAAAATAAAACATAAAATAGAGGGGTACTGGTTTGTGTAATTATTTTTAAAATATGGGTGGTCCCTGTAATACCCATGAAACATAGGATGGGAGGAGGATGAGAGGGTTTAATGTATTTATTTCAAAAACTTTTTTGGGGATTTTTTTTATGTATAGACTTAATTCTAAGTGTATATACCCCTTTATTAATAACTTCGGAAATTTTTTACTTGTTACTATGTTAGCCCTTTCCTATGGGATCGAATCTAACCAGTAAGAGAGCTTAATATCTCTCCCTACAGCCTCTTAAGCTAAAGTAATCGCCAAAGTACATGACAGCCTATATATAAAGACAATTGGGGGTGGATAAATCGACCACGTAACCCTTTGGTGCATGGCTGCGGAAAGCAAACCAATTTCCTGGGTCATGTGTAATTTAGAGAAATATTGGATCACATACATCGTCTACTAACGTTCTTTGTGTCAGCTTCTGCGAACCCGCCTAGCTGGTTGCCACTTAAAGAAGCCGAATGTCAGCTTCGACAGAGAAGAAAGAGTTTGGTAGTGTCACGACCCGCACCCGGTGTAGGGATGCAAGTAGTGAACAACGCCCAGCCTACACCGCAGCATCGACGGTAGAACGCTGTTTGGATAAACTATCTATCAATATAAATATGCCACCAATAATATAAAAATACTCAACCACAGATCTAAGATAGAAATAAGCACGAATATGATAAAAGAATAGAAGAGTCACGAATACAACTCATGAGACAAATAATAATATTAAATGAGTTAGAGAAAACTAAGAACAATGCTGGAGACAAATACAGTACAAAAGGAAACTAACTATGAAGCTACGAGTCCTGGGTCTTCTGTCTCAATCGGGATGGGACCCTCCTGAGCTAAGGTCTCTGGCGCTAAGCCAACCACGTCCTAAGGTCCGTAGTGAGTGGGGTACCACTCCTCACTATCATCTGGAAAAAATATATCCAGTCAGGAAAGGGGCAGAGTACATCTCTAACAACAGTTCTAATAAATGATATAAACTATGTAACAGTAAATATATGTGAATATACAAAATGCAATATACAGATATAAGAGATGTGCAATAAAGAAAATACTGGAAATAAATACGAGAATGAGCAATATAAATATGAACAAGAGTACTACAACTAAGTGAGTGAGTACCAGCTTTAACATGTGATCGGCTTCGGAACTTGCACAAGGATAATGACATGGTTAATCATACGTGCGGTGTATGATCAACACTCACAAGAAACAAGACATGCACAAGGAGGGTATGATCACATATATACACTAAATACTCTCCGCCCCTTACTGGTATAGTGGATCCAACTATGGTACGTTATAACACGGGATTCTCTGGGTAGGTAGCAAGTCTCCCCAAGAATTAATGTCTGCACATGTATAAGAAAACAAGAAAACAAGGCTTGCACAAGATACACTATACATACCAAGCAATAACATCTCATGACGATATCCGGATATACCAATCCGTGTAACCATCATGTCAAAAAAAAGAAGGAAATCTATACTAGATATAAGAGACATAGAGGATATCATAAATGAGTAACTATCAGAGAATGTACTCGACTAAAATCCGGTGAACAATATCACAGATGTCTGGTACGGTGCCTCGAAGACCTAGATATGGAATATTACATCAATATAAGATTTTGAAATAAAAATAAGTTAAACTAGTCAACATCTAAGTCAAAAAGATATTTCTAAGTCAAAACAGTCAAACTAGGTTAACTCTAGATCAAACTGGTCAAACTAGTTATTTCTAAGTTATATGAGTCTATCTCTAGGATATTGGGTCCATACACTATGCCACTAGGACACACTAGCTACACTAGGATACTAGAAAATCAATAGGATACCATATCGCAAGATACGCAAATTAAAGATATAAAAATATCATAATATGCATATACAATCAATATTATTTAATATTCCTAATTAAACTAATGCTAAGTGGATACCTTGGCTTTGAACCAATGCGGTATCGCACCACTACACACCCATCTCGATACTCAAACCCAAATACCTTGAGTATCCCTCAATAACTTGACATTTACCTTGGTATCTCAAGGTAATGCGATTCCTAGTATATACTAACTACCCAAACTCTAATTATAATTAACAACAAGTACCTATATATATAACTATAACAAGTAACTAACTAACAAGTAACTTAATTAGCTAAACTACTTACTAAACTATTAATTAAACTAACTAGATAACTATCAAATAAACTAGCTAACCAAGGAACTAACTGATCTCTACTTGCTCTAACTGCTACTGGAGCTGCTGCCTCTACTTGTTGATGTGCTATAGTTGCTGCTTGCTCTCTGCTCGATGTTGCTGTTGCAGCAGTACATTGTTGCTGCACATGCTGCCTGCTGATTTGCTGTTGCTGTTAGCAGCATCAGTGCTAAAATACTGCTAGCTGCGTTTGCTGCTGAACATTCTTTCTGCTAAACTGCTGCTGCCTCCCCGAGCTGCTGACGCTGCTCTAGCTTGCTGTGTTGATGATGATGTTGCTGCTGCTCGTGCATATTTCTGCTGCTGCTGCGTATGCTTGCCCAATGATTTCTGGATGTTGCTATACTGATTCATTGCCCGACCCCGCTCTAAAACAGACACAAACACACACATCCACACATATATGCACACAAACACATAACTATAAGTAGATGTGTATATATATACACACACACACACACACATATATACTTATCAATAGATATAAATATATATACATACATATAAATATACACACATACGTATATACCACCCTCTATGTGTATATATATAAACACCAACATTCATATATATAAATATATAAATATATAAATATATATATATATATATATATATATATATATATATATATATATATATATATATATATATATATATATATATATATATATATATATATATAACCATGAAATTACATATCACTAATAGCTATATACAATTATTAAAATGCAAGAAAATAAACACGTGGAGTGCATCGCACTCGTATCACACTAGATCTATGATACGCTTACGATAGGAGTCCACCACACCACCAAACGTACCCCGAAGGACACGAGCAAGTCTAAAATAGTATCTATGAACAATACGAAGAGTCAATTACACATCTACATGTCCGTGTCAAAATATGACATGCAAAAATCTCCGTGTCAAAAAACCCCCCAAATTAACCCGTATCTCCAAATTGTTGGGATACGGCATACACATATCCAATTGTGGATACGACACTAGCCACACACAATCAAACATATATCAATTTATTCTAATTGACCAATTGACAAACACAAAATGTATCAATCTCGAAATTCCCCTAAAATTGACACAAAACATACCATAACTTTCTCCATAGGCCTCCTATGAACCTAATTCCAATTCTTATGGGTAGCCTTAGCATATGGGATGGTTCCTGATAATTAAATCATAGATTTAGAGTCTAATTAAAGAGAAAAAACTAAATTATACCTATTGGAAGATGGATTTTCAATAAAACTTCCAAAATAGGTGAAATTAGCCTTCAACTTGTAGATCATTGCTCCTCCTTGTAGATCCTTGCTTTCTCCTTATAGATCCTTACTTAAATTGCCTCTAATGATGAATATGGAAGGAATTGAGAAGAAATTTGGGTAAAATTTGATGTGGAAATGAATACATTGGAAAGGGAAAATTCTAGATCTAGATTTGTAATAAAAAAATAAAGAGAGAGAAACTCAACCCATTCTTATACATGGTCGGCCATTAAACCCCTTCTCCAAGCTACTATGTAATATCTAGAATACCCCTTGGGGCCTCTCATGAAGAAATAATTAAGGAGAAAAGGTTCTAGTCTAATGTGTTTAACTTAATTAATCATCCTCCTAATGAATAAGTTTCTAATTGGGCTCAATTCTAACTAGATTTAAATGTTAGTCCATGGATCTAATCTAAACTAGTTAGATCCACTAACACAAGTCCAAACAATAAACTAACATCTAACAATAAATAATATTCAATATGCACAATATTTAATTAATTATGAAATGATCAAAATATCCTTTCCTAGAAAATGTGGTAGCGACAAGTGTACCGCCCTTAAAATAATTTCGTCCTCGAAATTCAACGACGAAACTACCCCCAAAAAATAAAATAGAACATAACAGAAAAGAACAGAACATACCTCAAGGCACAAACAAGTATGGGTAACGCTATCGCATTTCATCCTCTCTCTCCCAGGTAGACTCCTCCGGAGAGTGATGCCTCCATGCGATGCATACCAAGAAAATAGTCTGGTTCCTCCGTACCTTCTCTCTCCGATCCAGAATCTCAACTGGCTGCTTTGGATAGCTAAGAGTAGGGCCCACCTCGATCTTCGAGTGATCCAACACGTGACTAGGATCTACCACGTACAGTCTCAACTATGACACGTGAAAACGTTGTGCACTCCCTCCAATGTAGGTGGCAAGTCTAGTCTGTAAGCAACTGCACCGACCCTCTCGAGAATAGTGAAAGGTCCGATAAATCGTAGACTAAGCTTTCCGTCTCCACCGAAATGAATCATGCCTCGTGTCGGAGAAACCCTCAGAAATACCAAACTATCCACCTAGAACAAAACACAACCTTAAGAACTTAATCTATAACAAACAACCAATATCAAGCACAAAACAAAAACAAAAATAATACCTCAAACTCCAAAGATTTTCGGTAGCTATCGGATCAATGCCGCTGTCTGTCCTGCGCCACTCGAAGTCTGTCTCTGATCAGCTTAACCTTCTCCTCTATATCCACAACCGTCTTTGGCCCTAGCAAAACTCTCTCTCCAATATAATCCTATGACAAAGGAGTACGACATCTCCGACCGTACAGATCCTCAAATGGTGACATCTTTACACTAGCCTGGTAGCTGTTGTTGTAAGCAAACTCTACCAAATAGAGATGGCTCTCCCAAGATCTCCCAAAATCTAGTACACAGGTGCATAGCATATCCTCGAGAGTCTGAATGGTCCTCTCTGACTGCCCATCTGTCTGGGGATGATATACAGTACTGAACTTGAGCTGGGTGCCCAAACTCACCTGCAAACTCTTTAGAAATGAGAAGTGAAACGACTATCCTGATCCAAGACTATGATAACGGAAACCCCATGTATCCTAACGATCTCTCTCACATACATCTTTGCCAGCTTCTCCGTAGACAAACCCACCCTGAAAGACAAAAAGTGGGCCGACTTGGTCAACCTGTCAACGATGACCCAAATCGCGTCATTTTTTCCTGGAGATTGTGGAAGTCCGGACACAAAATTCATAGTAATGTGCTCCAACTAACACTCTGGAATGGGTAACGGCTGAAGTAAACCTCCTGGCCTCTGCCTCTCGGCTTTCACCTGCTGGCACACTAAGCATCTGGATACAAACTGTGCCACTTCCCTCTTCATGCCATACCACTACACACTTTTTCGCATATCCTGATACATCTTGTTGGCACCTGGATGTATGGAGTACTGAGAGCGATGCGCTTCCTGTAATACCTTTTCACGCAGCTCCCCACTAGGCACACACAATCTAACATCATACCGCAAAGAACCATCCTCAGTAATGGTAAAATCATCCTCCAATCCTGCTCATACCTGAGCTCTGATGCTCCTCAGAGATACATCCTCATACTGGGCTGCCTTGATCCTGTCCATCAACTCTGAGTGTATCTGTAACCCCCACATCTGCATAGCAAAACCAGGAACTATCACCTCAATGCCCAAGCTCTCAAAGTCCTCCAACAAATATCGATCCTGCGTCAAAAATATAGCTACTGAAAACCTGCTCAAGGTATCGGAAACTATGTTGGCTTTTCCAGGATGATACTGCAAAGATATGTCAAAATCCTTCATTAGTTCCAGCCACCGATGTTGCCTCATGTTCAACTCCTTTTGAGTAAAAACGTACTTCAAGCTCTTGTGGTCTGTGAAGAACTTCATACGCTTTCCGTACAAATAGTATTTCCACAACTTCAGGGCAAAGATGACTGCTGCCAACTCTAAATTATGGGTATGATAGTTCTTCTCATGAGGACTTAATTGTCTGGATGCATAGGCAATCACTTTTCCATTCTGCTGAAGAACAAAACCCAGACCTTTCCCCGATGCATCACTATAAATAGTGAAACCTCCAGACCCTGATGGCAACGTCAAAATAGGAGCAGACGTTAACCTCTTCTTCAATTCCTCAAAAATAATCTGGCACTCCTCTGTCCAAACAAACTCTATATCCTTCCTGGTGAGTCTGGTCATCGGCTCGACAATCCTCAAAAAATATTGCACAAACTTCATGTAGTAGCCTGCTAGACCCAAGAAACTCCTGATCTCTGTCACTAAACTCGGGGTCTTCCAAGATTCCTGCTGCAATATTCTTCGGATCTACTGAAATTCTATCACCAGTCTCAACATATCCTAAGAACTCTACCTTGTCCAGGAAGAACTCACACTTGGACAGCTTTCCATACAGCTTCTCCTTCCTCAGCACATACAACACAATCTACAAATGCTCCTCGTGCTCCTCCGGTGTCTTCAAGTATATGAGTATGTCATCGATGAACACCACCATAAACTTGTCAAGGTACTGGTGGAATACCTTGTTCATCAAATTTATAAATATCGTCGGGGCATTAGTCAACCCAAACGGCATCACCATGAACTCATACTGGCCATACCAAGTCCTAAAAGCAGTCTTCAGAATGTCCTCCGGCTTTACTTTCACCTGGTGGTAGCCTGATCTCAAGTCTATCTTAGAAAACACCTTGGCGCCACTCAACTGATCGAACATGTCATCAATCTGTGGCAACGAATATTTATTCTTGATAGTGAGATTATTTTATGTCCTGTAATCAATGTACATGCGCACCGATCCATCCTTCTTCGATAAATAATACCGGGACTCCCTACAGTGAAGAACTCGATCTGATAAACCCTTTATCATGTAATTTATCCACTTGCTTCTTTAGCTCGACCATCTCGCTGTTGTTTACTCTATAGACATGCTGTGAAATTGGTTCTGCACCTGGTACCAAGTCTATAGAGAATTCAACATCTCAATCTGGTAAAAATCCTGGCAATTCCTTAGAAAATACATCCAAGAACTCTGCTATCAACGGATGCGGCAACTCTTTGTCTTCCACCATAGCTCCACAGATAATGCCTTCTCTCTGCTCTGCAGCTCCTCTAGGAAACTCAAACTCTGGCTCTCCTGGCGGGCTAAACAAAACTCTACCTCCTCTGTAATCTATACTAGCATGGCGCCTACTCAACCAATCCATCCATAATACAATATCGTAACTCGAAATTGGCATTACAAGTAGACACGCACTCAGCTCCCAGCTTCCCAGAGTAACTCTCCGATCCTTGCAAATATTATTAACCAGGATAATGCCTTCCCTGGTCATGATCTTGCATGTCCTAAGCAAAGACTCAACTACCAAATAATAGTTCAGAGCAAAAGAAACAGATACAAAACTATGGGAAGCACCACTATCAAACAAAGCCAAAGCTGGAATGGAATCAAGAAGAACAGAACCTGCGATGACATCTCCGGTGGGCTCGACCTCCTCGATTGTCATAGCAAACGCTCGTCCCTGACGTGCACCTCTCTGATATTAGTGCTGGGCTTAACGCTGCTGCTGGGTCGGAAGCGGTGGTCCCCTCGGCTGTACTGCAGGTAGTCTCGCCTGTGTCCTCGGAGCTGGAGCTTCTCCCTGAACTGCACGATGAGGGTTGGAAGGACACTCTCTCAACTGATGCCCTTCGATACCACAATACAAACAAACTCCCAACCTCTTCCTGTAAACTTTCCAGATGTGGCTGAACTTCTTGCAAAAATGATAAGGTGCTTATTGTGACTGTCTCTGCTACTGCGGTACCTG
This sequence comes from Iris macrosiphon, assembly GCA_036927795.1. Taxonomy (NCBI): domain Eukaryota; kingdom Viridiplantae; phylum Streptophyta; class Magnoliopsida; order Asparagales; family Iridaceae; genus Iris; species Iris macrosiphon. Next base: position 182,753,823 of record JAYESA010000001.1, read on the forward strand.
GTGAAACGGTGCCCTAGGCGGAGTCTGGTGCTACTGCGACTGCTGAAAAGGCCTGGACAGGAAATGAGGACGTTTAGCAGTCATTGTGCTGCTGCTAGCCCCTAGAAAAGAATCGCGATCTGTCTTGGGTTTCAACCCAACTCCCGCTCAACCTTGCGTGCCTTCACAAGTATCTCTGAATATGTCTCATATAAATACGGAATGAGGATCTTCACTTCCCAGTTCAGACCCTCACAAAAATGAATAGCTTGAACCTTCGGTTCCTCACCAAATACTCTGTAAATCAGTCCAACCTACCAAACTCTGTGGCGTATTCCTCTACAGACATGCTACCCTGAATAAGGCTCTTAAACTGCCTCTCCAAGTCCAACCTGTCCGCCCGAGCAAAGAACTTCCTCTTGAAGAGGTCCTTGAACACCTCCCAAGACTTCCCCGCATCAGCAAGAAGTGGCTCATTCCTGAACCAAGTGCGGGCGATGTCGAACAACTGAAGTCCTACTGCCTTAACCATCAGATCCTCAGTAAGATGGGACACCCTCATGAGACACTCAATATCCTTGAGCCAATCATCAGCGTAGACGATACCCTTCGTCCCCTTGAAGACCCGAGGTTCCAGCTTCTTGAAGTCCTGGATATTGCCTGGCCGAAGCTGGCCAACCTGAGGAGCAACCTGCTACTGGACCGGAACTCCTCTCTCTACTATGGCAAGGGCAAGATGATGAGCACTCTTAATGCCCTACCGCACCACATCAGTCTACCTCTGGTGTGCCTCAGACTGAGCCCTCTGAGCCTCCAATATCTCGCAAAATAGTATGAACATTTGAGTCGCATCTGTCAGCACGGAAGGTGGTGGTGGAAGTCCCTCAGATACTACCGGAACAGTCCTCTGAATTGGAGGTGGAACCCCGAATGCAGCTGATACGCCAATCACTGGAGAAGTGACTAGTGTAGGCCCTCGGGAAGTCGCAGATCTCTCAGAAGCTTCTCTCCCCTGCTGTGATCTAGTCTTAGGCGACATCCTGAGGCAAAGCGAAAGAAAAGAATCAATATGGCACATGATATAATGCACTCAAAGAAGGACAGTTAAAGATCAAATATCAATATCAAGGAAGAACAATTAAATTGAATCAATAGAGTTTTTCTTAGATGTGATTGAGTATTCTTTGCCTATAGCCTATATCCTACATCCCGAAATAGGCTCATAGTAAAACCCAAATAAAAGCACCACTATGAATCGTACTAATTGCGACCTCGAAGACCTGCATGGGCCACCACTAAAAATATGTCACGATCCACACCCGGTGTAGGGATGCAAGTAGTGAACAACGCCCAGCCTACGCCACAGCATCGACGGTAGAACGCTGTTTGGGTAAACTATCTATCAATATAAATATGTCACCAACAATATAGAAATACTCAATCACATATCTAAGATGGAAATAAGCACGAATAAGGTAAAAGAATAAAAGAGTCACGAATACAATTCATGAGACAAATAATAATATCAAATGAGTCAGAGAAAACTAATAACAATACTGGAGACAAATTTAGTACAAAAGAAAACTAACTATGAAGCTACGAGTCATGGGTCATCTGTCTCAGTCAGGATGAGACCCTCCTGAGCCAAGGTCTCTGGCTCTAAGCCAACCACGTCCTGAGGCCCGTAGTGAGTGGGGTACCACTCCTCAATGTCATTTGAAAAAAATAAATCTAGTCAGGAAAGGAACATAGTACATCTCTAACAACAGTTCTAACAAATGATATAAACTATGTAACAGTAAATAGACGTGAATATACAAGATGCAATATACAGATACAAGAGATATGCAATAAAAGAAATATTGGAAATAAATACGAGAATGAGCAATATAGAATATGAACAAGAATACTACAACTAAGTAAGTGAGTACCAGCTTTAACATTTGATCGGTTTGGGAACTTGCATAAGGATAATGGCCTGGTTAATCATACATGCGGTGTATGATCAATACTCACAAGGAACAAGACATACACAAGGAGGGTATGATCACATATCTACACTAAATACTCTCCACCCCTGACTGGTATAGTGGATCCAACCATGCATGGTATGTTATGACACAGAATTTTCTAGGTAGGTAGCAAGTCTCCCCAATAATCAATGTCTACACATGTACAAAAAAAATAAGAAAACAAGGCTTGCACAAGATACACCATACATAACAAGGAATAACATCTCATGATGAAATTCGGATATACCAATTCGTATAACCATCGTGTCAAGAAATCAAGGATATCTACACTCGATACAAGAGACATAGATGATATCATAAATGAGAAACTATCAGAGAATATACTCGCCTGAAATCCGGTGAACAATATCACAGATGTCCGGTACGGTGCCTCGAAGACCTAGATATGGAATATTACATCAATACAAGATTTTGGAATAAAAATAAGTTAAACTAGTCAACATCTAAGTCAAAAAGTCATTTCTAAGTCAAAATAGTCAAACTAGGTCAACTCTAGGTCAAACTGATCAAACTAGCTATTTCTAGGTTGTATGAGTCTATCTCTAGGATATTGGGTCCATACACTATGCCACTAGGTCACACTAGCTATACTAGGATACTAGAAAGTTAATAGGATATCGTATCGCAAGATACACAAATTAAAGATATAAAAATATCATAATATGCATATATAATCAATATCATTTAATATTTCTAATTAAACTAATGCTAAGTGCATACCTTGGCTTTGAACCAATGTGGTATCGCACCACTACACACCCATCTCGATACTCAAACTCAAATACCTTGAGTATCGCTCAATACATGATATTTACCTTGGTATCTCAAGGTAATGCGATTCCTAGTATATACTAACTACCCAAGCTCTAATTATAACTAACAACAAGTACCTATAAATATAACTATAACAAGTAACTAACTAACAAGTAACTTAATTAGCTAAACTACTTACTAAACTATTAATTAAACTAACTAGATAACTATCAAATAAACTAGCTAACCAAGGAACTAACTGATCTCTACTTCTAACTTCTATTGGAGCTGCTGCCTCTACTTGATGATGTGCTGCAACTGCTGCTTGCCCTCTGCTTGCTGTTGCTGCTGTAGTAGTGCATTATTGCTATACATGCTGCCTGCTGATTTGCTGTTGCTGTTGGCTGCATCAGTGTTAAAATTTTACTAGCTGCCTTTGCTGCTGCACATGCTGCCTGCTAAACTGCTGTTGCCTCCCCGAGCTGATGATGCTGCTCTAGCTTGCTGTGTTGATGATGATGTTGTTGCTGCTCGTGCATATTGCTGCTGCTGCTGCGTTTGCTTGCCCACTGATTTCGGGATGCTGCTACACTGATTCACTGCCTGACCCCCCTCTAACAAACACACACATCCAAACATATCCACACAAAAACATAACTATAAGTATATATATATATATATATATATATATATATATATATATATATATATATATATATATATATATATATATATATATATATATATAACCACTCACACACATAAGAATATATAAATACATAACTATACATATATGTACATACACATCTATATATATACACACATATATATACTAATCAATAGATATATACACATACATATAAACATACACACATACATACATATATAGTACCCTATAACCAACATTCATATATATATATATATATATATAACCATAAAATTATATATCACTAATAGCTATAAACAATTATTAAAATGCAAGAAAATAAACACGTGGAGTGAATCGCACCCGTATCACACTAGATTTATGATACACTTGCGCTATGAGTCCACCACACCACCAAGTGTACCTCGAGGGACACGAGCAAGTCTAAAATATTATCTATGAATAATACGAAGAGTCAATTATACATCTACGTGTCCGTGTCAAAATGTGACATGCACAAGCCCCCGTGTTAGAAGAAAATTCCTAAATCAACCCGTATATCCAAATTGTTGGGATACGGCCTACACGTATCCAATTGTGGATATGACACTAGCCACATACAATCAAACATATGTCAATTTTGTCTAATTGATCAATTGACAAACACAAAATGTGTCAATCTTGGAATTTCCCCAAAATTGATACAAAATACACCATAACTTTCTCCATAGGCCTCCTATGAACCTAATTCCAATTCATATGGGTAGCCTTAGCATATGTGGTGGTTCCTAATGATTAAATCACATATTTAGAATCTAAATAAAGATGGAAAACTGAATTGTACCTATTGGAAGATGGATTTCCAATAAAACTTCCAAAATAGGTAAAATTAGCCTTCAACTTGTAGATTCTTGCTCCTCCTTGTAGATCCTTGCTTCCTCCTTGTAGGTCCTTGCTTTAATAGCTTCCAATGATGATTAGAGAAGGAATTGGGAAGAAATTTGGATGAAATTTGATGTGGAAATAAAGAAATTAAAAAGAGGAAATTCTAGATCTAGATTTGTAATAAAAAATAAAGAGAGAGAAACTCTCCCCATTCTTATACATGGCCGGCCATCAAGCCCCTTCCCTAAGCTACTATGCAATGTCTAGAATACCCCTTGTGGCCTCTCATGAAAAAATAATTAAGGAGGAAATGTTCTAGTCTAATGGGTTTAACTTAATTAATCCTCCTCCTAATGAGTGGGCTTCTAATTGGGCTCAATTCTAACTAGATTTAAATGTTGGTCCATTGATCTAATCTAAACTAGTTAGGTCCACTAACACAAGTCCAAACAATAAACTAAAATCTAACAATAAATAAATAATATTCAACACGCATAATATTTAATTAATTATGAAATGACCAAAATTCTCTTTCCTAGAAAATGTGGTAGTGACAGGTAGCTCGAAGGAAGCTTTTTTTTAGAGTGCTTTCTTATCTTGGGACTGGTCTTGACAATAATCTCATATATCCAAGATCAGCTAAATTTTTTGGATGGACGATGATTAGATTCTAGTTCCACAAGAGTCAATAGTCATGAGTTTGTGATATCCAACAATATCTTAGTTACATGTCTTGTTCAAGTATACCAACTATGAATAACCTGAACTCTTTTTTTTCTGACACAAACTAACCTAAACCTGGCCCTTGAGATTGGAATATAAGGTTTAGGGTTTTGGACCCATGTTGCTTGCATGGCCGCTGCTTTCATAAATATTTGAACGGTTATTGAAAGATATGGACAGTTATTCAGATCTGTTTTTTATGGGATTTGAAATTAATTTGTGCCTATCTTTTAGGAATTCGCAATTAATTTATTCCTATCTTTCCGTAACTAATGGACGTCTAGGGTTTCCACCCTCTCTCTATAATTACTCTCTTCGTGCCTCTTTGAGAACTTACTTCGAAAATCAGAAGACGAAGAGAGTTGCTGCTGCCGTCGCCATTGGAGTCCAGGAAGTTCGAGTCCTGAAAAAAGGTGACTGCGAGCATTTCAGAAGTTCTACATGAACTTGCTGGTTCCTGGAAACAGATCGTGTGGGGGCGAATATTGCTTTGAGCAACGGTGATCTTCATCACTCCAGCAAGCAAATTTCTTTCTTCTCATTTATTTTCTCTTCTGCTAATTATAATTTTGTTCTGTCCGTATGTAACTGCGATTGCAAGAAAGAACGAGAAGTTTGATTTTCTGATTCTTTTATAATCTTGAGAGCAAGTTGTAATCATAATCTTTATATAGTTCTTCATGGATATCGAGAATAGTCAGAGAGAAAACTTTTGTGTGAACCTCTGATCTTGACCACGAGTTCTTCCGTCTTTGATTAAGCCTCGGGACTAACATGTTAATACCACCAAGATGCTATAACAAGTTCAAAAGCTCTTAAACTCCATTTATAAAGTAATTAATGTACTTGTTGTATAGTAAAAAAAGAAATACATTATATAAAAAAGAAGAAGATATGTCATGCATAAAACTTGCGTATATTACATTACACATAAAAATAGCATAGTATTTTATCTAGTGTACTGGTTTTTGTTAAGAAAGATGGCTCAAAAAGACCTTTTCAAATAGGAAAAAGAAAACCAAAGAGAAAATATAGACATGAATTCTACCTTAACTAGTAAAATATATTGTGTGATATTTGAAAAAACCTAAATTCCTTTTTCTGAACGTTACAAAAAATTTATTAGCCATAACTCTCATTAAATCCTATTTACTATTGAGGTTAGGAACTTGCCATATATATATATATATATATATATATATATATATATATATATATATATACACACATCAATCTGGTCCTTTACTCCACTTTTTCATCTCATTATTCCTATCAACATTATTTCTATTAACTCCAAATGAATGGCTTTCAATACCATCATGAAACAAAACATTTTATATATATATTCTCCTTTTCATATTCAGAGAGGGGTGAGAAGAAAGAAAAACAGTAGCTACTATTATTCTTCTCATTCTACCATTGTTGCCATCCATCATCGCCTAGTCCACAACTCCATAGCAATGAGCCGAGGGACATTGTCACAAAAGTCCTCTTCCTCCTACAAAACTCTTCCATTTCCATCTCTCCAAATTTTCATTCCAATTATTCTTCTGGGCAAGCTAAGTTCAAGTTATTCTTTCGAAAAACCGGTAGCAAGGGGGTTTTATTACTAGGATAATTCGAGAGGATGTCTGCACATAGACCTCGAATAAACTCTTAAGACAGTGCTTCGTGCGCGACTTTTCTATAGACCGGTAAATCTAATTCATTGTTATTTTATTTTCATGAATCGAAGGTAGTATTTTCCAACATTCTAAGAGTTTACTCGATTGAAAACAATTCCAAGTAAATCGTTAACTTCCTGGTTAGTAAAGTCATCTATTGCATCTCTACTAATTTTTGTTTTCTATAGTTTAGCTACATGTTTTTAGTACTATGGTCACATAAAGAGTTTGTATGCAAGTTGCTAGCAATTATATTTCTGATTTTCTGTTTATTACAAAATAATAATTAATCTGGAACCATCATAATTCTTCCATAGGATAAAAAAAGGTGCTATAATGTGCTATTGATAGCATGATTGTAAAACTGCATAATATCTTGTTTGAGAATAAAAGTGTGATACTTCCTTTTGATATTGATGATTGTAAAACTACACTGAGGTTTTTGGAATTCCAATTAGCCACTAAAAATTCTTCTGCTGGTTGCATCTCACTCTTTCTTAGTATTTATATGCTTATTATTACATTATTTACGTCTTTATATATAATATTGTGATGTGTCTTTTACTTGTGATGTTGTGTTGGAATTTTTTTTTTCTAAAGATGTTCATCAATTTTGACTCAGTCATTTCATATTACCTAATTCTTAAGATATCTTTACTGATTATCTTACAACTGTTATTAGAAGATGTAACTTAATTTAGTCGGATCTTGTGCAACTGTTATTAATAGAAATAACTTAATTTAGTGTAAGAATATTTGGTGCATCACACTAGACTATATAATCTTTAAATTAGTCCTCACCATAACTTCCATTATAAATACACCTTTAATGGTATTTATTATGTAGTACTCAGTTGTTCCTTTTATAAGGAACCAATTATTCATATCTTGTTGTGGCGATTGTTGAAGAGGAATTCATGTTGATATATTTAATGGAAAAGAGCAACAACATCAGTTCCTTTTCGATCTAGAAAAATATATCATAGCTAGCCAAACATATTTTTTTTTTTGTTCAAAGCATTGTAATCTTTTTTACTACTCTCATTTGTAGTCATCATTAAATGGCTTCTTTTGTGATACATATATTTATTATTTGCACAAAGTACAAATTCTAATTAGAGTGAGGATTTGCTGTAGCACAACAATCTAAGGATATGCCTCGAACATGATAAATCTCATAGCGTAATATTGTACATGTTGATCTAACAAACTTGCATGGAAGTGAGAGGGGACTCATTAATTTACACTGTTCAACTCTTTTTCCTTCCGACTCAATTCCATCAGATACTTTGATTATTTCTGGTGGAAAGTTTCTGGATTTTCTCTGAATATTAGCTTGAATATTTCCTCAAGATCATGTGACATTTGTTAACTTTCTTATTTATTTATCAACTTCCACTTCTGTCATAGTTGACAGTTGTATGCCGACAAGGATGAACAATGCAATTCACCTTCTACCTGTTTGTGGAGGGCATTTATGTCATGATATAATTTTTAATATAATGATACATGTTGCTTGACCCTGCCTAGTTTATGTAGATATCAGAGTTAATATATATTCTAAAGAGTAACATGCTAGTTGGACTTGGACCCATAGTTGTAATCATTACCACCATTCTTATTTTAAGTTTTTCGATTTGAAAGAGTAGTGATAGATGAGCCACATTTTTGTTGGATGTGTATTTGAAGAAAGGAAAAAAACCAATTTTTATTTATTGTGCTCTATCAATTTTGATCGGCTGGGTCTTTATTGTGCTCTTTTTTCAATTGGATCTTTATTAGCCGCTAATGACCTTTTATTTCCAATGGTTAATTAATCAGCCAATTAATTCTATTTATTCCTATTAAAATCTTATTGGGCTAAAGGAATTGTTCATATTGATACCTCTCGTAAGAGGTCATAAATGTTTCCAGAAGGAAAAATATTTATAACAAAATTAAATGTTATTTCAACCCTTGGCTAACGGTCTTTATTATATCGAACTCTAATTATGTTGCTAATATTATTAATTGCTGCTGCTATAATTGTTCCTTCAAAACTAACGTTTTCTATAATATTAAAATGTTATTTCAAAAACTTTCAATACTGTTAGCTAAAGTTTGTTGTTGCTAAAATAGTTAATTTTCTTAAAACCACATCTTCGTTAAACAATATTATTAGTATATGCTCATACTTGTTTACATAAGTTGACTATTAATCATACTAATTATTCACACTTCTAATAGAACAAATTGTTGATATAATTGTTACACTAGTATCCTTGCCAACCAAATCATAGAAAATTTGTTTGCTAATAAGAATATCTTTTATAATTTGTGTGTTAACATATCACACAATATTTATGTGTTAAAAGAATATTTACTATCTCTTGCCCCGTTTATTTATTGCCTTGTTTATTCATAATGGGTGTGTTAACAAAATCTATTGAACATACATATTTTATTTTATTGTTATCATAACAAATTGTCTTACCATACGTTGGCTCACTTTCAAGTGTTGTTATATTATTTACATTTCGATATCAAAACTATTACAATTTGTGACTTTTCGTTAGATAGAATAAATAATAAATTTTTTAAATAGTTATTAAAAACATCTACAATAGCTAGATAATGTTTTCAAAACATTCTGGTTAGTAGATAGACCGTGATGACCAGTAACATTAGAAATAAAGCTTATTACTTCATGATATTAAAAAAAAAATCTTGAACATTGCTAGTTTTGCCAACATGTCATCACTTGCTAAGTAAAATCTTGTGTTAAGATTGAACAATACTTAGAGGATCTTCACCACTATCCTTGGTTTGTTGGAGTATCTGATATGAATATGGAAGTGGCACCTCATTGCTACTCACTGCTAATTTTTTTTAAGGCAGAATTATTAGAGATATTTTTAGGAAAGGAACAATATATTAGCGATGACGGTAATAATAATAATAATAATAATAAAATTATTTTGTTCTCACTTATTCTTAACATGATCTTTGTAATATTATCTTTCCAAGACAGAAGCAATAGAGATGTGGCTTGTTAGGAAAGGCTCAAGCATACTAATGGTGGAGCAAGAATAATGAAACTATCTAAAAATGATGTACCAAATGACATTTCTTCTGAACTAAACCGAAATCAGGAAGTAATGAATTGCTCCGATAAAGTGAAAAGGTAATTTTATGCTTAATTACAATTCACATATTCTATTCATATTTTGATTCCTAAATTTAGTTGGACAAATATATTGTTGAAGTCTGTGAAATCTCCTTCTTGGTTTCTGTATGATAATTATGGTCATGTTGAATAATATCTTTTCCTTGATTGGTTTACCTTAAATGACCATATTGTCACAATATTTTGATTATGATAGGCAAATATTAGTTTGCATATAATCTGTGACATTATTATTCCTCTTGTCACATCAAATAAACAAGGTTAAAGAAAATAGTTTAGTGATATTGTAAATCCCTTTTTAATCTAAGTTTTAAAGTGAAGATTAGTTTGGGTTAAAGAAGAAAGGGTCCTTCTATCAAATGGGTATAAATATCCCTAAGCGATACGGTATTTAAGTGTCTTCGGTCCATCACTAGCTGGAAACCGGTCTCTACACCTAACCCAAGTTGATCAAAACTTAAAAGACTAAAGATTCGTTAAGGTTGATTAACAAAAATCACTCAAACTATTACTCTAATATTCATACACTATTCCTGTAAAATTTTAGTCTTTCATATTTAAACATGACTGGTAAAGATGGATCTTCTAGTTTCAAGCCTAAAAGGTTCACTAGTTCATACTTTAAAATGTAGCAGAGTCAAATGAGTTTTGGCTCAATACCCTAGAGATTGAATAGCTATTTATGGAATTATATCTATGTTAAATGATTCTGATTATATTGAGTCTAGTTTAAGAGTAACCAAACCTTCTAGCCCAGTCATGCCAAAATTCTTAAAAAAATAGAATATCATTATTTTTGTTTAGAATTCTAAATATTTTTCTGAGTCTTTTATGACATATTCTTTGAAGCACTTAGAATACTGAGTTGCAGCGGAAGATGAATAAGGGTTCATATGTGGAATAACCTAGATACAAATTATCATGTCTAGGAGTATCATAGACTCTGAAACGGTTAATTTTAAACGTAGCTTGTGCTGAAGCAGAATAACTCAGACATTTTATTATGTATATACAAATTTATGCGCCTGTCATTTACTTTTTAAATTGTGATAATCAATTTACCTTTAAAACTACTAAAGCATGTTTTTGTGAGTTCTAAGATGAACAGGTACTTACAACTGCAATTCAAGACATTAAAAGAGCCTAAAAGGCAAAAAAAATTTGGTTCTTGACTATAAAAGTCATAAAAGAACTTTATAGATCTCTTGGCGAAGAGTCTATTTAGTCTTGACGAAGAGTTTGTCTAGGAAATTAATCCTAGAATCGTCGAGGGGGATGGAGTTAAGCCCATAAGTAAGTCATCAGCAGTGGCAACCCAACCGAGTCTGACTAGAGATCCCAAGAAGCCGGGTCAATGGGTAGAAACAAGCTGGACTTATGTGACTTTTATGGAACACTAATCCGAGATTAAAATTTTATTAAAATAATGTCCAAGTGGCTGTACATGTGTACAATGATTCCCCATCTCTATGGTGACAGTGTTCCGGTATGATCTAGTTAGGATGAGTTTTAAAAATCTCAATAGGTCCAAGCATTTTATGCAGGGTTGACACCGATTACCAACCCTTTGATGACTTACCTATATGAGAGGTCGTGAATGCCGCGACTATGGGACAGGAAAACCCAAACAACTCTCATGAATATGGAAAAGTGCGCATGGCCAATCAAAAGTGCCGTCCCGATAGACCCAAGAACCTCTAGCGTATTATGTGTGTTATTGTCGGAATCTGGTTCAAGAAGTTTGATTCAAGGCATAGTCCATAAAGACTTCTTCAGACAAAGACAATAGTCACTAAGTGAGATTCAAGGCTGTATCCATCTCATCTATGCATAGTATTCATTTGCCCAGAAATTCTTTGCTATCTTTCTATATCTTGTTAACTCTGTTTTGGAATTTGATTTTTTTGGGGTGATTATTGTGTCATATTTGAAAAAATCCAAATCCTTTTTTCTGAACATTACAAAAAGTTTATTAGGCATAACTCTCATTAAATCCTATTTACTATTGAGGTTGGGAACTTGCCATATATATATAAATCTGCATCAATCTAGTCCTTTACATCCAAGTTTTTATCTCATTATTTCTATCAACATTATTTCTATCAACTCCAAATGAATGGTTTTCAATGCCATCATGAAACCCAACATTCTATATATATATATTCTCCTTTTAGAGAGGGGTGAGAAGAAGGAAAAACAGTAGCTACTATTGTTCTTCTCATTCTACCATTGTTGCCATCCATCATCGCCTAGTCCACAACGCCATAGCAATGAAGCGAGCGACATTGTCACAAAAGTCCTCTTCCTCCTACAAAATTCTTCCATTTCCATCTCTCCAAATTTTTATTCCAATTCTTCTTCTGGACAAGCTAAGTTCGGATCATTCTTCCGAAGTCGTGTGCGGTGACAGAAAACCAGTAACAAGAGAGTTTTACCACTAAGAGAATTCGAGAGGATGTCTGTACATAGACCTCGAATAAACTTTTAGGACAGTGATTCGTGTACGATTTTTTCGTAGACCGGTATATCTAACTCATTATTATTTTATTTTCATGAATCGAAAGTAACATTTTCCAACAAAATACGTACAGATGGAGTATAAAGAGAAGTGGCATGATGTAGGATATATATGATCTCGTTGAATGACGAGGAGTCTTGCCAAATCGAAGAAAGAGGAGCTTCAATTTCATGACGTTCGCCCAACATGTTCTAGGACTTCAATTCTAAGTGCGGTAAGCTTGCCATCCGCCAACGGACTCTAATTATGTTCTTGAAGTTATCTCATTTTCTGGTCCGGTCACGTTTGTTCGTTTACCATTAATTCCTCCAATTTATCTAAAATGATATATTAAAAAATCAACTTAATTAATTTCAGAACTATTTGGGTAATTTTGCTGTTGTCCATTATCGTCCTGAAGTTTGAAGTGAGCTACTTGAACATTTATGTTTTAGTTAAAAATTACGGATTGGATATCGTATCTTTGATCTGAGCAATTCCTGCACGAACCTATTATAAATTATTATTATTTTAATAATAAACGTTAATTGCATCCTCTGAACAATATTTTTGACTACTTAACTCGTGGTGTCCTAAATGAAAATCCTAGCTGCACTGGTCCTCAAAGTTACTAACAAATACTAAAAATAACAGTCCATTTGACAAAATAGAAATCTAGATAACCAGCAGCAAGCACTAGTAATACTAATAAGTATATATATATGTCGTCAGGGATGTTATATATCTGCATTACAAAGACGCATACTCGCCAAGCTTGTATGTAGTACACTACTAATTAAGACGTACGTACGTATGCAACTGGTCCTCTAGCCAAGAAAGCAGGTGCGGACGACGTTGAGTGCGGTTCGGAACGCGGCGCATGAGGTGGATTCGGATTCGGAGCCGGAAGCCGGTGGTGCTTCATTCTTGACCACCCTGTTGTTGTCACCGATACCATTATTGGTTACAGTTCCCACTGCACTTCCGCTACTGTATCCAGAAGTTTTCACATTGTTGTCTCTGCCAGCACTGTATCCGTAGTTTGCTCCACCACCAGTAGCAGCCTGCAGGACACGTACAACATACATACATACATACATACATACATACATACATATATACTACAGAGTTACCAAGAGATGGAAAGAAATTCTGATATTGCGGAACTAGCATCAATCAGTTCAAGATGAAATATATCAAGAAGAGAGAACTCACCATTAATCCTTGCGTGCGTGTTTAATTTCTTTTGTCCTCGATCGATAGCAATATTTGATCAGTAGATTTAGAGCAGAGATCGATGACTCGTGACCAGCTTATATATATATATCTCACTTTGAGACGACGACTTGATAGTTGTCTTCGTCGTCAAGAGAAGAACTAGATTCCTTTCATATATATATATATATAGAGAGAGAGAGAGAGTGCATTTTGCTTAATTTCAAAGCGTACATTTTCTAAAGTGGAACAATGAGTCATGTCTCATATACAGTGGGATGGACACAACTAATTATTTGAAAGAATATTTTCTTTTACAGTGCTGTGCTGTGTTGATAATTAAAAAGTAACCTCCGCATAATCTGTCGTTATCTCATAGTGGGATGGACACGCCTAAGAAATGAATTTTTCTTTTACAGTACTGCTGCCAACTTAAAGTAACCCCTCTCTTTGATCATGATCAATCCTCTTTATTTTTTTGTCCAATCTCAAATATCTTCTATGTTAACACTATTGGATAAATTTTAAGTCATCTAATTTTAACCATTGATAAATTAACAATTAAGATTAGATGACTTAAAGTCCATCCAATAATATGAATTAAAAAAAAAATTGAAGTGAAAAAAAAAAAGAATGAATTTGATCCCTTCCTTAGTATATATATATATAAGGATAACAATGTGACATGTCTGATAGTGGATGGACACGTCAAAGGTAAGAATTTTTCTTTTTCCAAATAAAAGTAACCTCGCTGCATGATATGATATGCTATGCTTATCCTGTTCCGAATACCAATAATGCGGATACAACTACTAGGGGTGTTTTCCACTTAGCTTTATGAGTTTTAGTTTCACATTAAAAAATTACCAATGTGTATATCTCAATATATAGCTATGCTTAGTATTAGTATATGCACATGTGGTGGAGGTCCATGTGTCACCATCTTTGGAAATTTTTCCTTAGGAGGTAAGCCATGAACGACTCGGACTCGGACTTAAGGGCGGAAAGTGGCGCTTTGTTGGCGTACTTTGCACTTAGTTCGTCGCATGGCGCTCTTGTGCTCCTTTATGCGCGAGTTGCATGCACAGTTGCTAGTATCGTCGTATGGCGCTTGTGCGCTACTTTATGCGTGAATTGCATGCACGGTTACTAGTATCGTCGCATGGTACTCGTGCGCTCCTTTATGCGCGAGTTGCTAGCTCGGGAGCATGCTTCGTGGCGCATGCGGCCAGAGGTTTTTCGGCCATGCGCTATGCGGCCAGGGTCTTTGTGGCCAGAGGCTATGCGGCCTGACGCTATGCGGCCAGGTTTGGATGAGCGAGTTACATGTGGAGGGGACAGGGTCTGTTTCAAGCTACGCGTGGTTTTCTATACCTTTTGGAATATGCGGCGCATGCGGCACAAGCTGCTGCTTTCTGCGTTTGGCGGAGCTGTCTGCCTTATGCAGTACAACGTGTCAGGCGGCGGAGATGGTGTATGCGGCACGAGCGGCTTCTTTCTGTGTTTGGCGGCGCTGTCTGCCTCGTGCAATGCAACGTGTCAGGCAGCAAAGATGGCGTATGTGGCGCGGACGACACATGCGGCTCTAACACCCAGATTTTGGGGGATCTGGTCGATCAGTGCATATGCGGCCTGGAGTTTCCTCAGGCCGCATAGGTGCTATTTTCCTCTATATATAGAGAACCTACTCTTTCATTTGAGGAGAGAGAAAAAAAATAAAAAAATTAAGAACACCAGATCATATGCGGCCCAAAGTGTCTCCCTCCCACATGGTATTTTTCGAGTACTTTTCGAATGTGACATTGAGCATTCCAGAAGTTCATTTGTGAACTTGCTAGTTCCTGGGGGCAGATCGTCTGTACAACAAATCTTGCTTTGAGCAACGGTAGTTTTGACCACTCCAAAAATGAGCTTTTCTTCAGCCTTTCCTGTGCTTCATTCTTTCTAATTGTAGCGTCTGCGAACGCAAAGAGAAGAACAATTTTTTAATGCTTGATATAATCTTCATTATCTTCGAAGTTTATTTGTAACATGTTCTTGGTTCATGCTTCGTTGGAATCAAGATATATCAAATGAGGAACTCTTGTACGAATCTCTGATCTCGACGACAACTTGGGTTCCAGTAGAGAGCGGACCTTCGGGTCTCGCTAGTAGCTCTTCTTTGGCCCCCATTCTACCATTTTTGATCCTTCTCGGGACTAACAATCTCAAAGCAAGATCCGAAGAAAGATGTAGAACATACTATCAAATCTTTTCGGCAACAAGTTTTCACAAACTTGAGAAGATGGACGGGATACACTTTGAACATTTGGATGAGGAAATGAGTCATTTATCAAATGTTGAATGTGAGTTGTCGGAACCTACCATTTCCCATGATGGAGGAGTTAGCGTTTGACGGACGCATATTCCAACTAGAAGAAAGATTACAAGATAACTAAGGATTGCAGAGTTCGAGCATGACAGGACATAGCGTAAGACAGTTCTTGGCGGTTGGAAATACTTGGCCGCATGGCAGTCTCTTACCTCATGACAGTTTCTTGCCGCATGAAGACTCTTGCCTCATGGAAGCGCATTGAAGGTCTTGGCGCATGGAAGAGCTGGCCGCATAGTGGCTTATGCGCATGGACGTCTCTGCACATGGCAAGACTAGCGAATGGTGGCATAGGTGCATAAAAGTCACTGTACTAGACATGACTTGGCGCATGGCTTAATTGGAGCTTGAAAGCATAACAAATTCAAACCAATATAGCAAGGTATAGCTAAACTTGGTTCCTTTGATTACTTAACTTAGTTGCTATGATTGTGCAGGTTGAGTTATCAAGCGTGGTTACTGACTGCTGGGTAGACATTGGTGCATTAGCCATGCATGCTCTGTGAAAGAGCTGTTCACCAAGGAAGAGCACTGTCTAAAAGGTCTCTATGGAGAACAAATGTCAAGCAGAAGATCTTGGGATCATGATTATGATTCTGGACTTCTGACTTGAGGAAGAGATTGCTCTTATTGAGTTGTGACGCATCTGACTAATACAAGTTTTTTTCAAAAAATATGTCTAGTTTAGGGATATCTCCATGATGTGGGGGTAAGGAGGTGGAGATACGTGATGGCTATGTTCAGACATAGGTAGTCAGGAAGCCGTTTAGACGGATGACTACAAGTACAGATCCTATGGAGCTGGTGCGCTCAGATATCTGTGACTTCTATTCTCCACAAATGGCAGGGATAAAGTTTATCATTTCTTTCTTTAACAATTTCTCGGAAAACGTGTTCGTGTATCTTCTCATATTTAAAGGATGAAGCGTTCGAGAATCTCATGGACTTCAAGTTTGGAGCTGAGCATCATATCGGTCCATAACTCAGTAGACTCAGAAGTTTTTAATACGAAGAGCATTGTTCTTTGGATTCATATTGTTTATCTTAGAACATGGAATTGATTATGGAACATGCATCGTTCTTTTGATTCGCATTGTTCAGAACATGTATCGTTCTTTGGATTCACATCTTTCAGCTTAGAACATGGAATTGAATATGGAATGACATCTTCGTACTCTCCCAGTCCATTGAAGGTGAAGATAGAAAGGATGAGCAGTTAATAATAATGACAACGTCTATATTGTTATTTAAAGGGCCTTCCAAATTGTTTGTGGAAGAAGGTTGCACTTACGGTTATGTCCTTAGTACCGTTCGTCACTTCTGATGTATCTCTGGTTCAAATTTAGAGCCACATGAATATAGTTCAATTGTGGAAGTTTTTCAGAGGACCGTATCAGCTAAAGTTTTTGGCACTTCTATAGAAGAAGACGTAGTCCAGGAAGGAGTTATCTTTTAAGAGACAATATTTGAACCATAACTCGAAGAGCAGTCATCTAGAAGAGTCAGGAGGTCGAAGGACCAAAGATGATATTATCACCTATCATGTGGAGGTCGTACCACTTACCAATGATGAGGCGATGAGGATCAATTACTCGGTTTGCTGGGAGGAGGTAGTCCATGGAGATGTTGACCCCATAACAAAACTTGGATGTTGATCAATATGCCTGAAGGAGCTAAACCTATCAGATGCTTATATATCTTCAGTAGAAGAAAATGGAAGCAGACAATACAGTTGAGTTCAAGACTAGGCTTGTAGCCTAGGGGTTTTCTCAGATACAGGGGACTGAGTTCTGCGATACCTCCTTGAAGGTGTCATATATCAAGATGATGATTGCCATAGCTGATATTCATAAGTTGATTGTTTATCAGATAAAGGAAAGACAACAAGTCTTGGAGGAAGACAGTCATGAGAGATTCACTGACAACAGTAAGAATTATTGTTATTCAGGTTTGAATACAGTCTGCGGGTTAATGATATCTCAAATACGGCCTAAAGCAAATTTTAGGATATGTCAGCAGAAGTTTGAAAAGTCATCTAGTCAAAGTTGTCGCAGGATCAACGAGACAAACAAGTATGTGTACACAAAGTTCGCTGATAAGAAATGAGTCATCTTTTGTATCTATGTGGACGACTTGCTAAATCCCAGCTGTGGATATAGAAGTGTCACTAGAACAAAGATGTCATTTTATCCAGACTCAGGACACGGGATTGCGGATGTCGTCCTAAGGATATAAAATAATCTGGATGCCAGGTAGGCTTGCTCATTCAAAATCTCTCTGCATAAGAAGATTGGTCACACGCTTTGGGTATTAGGGTCGATACTCCTCCGGTGTAACATAAAGATGAAGAAGACTAATCCAAGGGAAAGCATCATACAGTTGGTGTACTCGAGCATCATCGGGTGCATGATTTAAGCTGCGAGTGCTACCAGGCCTAATATAGCTCTCGCTATAGGGATGCCGAGTCTATTCACGAGCAGTATGTGTATTATTGAACACTGAAAGCTATAAAGAGAGTCGTCAGTATTCTCAAGTGGACTTAGTAGTATATCCTGAACTACATCAGTTATCCAGATAAGATGGAAGGCTTCAGTGATTCCAGTTGGTGTTTAGGAAAGAAGAGTAAAATATCCACATGAGGACGTGACTTCTCTAGGAGTGGTGTTGCTATATCGTGGAAGTCGAAGAAGTAGTCTTTACTCTCAGACTTCTATGCACTATCAGCTACAACATATTAAGCATGATGACTCTGGAAGCTCTCAGATAATTTTTCCTTGGTTAGTACATAGATTCAGGTGATACCGATATACTATGAAAACCAGGAAGCTGTAGTAGTGGCATCTATTTATCTCTTCAAAGGTCTGAAGAGAACTGTGTAGATATAACATAGAACACTGAATGAAAGCAGCTAGCGTGGATCATTACAATAGTTAATCTTCGGATCCAGGTAATTCTGGTGGATCCGTTCATGATAGGCCTCAAGGGCAAGTACAGAACACTAAATGAGCGCAGGTAGCATGGATCATTATAGTGGCTAAAAGATCGGAGTCAGGTAAATTTGGCAGATCCGCTCATATTAGGCCTCAAGCTCCAGCTGATAGTAAGCACTATAAATGAGCGTAGTAATCCATGCTACCGCGGGGTGACACCACCATGAGGTACCTCGACAGGATAAAGCCTCTGCTTCGGGCCATATCATAGCGGAAGTAGCACCGCATATAGTCGAAGTTAAGTACTATGAAGGAGCGTAGTTCTCCATGTTACTGTGGGGTGACACCACTATGACGTACCTTGACAAGGTAAAGCCTCGGCTGTGGGTCATGTCATAGCGGCAGTAACACCACACATAGTCAATGACACAACAGATATGGGCTTGGAGGATCTCTGATATTGCGTCTCTGCAATCCTACCATTTAGTTTTATGCTATTTGTTCAAATAAAAATCTACCAGGTATCTAGCTATTGGTTCAAGGGAGGACAATTGACCAAGAAAATATCAGGTACAGTGGATAATCCTCTGGGACATTATGGGATACGTAGACGGAACCACTGTGGTCTACTATTTGTTCTTGATCAGAATATTTTCTGTGGAATGATGACTTTGACGCCTTAATGAGTTCTTGGGCAGAGTGAATGTCCAACGTATTGCAGAAAGTACGAGTAGTTTCAGCACCACAAGGGACTTGTATCCCATGCTAAAGTAACACCACACGAGGGAGTGAACCTCGGCTTTGGGCCATGTCACAGCGGCGGTAGCACCGCACATAGGCAGGTAGCCTAATGTTGAAAAGAGATAGAGAGTGGTAGTACAATACTATAAAGAGGCCTGTGATCTCATGCTAAAATGAATGACACCACATGAGGGAGCGAACTTCGGCTTCGAGCTATGTCACAACAGCGTAGCACCTTACGGAAGTGCAAGGCTTTATGCTGGGTGGTAGTAAAACACTACTAAGAGGCATGTGACCACATGCTATAGTGGGTGACACCACATGAGGGATTGAACCTCGGCTTTAAGCCATGTCACAAAGGCGTAGCACCGCATAGGAGCTCAAGACTCTATGTTGTGTGTAGTAACAACACAACTAAGAGGCATGTGTCCTCATGCTACAATGGTATGACACCACAAGAGGGGGATCCTAGGCCTTGGATGGCCATGTTATGCGGCGTAGTATCGTACAGAAGTGCAAGGCTTCTTGTCGGATAATAAACTCTCTATAGTGGAAGAACTCACCTAAGTGTATGTATAGAGATGTATGCTATCTCTTAAGAAAAAGCTTGTTGACGCCCAAGATACATACACTGAGACCAGGTCAGCACAGGGCCTTTAACGTGCGACCGAATAGCACAACTGAGGTCATTGTGTGAGTGGGAAGAATAGAAAATATGGTGCAGAATTCAAGGCTTAGCTTATTCTTGTATCGTACTGTAGTTTGACCCATGTGGAAAGATTCAAGTCGTCGGCAACATCTATCCTAATGAATGATGGCGGTCATTGTGAGGAACGCTTAACCATATATTATGATATATGTGGGGGATTGTTGGTGTTTTTCACTTTTAGCTTTGGGAGTTTTAGTCCCACATTGGAAAACCCCCAATGTGTATATCTCAATATATAACTATGCTTATTATTGGTATATTGGTATATGCACATGGGGTGAAGGTCCATATGGGTTAACTTTCCTAGAGGGATTAAGTATGAACTCCATTATAACAATCTTTGTTTTGTCACCAAATTTGGTAAGTTTCCCTTATGAGCTAAGTCCTGAAGGATCTTAGTGACTCGGACTCGGACTCGGACTTAGACTCGAGCACGGGCTCAAGGGCAGAAAGAGGCGCTTTGTTGGCACACTTTGCACTTAGCATGCCAGCATTATCGCATGGTGCTCGTGCGCTCCTTTATGCACGAATTGCATACAAAGTTGATAGCTCGGGAACATGCTTCGTGGAGCATGAGGCCTGACAAAATACGACCAAAGCGTTATGCGTCCCGGCGTTATATGGCCAGGGGTTTCGTCGCCTGGCGTTATGCAGCCAGGGGTTTTGCGGCCAGGGTCTTTGTGTAATGACCCATTCCGTTGAAGTGGACAACCGATTCAAACGGCACAAGTACAATGACCCAACCCGCATTGCTCAGCGAGAAGACTCATTTAAGGCAAATGATTGTCAGACTTGGCCCTTCAAGAGTTCAGACTTAGACTTTCAAAGGCTCGTTCGGAGTATCGCTCATCTGAGGTGAATCATCGCTAAGGTGGGTGGCTACAATAAACTTGTCTTTGCTTAGCCAGCAAATATGGACGATACATATTAGCTAAGGGAATAATCCCAACTTGTATTATTTGTGTTAGAACATAGAAATGAAACTTTGCTTATAAATGGACCTCCGCATGCTAACTTTGCCTTGTGCAACTAGACCCTGCTATGCCTCGAGTAGATCGTTGTAGACTCTTCATAGTGTACTACTTCACTTGTTTACACTGCACGCCCCTAGAATATTTTGCTCGATATGTCCCTTTACGGTTTCACTCCTCGCTTTACCCACAGTCCGTGCCAACGAAAATATTTATGTTTCACATAAATGCATACTTTCCTACTTACTATAGTTTGTACTTGTTGTCTTGTTTCAATGCTTGTCACATAAATTATGCCACAATCAAGTAACACTATCACGTATCGTGCATGAATTTAGTTAGCTAAAAGATTATCAAATAGTCCTTCTGTGCAATATGAACCTGCAAGTATCCGGGACCGTTAGGTCGCCAAGGCAGTCCCCGAACCAGAAGAATAAATCAAGTCAAGTTTAACTCTAAATGAGAATCATGTCAAGTTTAACTCTGAACGAGAATCATGTCAAGTTGAACACTGAAAGAGAATCATGTCGAGTAATCAAGAATTAAGAATCACAGCTCGTAGAGCAATGCTCGTTCAGAATAAGAATCAAGAATTATCATGTCATGTCATGAATTTGGAATGACCAAGACTTGCATGTCGTGGACAACTTAAAAACAAGGAAGATCTTCGGATCTCGTTCCACGGACGGTCTCCGGGGCATCGGGGCCGATCTGATCCAGAATGGAATTTCGTGTGGGGTCTCGTGTGCTGGCGGGATGGCTTGTAGTGCACCGTGTGCTTTAGTTGCATTCCATCCTCATCAATGACTTGTCCTTTATGGCTATGCCAGCGACTCCTGTTCATATAGATAAGTCATCCTCGCTTAGTGACAATCCACGTGCGAGTTATTGCATCGCATCCAGTAAGTTGAAACACCTAAACGGATATGAATTTAACACACTTGTACATATTTGAACAATTGAACATATTCTGCAACACTTATGGATAACCCGTATAACTCGTGCACCCAAAATATAATCTCGCTCACGACACTTGTGTTTGCTTATGCAATTGCCCCAGGATTATATATATATGCACATGCTTGATTTAACTTAGTTTTCCTTGGAGAGGGAAGGACGAATGATAAGTTGGTAAGTCTCGCCGTGTTACTATTATATTGTACGACGAACTGCCACACGGGTTTCGCTTTACATCATTGCCATAAAACTGATCCTAAGGCAAGATTAGAAAGATAACTTAATAGATGGTGTACGAATCCTTTATAACGTGTTTGTATTTGTCGAGCGGACGAGAAGCCTCCCCACCAGTGTACTGATAACCCACCAGATTACTTGCAGAGTGCGAAAAAATCTCGCTCGGTACGGATGTCTCCCTCGTGCGTGCTAAAGTGTGGAATTCATTCTGAGCCTTGGAGCATTACGTCCGAAACTGATGCACATATACAAGACATAATGTTGGAACATCGCCTATGTATCATTCCATAAATGTAGCCACTTAGCACGCGGTTACTGTTTTAAGAGAAAAAAGCTTGAGCGACTTGTAATCTCGGCCTAGCGCCACTTGTAACACCTGTTAAATATTAATAAAGAGCTTGTTTTACTTCTATACTTGTATTATTCAATGCTTCCTCTATTGACGACTCTGTGAACTTGTTACCAATTGCCTGTGCGTTTCTTATTCTGCTGCACTCGGACTATCTGTGCGACTCTGTGGCTTAGTCATCTTACCGCCTGTTTGGATCATGGACTTGTACGGGCGCGGCTTACGCTCGTGCGACATCATGCCCAGATGGGGAAAGATCGTCCAGCGGGAGCGCTGTCTCAGTAATTCACGTCTAGCGGGGAAGACCGATTACCTGCAGAAGATCGGGGCGTGACATATTGGTATCAGAGCATGGCTTTACGCCTTTGGACTTCTGTCACGCCCCAGTCCCAAAAGTACATAGGACTAGGAACACGTAAGCATGCCAGCCGCATGGATATGGCAACTCTAATATATGGAAACCAAATCCATACGTACGCTGTAATATGAATATCAAATCCACAAGTGGTATAAAATATAATACAAGTATCTATATAACTAGATCTCAACATAAATATCTAAGGATGATAGTTGGATGGAAATAAATCCACTACCAACTCGAATGGAAAAGTACAATACAACAAATACAATATAGGAATACCAGCTAACGACCATGGGCTCGAAGAGAAGACATCCTCGCAACACAAGCAATCATCCAAATCTGCGCTCCTGCAATTACTCAAGAACAGATACACCTGGCAGAGGACCAGGTCCTCAGAGGGACGTAACAAGATACAGAAAAGCGAGCCAACTTGAATACAGTAAACATGCATATTATTTGAAAATAAATAAGTACGCTGTACAAGACCATCTATATGAATGCAAATGAGGACAACTTTTCGACGTATGGGCAAGGGTAGGCTACTCGATCTAATCCTCACAACCTCACGCTCGTCAGTGGACATCATCAGCCGACATACCTCTGGGGTAGCGACCCTCGGACTCCATCAATCGACATACCTCTCGGGTAGCGACCATCGGACACGACCACCATAGTGCGTGCTAGTGACTATGGTTTACCAGAGTGGTTAAAAGCCCATACGCCTAATGATTGACCTCTATGATACTAAGTGCCATGTGTGTGTCAACATATCTAATACATAGTAATGACTGAAAGAAAACTACACATGCAAGAATAAACAGAAATGCAATAAATATACAGAAATATACTAAGCATGCAAAATACTGTAAACAATTTGGCAAGGTATCTTGCCTGGGGTCCTGCTGCTGGTATGAATCAGAGTCCAAGTCACAGTCCAAATAGACTATGTATTACAAATTTATCACGTCAAAAGATAATTTATTTTAATTTATTTAATTCTGGAATAATTACTCTATAATCCTATTTTAATCTTATTATTCTGATTTTTATGTTAATTCCTAAATTTTGTCCAAAGAAACTGAATTTTATCAACTCGAGACTCATGGCACACAAATCGAGGCGATCTGTTGACCAAAAAGTCAACCGACACAAACTCAACTTTCATGCATGATTTCCTGTAGATTTCAGCGTTAAAAATATGCTAGAATTTATGGCTCGTCCGAATTCAAATTCGTTTGGGAATTATGGCACATACAAATTTTGTATTGTGCACCGATGGTTAAATTCTAACCTAGAAGTTCTACAGAATTAATAGTATATAAATACTTCGAATTAAATTCTGAGAAAAACATATGTCAATGAACTCGACATTAGCTTTCCAAAACTTCAAACGGTTCATGATTCTGATTCCTGGTTCTCCCGAAATCGCGAAAATATTGAAACACGTCTATTTTCGAACATGCTGTGCTCTACGAATTTTCCAGAATTTAATACTTAGAATTTCGTAAAAAAATTTATATAATTAGAAATCTAACCTCAATATATTTCTAACTCAAGAAACTATGCCTCGTTTGGAGTCCGGAGCTATGCGCAATGGCTTTTGGAAGATGAAGGAACCCTAGATGACAATTCTCCAAAAATCGGCTGAAGAAAAACCCTAGAAATTAATATCTAAACTATTATATATATAGAGGAGAGGGAGTGCAGCCGCGGCTCACAGCGCGCCACATGGCAGCAATCCAGGGCTGCCCGCTCAGATCGGACGGTCAGGCACTGACGCGGCTCGGCTCAGCTGAGTCCGAGTCGAACTCTGACTCGGCTCGGCTCGAGGTCGGCTCGGCTCGGCTCGCACCCACTCAGCGGTCACTGACAGGCGGGCCCGACACTGTTCACTGCTGGAGGCTGACAGGTGGGCCCCCTGTTTGCTGACTGGGCAGAATTAATTACTTTTTGGGTTTTCTTTTTCAGAAATTAGTTTTTAATTCAGTTTTTCATAATTAACTCAAAATAAATGCTAAAAATAATCAGAAAATTCCTAAAAATTTCTAGAAAATATATTTGACTATTTAGAACCTAAAATAAAATTTTGGGATATTTTTAATTAATTTTGAACATAAAATAAATTCTTCAAAGTCCTAGAAAATTAGTGTTTCTAGTTTTTAATTAACTAAAAATTATGGAAAAATCCCAATAATCTAAAATAGCCTAAAAATAACTCTAAATAAATATTTATATAAGTAAATATACTAAAAAAATTATTTTCTAATTAACTAAGAGAATTCTCTAAATAAATTCAACATCTATAATAAATATAATAATATAAAATATACACAAAATACCTATTTTGGGTGAGGGAGTTTACAATCTACCCAACTTAAAATAATTTCGTCCTCGAAATTAAAATAAGGCATAATTTGTTAAATCTTTCACATTCGTACATAAGGTACGTCAATCGTAATCTCTTCCAAAAATTTGAAAAACAAAATCTATTCAAATCTATCGCGATCACTTCAAAATTAAGATAATCATTGTTCAAATCAAAATTCAACCTATTGTAATCTCTTCTCACTTTTCCAAATCATCAATATCCAAATTTAAATTGAATCTATATAATATCTTCAAGATTTAAATAACCCATATCAAATTTTACCTCACAATCTTCAATTATCATAATCTCCTCAAGAAGTAATTCGAGTCCAATATTATTCCTATTTTCACTTATAATTTTTTTTTTGTATTCTTCAACTTTTTAAATTCCATTCACATCCTCAATATTTCAAATAGGTAGTCTAATCATCAAATTTTAATTCTTAATTTAAATCATCAAATTGAAAAATAATTCAAATTGATGATTTTACCTTCAATACTCAAAAATTTAAATTATGAACTTAAGGTATAAATATTGGGTCCTCAATATCAAGATTTTTAAAATTTATTAATCCTCATCATCTTAGTCATTCTTCTAAAATTCTCAAAATTAAAATGGCTTGAACATCTCCCAATCTAATCTTATTCGATCACAATCTAAAAGAAATTCCTCTCGAGTTGCCAATGCACTGCTACCCAACTTAGAATTTATCCATCTATCACAGAAGGCTATATACTTTAAGAAAAAGATTCCTTAATTTATTTACTCATGTCATTCAATCCTCAAAACTTCAACGCCGATTATATCATATGTGATATGTCCTTAATTACGAAAGAATAATCCTCAAGTATGTGATCGGCCTATGGGGTATATCTAGTACTCTCTGTGTATCAAACTTATACCAAGCACGAGGTTTCGTCTTTCCGAAATAAGGGAAGACGGAGATCAATAATAAAGAGTTCAAGGGCGAGGTAATAGAATAGAAGTATCGGGATCAAGGCGTTTAAAGAATTCAAATGGGAATTGTTAAAGTAGTTGTGGATTGAAATCCTATTTTGGTAATTCCTATTCACATGCTCGTATTAGTACAGTTATGTAGCCGATACGATACGCTCAGACATGACTAGGGCAAGTATATTCGTCTACCAATCACTACATATCTCAATCCACGTAAAGTAGTATTACGAAGGGGGAATCAAGCGCACTAAGGTTAGATAGACCTTAATACACTGATTCTGAAATATATTAGTAGGCGTCCCCAATAATACATATCTCATGATCAAGCTCGATAAAAGAGTAAGCTTGCAAAACTAGGCTATAATAGCAGCATAAGTCAAGGTAGTGCAGCAAATATAAGTACGCTAGATGATGATGAAAGGAGGTACAAATTAATTCAAGTTTACAAAACAAAACAACTAATCAACAATAATAAAAGACTCTACAATCCCTACAGTTATCGTACAACCTCCTTGTCTATGTCGCTAGTCGACCAAATGTGGGCAAGGACCTCTATCTTCTATTGTCTGAATAACCACTGTCGTCTTATGCTAGTATACAATTAATGTTGTTCAATCACACTTCAATAATAGGTCAAAAGACTATGCGATACTAGGTTGTGAGGTATACTACCCAACTTAAAACAATAAACTAATACTGTGACAGTCTTAAGGGTACCGTAGAAGCTCCTGTTAAGGTCTTCGAGAAGGGGTCTTGGTACTTGTTAAGGTATCCTCTTATATTACATAGGTCATGGTCGTCTTAACTCTTAGGCATAGTGCAAGTGTCAATAGTAAGAATGGAACAGTTACTGGCCTCAAGGGAAAGGGAATATAACTCGTATTGAGGTGTGGTACAAGTTACGCAATTTAAAACTAAGGGATAAGCAACAGGTCTCAATCTACAAGAATAACTTAACTATCAAGTTCTAACTACTAAGCACACAATTTCAAAATTCAAGATTACAACTATAATCCTAGCAAACTATGTGTCCTTAACAAAGAAATAAATTACTTGGCCTACTATCAGAAGTGTCAGGTGGCACGAGTTGAAAGATAAAGAAAAGAAGAATGTAATTTTGGTCGTCGCACAATTAGCAAACGTTAAGGTCACATGGGAACAATATGTGAAATAGAGGGGCTCTAGGTAGCATCATGGTTTTCCAAGGGGGAGTGGTATACTAGTTGAATGTTCGAGGTATGATCAAGGGAGAAGTGTTGATTGCATTCCTCTAGGCTTCCTAGGGTGCTTTCTACTAATAACAAGACAATGATATAAGTTTATAGTTCTCCAATACTATCTAACTATGAGGGTTAGGTTCAGTCCTAATATTCACTTTTGGTTTTCTATTGGTTCCTCCATACTAGGGTCAAACATTATGGTAAGCTTCTAACTAACTCTAGTAGTATCTATACTACTCTTAAGTCTTCATAATACATTAAGGGATAATGGTAAACCAATCTATAGATAAGGAATTCTAGGTTCACTAGATATTCTAAACTTAGTGGTGTGTCTATATCCTCATTGTAATCTTAATAGGTATGCTACTCTAATTATCATCCTAATAACAGGGGTTCCTATATTCTTAGCAGAAGGCTATACTCAAGGAACTATTAGGGAAGCACATGAATCAAGCAGGATACAATTGTTCAAATAGAACAGATAGGAGGAAGATGAATCATAGTCAATTGTGGATGAGATCCTATACTCTAGTCCTAGGTGCAGGCTTGCTCGGTACAGAAATGTAACCGAGACAATATGCTCTCGACCTGCATGGGCCACCACAAAAATATGTCACGCCCCAGTCCCAAAAGTACATAGGACTAGGAACACGTAAGCATGCCAGCCGCATGGATATGGCAACTCTAATATATGGAAACCAATTCAATACGTACGCTGTAATATGAATATCAAATCCACAAGTGGTATAAAATATAATACAAGTCACAGGGGAAAATCTAAATCTCATCCACCAAAATCATATAGAAATAAATAACCAGTATCTATATAACTAGATCTCAACATAAATATCTAAGGATGATAGTTGGATGGAAACAAATCCACTACCAACTCGAATAGAAAAGTACAACACAACAAATACAATATAGGAATACCAGCTAACGACCATGGGCTCGAAGAGAAGACATCCTCGCAACACAAGTAATCATCCAAATCTGCGCTCCTGCAATTACTCAAGAACAGATACACCTGGCAGAGGACCAGGTCCTCAGAGGGACGTAACAAGATACAGAAAAGCGAGCCAACTTGAATACAGTAAACATGCATATTATTTAAAAATAAATAAGTACGCTGTACAAGACCATCTATATGAATGCAAATGAGGACAACTTTTCGACGTATGGGCAAGGGTAGGCTACTCGATCTAATCCTCACAACCTCACGCTCGTCAGTGGACATCATCAGCCGACATACCTCTGGGGTAGCGACCCTCGGACTCCATCAATCGACATACCTCTCGGGTAGCGACCATCGGACACGACCACCATAGTGCGTGCTAGTGACTATGGTTTACCAGAGTGGTTAAAAGCCCATACGCCTAATGATTGTCCTCTATGATACTAAGTGCCATGTGTGTGTCAACATATCTAATACATAGTAATGACTGAAAGAAAACTACACATGCAAGAATAAACAGAAATGCAATAAATATACAGAAATATACTAAGCATGCAAAATACTGTAAACAATTTGGCAAGGTATCTTGCCTGGGGTCCTGCTGCTGGTATGAATCAGAGTCCAAGTCACAATCCAAATAGCCTATGTATTACAAATTTATCACGTCAAAAGATAATTTATTTTAATTTATTTAATTCTGAAATAATGACTCTATAATCCTATTTTAATCTTATTATTCTGATTTTTATGTTAATTCCTAAATTTTGTCCAAAGAAACTGAATTTTATCAACTCGAGACTCATGGCACGCAAATCGAGGCGATCTGTTGACCGAAAAGTCAACTGACACAAACTCAACTTTCATGCATGATTTCCTGTAGATTTCAGCGTTAAAAATATGCTGGAATTTACGGCTCGTCCGAATTCAAATTCGTTTGGGAATTATGGCACATACAAATTTTGTATTATGCACCGATGGTTAAATTCTAACCTAGAAGTTCTACAGAATTAACAGTATATAAATACTTCGAATTAAATTCTAGAAAAAACATATGTCAATGATCTCGACATTATCTTTCTAAAACTTTAAACGGTTCGTGATTCTGATTCCTGGTTCTCCCGGAATCGCGAAAACATCAAAACACGTCTATTTTCGAACATACTGTGCTCTACGAATTTTTCAGAATTTAATACTTAAAATTTCGTAAAAAAATTTACATAATCAGAAATTTAACCTCAATATCTTTCTAATTCAAGAAACTAGGCCTCGTTTGGAGTCCGAAGCTATGCGCAATGGCTTCTGGAAGATGAAGGAACCCTAGATGATAATTCTCCAAAAATTGGCTGAAGAAAAACCCTAGAAATTAATATCTAAACTATTATATATATAGAGGAGAGAGAGTGCAGCCGCGGCTCACAGCGCGCCACGTGACAGCAATCCAGGGCTGCCCGCTCAGATCGGACGATCAGGCACTGACGCGGCTCGGCTCAGCTGAGTCCGAGTCGAACTTTGACTCGGCTCGGCTCGAGGTCGGCTCGGCTCGGCTCGCACCCACTCAGCGGTCACTGACAGGCGGGCCCGACACTGTTCACTGCTGGAGGCTGACAGGTGGGCCCCCTGTTTGCTGATTGGGCAGAATTAATTACTTTTTGAGTTTTCTTTTTCAGAAATTAGTTTTTAATTCAGTTTTTCATAATTAACTCAAAATAAATGCTAAAAATAATCAGAAAATTCCCAAAACATTCTAGAAAATATATTTGACTATTTAGAACCTAAAATAAAATTTTAGAATATTTTTAATTAAGTTTGAACATAAAATAAATTCTTCAAAGTCCTAGAAAATTAGTGTTTCTAGTTTTTAATTAACTAAAAATTATGAAAAAATCCCAATAATATAAAATAGCCTAAAAATAACTCTAAATAAATATTTATATAAGTAAATATACTAAAAAAATTATTTTCTAATTAAATAAGAGAATTCTCTAAATAAATTCAACATCTATAATAAATATAATAATATAAAATATACACAAAATACCTATTTTGGGTGAGGGAGTTTACAACTTCTTATCAATTTTCTCAGTTTTGAAAGCTCGTTCGTAGGTTATGTCCATATACTCTCTCTCATTGACCCGATGGAATATTTCATATAATGAGTCTAAATACTTTTAAAAGTGCATGTGAATGATATGATTGCTTGTACAAAATTGTGATGCGGTGGCCTTTGTACCGACCTGTGATAGACTTTGTGAAAATAGACTCGTGCTAGAAATTATAAGTTATGTGCAAACCTGAATACCTATACATGATTACCCAATTGGTTAGTGTGCGGAATATAATATCGCTCGAACGGTTAGCTATGCACACAGTCTTTCGGCTAAGTTGTGTAGAGTATCGTACGCCAAGACCTTTTTGGTGCAAGATCGTTGCAAACGAGATTGAGATATCGTTCAAATAAGGATAAGTAAGATTTAGAATGGCAACCGATAGAAATATTATCAGATTTATCGCTTCGGCGAATATAGAAAATCGTGCTTGGATTTTGAAAAATAGCTCGAACCGTATTTCTTGTCGGCAGATACAAATCAATTATAGTTACTTGGATGAATATCAACAAGAAATATACAAGACTAAGATTTATCAAGCAATGCTAGGTATCGTGTAAAAATTCAAAGGAACGACTTGGTGAATATGCTAGCGATTGATGCGAACATAGATTGAGGATTTAATGGGGTGACTCGATTCCTGAGTGGTGTATGGATCATTTAAAAATTTCCAAACGGATTCATAGGTCTCGTGCGATAGTTGGATTCAACGATTGAGTATGTCTTGAATAAGTTATAAGGCTTATATCGAATAGGGATTCATGGAAAGAAAATCAATATCTTGGTCAAAGGAAACTTGTTGAAAACTTGGAGGATCTTACAAGCAATTTCGGATTTGAAACAAACGGATGGAACTTGAATACAATATCGCTCGAATAGAAGTTAGCCCGAGAATGAATATTGTGGTTCGATGAAAGAGGTAAGCGATAACGGATTTGACCTAGAGTTTGGAAGAACGATCTTGAATCTAGTTCGAAGAGATAATTCTTGAAAATCAGTCCCAGCGATAACGGTTATCCTGCGGGAGCGCCGGCGTGGTAATTTCAAGTACGGCGGGGATAATCGAACTCACGGAAACATGTTCGATGATTATTCCAAATAAACTCCATGAATGGAACGTATCAAAAGTGGATAGACTTAGGCTTGAATATTTGAACTTAGTTGCTAGAGGAATGCTAAAAGTAGACTATCGATTTATCAAACGGTAACATTAAAGTTGGATGATTTTACTAGACGAATTATAATTACTGCATTAACGGACATGACTTGATGGATTTTATATATAACTTGGATGGAGCAAAAAGTAAAATAATAAGGTGTCTCAATCATTTCGAAGATAACCATAATGTTCAACGTTCTTGTCTTGTGCGAACGTAACTCTATGCTCATACATGCGTCACGTTAGTTTAGGACGATTATCCAGCGGGAGCGTTGGCGTGGTGATCTCACGTACAACGAGGATGATCGAACTTGCGAGAGACCGGAGTGTGACAACTGATAGATCATTTTGTCTTTTGGATCAACACGATAAGACAAATTTGGGAATGCAAGTGAATCAGAAGTATTTCAATGATAAGTTAGCCTAGAACCTGGAGTAAATCACGCTTGATAATTTCGTGAACGGATATATAAATCATGTTGGACGACTTGGAGTTATAATCAAAGGTTTAGAATTGAATAATGGCTTGGTGGTCTAGACTTAGAATGGGTATATGAATTCTATTAAAACATGTTAAGGAGATAGACTATGCAAATTGCTAGGCTTGTCGTACATCCTGGATATATCATAGATTTTACTAAATGGACTCGAACTCTATAAAAACGAACGTGTTATTGTGAGTAGGATGATCCGTGCTCGATGTTTAGAAATCTGAGTGAAACGATCTTGGGTAGAATATCCTGTGCAAACGAACAATGGTTTGACCTTAGGAATTAGGGGAAAGCATCGAGCGACGAATTTGCATGATAAATCGTATGCTTGAACTTGTACCTATGACCTTGTGAGTTGACTTAGTAATTAGGCAGATGACCCTGTGCCGAGTAAAAGAGCTTGTGTGACCGACTTTAGAATATTGCTTGAACAAACCATATAACTAGGGCAGCAAGAGTTAAGAGTTAGACTTGGAATGGTAAGCGTGTGCTATGTTTGACCCGAACAGATGAACGCTAGTCGGTTGATCTGATAGATCATGCTTAACGGTAGTGCAAGACATGATTTGAGTTGGAATAGAAAATGACTTAAAATTTTATTGACCCTGTCGGAAGTATCCTTGTGATTCGTAAGACGAGAACCCTGGAGATTTTCGCAAGTAGCTTGTCCGATTTTACTATCGCTAATTTTGGTTGAATGCATATGTTTGAGGGACGCCTTAAATGTGTGCACGATCCAAGACTCAATGATATGTGGAATTCGAGTGCAAAGACTTTACTATTGCTAAGTTGGTTGACATGTATATGTTTGAAGGACGCTTTAAATATGTACACGATTCAGACTCGCGATATGCTGATCTCGAATGCTAGTACAACTGAATATGTTAGATCCGCATGGACAAGTATTGTGTATGCAATATGTTCCGCTGCACTCGGACCCCGCGTTAAGCAATATGTTCTGTGCTAAGGCGCAGTGGAGACCAAGTCAGAGCTTGGATTAAATGATAGAGTCATTCAATGAGACTGACCAAGTATACACACGACACGGTAATAAGGAACGAGTAGGAGATTGTGTTCGAACGGATCTAGTGGTATCGATTAATACGCTTGAGATTGATTCGATAGTGCGATAGAACGGCTTGTGCTTAGGAAGTCTCGAGGACGAGACTTTTTTTGAGTGGTATATTATGTAACGACCCGTTTCGTTCAAACGGACAGCCGATTCAAACGACACAAGTGCAACAACTCGACCCGCTTTGCCCAGCAAGAAGACTCATTTTAGGCAAATGATTGCCAGACTTGGCCTTCAGGAGTTTAGATTTAGGCTTTCAAAGGCTCGCTCGGAGTATCGCTCGACCGAGACGAATCATTGCTAAGGTGGGTGGCTACGATGAACTTGTCTTTGCTTAACCAGCACACTTAAAATATGGATGATATATGGTAGTCGCTAGGTGAATCACCCCCTGCATGCTAATAAAGAATCCAAAGCACCTAGCTAAGGGAATAATCCCAACTTGTATTGCTTGTGTTAGAACATGGAAATAAAACTCTGCTTATAAATGGACCCTCACATGCTAACTTTGCCTTGTGCAACTAGACCCCGCTATGCCTCGAGTAGATCTTTGTATACTCTTCGTAGTGTACTACTTCACTTGTTTACACTGCACGCCCCTAGAATATATCGCTCGGTATGTCCCTTTACGATTTCACTCCTCGCTTTACCCACAGACTGTGCCAACGTAAATGTTTATATTTTACATAAATGCATGCTTACCTACTTACTGTAGCCTGTACTCGTTGCCTCATTTCAATGCTTTTCACATAAATTATGCCATAATCAAGTAAAACTATCGCGTTTTGTGTATGCATCTAGTTAGCCAGAAGACTATCAAATAGTCCTTCTGTGCAATACGAACCTGCAAGTATCCGGGACTGTTAGGTCACCAAGGCAGTCCCCGAACCAAGGGAATGTATCAAGTCAAGTTTAACTCTGAACGAGAATCATGTCAAGTTTAACTCTGAATGAGAATCATGTCAAGTTGAACACTTAGCGAGAATCATGTCGAGTAATCAAGAATCACAGCTCGTGGAGCAATGCTAGTTCAGAATAAGAATAAAAAATTATCATGTCATGTCGTGAATTTAGAATGACCAAGAGTGGCATGTCGCGAAAAACTTGGAAACAAGGAAGATCTTCATATCTCATTCCACGGACGGTCTCCGTGGCACCGGGGCCGATTCGATCTGGAATGAAATTTTATGTGGGGTCTCGTGTGCTGGCGGGATGTCTTGTAGCACACCGTGTGCTTTCGTTGCATTCCATCCTCATCAATGACTCGTCCTTTATGGCTATGCCAGTGACTCCTGTTCATATAGATAAGTCATCCTCGCTTAGCGGCAACCCGCGTGCGAGTCATTGCATCGCATCCAGTAAGCTGAAATACTAAACAGATATGAATTTAACACACTTTTACATATTTGAACAATTGAACATATTCTGTAATACTTCTGGATAACTCGTGTAACTCGTACACCCGAAACATAATCTCGCTCTGACACTTGTGTTTGCTTATGCAATTGCCCCTGGATTATATATATATATATATATATATATATATATATATATATATATATATATATATATATATATATATATATATATAAGCATATATATATATATATATATGCTCGTGCTTGATTTAACTTATTTTTTCTTGGACAGGGAAGGACGAATGGTAAGTTGGTAAGTCTCATGTTACTATTATATCGTACGACGC
Organism: Iris macrosiphon; assembly: GCA_036927795.1. Lineage (NCBI taxonomy): Eukaryota > Viridiplantae > Streptophyta > Magnoliopsida > Asparagales > Iridaceae > Iris > Iris macrosiphon. The sequence continues at coordinate 182,789,042 of JAYESA010000001.1, forward strand.
ACTGCCACACGAGTTTTACTTTACATCATTGTCATAAAACTGATCCTAACGCAAGATTAGAAAGATAACTTAATAGATAGTGCACGAAACCTTTATAACGTGTTTTGATTTGTCGAGCGGGCGAGAAGCCTCCCCACCAGTGCATTCATATACTGATAACCCACCAGATTGCTTGCAGGGTGCGGGAAAAACTCGTTTGGTGCTGATGCCTCCCTCGTGCGTGCTAAGGCGTAGAGTTCACTCTGAGCCTTGGAACGTTGCGTCCGAAACTGAAGCACATATACAAGACATAATGTTGGAACATCGCCTATGTATCATTCCACAAATGTTGCCACTTGGCACGCTGTTACTGTTTCGAGAGAGAAGCTTGAGTGACTTATAATCTCGGACTAGCGCCGCTTGTAACACTTTTTAAATATCAATAAAGAGCATGTTTTACTTCTATACTTGTGTTATTCAAAGCTTCCGTTATTGACGAATCTGTTAATTGTTACCAATCGCCTGTGCGTTTCTTATTCCGCTGCACTTGGACTATCTGTGCGACTCTACGGCTTAGTCATCTTATCGCCTGTTCGGATCATGTCCTTGCACGGTCGCGACTTACGCTCGTGCGACATCACGCCCAGATGGAAAAATATCGTTCTGCGAGAGCTCTGGCACGGTGATTCGCGCCTAGCGGGGACGGTCGATTACCTACAGGAGATCGGGGTGAGACACTTTGTGACCAGGCGCAATGCGGCCTGGGACTTTGCGGCCTGACGCTATTCGGTTAGGTTTGGATGAACGTGTCGCATGTGGAGGGGACATGGTCTGCTTTAAGCGACGCATGATTTTCTGTGCCTACCGGAATATGCGACACAAGCGGCTACTTTATGCGTTAGGCGGCGTTGTCTGTCTCGTGTAGTACATCGTGTCAGGCGAAGGAGACAGTGTATGCGGCACGAGCGGTTGCTTTCTGTGTTTGGCGACTCTGTCTGCCTCGTGCAGTACATCGTATCAGGCGGCGGAGACGGCGTATGCGGCGCAGGAGGCGCATTCGACTCTGACACCCAAATTTTGGGGGATATGTTCGGTCAGCGCATATGCAGCCTGGAGTTTCCTCAGGTCATATATGTGTTATTTTTCTCTCTATATATAGGACCTCCTCTTTCATTAGAAGGGAGAGAAAACAGATAAAAAAATCGAGAACACCAGATAATATACGGCTCAGAGTGTCTCCCTCTCACAGGGTGTTTTTCGAGTGTTTTTCGAATGTGACATTGAGGGTTCTAGAAGTTTATTTGTGAACTTGCTGGTTCCTGGGGGCCGATCGTCTGTACGATGAATCTTGCTTTGAGCAACGGGGGTTTTGACCACCCTAGCAAGGAGCTTTTCTTTAGCCCTTCATGTGCTTCATTTTTTCTCATTGTATCATCTGCGAACACAAAGAGAAGAACAATTTCTTATTGCTTGTTGTAATCTTCATTATCTTTGGAGTTTGTTTATAACCTGTTCTTGGTTCGTGTTTCATTGGAATCGAGATATATCAGATGAGAAACTGTTGTGTGAATCTTTGATCTCGATGACAACTTGGGTTCTAGTAGAGAGCGAACCTTCAGGTCTCGCTAGTAGCTCTGCTATGACTCGTGTTCTACCATCTTTGATCCGTCTCGGGACTAACAAATATATATATATATATATATATATATATATATATATATATATGTGTGTGTGTGTGTGTGTGTGTGTGTGTGTGTGTGAGAGAGAGAGAGAGAGAGAGAGAGAGAGAGAGAATGAATTCCTGATAATTAACTTGTTTGATTAATTTGGGTCATCCAGTCTGGTCAGGGTTCGAAAACAAACTTTGGATTCTCTGCCGACAAAAATTGATATCGGTGTTTCTATTTGGAGCAGTGGCAATAAGGTTGGAAATATAAACAATACCGAAGTTGAGACTGGAAATATAATATACAAAATCAGTAGCTCTGATACCAGATGTTGGGATTAGACTATTATATCAAAATCTGGCTCTAATACCAGATGTTGGAATCAGACACGTCCTGCAAGCGCTCTGATACTTTGTCTGAGACTGACCGCAGCGAAAACTTAGGCCAACCCACATGAGATAACCAATCTCTGTCTAACGATCACTAAGCACTGATAAAGATAACGTATATGGCGGTGATTACGTCACCTAGACAAATCCAACGTTTATAACTCGGATGAAATTACAAGATAGACAAAACCAATGTTGAACCCTTTGCCCTAATAGGTTCAACCTCCTCACCACATTAAAGAAAAATTATAGAGATTACAATGAACCAATTCACCAAAATGTAGCAATTTTTTTAACCGAAGTTGACGACTCCTAGATTAGATCTCTTTTTATTTTTGTCTTGGATGACGAAGAACTCTAAGAGCAAAACACATACTCTCTTAGATTTTCTGTGGACGAGAATTCCGAATCTCCATATTTGTGTTATATTCTTTGTGCCTCCGTACTCACGCATATAAATAGTTATATGGATGAGAAACACTAGTTTAGACCCATATAAATAGTTATATGGATGAAAAAAATTCTAGTTTAGGTATATGAATTTCTAGATAGAAAATTTATTATCTAAAATAGAAAACAACAATTATAGACATCCAAATATATTCAAATTAAATTAATATAAAATTTTAAATTATATCAAGGCAATTTTTTTATCATATTTAGATTTTAAATTTTGCTTTTACCAAATTTAGATCGAATTCCAACAAGAATTAGCATGAGATGCGACACTGTTATGGGTGAAACAAAAAAATAGCATTAGCAGCTGGAAATAGCATAGGTCGACGTACGATCCAATCCAAATAGAGAGCTGCACTAGTGGCATAGAACAAAGGCAGAGGTTATTGCTCGACCAACCGTACGTGTAAAAGAGGAAGGCACATGAGCATGCAAGGCTATAGAAGTATGTAGGAAAGACCCGCACACGAGGATATGTGTTTATGAAATATAAATCCATAAGAACTATAGGGTTTAAAATGAGAGAACTGTTGGATTAATTTTGTTAGGACTTTATCCTATTCTTTAGTTGCATTATGTGGTATTAGAATATGAGTTTAGTTGCACCATTTGTGGATCAAATTTGTTTATTTTTCTGTATTTAAACTTTCCGGAATGAAAGTAATAAAGGCGCACTAGCAACAAATTTTTTTTTTTTTTAGTGCTTCCTCTCTCAACAATTGCATGCTCATGTGACTTTCTCTCTCAACTAATCCGATGCTCACGACGAGCAAATATACAGCCTGCGCAATCAAGATGAAGGTCTATATGAGGGCTCAAGGAGTGTGGGAAGCTATCGAGGACAACAACATCGACGTGCGCAAGGATCAAATGGCATTGGCGGCCATATACGCGGGCATCCCCGAGGAAACGCTCTTCCTACTGGCCGAAAAGCAAACGGCCAAAGATGCGTGGGAGACGTTGAAGACGATGCAGTTAGGCGCCGATCGTGTGAAAAAATACCACTCACACAAAGAAGAAAGATGACACAGAGCCTTACATTTTGTTGCTAGTGCTCCTTTATTACTTTCATTTTGGGAAGTTTAAATACAGGAAAATAAACAAACTTGATCCACAAATGGTGCAACTAAACTCCTATTCTAATGCCACACAATGCAGCTAAAGAATAGGACAAAGTCCTAACAAAATTAATCCAACAATCAACCCTCTAATTTTGTTGTTCCAATTCATAGCGGCGCGGGGTGTTCATCTTCGCTTACCTCTACGAGTAGAGTTTTCTTCTCCTTTTCGGGACATTCTGAAGAAAAATGACCATAATTATTGCAATTATAACATCTTATCCTTGCTTTATCAAATCTTCCAATCCTGAGGCTTTGGCCACGAGCAGCACCAGAGGAGCTCTCGGCTTCACACTTCTCCTCACGTGCCTTCCACTCGGCTCGGGTGAGAAGAAGATGCTCCTCGCTATTGTCGTCATCGTATCCACGGAGTCGCTCCTCATAGACTTTGAGGCGCCCAATCACCTCCTCGACCGTCATTGTTTTATGGTCGCCGAATTGCTCTATTGTGGATACGATCTGCAAGAACTTCTTTGGGACTGCCCGGAGAAACTTCTTGATGACATGGGCCTCCTCAACCATGTTGCCCAATGCACGAATTTTATTGATGATGGTTGTTATCTTGACAGCGAAGTCATCGACCGAATCCGTCTCCTTCATGCGCAACCCCTCGAACTCAGTTTTGAGGGTTTGTACCTTAGCCTCCTTCACACGATCGGCGCCTAACTGCATCGTCTTCAACGCCTCCCACGCATCTTTGGCCGTTTACTTTTCGACCAGTAGGAAGAGCGTTTCCTCGGGGATGCCCGCGTATATGGCCGCCAATGCCATTTGATCCTTGCGCACGTCGATGTTGGTGTCCTCGATAGCTTCCCACACTCCTTGAGCCCTCATATAGACCTTCATCTTGATTGCCCAGGCTGCATAATTGCTCGTCGTGAGCATCGGATAATGCAGCGAGACGGCAGAATTCCCCTTCGCCACCAAAATCATCGGTACCTCGTCGCCGGTGACACTACTTCCCGGAGAGCGCGACATATATTTGGGCATGAACGGATCAAGTGCTCGACCCTTCTGAGCTCTGATACCAATTGTTGAGAGAGAAAGCACTATAAAAAGAAAAAATAGCACTAGCAACAAAGTGTAAGGCTCTGTGTCCTCTTTCTTCTTTGTGCCGCTATCTTATATATATTGATAGCTACCCAAAATTTTGGCCATTGGTCAGTTCTCTAATTTTTATCCTTTTTTAAGAGAAATTTTTACTTACCTTTCACTTTATTTATTATTTTTAAGAATATATTTTGCAATTTGGATATGAGACATGCCTTATTGTTCACTTTATTTATTTATTTATTTATTATATTTAATAATATATTTTACAAGCTTGTCGTATTGCACGATCAACTACTTTGATCCCAAAAATTTGACCAAAATGTCCTTCTCCTTTGTCTTCTTTCTCTTACCACTCACCCCTCCACCCTCCTCCCTCCCCCCTCCCGCGGATAGGCTGTCGTCTATCCCCTGCCACCACCGTCACCTCCGAGTTCCAGACCCTCCACCCGCCACCGCCCCAACCTCCCTGTGCTCGACCCTACCTCCCCGTCGCCGCCCTCCTCCCCTGCCACCTCACCGGGCCCGCCACCGCACCTCCCTCCCTTCCCCGCCTTCGACCCCCCTCCCTGCCACCGCCTCCCCTCCCCGCGCTCACCCCGAGCTCTCCTCCACCTCCCAGCGCTCGCCCCCCCTCCCTCCCCCGTCGTCGACCTTCCACTCCCCGCGCTCGCCCTCCCTCCCTACTCTTCCTCCTCCATGCAGACCTTATACACGCCCCCGCCGCTGTTGCTATTAGTGCAGCTGCTGCTACCCGCAGGGGCGGAGTGGGGGGGGGGGGGGGGGGGTCGACGGTGGAGAAGGGAGTGGGGGTGGGGGGGGGGGGGGGGCTAGCGCAGGGAGGGGGGAGCGAGCTCGGGGCGAGCGCGGGGAGGTCGAGGCGAGCGCGGGGAGGGTGGGGGTCGACCGCGGAGGAGGAAGGGGGGGAGGGGGTTCGATGACGGTGGAGGGGGGGGGGTGCGGTAGCGGAGGCGTGCGACGGGGGCGAGCAGTGGAGGACAGTAGTAGGGGGTGGGAGGAGAGAAGACAATATATGGAGAAGGATATTTTCTTCCAAAATTTTAGGTCAAATTAGTTGACCGTCAGTTTGGATGAATTTTGTCAAAAGTGAAAGAGGTTATACTTTATGTAAAAAAATTGAAATACACCCTTAAATATGATAAATAAAGTGGAGGTAACTCAAAATTTTTAATTTTTATTATAACTTTTCTTGTTCACTGCTGAGCTAACGTCAACGGTCAACCATTGGCACAATTCTCTTATTATTGTTGAATTTGTTGTCACTAAATTCTCTAATTATTGTTGAATTTGTTGTCATTATTTTACTATCGTTGATAGTCTGAAATACCTGCAACATGCTTGGTGTTCTCATAAGTACTGTCAATCATTTTGTTTGGTGGTTATATTAATATGTAATACACGTGTGGTTCACGAAAATTTATCGCAATATGGTCAATAGAAAGATGACAACCAGTTTAATTAGGATAAGTGATTTTGGCCATTTCCTATATATTCTGATTCCCTTACTGATGTGAAATGTTGTGGGATTGGAAATTAGAAGCTTTTATAGATTGGTCATGAGTATTGCCTACATTAAGTTGTTTGTAACAATTACTCCTCTCCGAGTTATTAATAAGTTACTTCAGTAAACATTGCAACTAGTGTTTTTCATATGAGTGCGGATACAATTTCATGGACGCCATCCAAGAAATAGAAAATCATTGCCCTTTCTAAAGCTAAAGCAGAATATATTTTTTCGACATTAACATCTTGTCAAGTATTATGGATTAAATAGATGCTAAAACATGAACAAGTCGAATGTAAACACTGTTTCGTGATAATTCTTTTATCTTACCAAGAGTATCATGTTTTACATTGAAAAAGTAAACACATTAGGATCTAGTACTATTTCATTCGTGTGCTAGTAAAAGATGGTCACATCTCAAAAAAAAAAAAAAAATGAAGAAGGTGAGATTCATGTCAGGTATTGCAGAACAAAAGATCAAATTTCTAATATCTTTACAAAAACTTTGAATTGTGATGTTTTTTAAAAGATGAAAGAAGAATTCGGCATGGTAAAAGTCTAGCTTAAGCTTAAGGGAGGCTGTTGGAAATGTAAGCTAAAGTTTTGCTTTTAATTTAGATCTTTGGTTTCTCAAGATATGTTACAAACTCTTGAACTTATCAACTACATGTATTGTATTAAATTCGATATAGTTACTATACCCTATATAAATACCATCTAAGGAGTTGTTTTCTTCAAGCAAATTATTGAATTTTATTGTCACTCTATAGTATTTCTTTTGAGTATCATTTTCTAGAATTCTGGACATCTAATAGAACACATCTCTTGTGTAGTTTCTTATCTCCAAGAATGAGAAAATTCTCCATCAATGCAGCGACAGGCACAATATTATCATACAATTGTGGAGAGGATCGATTTGTTTCATGTGTGCTGTTCACATTTGTTCGTGTGTGGCTTGCGTACGTTAATTTGCTACAAGGTGTCCGTCCAATCAAAAGATGAGGACAAGTGAGTAATGGCCACTTAAATATTATTCTGATTCTCTAATTATACAATGCATGCGACTGACTGATGTTGAGTGGGAGTTGTATAAATTCACCACTGCGCCCTTACATAGCTGTTTGTAACAATTAGTACATCTCTGAGTTATCGCACTAAGTAATTTCAGCAGCAAACATGGTCAGTAGTGTTCGTTCTTTTTTTTTCCTATAGTTAAATATTTAGTCATATATACTTGCTCGTTCAGTTATCATAAATAATATTCTCAAATAGTACTTGTTATTTGTATTTTTCATTCTGATTAGAGCGGAGTCCAAGGGAACAACATCAATGTTTCTGGCGACAGCAAAGGAAACAATATTGGGAATGTCGACAACTCTGGAAACGGGATTGGAAATACTGTCACCAAAACTATGGCCAAATAAAATGTAACTATAAGTGTCAATGAATGAAAGATAAATAAGCAAGCCCAGCTGCCACTCACTCAAGTATGAGTTAGTTGTTTGGGTTATGGATCTGTATGCTTGCATGCTTGATTTTATAATATATGAATAAGGTTTGTAAGTACATCATGGATTTATTCATGACTGGAAAGGGCAGCACCAGCTTCTCCATAACTGTTTTGATACTAATTAAGCCATCTTCAACACATCCTTAAGTATTCTCTCAATTTGAGGACTACTCAGAAACCAAAAATTCCTAGATATATAATTTTGTTTTCCCAAAATTTTAAAAATCCAACAAATCGATCCTCCAACAATAAAAAAATCTATTATTTATTTCTACACAAATTTATTTCTTTACAATTATTTTAATATAATTATATACACTATATACACACTATATATATATATATATATATATATATATATATATATAAGGGATCAACATCCCTCCATTTTTGTATCTCCAACATTCCCATGATAACAACCATTGGATCTTATTTAAGTCATCTAATCTTAACCATTGAAAAATGAACGGTTAAGATTAGATGACTTAAACAATATCCAACGGCTGTGAAAGAAGGGATGCTTGGAGGATACAAAAAAGGGAAAATGTGGATCCATCCTCATATATATATATATATATATATATATATATATATATATATATATATATATATATATATACAGACGGGATATGAGCCGTAGGCTCATATTTCTACATGAGCCAATGTACATGTGGACCAATAGGAATGAAGTATCACCCACTCGGATCTTATGCCTCCATACTGGTGTCACGTCCCAATCTTCCACAAGTTCGATCGTCCTCGCTGGACGTGAAATCATCACGCTAGCGCTCCCGCATGATAATCGTTCTCATTGGGGCTTGATGCCATGTGAGCCTGGAGTTGCGCTCGCACAAGGCAATGACGTCAAACATCATGGTTATCATCAAAATGACCATGTTGCAGCAGAAGAAAAGTATTGATACAACAAGAAAATATCAGAGTATACGAAGCGAAGCTCTCAAAGGGTCCAAATGAAGATTCCACGGAGGCTAACAACACTCTTGATTTCTCTTTCCCACAAAGGTTCTCGTCGTATCATACATCATGTCCGGTATATCCAAGCACAACCACCACACATGAGTACCTAAAAGAGATGCCCACTAACATGCATCAGTACACAGCTGTACTGCTGAGCGGGGTAACCCACTCGCCTAAGCCAATACTAAGAAATCATGTGAAACAATACCGTTATTACAAGGTGATCTTTCTACTTTAAACCTAGATTGATTTTATGGCATGGCAGGTATTGAAAGCAGTAAAGCATATTGCGCATGTATGCATTAAAATCATATAAACACAGTTGCATGATATCTCCTATTCATACAAGTAACTAAGCCAGCAACAGGTTACTCGAATCGTAAAGATAAAGCACAAAACCTATCGAATCCCGTCACCATCAAAGTCTTGCTAATCATCAATACGCACACTCTTTCCCGAGGCAAGATGACGTTCGTCGACTACTCAAACGTACAATCTCAAACCGATTATATCTATATGAAGGTCACTGACCAAGCCATAATGGACTTATATCACAAATACGGGTAGTCCTTGTCACGCCCCGATCTCGAAGGTAACGCTCCCGCTGTGCGCGAATCACCGCGCCTTGGCGCTCCCGCGGGACGTGTATTATCGTTTGTCATCGGGACGTGATGCCGTGCGAGCCTGGGGTTACGTCCGCACAAGACAACATCGTTAAAGTTGTGGCTATCATCGAATCGATCGAGTACGCAGCAGAGGGACAGTGTTGCAAACAATAATCCATCTGAGTTATATACGGGGCAAATCGAGGCATGGGGTTCTCTGAATACAATAGCATCGTTCCATACATTATCTCTACCTATACAAAAGCAGCTCAAAGCAATCGATACGGCTCAAGGCATCAAAACCAGATTTTTGGGTCTTGGGGATGAGGCACGCCTATCACTTCCTCGGACGATCCAGCACATGCGAACAAGCAAACTGTTGGAGGGTCAGCACTTTGGAGAAAGTAATAGTGAGTCTAAAATCGACTGAACATAAGCAACATTCACTAAAACCAACACTAAGTAATCATGTGATAAAATATTACATTACTAGTGATCTTTCTAGTTTTACCTAGGTTCGTTACATGCAGCACAGGAACGGAGTCATATTACTTCTTTTGGAAATATCTTTAAAAACATAGTTCATGTTTGATTCATTCAAGCACACAAGGCAAGCCGATTGTTCTACTATCAAGGTGTGCGCAGCGTGTCTCGTGAGCTATATCCAAAGACTCTAGGGACAATGCACCATCTAGGAACTATCCTTCTATCAAGCAACAAGATGAACTATCTATATGCTTTCGGTCTTCGAGAAATTCATGATCGGTAGAGGTAATCCAGCTAACCAATGACTCATTTATCTGATGCTATTAGAAGCTTTGACTCATGGTTGCTCTTCACTAACATTATAGCAGCCGTGACCAAGGTTCAACTATTCACTAATAGCCATTGTCCGAATGATACGAATGCATGAAACACTATCAGATAAACTCTTTGATAAAGACGAGATGAACAAGCAGACCATCTATCTATTCTCTTCTATCTCTGTGCGGACTGGCCACCCTCTCTGAACAAGTTCAAACACGATGTGGTTCTAGCAAAATACAAGCGATATGGAAACATGTTCAAGAAATCTCTTACTCTTCTTATTAGCATGTCAAGGTTCTCTATGACAAGCATTCAAGTTCTAGTTAAGCATGCAGTTCTATTAATCAGGCAACGAAAACGATAATCTTCTTAGCACAGGCATTATAAACTCAGATTCATTATTAAGGCGTGCAAGAATCAGAGAACGAAGTTTCTATCCACTCACTTAGATCAATCGTCTTCTGCTTCAACAATGAGCTCTTCAAGAAGGTTTCTTTTTTGAGTCAACAAATCGATATTTCTTGTACATAGTGCCGCCACGGAGCGGGGCCCTACATACTTATCCACCAAGAAAAAGTTTCGTCCTCGAAACTCAAGGAGAAACTTTCGATATCCAGAGCAGCGATATTCCTCATCCCTCACCATCCTCAAGCGAAAACTCTAGCAAACCATAACAAGCACAAAATCACAACTCTCAAGCAACAAATCAAATCCAGAAAACTTTTTGCTAGCATCTTTGAGAATATTTATGGACATATTGTATGGAACGTTCAACTCAGTAAAGATATCAATGCACAAGGAATCGTTACATGCATCACAAGAACAGAGTCATATTACTTCTTTTGGAAACATCTTTAAAAACAGAGTTCATGTTTGATTTATTCAAGCACACAAGGCAAGCCGATTGTTCTACTATCAAGGTGTGCGCAGCATGTCTCGTGAGCCATACCCAAAGACTCTAGGGATAATTCACCATCTAGGAACTATCATTCTCTCAAGCAACAAGATGAATATCTATATGCTTTCGGTCCCTGAGAAACTCAGGATCGGTAGCGGTAATCCAGCTAACCAATGACTCCTTTATCTGATGCTATTAATAGCTGTGACTTATGGTTGCTCTTCACTAACATTATACCAGCCATGAGCAAGGTTCAGCTCTTCACTAATAGCCATTATCCGACCGATGCGAATGCATGAAATACTATAAGATAAATTCTAGGATGCAGACGAGATGAACAAGCAGACCATCTATCTCTTCTCTTATATTTTTGTACGGACTGGCCGCCCTCTCTGAACAAGTTCAAGCACGATGTGGTTCTATCAAAACACAAGCGATATGGAAACATATTCAAGCAATCTCTTACTCTTCTTATTAGCATCGCAAGGTTCTCTATGACAAGCATTTAAGTTCTAGTTAAGCATGCAGTTCTATAAATCAGGCTACGGAAACGATAATCTTCTTAGCACAGACATTATAAAATTCAGATTCATTATTAAGGCGTACAAGAATCAGAGAACGAAGTTTCTGCCTACTCACTTAGATCAATCGTCTTCTGCTTCAATAAGAAGCTCTTCAAGAAGATTTCATTTTTGTGTCAGCAAATCGATATCTCTTGTACATAGTGCCACTGCGGAGCGGGGCACTATAGTCATTCCTATATATTTGGGTGCAATGCCTCAACTATAATTCCTGCAAATCCCTCGTGCCGAAACACAAGTCGAAGTAAGCGATGTACCATTCATCCGAAGGTTGCAACACCTCAGTTGTATGTCTCGCTATACCATGCTATAAAAGCACTTCCAATATTCCTCTTAGGCCGAACGGTCCTGGTGCACCGGTGCTGTAACGCCCCACAACCGTACGGTGCGTTACGCTGAGTCGGATTGAATAAAATAATAGCTGGTTACATTTGATTTGTTGGATTTTGGGAAGAAGTATTGATTGAGTTGGTTTCATGTGCAGATGGCTAGCGAAGTTCGATGGGAATTAGGTGTTCGTTCAGAACAGTACTGAGATAGCTGGATTGGAGCGATAATGCCGTCTTCCTTAGTCCGATCGGTCGGATGATTTGGAGAGCATGGCCTGCTCGCACAGTCATACCAGTTGAGTAGATCGCGCTTTGCATCGGACCACGGGTTCAAGGAATCGGCCGTATCGGCAGGACATGATGCTTAACAGAATCAAACATTGTGAGTAGGATCTTTCCCTTCTCCTCTACTCCTTTATGCCTAATAATATGGAAAACACGTAGAGGCTTGAACACTTGGACTGGAACTTGGGAATTACTACACTGAGGCGTGCATAGAGTGTACGTCATTTGCTTGGATAGGAATTGTGGCTTGAATTGGTTTTCGCGTTGGATAGTTGAGCTAGAGTTGGATTATACACTTGGGGCAGTTGGTTGAATGATTGGGATTATGCTTGGACAGTTGGAATGATACATTGAGGCATTGGAAATATTAGGAATTTGGGCGAGCGAGCGTGCATCCGTCCACGAGTATCACTTGGGCGCTTTGTCTTGCAAAGCGAGCAGTTGTGGCTCAAAACCGAACAACTGCATCGGCCAGGGCATTGTGCCACTGTTGCGGCATTGTGCCACGGGATTGTTCTGAGTATGGGGTTTTGTACCCATTTTGGAAACACTGTGTTGAGAAGCGGCATTGTGCCTATGGGAATAACTTGAGATTTGGTGCCTTGGGCTATATATTGGAGAATGGTTATGGATCTTTGGTTGGATATTTTGGTTGGATAATTGGTTGAACGAGTCTAGGATCGCTTGGTGGGGCGAGAATGTTCGATCCTCTCGTCATACCTACTTGGTGTCTGCATGTCACGGACAACCTGTGTTTCACAGGGTTTTGTTTTCTCGAACGGGATGGACTCCGGGGCACCGGGACTGTTCGGCCATGGAGGAGACAATGGGTAACGCGTCTTGGGCGCGGTACGGGTAGTCCGATACCACCAGGCGGGCTAGCTACCCAGTGCTGTATCGGGTAGGAATGCCTATTTATTAGCCAGTGACTTCATATAGATAAGTGTTGGCTTGCTTTTCTTTGGTTGGTTTGTGCTTTCGTGTAGGCGCGGCCACCTTGCCTCGGCAAGAGTGTGCACTTTGAGATTGGATTATAAGTTTTGGTTGAGGATGGATATTGATGCTTGGATGATGGTTCGATATGTTATCGTGTTGCTTGAGCTTTGAGTAGGACAGTTTGCATGCTAGTTTCCTTCGGGTTGGTTATATATTGCTTGTTGATTGGATTGAGTTGAATGCTTGCATGCTTAAACTGCTTTACAGCTTTCCTTAACATGTCATCCCTATGCCATGAAATGAATCTAGGATTCAACTAGAAAGATCACCATATAACTGTTTGCATTCACTATTTACTTAGTGTCGGCTTAGACGAGTGGGTTACCCCGCTCACCAGTACGGCTGTGTACTGACCCAGGTTTGTGGGCATTATTTCAGGTACGCAGGTGTAGTGGTGCTGCTTGGATATACGAAACATGATGTATGAACTGTAAGTACCTTTATGGGCTAGAGAAAGAGCAAGAGTATTTTATCGCCTTTGAGGCAATCGCCTTTGTGGCATTTCATTTAGACCCTATCGAGAGCTTCGCTGCGTATTACTCTGATGGTACACAATACTTGACTTTCGTTGCAACTTGGTCGTTTCGATGATAACTTTGGTGTTTGTCAACATCGCCTTGTACGAGCGCAACTCCAGGCTCGTACGGCATCACGTCCCGATGAGAACGATTGTCCTACGGGAGAGCTGCAATGTGGTGATTCACGTTCAGCAGGGACTATTGAGCGTGCGGTAGATTGGGACGTGACAGGTGCTTATCCCGTTCGAGAAATGCTAAACCCTGTGCACAGGTTGTTCATAACCATGTAACATCTAAGCCACGAGCATGGTATCAAATATAAGTACCATGAGGTATGTGCCTACGTGCCTTCTCGTCCCACTATACCATATTCGACCCGTTCTATCTGATTCACCATACTCATCCCAAATTATCACAAGGCACCATGCCACTTCTCGACATAGTGCTCCAATTAGTGCAATACCCCGCTTTGACACAGTTGTCCGATTTTAAACCATAACTGCATGCTTCGCTTAACAAAGTTTTTATATTTGATACTCATGCATGGAAGCACGCTCTCTCGATGAAGTAATCTAACTGGTCCAATTAACTCAATGCAACAAATTCTATTTATCCGAGCTGTGCATACTCTATGAACGCCATCGTACGATATTTCTAATATTTTAGACCAAGTGTTCAAGACATAACATATATCCTTTTGTTGGACATGAAGGAGTATAGGAGAAGGACATAGCCCACTCACCAAGTTTGAATCCGCTTAGCACTCTGCCTTGCCGATACGACTGATTCCTTGAATTCGTGGTCCGATGTGAAGCATGATATACTCAATTGGTATGACCGTGCGAGAAGACCATGATTTCCAAATTATTCGATCCGATCTAACTAAGAAAGACAGCATTATCGCTCCAATTTCTCTATCCATGTACTACTGTGAATGAACACAATAATTACATTCGTGTCGTTCATGCCTTAGCCTATTGCGAGGCGCTACTGTGATCGCATTGAACTATGCATATAACCTGTAGTACCCTGCTCCGTGTTGGCACTATGACTATGTATAAGAGAGAATTGTTTGCTGGCTCAAGGGGATGCCTTCTTGAAGAGCTCCCTATTGGAACACAAGACGATTGATCTTGGTGAGTGGACATAACTTCATTCTCTAATTCTTTTATACCTAATAAAAGAATCTGATTTTATAAATGCGTGTGCTAAGATTTGTGTTTATAAGAAGAATAATAGAACCTGACTCCGCTTGCTTAATTAGAGAACCGTATATGCTTTGAGAATATTTGCCTGCTTGATTTATAGAATAAATAATCATTACTATGCTTAGATAGAGAACTTATATGCTTGTCTAAAGAGATAGAATCATTGTCATGCTAAGTATAGAAATGAATATGCTAAGTTATACGGTCACTGATATCGAATGAACCATTTCCATGCTAATAGAAGAGAGTAAAAGAATGCTTGAACATGTCCCTTCTTCATATGCTAGTCAAGAGTACAACTGCATGCTTAGTTAAAAGAGATAGAGAACTATTGTCATACCTGTTTAAATAGAGATTGTTTACATGATTTCTTTATCGCTGTAAAGATAGAACTGTATGAATAACTTAAAATATGCTAAAGAGATTTATATGAATGATAAGACTATTAGTGCACCCTGAGGATCGGTCCTGCGGGATCTTGGAGGGTCACTACCAGAAAAAGTCAAATTAGCAACGTCGCTAAATGACAAAAAAAGTCGCTAATCATGTTTAGCGACGTTTTACAGAAGTCGGAAATCGGCATGTCGCTGAAAGGAAAAACGTCGCTAAACGTCGCTATACCGACGTTTTTTAGTGACTTAAATGTGTCGCTAAATTAGCGACGTTTAGCGACGCAGCGTCACTAATTAGCGACGTAAACAAACGTCGCTAAACGTCGCTAATTAGCGACGTAAACAAACGTCGCTAAACGTCGCTAATTAGCGACTTATATAGCGACGTGGCAGCGACGTCTTTAATGACCTGACAGTACTGCCATGTCAGCAATTTGCGACGTACAGCGACGTATTTAGCGACATTTATTAACGTCGCTAATTAGCGACGTAGTTAGCGACGTGTACAAACGTCGCTAAAAACGTCGCTAATTTTACAGAAAAAATAAAAAAAATACTAAATTGTTTCCAAACTATTATTCCTGCAATTTATGAATTTTTAATTAAAAATAGACCCGGAGCAACACTCCGTTGAATTCTCTGGGTTCGCCGACCCCTTCGGTGGAACACTCAACACTGGTAAATTAACATCATTTAATATGAATAAAAAATATCACAGTCATACAATACACATAAATATTATAGATAGACCTGGAGCAACCCTCCATTAAATTTTTTGGGTACGAAATAACACAAAAAATATATAAAATATCACAGTCACACAATACACACAAAATAGAAGTATTACAGTCACACAAAATGCATAATATATAAGTATCACAGTTACACAATGGGCATAATATATAAGTTGTTTGTATCACACAATAACTACAATAAAAGTATATGAAACATCACAGTATCAATCTCGAGGATATCCAATACGCTGGGGCACATACCAGTCCCTCAGATACTGTGCATAAACAGCGTCTATGTGATCAATCTCCGCTGTGGGTGCTGGGTGACTGGAACTCCTCGTCTGAGATACAACCGCTATAGGTGCTGGGTGACTGGAACTCCCCGTCTGAAATATAGCAGATGGTATCTCTTCCTCCTTAACAGTATGAGGCATCACTTCCTCCTTAACAGTAGGAGGTATTTCTCTCTTGGGTGCCATCTGGTAAGATAGATAAAAACAAAGAATATAATTGATAACAGATATTACTTAAGACATACCCTTAATACTTAAGCCATCTGGTAAGATAGATAAAAACAAAGAATATAATTGATAACAGTAGGAGGTGTCTCTCTCTTGGGTGACATACTTAAGACATACCCTCAGCAGCCCTGCCTATAAATTGTTTGTTGCAGTATAATAATGATACGAATCATAAAACATGAGAGTATAATAATGATACTAATCATAAAACTATTCAAACACAAATCTCATACATATGCTTTGGTTTATCAGTCACAAGTTGCTTCTTATAACTATCTGTATAAAACTTGTTTATAAACTACACTAATATTGATCACAAATTAGTAGGAGAGATCACAGTTTTTATCACTCACTAGGTGCAAAGCCTCTTTGCCATGGAACAAGAGATATGGGGTTCATAGGAGACTCTGGCCTTTGGGATGTCAGTGATCTCAAAACAAAGTTTATAAACAAGTTTTCATGTCCTTGCTGCTACAACTTCTGAGTGCAATTTGAATAAAAATATTACATAATTTTAATAGCTGGCACCAGTTTATATACTATATTTATACTGTACTCCCGACGAGCTTTTACTTTCATAAATCACCCATCAAATAAGACATTCACACCGAGTTTGATCATAAAATTCTATATGACTTTGAAAAAATATGCCAAATGTAGTTTGGTACACTTGATATGAGGCCTGGCATCTTCTTGAGGTTTTTTTTATTAACTTTTTTATGGGTGCTAAGGAATTTTCCAATCCCCAAAGATATGGTTTTTGAATGATAGAGATTCCCTTCTATCGCTCTTATTTGACTCTTGTTTGCTGCAATCAAGGTTAGATTGGACGAGATGGGAGGTGCCTCAACCTAATATGTTTTTGAACTCTAAATTCATAAGTACCCAGTCCCCAACCTGCTTATCTCTGGACTGATCATCGATATCAAGTATGTCCACAGGAGACCAAATCATTCCAGTTCCAACAACAACTTAGCTTTGCAAAGAAAATATAGGAAAGAATGACACAACTTTCCAGACAAATAATGGGCATTCAATTGTCCAGTGCATGTTTTGAAGTAAGGCATTCTTCTGAGCTAGTTTATAGATGCACGACAATTAAAAACTGTCAAAACACACTTAATCTTGTTTGGAAGGTCATTAGATACATAAATTGTAGCTCAAGAATTTTCAAACGTAGATTGAATTTCGAGTTGAGCAAGAGACATAAATTGTAGCTGAAGAATTGTTTGGAAGGTCATTAGATACATAAATTATAGTTTTTTAATAATATGCTATTTTTTTCTTCATGTGTTGTGTCCATATCTGTAATTACTGATAGGTGTCATGCAAGCTAGGGTGAGAGAGAGTGATGGGTCTGAGTTCAAAATGCAGTCTAAAGTAACATGGTAAAAGCACAATATTTTCATTCACTTATCAGTTCTATATATGTATTGCACGAAAGGTACTGATGCTGTTTCTAAAAATTGGTTGGCAAAATATAGGATGACTAATTTCATTAACATCAATAACTATTTGAGCACTAAATGTCTCTTATATTCTCACTCTCAGTTCCGATCCTAGAAACATGATTAGTTGTTTAGGTAGACAGCAAGAATATAAACTTTTAATATCTCCATGAACTCAAGAATTTTGAGATAAAGGCTTCAGTATTGATGTCTAAATAGTTATTTCACATATTTAAGATTTTCGTTATGAGAACATTAGAAGAGGAGCCTAAACAGTCAAGAAAGCCACCTCACAAAAGCCAAGTTCAACCATGAATACCAAACAATGTCAACTTTGTTGTCAAATTTTGCAAAAAACAATTACAAAATTAATAGGAAAAATGTTCATTTCGATATAATAAGTTGCAGCATGATGCTTCTATAATCAACTTATTAACCAATGTCTGCATTAAATTAAAGACTTGCATTCAAGGAAAAAAAATAGTCTTGAAAGTTAAATTTTTATTATTTTATTATATCTTCTCATTACCTTTGCATTAGAGAACACTTTTCTATCTCATTGTCTTGTGTAAATATAATTTTGCCACATAGGAAAGATATTGTCTTATGCCTAATGCCACGTAGGAATCACAGTAAAAAAATAAGACAATAGGGTTGAAGATGCTCTAATTATCCTCCATTTTACAAAAAAATATATTCCTATTTTTCCCTTGAGAGAATTGATAAGAGCGCAAATTTAAATTGAACGCTTCTATGTAAACCGCATCGAAAAACCGACGCATGAACCGACACCATGTGTCAAATTTTTTTTTTTGAGAAAATAATACAACTACGAACACTATAGATAAATAAATACTTCTACTGAGTCTTTAATTAGCTAAAAAGAATAAGTTTCATTAAACACTTTGTACTTGCATTCTCAAACGCAATTGAGTGAAAAGCTATGATGCTTGTTTATCAAAATAAGCAACAAATAACAACAATAGTATGAAAAAGACACACTCTGCAAAATGGACACCTGGCTCCTCAAATGAACTAAAACTCAAATCAGACCCATGAAAGAAGAATGGAGCCTTAATCCTGATCAAAAACCCTAACCCTAACCCTAACCCTAACTCTAACCCCAGGTCAAAAAACCTAACCCTAACCCTAACCCTAGGTCCTCATCAGTGTCTGTGTCTGTGTCAGTGTGTGTGTGTGTCGTGTCTGTGTCAGTGTCATATGTGTGTCATGTGAGAGAGAGAGAGAGAGAGAGAGGGTTAGGGTTTACCTAGAGGAGGAGGATGAGGATGAGGAGGAGGAGGAGGAGGAGGGGGGAGGACGCGGCCGGAGGGGGGAGTACACGGCTGGAGGGGGGTCACCGGAGGGAGGAGGACGCGGCCGAGGGGGGTCACCGGAGGGAGGAAGGAGGAGCCGGAGCGGGAGAGATTGAGAGCGGATTTGAATTTTGCGAGAGGGAGAGAGAGAGATCGAAGGAAATAGGGGGAATCAGCCCTAAGTAAAAAATTTAGCGACGTTTTAGCGACGCCAATAATAACGTCGCTAATTTAGAATTTAGCAACGTTTTTAGCGACGCCAATAATGACGTCGCTAAATTAGCGACAATTAAGACGTCGCTAATGACGTCGCTAAATGTCCAAAATATATACGTCGCTAAAAACGTCGCTAAACGTCCTAAATAAAACATATTAGCGACATTTAGCGACCTAAATTGAACTTATAGCGACTAATCTTTTAAAAACTGAATAAAAGTCGCTAAACGTCGCTAAATGTCGCCAATTAGCGACATCTAGCGACATTTTTATATGGAGTCGCTAAATTAGCGACGTTTTTAAATGGAGTCGCTAAAAAACGTCGCTAATCCCGCTTATTCTAGTAGTGGGTGTGGCTAATAGAAGAGAAAAGAGTTATTGAACCTATCGATCGATTGAGAAGAAGAAAAATGATTGAAAAGTCTGCTTATTTATGAATATGTGCATCATATAGAAATGTTATTATTTGACAGAAGTTCATCAATAAATTGGTCCGACAACTTGTGTACAAAGTATATGGTCTCTCGGGAGGTTCTTGGGGCACTGTGAATCGTCCGTCTTAGGAGAGATAATCGAACACCCTGCGGATCGGTCCTACGGGATCTTGGGTGGTGTAGCTATTAGGAGCTGAACCATGAGTCCCGACTGCTAATTTTAGCATATTTTAGTGTAGAGCAACCATGAGTCAGCTGGTAATAGTATTTCTATGTCATTAGTGAGATGAGCTTGTACGTCCCAATTGTTAATCATGGCCCATCATGTAGTTAGGGTGCATGCTAGGATAACCTTCTTGCATACCTATCTATTTGATGCAGAGACGAACAAGGAATATAATATTTATGTTTATGCAAATTTTTGCTGACTTGTGTGCATGTTGCACGGATAACCGTTCGGCCGTTGTAAGAATCACTGAATAAGTGATAAGTTATATTTCCTTATGTTCATTATCGTAACCACTCATAAGATGTATCTGCTTTACTTGAATATGCTACTGGTTATTTAATATGAGATGATAGTTCACTAGATGTTGCTAATGCTCCTAGAATTAATAAATATGGTTCACGATACATACTGCGCATTGTACGATAGAACACTATCCTTATTATATGCTTGAGTGAATTGAACACGAACTCTGTTTTCAAAGATGATTTCAAAAGAAGTAAACTGACTCTGATCCTGTACTGCATGAAATAAACCTAGATAAAAGTAGCAAGATAACTAGTAATATAATATTTTACCACATGATTACTTAGTGTTGGTTATAGAGAATGTTGCTTTTGTTCGTTGCTTTTATACTCACCAGTGCTTTACCCAAAGTGCTGACCCCCCCACAAGTTCTATTCGTAGGTACTAGATCATCCGAAAAAGTGATAGCTGAGCCTCACCCTCAGAAGACAAAAATCTGGAGATGCCTTGAGTTGCATAGAGATGTTTATGGATATTTCTGTAAAAAAAGAATGTAATATATGGAACGATCTCATTGTATTCTAAGAGATGTAAGCTAATTGGCAATCCTTGCAATCATTTCAGATATTAATAAAGAGCTTATTTTCTTATACCATTGTGTTCATTTACTTTTGTGCAATATTGTGCCGCTACTTCTATTTTGAATAGCTTACTTGTTCTTGTTAAAATCTTTGGCCTTGTACAAGCGCAACTTAAGCTTGCACGATATCACGCCCATGCGAGGACTATCAGTTCCGCAAAGTGCTAAGCGAGGACGATCGGCCCTTGCGGGATCGAGATGTGGGATAACCTGCACACAAAAATTAACTCGATCAATCCTTCTTCGATTCAAAATTTCAGCGTAATGCACCGTGTGAGTACGGGGCATTACAACTGGGATTCGATTATTACCCATTGTGGAAGAAGGTATTTATCCATGATGATCGCTTCCACTGGGATTTAAAATCCTCCACTAGGATCTTATGCCTCAATACTAACCACTTGAGCTATAGTTCATTGGCTATATATATATATATATATATATATATATATATATATATATATATATATATATATATTGGAACATGGTAATTATGTTACAGACTCCTCGTCCGAAGGCCTACGAACTTGGCCCAAAGTCCACACTCCCAGCCCTAAGGTCTGCATTCGCACCGCATTTGTATCGCATCACACTCGCACCGCCCCCGCATCCGCGTCCGGCCCGCACTCACATTTATTCTCTTACAGAAAATTAAATGTGCTCCCCCCGTTGCTCGAACCTACAACCTCTTGGGGAAAAATGCCTTACTCTAGCCACTATATATATATATATATATATATATATATATATATATATATATTCCACAATCTGTCACTACATGAAAAATGGCATTCTTGATAGTTTTTCACCGTCAAGGAAGGATTTTCTTGAATTTTACATCCGTCATCTATATCATAGGGAAAAAAAAAGTCCCTATTTTTTCATAACAATTTTTTGTTATATATTATTGACGGTTTAAAATCGTAAAAAATAAATTTTGACGGTAGAAAACATAACAAATAATTGTCAAAAAAATAGAAACTTTTCTTCACTTCGATCTAGATGATGGGTGCAGAACCGTGAAAAAGATCTTTTATTATCGGTAAAAAATACCGTCAAGAAAGACTGGTTGATAATTATTTTTGGTACAAAATTTTGTTTATAATTATATTTTTATTTGTCTATTACCGAACAAACACATATATAATATTAACATAACATAAAATGTTATTTTACAAAATGATATTATTTTATTAAAAAAATAATAATTTGTACATCACAAACATTTAAGAAATGTACAAAAGAAAAACTATAAATTTGAATCTTTCCCATTCTTATGTTTCTTCTTGATATATGGTAATACATCACCATCCTTCTTGATATCATCATCTTCATCAAAGACCTCCTACACCAACACATCAAAGGACAGACATAGATAACAAGGACAATTAAAGGATCATCGCTAGCCAAGAAGGGCAAGAACAGCGCAGCAACAAATTATGTCTTTCAATTAAACTGAAACTGATAATTAGTTGATGTTCACTCACACTGATCACGTATCAACTAATTGAGCCGTTAATGACTCCCCAAATTGATCTATATGTGTGTTGCAGAAGGCCAACTCGAATAGCTCGGTCGTTTGGAGGCAAAAAGATTTTAACTACAAATTAATGCATGAACGTCCTGTCAATGCATGTAGGTCTAGGGTTTTAATTACACAGTATATATATTATTGAAGAAATACATGCAACTGAGTCCGAGTCCTTCCAAACTCAGGTAGACTCCAAGAAAATAGAGGTGGACATAGTGACCTTGACGTACAGTGAAGTCCTCTGTAGAGATCGAGCCAGGAGCCCAACTTCAACAATATTGCAGTTGATGCGGTAACCGAACTTCAAGGAAGAAGATGATAGCGCAAGTAACTAGATCCATAACCCAGTGGTCGACCTGCAAAGTTCCAGTCAGCAGCACATACATTGGTCCCCTCCGCCTCCTAATGTCTGGAAAATAATGACAAGACATCGGGGGCAGCTATTCTCCGAGATTCCAAAGGTCTATTTCATCGAGCTACTATTTCTACTAAAATGGGAGTATCCCCTATTGAAGCGGAGGGACTAGCCATCCAACTTGCTATTGATCTTTGTAGAAGAATGCAGCTCAGTAATTTAATTATTGAAGGAGATTGTCAAACACTCATCGACTCTATTATGAACAAGAACTTGGAGATACCATGGCAAATCCGACACGCAGTGGAAGAATGTCGTGTGCTCTCCAATCTCAACCAAAATATCTCCTTCGGATTTACCCTTCGTGTACTCATTGGCATCTTATTCTGTTAGGTTCTTGAATGAACCTCCATTATGTACACTAGATATGATCGCTAGTGACATATCTCAACTCTTTTCTATTTTAATGAATCTGTTTTATTACCAAAAAAAAAAAAAAAAAAAAAAACTCATTACAACATGGAAAAGTTTACAAAGTAATGAAGGCCAGTCCGGAGGATTGTGTTGTCCTATCCGAAATTAATTTTGGTTGTCTCTTGATCCTTATTGTGGGACCGGTCTTGGGAGTTATCAGTGATCCCGACCACTTGTGAGGTCACGATGAGTCCGGATGGTTGTTCTAGAAGAGAGAATTGTTCAAGTTTGAAATTTTGTCAGTCTTACGTCTGGACCGGTCCTGAAAGTAAGTTAGAAAGTGACACCCTAAAAAAAAATTCTTGGTTTCTTCCAAATTCACCAACAAGCAGCAATGAATAGGATGTCTTAATTAAGAGAATCGAAAAAGGATCCCTCCATATAATATTTAACCTCTCATCCCGCTTTGTTATTTTGTAGCCGTTTGTAATAAAGAGAATCGAATTCCAGTTCTCAAATTATATATATGCTGATGCTACGTTGAATATCTTCATGTACTAATCTTTCACTTGAATTAATTTGCAAATTAAAATGGTGATCAGTCAAGCGTTCTTGGACAAAGCTAAGTTGGCTGCAGGCGGACTGGTCCGTTCGTCGTGTGGCCGAATCCCATTGGCCCCCCTAGTCGTTTGGGACTAGGGTGGTGATAAAATAAAGGTGGTGACAAAATAAAGATTGTCATAATGGGATTAACACTTAATCCATCTAGGAAATATCGTCTTGATCTCCAGTACTGCAACTTGAGACTTATCCGCCATCGAGACTTTCTCCGAGGTAGGCTCGTACTTGGCGAACTGCTCCTTCTTAGAGCATACGTAGCAAGATGCACCTATGTCCATCCACCAGTCAGTGTCCATGCCATGTGACTCAACCTGCGCAATCATAGCAACTAGGTTAAGCTCACATTGCTCTTTCGGTTTAGGCTTTGACCTACAATCACTCTTGTAGTGACCCTTCCAGCCACAGTTGTAGCACGTCATATCAGTCTTCGATTTGGGCTTGAATTGAGCCGACGTCACCTTCAGCTGTTTGAAATCCTTCTTCTTCTTCTTGTAGGGAAATTTTTGCTTTTCTTTAATATTGCTTGCATGAAATATGTTGGCCTTAGCCAACTGCTTGGACAAGGAGTCCAACTTTAGTTGCCCTCTGACTTCATCTTCAATGTGAATCCAGTGAAGAAGATCTTCGAGCTGGATCTCAATTTTTTATCGGTACATGTTAGTCTTGAACTTGATCCAGCCTGGAGTAAGTTTGGTGACGATAGCCCCCACCATAAATTTTTCTTCCTGCTTCATGCCCACTTTCTCCAGTTTCGGCTGCATCTTCATAAGACTTGAGGCAGTATCACCTTCTCGTCATTGAATTGCCGAGTGAAAAATTTCTCGACGAGATGGATTTTAGACATCTCCTCGTCAGTTTTGTAGTGCTTCTCAAGAGATTCACAGACATCTCTTGCCTTCTCCTTTTTGTTGTAGGACTCTTCCATCGAGTCGTCCATAGCATTTAGGATCAACAACCTGCAGAGGTCGTTATCATCCTTCCACTTTGAGTGCACGTCCTGCACCATGTCAACTTCAAGCTCTCCTCCATCTTCGGGAATGGTAGGTTCAGGATCAACCAACATATAAGCAACTTTGACAAGACGAAGATTCAAGGAGATCTTACTCTTTTAAATGTTGAAATGTTCGCCATCAAACTTCTCAAGCTTGTGAAAGATAGTATCGAGAAGGTTTGAGCGGTTGTCCATTCTAACTCGGATCTTGCCTTGAGATTGTTAGTCCCGAAGACAAATCAAAGTAGAGGAGGTCCACAAAATAGAGACTTACACAAGAGTTCGTCTCTACAAAAGTTGGTGCACTGATATCCACACAAGAGTTTCTCTACAGTGACACACAACTCCAACCAGGAACATGTTACAAACTGACGACCCAAAGAAAATACAAATACAACAAGAATCAGAAAACCGTTCTTCTCTTTACGTTTGCAGACGCTACAACGAGAAAGAACGAAAACAAGAAAAGAAATACAAAGAAGGAAACTCCTTGATGGGGTGATCAAAACCACCGGAGATCAAGGCAAGATTCGCGCTATGCGACGAACTGCCCCCAGGATCCAGCAAGTTCACATGAGAACTTCTGGAACTCTCTTGGTCACATTCATATTACTCGAAAAATACTTTGTGGAAGGGTGCTCACTACGACCGCATATTGCTCTTGTGTTCAATTTTTTTACCTCTCTCAAAGAAAGAGAAGCTCATCTATATATAAAGAAAAATAACACATATGCAGCCTGAGAAAGCTCAAGGCCGCATATACGCTATCCGATACCAGGCCGCATGCGTCGCTGGAGCCTCTTCCGACGCTGTCGTCGCCGGTCACGCTGCACAGGACAAAGCCTTCAAACGCCGAAAGCAACAGCTACTGTGCACAGCCACTGTGCACAGATACCCTCGCGTCCATACGCCGCATACATCGAAGCCTGTCCCCTCCACATGCGACTCGCTTATACAAGCTCGCTGGCTGCATAGCTCCAGGCCGCATAGCTCCTCGGCTGCATAGTGTCACGAAGCATGCGTCCGAGCAAATAACCGTGCATGCAACTCGCGCAAAAAATGAGCATACGAGCGCCATGCGAGGATGCTGACGTGATAAGTGCGCCAACAAAGCGTCACTTTGCGCCCGAGTCTGAGTCTGAGTCGCTAAGTTCGGGGCTTAGGTCCTAAGTAAAACTTTCCTAATGTGATGACAAAATAAAGATTGTCATAATGGGGCTCACACTTAATCCCTCTAGAAAAATCAGCACACATGTACCACCACCCCATGTGCATATACTAATACTAAGCAAAGTTATATATTGAGATATACATATTGGTGATTTTTCAATGTAGAACTAAAACTTTCAAAATAAAGTGGAAAACACCAACAAATGATAACTATATATAAGTGATATAGTTTGACATGAATTTACGTCACTTGTTCTTGGATAACTCTTGGGAGTGCAATTTCAATTCGTTCCACTCATAAAGGAAGAAAAGATGTAAATAATTCATTCAAAATTAAAAAAGAATGGACACACATAAGAAAGAAAATTCCTTTCATGCACAGAGTATAAAAAAAAAAAAAGTAACCTTATCAATAAATAAATATTTTTATATGCAATTCCCTATAATTGTTGAATATTTTTGGCACTACCAAATTATTATTGACGGCCTAATTGCATAGAGGATGGATGGGTTCATGTGAGGTTCGCAGAAACTTATGAAAAGGTGTCCAATAGAAAGATGACAAGCAGTTCAATACAAACAACTTGATGTAAGGCATGCAGTGACCAATTTACACAAGCTTCCTACTCCCAATCCATATCAGTTCACATCAGTATGAGAATCAGAATATATAGGAAATTAATGGCCAAACTCACTTATCCTAATGAAACTGTTTGTCATCTTTCAGTTCACATCAGTAAGAGAATCAGAATACAAGTACTTGGAGCATGCTTGGTGTCCTCATAAATACGATCAATCATTTTGTGTGGGGTTATACACATGTGGTTCGCGAATTTTTTTTTGGCAATATGCTCTATAGAAAGAAATATGACAACCAGTTTAATTAGGATGAGTGATTTTGGCCATTTCCTACGTATTCTGATTCTTTTACTGATGTGAACTGATATGGATTGGGATACAATCTCATTGGCATCCAAAAACAAAAATAGTTGCACTTTATAGAGCTAATACAGAGTGTATTTATTTGGCATTAGTATTTTATAGAGCAGTATGGATTATATAGATATTGGATGTGCTCACACATAAACAAATTGTAGGTACAATATTGTTTTGTGATAATTCTTCAGCTATATTTATCTTATCAAGAGTTATGTTTTACAAGAAAAAAGTAAACATATTATGATCAAGTTCATTTAATTCGTGATCTGGTAAAAGAATGTTAGATTCATACCAGACATTACACCAGACATTACAGAACACAAGATCAAGTTTTTGATAACTTTACAAAAGTCTTAAAATATGATTTTTTAAAAAAGATGAAAGAAGAACTCAATCAGCTTGGTAAAGATAGGCGTTGTTGAAAATGTACATCTAAACTCTTGTTATTAATTTAGATCTTTGATTTCGCAAGATATATTGCAAACTCTTGAACTTCAAGAAATTAATGCATCTAAAGAATGAATATTTACTTATGATACATGTTATTGTATTAAATTCGAAATAGTGACTAGGTCCATATAAAGACCATGTAAGAAAATATTTTTGTAAGGCAAATCAATGAATTACATTCTCACAAAAGTATCATTTTCTAAAATTTTGGTCTATCAAGAGGAGTCTTCCCTTGTGTGCTTTCTTATCTCCAAGCAAGAGAAATTTCTCCATCAATGAAGCAACAGGGGCACAATATCATCATACAATTATGGAGAGGATCGATTTGTTTCACGTGTGTTGTTCACTTTTGTACGTAGTTCATGTGTGTGGCTTGCGTACATTAATTTGCTACAAGGTGTCCGTCCAATCAAAAGATGACAACCAGCTTTAATAAGGATACGTGAGTAATATGGCCACTTACTCATCCATGCAACTGACTGACTTACTGATGTTGAGTGGGAATTGTATAAATTCACCACTGCGCCCTTACATAGCTGTTTGTAACAATTAGTACATCTCTGAGTTATCGCACTAAGTAATTTCAGCAAACATGGTCAGTAGTGTTCGTTCTTTTTTTTCCTATAGCTAAATATTTAGTCATATATACTTAAGTGCTCGTTCAGTTCTCATGCTATAATATTCTCAAATAGTACTTGTTATTTGTATTTTTCATTCTGATTAGAGCGGAGTCCAAGGGAACAACATCAATCTCTCTGGCAGCAACACTGGAAACAATATTGGGAATGCCGACAACTCTGGAAACGGGATTGGAAATACTGTCACCAAAAATTCAGCCAAATAAATAATCGGTCACAGCGCTGAGCTTTCTCCATATCGAAGGGCTACTGGAGATATGGGGATGCAAATGTAATATCAATGAATGGATAAATAAGCAAGCCCTGCCACTCACTCAACAATGAGTTAGTTGTTTGGGCTATGCATCTGTATGCTTGACTGATTATATATATGAATAAGGTTTGTAAGTACATCATGGATTTATTCGTGCATGACTGTAAAGTGCTACACCAGCTTCTCCGTAACTATTTTGTCACTAATTAAGCCTTCTTCAACACATCCTTAAATATTCTCTCAATTCGAGGATTACTCAAAATGAAATATTCCTAGCTATATTATTTTATTTTCTCAAAATTTTGGAAATCCAACGCATCAATCCTCAAACAATAAAAAAAAAATAATTATTTATTTCTACACAAATTTATTTATTTACAATTATTTTAATATAGTTATATACACTATATTATTGTATATTATTTATGCAAAAAAAAATCTACAAAGAAACAAAATTTTCTGAAATTCTATAGAGGATCCCAAGTTCATAAAATTTATTGGAGAAGTCCTACTTGTCAGAACGTCAAGTTTTTTCTTAGCCCATTTTTGCGATAAATTAGTTTTTCCACCGAAAACCTTCCATTCTCCAGTCCAGTTTTCATGTTAATATTCTTCTTATTTATTCTTACATTTTTTTATTTTTAATATAAAAAAGAATATATATATTTTTAGGAATAATATTGTTGAAATGTCTTGAATCATAAACATATGTTTGTCTCTGGTCAGTGATCTAATTAGTTAGTAACTTGGGAGCGTTGGCACCGTCAACTCCCTTCCCCACCAGCCCCCACCTCTCACCCCACGATTTTTCCAGATTTGTTAATGGAGGTCAAGGGGGCATGGTGCAACTGTGTTTTTTTTTTTATGTATGTGTATTCAGTTTTAAGGGTCGTTTAGAAATTTTGATTGTAAATATTATGTATATAAATTTCATTTGTTCTAGGGTTGGACTGTGAAAAAAATACAGATGCCTCCTCTGTACATAATTATTTATACTTTACATTATTAATATAATTTTTCTCATTAGTCTCTCCCTAATCTCACTAACGTTTTTGTCCTTTAAAAAGGTTGCATACCACCACCACCATCATTTTTGCATTCATTTTCTCATCCAAATTTCTTACATTAGTTTCATGCAATCTCTCTTCAACAATGAATTTTGGACCTGGTCCATCAAGTACTATCATCATCTAGCTAATCTGATGAAGATAAGATAAGAAACTCGATTGTATTGCGAATAAAATTACAATTATCAAGCACCAAGAGGATATGGTATTTTTCTCCGCTGCTAATAACAATCTCCTTATTGCTCCGTTGGCACTGCGACTTGGTTCCTTGTGATATAGTGATCAATTGCAACATAGAGGAAGCTCATCAAAATTTATGGAATGACTACTTTGCAGAAGATTCAAATTATAATGAGTCAAATTTTTGTCGAAGTTTTCAAATGAGACGTAGTTTAATCCTTTATATAGTTAATGTTGTCGAATGTCATGACAACTACTTCTTTCAATCGAGGGATGGTTTAGCCATACTCATATTATCTTAATGCAACTACTGTTGTCTTTCAAATGTTAGTGTATGAACAACCTGCAAATTCAACTAACGAATAAGAGTATACAACAATTAAAAGTATCAAAAGATCGTGTCGAGCTATTGTGCATATTTTTGGTGCTGAGTATTTGAGATCACCTAATCCCTGTGATGTTGGAAGGCTGTTTGAAATATATGGAAGACATAGTTTTAAGGCATATGTATGTCCCTGATAAATGATAATTTGTTAGCAACATTGGAGTGTTGGCATCGTCAACCCTCCACGATATTTTCAGATCTGTTAATGGGGGTCAAGAGGACATGGTGTAATTGTATTTTTTTATGGTGCAAGTGTTTTTTTTTAATATTCTGTGTTAAGGCTTTTTTAGAAATTTTGATTGTAAATGAGTATGTATATAAACTTCATTCGTTCTTGGATTGGAGTGTGAAAACTATACTATTTTTGTAGTGATTTAATCTGAACTGTGTTTAAAACCTAATGAAACAGATGATAATGAAGTGGACAGAATATACGGTGAATCTGATATATCATGACCATGTGTATCAAACCACAATTTTTCGGTCAAGGATAATGCACAATACGATAATCGAGAATGAACGTGTGAGGAAGTAAACATTGAAGATGTTGATCTAGAACGGGTCATTGACATTAAGATGGTTATAAATCAAACAACATGATTTCAACAATTTCTTGCACGGCGTAGACATAAAACGAATAGAGAGGCTTTCATTGCACTTCAAAATGCATTAATTGAGCATTTGTAGGATCGACTGAAAATTCTACTGATTAATGTCTTGTTGTTTGTATCTCTATATTAATGCTAATTTTGGCTTAATTTTGATTTGTACTCGTAAATAAATATAGTTTTAATTAACATCTTATTTTGAATCAATCAATGTTTGCTTCACCAGTGGATTATTATCTCCCTATGTTCTCATGTCAATATCAATTTTTTTTTCTCAACAACATATTATTCGGGATACAATAAGGACATATTTGGTAACTGTAAATGTTCATGAATTTCCACTCTCACCGAATTTGAGCACAAATCCTAACACATCCCTTGTATTGTTTGGGTGTAAGTGGGAATGGATGTGGGTAATGATTACCCCTTCAAATCAATGAAGCATGTCCACATGAATTGGAGCTTCTCCAAAACATTGCTCAATTTGCAATATTTACGTGCTTGAGGATATATATATAACATGTTTACCTACATATATATAGCTTGCAAATTGAAGGATCAGCTAGCAAAAACATGGCGAAGGATACCAACCCATCACATCAATATTCAGTTTTGATGCACTTTCTATCTAATGCATTAAGGGTGTTAGCTCTGAAGAATTACCGAGTTTTGTTCACTTCCTCTATGTTCACTAAAGTATCTTCCACGAAAGAGTATCTACGTAATTAGTGCGTCGCATGGAACTCATTGTTGTTTATGACCAAAACATGTATGTCCAGTCGACTTTCGCCTTATAAGTGTGAATGGATCGGATTTGGTTGTGGCTAGCTAGCTAGCTAGCTAGCTACTTGTGGGAGTATTTCTAGTACCATCTGTATAATAAATAGAATTCTAAATGTTCTATACAAATTGTTAGTCCCATGGCCATATGTTAATCTATATGGATTCAAATTTGGTTTACAAAGTCCTCCTTGTATTTGAAAGAGATGGTAACTAGGTCAAAAATTAATCTTCGTTATAAGTAGGCGTTAGGCCGGGACTTATATCCAATAATTAAAGCGAGATGGGAACAAACAAATACTATATTCTTAGCATAGAAGTGTCTCTAGCTATATTCCCCTTCATGATTCATCCCACTTATTGGCATATTGTTGATGCGCTCGCTCGCTCGCTCGCTCGCTCGCTCGCTCTCTTATTAATAATGGTGAGAATGAATCCAATTCCAGTTCAGAGGAATGAAGTCACGGCTGGACGGACGACATGTCACTTATTAATCACAATTATTTGTTGGGTTTGTGAGTATTGGCTCCATGTGCTAGCTATTATTCTAAATAAATAATAATGAATAAATTCGATTTCTGCACTAGAAGTAGCATGTATATATCAGCCATGTCTTTACTCTTGTTGACATATATTTCTAGGGAATTTTATTTCGGAAATATAAGTATTTAGTTACTAATGGTTACAGTTAGAATGTAAATATACAGCCCTCACTACTTAATAATGGTTACTATTATAATGGACACGGGTAGTGACTTTAATACGGTATCAGTACAATTGTATTAATAACAAGATCACTGTCATATCAATAATGAATAAGCGGTCGACTTTTGCATATCAAAGTACAAAACACAAAAAATATAAAAATCCTAACAGTTAAAAAAATAACTGGAGAATGAGATTAAATGTTAATCAGATCCATTACAACTATCATCACAAAAACAACCCAAGAAATTATAATATGAAGTTATCTAGAAATAATAAGCAAAATCTAAAATCGGGAAACAAGAAATATGATAAATTAAAAAAAAAAAAAATTCCTTTTCTTTCTTATGGTACTACTTTTTTGTCCCGAATTTACGAAGCACTTTTTTCTTTAGCGAGATCTGGAATCGAACCCAAGATCCCCAAATAACCCACACTATCCATTATGCTACTACTTTTTTGCCTCGAATTCACGAAATAATTTTCTTTTCTTTTGTGAGATCTGGGCTCGAACCCAAGACTTTTCCAATAACCCACACTACCCCAACAACAGAGCGAACCCCCTACTTTGCAAGTAAAGCTCCAATAAAAGAGCCTATATGTATTTCTAATTTAAACTTGATTCAATTCTAATATCCTTCACAAAGAAAGATCAAGGTAAGTAATATATAGCCTAACAAGTCTTAGGCAATGGTTTTCAAAATTTTCCTCTACCCTAATAAATTAAGGGTTCATATAATCAATTGCTAATTATAGTCTTTTCACATACACTCAAGGGAGAGTTACTAGCCTATGATGGTTTAAAAAAAAAAATCTCTACACTAATCAAAAAGAGGTTCACATAATCCATTGCTGATAATAGTCTTTTCACATACACGCAAGGGAGAGCTAATCTCTATGTTCTCGTCTATGTCAATGACATCATTATTACTGGAAATGATAAAGATGTCATTTCCGAACTAAAAAGATTTATTGAAAAAATTTATTTTCAATCAAAGGCCTAGGTTACAATATTTTCTTGGAATTGAGATTTTGGGGCTTGGCGGAAGAATTTCATAAATTTCTAAAAATTGAAGATAGAGCTTGTTCGCATAAAAAAAATTTTCTCTGTCAAAGAAAATATATTCTTGATATCGTAAAGGATGCAGCATTGTTGGTTCCAGTGTAACTAATGGAGCAACAGTTACGTCTTCGACCCACATATGGTAATCATTTTTTCGATCCAACATCCTATCGTTGTCTCATTGACCGTCTTCTTTATCTCACTAACATTCAATATGTCATTAACATTCTAAGTCAATTTATGAAAGCTCCACACACTGCTCACTTAGACGTCCGTACTTGCGTCCTTCGTTACTTAAAATGATCAATTGGTAAGGGACTAGCTCATCAACAATCTCAATTCTCCTTAGTAGATTCTTCGACTTAGATTTGGTTGGTTGTCCAACTACTCGTTGTTCTACAACAGGATATTGGATTTTAGTCTAATATATTGGAAATCTAAGAAACTACCTACTATCTATCGTTCTTCTGTAGAAGTTGAATATCGCGTTCTCGTTGCACATTCATGTGAATTACATTGACTAAAATATATTATCTCTAATCTTGGTGTCTCTCATATGTAACCAATGTTCCATCTTTTGCGATAATAAGGCCCAATTCATATCGCAGAGAATCCAGTTTTTCATTAGTGGACTAAACATATTGAGCTAGATTAATTGTCATTTTGTCCGCAAAAAAAAAAAAGTCCAAATAAATTTATCCTTGTCATCTCCCACTCCCGTAATCAGCTTGTTGATATTTTCACCAAACCTTTTGTAGCCAACACTTTTGAGCACCTTACGAGTAAGTTGAGTGTTGTCGATATCTCCACAAGATTGCCAACTTGAGACGAAGCTAGAGATATGATACACATGGACTTGGTCCTAATCCAAACAAGATTCAATGCAGTTGTTATTTGTATATAGGTATAGTTGATACTTGTTGATTTTCAACATATGTAATTGTTGTCTTAGCCTATCTTATTATTTTAGATGTAACAACATAAATACGAGAGTATTCTTTTGGTCTCTCTCAATCAGGAGAAGACATACAATTTTGCCTTCTAAAATTAGTACGTTTAGTACTCTTTTAGTGATCAATAGCAATATTTTTGGAGTAGATCATTAAACCTCCTTAATAAATCAAAGAGGATAACGTAGAATAAATGCTATATTCTGATTTTGTTTCCAAGACCAATAATATATGAACACATCTACACAGATCGAAGTGGACGACCGAACGATAAACCGCATGCCACGTGTCTTCCCTGATTGATTAGAATTTATTTTTTTCTAAGTTAGTAGAGGTACTGTTTTTCTTGTTTTTATTGGAAGGCCAATCATGGGGGGACACATGACACGCGGTCTGCCGCTCGGTCCCCACTTTGGACTGGAAAAACTTTTCCATAATATATATGATGTTCCAATATTCTCTTAGTCTTTACCTTAGCTTGTATAAATAGGCCACTTCAGTACATAGAATTGCTTGCAACAATCCAGTGTGTTGAGTTATCAGACCAAGAAAAGACTTCAGCAAAATGGTCAGTGTTCTTTTCAGTTCTTCGATCAATTAACTCACTCGTTCTGATATATATCATATTGAATTAATTACTCACTCACAGGTTCTTTTTTTGTTTTCCAGTCTGGTCAGGCTTCAAAGGTGAACTATGGATACTCTGCCACCGAAAAAAATGATATTGGTGTTTCTGGTTGGAGCAGCGGAAACAAGGTTGGAAATGTCAGCAACACTGGAGTCGGCACTGGAAATAAAGTCACCACAACAGAGTCTGTTCAAACTAAGGGTTTCTTTGGTAGGCTGTTCGGTTAAAGGACAGCTAGCGTCGGAAAAATTAGTAATGATGACAATAAATAAACCAGTCACACTTTGGGTTTGACATTACTATGTACGGCTCTGTGTGCTTGTTTAACTATAATAAATGAATCTAAGGCTTGTTTGGAAGTAATTTCTTATGTATTGGTTTCTTTCTTGGCTGGAAAATGAAGCATGCATCAACATCTCTAATTTTCTTTACATGGGTTAATTAAAGGGTTAAAGATATTTTGTATCAGTTTCCTAACCAGGAATCAACTGATAAATATAACGTACCTTGCTCATCAAGCAACAGATAGATTGCCAAATAGAGAGAACATGCAATAAAGAAATCATTTATTGACTTATTTCAACGTTAAATGAAAAAAAAAAAAAAGATAAAAGAAAAGAAAAGGTTAAAATCCAAGTGGACTTTAAAACGACAAGATTGGATATTATTTCGTCCTTTTAATATAAAAATAGGATTATTTACAATAACTTTTTATTAAATACAGATTTGTTTCAAAAGATCGATTATTTTTTTAAAGTTAAATTATTTTTAGATTTGTTTTTAAGAAGAGATTTAGGTTTTTTTTTTTAAGAGAGATCATGTATGTTTTTAGAAGTTCCGTATCTATCCTGTAAACAATCTTCCGTACCCTTCTCATTTGAGAGATTGTTTATGGAGTAGTTAGAGGACTCCTAAAAAAACTAGTTACGTTCACGTGAGTTCCACATAACAAAAAAAATTATGATATTATAAAAAAAATTAAATTATGGAAGAATATTTCAAATATTATTTGAATATATATTTTAAATTTTGAATATTTAAATAATATTATAAATATATTTTTAAATTTTTGGATATGTGTTTAGTTAAATAATACCATTTAGTTAGGTAGGTAGAAGGATTTTAGGTTTTTTTTTTCAATTATGTGAGAAGTGAACGTAGCTGGTAGTTAATTTTATTTTTATTTTTTTTAAATTAATAATTGATGATATATATACATCTTAGACGACACATTTTTGAGCCGTTTCTAAGCCGCGCATTATAATAGTGGAGAAGAAGAGATATACGTGGTCTCTCTCACTTAAAAAAAACTAAATATATTTTGAAAAACAAATCTAATTAAAAATAATCTATCTTATAAAACAAATGTAAAAAATAATCTATTTATAAAAATAAATCTATAGAATATTAACTTTAGTGTTAATATTAATGTTAATATTAATTTTAACTTTAATTTTAATGTTAATGTTAACGTTAATAGTAATATTAATTTTAATTTCAATGTTAATCTTAATATTAATGTTAATGATAATTTTAATTTTAATGTTAATGTTAATTTTAAAGGTAATGTTAATTTTAATTTTAGTGTCAGTTTTAATTCTAATGTTAATGTTAACATTAAAAAAATAATCTATCTTTTAAATTATTTATCTTATAAAAATAATCTATCTCTTAAAAATAATCTATCTTTTAAAATTAGTTATCTTAAAAAACAATCAACCTTTAAAAATCTCTTTAAAAATAAATCTAAAACACACTATCTCTACTATTATAATGCGACTTCAAAACGGCTCAAAAGTGAGTCATCTAAGCAGTCAGTAAATACTCAACTAAGTAATATTTTTAAAAATAACTTACGTGAGATTAATAAAATCTTAAACTAACTTCTTTTTGTCCATCAAAATAGTAAATATATACAAAACAAATTTACTTAACAAAAAAAACTAACGAGAGAACAAAATAAAATCTTAAACTAACTTCTTTTTTATCCATCCAAACTGTAAATAAATACTAAACAAATTTACTTTTTTTTAAAAAATAACGGAAGAGATATATAAAAATTTTAACAAATTAAAATTTTAAAAAATTACCAACGGGAGATTAATAAAACCTTAAACAACTTCCTCCTTATCCATCCAAACCGTAAATAAATAAAAAACCAATTTACTTAACAAAAAAATAACGGCTAAGCCGTCAGAAAATACTCAACCGATTAAATTTTTATAAAATAAGAAAATTAATAAAACCATAAACCAACTTCTTTCTTATCCATCAAAGCTGTAAATAAATACTAGATCAATTTACTTAACAAAAAAACTAACGAGAGAAAAAATAAAATCTTAAGCTAACTAATTTCTTATCCATCCAAACCTTAAGTAAATACTAAACCAATTTATTTAACAAAAATAAAAACTACTGAGAGAGAGAAATAAAACTTTAAACAAATTAATTATTTTTAAAATTACTTACGGGAGATTAATAAAACCTTAAACTAACTTCTTTCTTGTCCATCCAAACCCGTAAATAAATACTAAACCAATTTAATTTAACAAAAAAAATAACGGGAAAGATAAATAAAACATCAAACCAACTTCTATCTTATTCATCCAAACCGTAAATAAATACTAAACCAATTTACTTTAAAAAAAATGGGAGAGAAAAACCTTACCGGAGATTAAAGAAATCTAAAACCGTAAGTAAATACTCAACTAATTAAATTTTTTTTTTAAAACTTACATGAGATTAAAAATCTAGAATTGTAAGTAAATACTCAATCAATTTAATTTTTTTTTTTTTAAAACTTAATCAAGATAAATAAAAACCTAAATCAACTTTCCTGTTATCCGTCCATGCCGTAAGTAATTACTCAAAAAATTACAACTTATAATTACGAAATAAAAAAAGCCCAAGAAAAATTATTTTTTACAAACAAAGTTAGCATTAAATATACGTGACGTGCACGTTACTTGTATTTATAAGGCACTAGGCTATATATAAGGCACTAGGCTAGTGGTAGGGGGGGACCTACGGGTAGGTCCTAGCTTCGTACCCTCCTTGTCACATCCCAACTCCGTAAAGTCGATAATCGTCCCCCAAACGTGATGTCATGCGTGCCTAGTTTGCGCAACGCACAAGGCAAGAACGTGTATTTTTGATAATTTATTTGAAACACAGAGTATAAGTCACATTTCAACAGAAATATTGAGATATATCATTTGAATAGGAAGAAACTTGTTTTTCATTCATAACTTGAAATATATTACATTCAAAATAAAGTACATTGCTTATGCCGAGTCTGCTACATTTGATTGAAATAATAAAAGACAAACAAGCTGACATGAATAATACTTGTTGTCCCATACATCACACCCATCGTATAGATTGTTAAAAAATGCCTTCAAAATGAATTCTGCTTCATCTATACTACAAAATAGGAAGAGCTTCAAGTCGTCTCTTCGATCTTCAGTTCTCGCTTAGTACTGTGCGTCCTTCGCGTTCCCGACACCTGAGATGTTGGGTATCAGTACGCCTAGTTGTACTGGTGAGCAGGACGATCCCAGTTGCCTAAACCGATGCTTCTTATTAAAGGGATGCATGCATTGAATATTATCTTGCTACCAGGAACTAGAGTGAATTTGCAGTTCATATCATAGGCACATTTCAAAGCAGTAAGTTGAATATATAAAGCACGCATCGGTGATAGCTTATTCACCCGACTCGGTAAAGTCTTGTCTGCCACGTCACAGACGGGAGACAAATTTTTACGCACAAGGCGTGTTGGCTGTGTCGTCACAACCTTGTTGATCAGTGAGGGAGAGCTTGCAGGAAGGGTAGAGGACGTCATAGGCATCCATACTTTACGCAGCTTCCTGTTGTTCTGGACAGAGGAGAAATGAGAGCTACCCCCTGCATGAAGCATATCTTCATAGGCAGATTGGCCTGTCACGCCCCAGTCCCAAAATGACGAGGGACTGGACATATGCGCAATGGCCAGCAGCACGCACCGATGGACAACCCAATTTAATGGATCCATCAGGGCATGCTTAAGCTGTAGTCTAACAGGAATTAGGGCAATTGTTACAAGTCAGAGGTTATTCTAATCTCATCCACAACATATAATCACAGATTAAAAGACAGAGTAATACAAATAGAAATAACTGTCAAATCTCAATAAATATCTCGAAAAACAATCCGAGAATATGTCTGGTACAACAGATGCAAATGGACAGAAAATAATCTACTGGAAATAGAAATAAATGACTACATACAGCCACTGCTCAAGAGAAGTTCTCTGGTACGATCTCGTCCTCCGATCCGGGTACAGCTCCTGGAAGAGCTCCTGTATGGTGTATCTCTGGATGGTTCTCTTCGGCTATACCTGGGGACATAGTCCATTCCAGGTCCTCAGGGGAAATAACAAGGTACAGATAATACAAGCCAAAATATAAGCAGTGCAGAAATTAAATGAAACAGCAGGGTAAACTATGTAGCAGCTAGGTGATAAATGCAAGTTGAGAGCATCACTAGAACTCAGGCTGAAGCTGCTACAAGCTCTGTGTCGGGGAGCCGGTAGCAGTGATATTGTCACGACCCGCATTCGGAAGTTCGGGCACGAGTGCGTGGGTACGTCCAGCCTACGCCGCAGAGTCAGCGGTAGTACGCTGTCTAGGTCAATCCATAATTACTAACTAGCTCATTCACAACAACATAGGCAAGATAATAATGAGAAATGAAACTTAAGATTACAACTGAAAATAAATGTGACAACAGATTCAAATGTTTAAGTACAGAAATTCAATATTCAAATCGGGGACAAACCCGATAAATAAGCTAAGAATGGAAATGAAAGATAGCTACTACTAGCTACTCGGCAGCAGAGGTCTCCTGGGTGGGTTCTGGCTCCTCATAGGTATCATCAGTCCCCTCATAGGGACCATAATAAGTAGGAGCAAGGTCCTCATCATCGCCTAAATCAACAGATCCAGTCAGGAAAGGAGCAAAGTACACAATGCACAACAAGGTTAAACTAAATATTTTATGACAATTAAATATTGGATATCATGTTGAGAAACAGCATTAACAGAACATTATTATCTCAGAGTTAGCTGTAAACAGGAATATGAGAAACAGAAATAAATGAAACAGGAAATGAAACTACCATAGCCAGCAAGAAATATGACATGACCAGAATCATCTGTGTGAACTTGTGTTTGTTTTTAGAATACATAGTTGGCATGTAGGGGTTTATAAGGCTAATCAGGCACGCCATAGGCGGCTAGCAGTCAGGAATAATCGAGTATCAGGCTGATGGTACAGTCGCGTACCAAAAGCTAGCAGTCACGACAGGGGAAAGGGTAAACTACATGCCTCCTAGTATTCTCCCACCCGACATGAAAAACAAGACAGGAACTACCAATATTCAAGACATGAAATCAATATTTCTAACATGATGTGTAAATCATCAAGGGTACATGTAAGACAGGGAATTAATTATCACAATATATAAAGATTAACTTGAGGTGCAGGTACTTGCCTGTTGTTTGGATCTGGTTAATTTAGTTCTTGGGGAAAAAGTCCAGAGATGAGTCCAAAAGCTGAAATAGACATTACCATCACGCTCAGAAGATGTCAAATAGCTAGAAACGCCTGTCCTTGGGTCCAATTTGGAGACAAGGGCAAAAACGGCAGTTTCGGGTCAAAACGGGGTCCGCCGGTGGGCCCGCTTTGCACCGAAAAACGTGTCCGGGTCAAAGGTCTCCAAATTCACCAAACTTAGTGTCAACAGGTCAGAAACGCTGATACGAACCCAACGGAATTTCCAGATTTAGATTCCGATGAGCCGAACACAAAATCGCCCGTCGAGCGGGGCTTGTGGGGCCCACGACACGCGATTTCGTCAACGTTCTCAGAATCGAACCAAACTTGACCCACAGGACCAGCGTATCGCTACGAGTCCGATGGCACAAGTTTTGTCTCGATCTGACGAGTGTGCACGAAGTTAGGATGAATTGCAGAAAAGCCGGATACGGGGCGATGTCTGCGGATACGCGTTGATTCCGGTGTGCACGCACACCCGAATCAGCTTCCGCGAAGTCTCACACGTCCGTATCGACGGTGCGCACGTATCTGTAAAGATCGCACACGACCAAGTCGTCCCGTTTGGCAGTTTTTTCCTGTTTTTGGATCGCAATGTGCGATCACCACAGGACGCGATGTCCCGAACAGTTTGTCCGGACATCGAGAGGGTCATACAGGCTTCACAACGCAATTTGCAGAATTGAAAACAGAGCTACGAGGCGAAAGTTACACGTACCTGAAGGGGACCCGGGAATCAGGGTCGAGCCGTGTCCGTGTCGTGTCCGACACGGAATCCAAATTAGGGCTAGGGTTAGGGTTTTCGTCGGAGTC
Source organism: Iris macrosiphon (assembly GCA_036927795.1). NCBI lineage: Eukaryota > Viridiplantae > Streptophyta > Magnoliopsida > Asparagales > Iridaceae > Iris > Iris macrosiphon. The sequence continues at coordinate 182,830,250 of JAYESA010000001.1, forward strand.
CGGCGGAGGGCGGCTGTTGGGCGGCCGGGCTCGGGGGCACGCGGCGGTGGGCTGCACTGCGAGCCGATGGGGTCGTCGGCTGCGGCTGCTCGTGCTGCTGCTGCGGTTGCTGGTCGACGGAGGACGGAGGAGGCAGGCGGCGCCGAGGGGGGGGACGGCGCCGGCGGAGCTAGACGAGACGGGGCTGGGCACGGCGGGGGTCGACGGCGGTGGTGAGCGGCGGAGTGGCGGGTTAGGGTTAGGTGGCCGGAGTGCGGGATGAGGCGGAGGAGGAGAAAAGGGGGAGGGTTTTATAGGGGAAAGCGGCGGTTGGGGGAGGCCGAGCACGGCGGAGGCGAGGGCGACGTGGCCGCGGGAAGCGCGGCGCTGCGCGCGGTGGCCGGCGCTGGACGCGGGGCTCGCCGGAAAAGTCGGGCGTCGTGGCTGGGGGGCGGAGAACGTGCGGGGCGGGTCGGGTGGCTAACGGGTCTGAACAGACCCGCCCGACCCGCAAGGAAGGCGGGTGACGAGTTTGCGGGCGGGTCGGGTTGACTGACCCGACCCGACCCGAAAGAGCGGGTGGCTGGGCTGGGCTGGGCTTCGGCCCACTGGGCCGGGCCGGCCCAGAAAACAAAATAAAATAAAATATAATATAATATAAATAATAATTAATAATAATAAAAAATAGTAAATTAAATAATTAATTTAAAATTAGTTTTTAGGCATTTAAAAATAGGTCTGAGGCCCAGAAAAATCCAGAAAAATTACCCTAAGTCCACTTTTTCATTTTACACCCAAAAATATTATTTTCATGATATTTTAATATTATTTATTGCTAATTAAAAATCATTTATTAATTGAAAAACTTGATTTTAATTACAGTAAATTCCCAAAAAATTCCAGAAAGCTGGAAAAAATCCCAGATTTAATAATTTGAAAATTTAGGGGGTTTACAGATATCATGTAGTTGTCTAGCTCAATGGGAGACTACGACGCCGGCATAATATAAAATCAACCTGTAGCCTGTGTAACTCTCCCCACCCAATGTAATCTCGCATATCATGACCATAACGTCTCATGTCCATGTCAAGCGGGATCATAGCTAATGCAAAGTCATAAAGTATCTAGGAACATATGTCAATGTCAAGTCCTGTATCCTATACAGAATCACCATGAATGTCTCAGGAAGACTCTGTCTCATGAATAGTGTCAAGTGTCCTGGGTTCTGGAGTACTTGATAAGACAAGTACGAGAATTATCGGGTCTCGATATCCATCTCTATGTGACGTTACACAACTCCGCGTACGGAGTTGGCACCCGACTGGTAATCGGACGCTAAGTACGCCACTCGGTCCTGGGTTTTAACAGTTAAAAATGCATTTAAACAAGAATTCAGGCAAGTTCTATAACAAAAATTACTACATTTTGGCAAGCTTTACTTGCCCACTGATGGATAAACAAGTCAAGGAAAATAAGTAGCAAGCTGCAGGGTTTGGCAAGGTACACTTGCATGCGGTTTCGGTTCCAATTGCGGCTCTGACTTCAGCTGGGATTGCAGGCGGTACTCCGGTTGCTGAAACAAACATCACCATCAGATCCAGAAAATATCAATCAGCTAGAAATGCCTGTCCTTGAGTCCAATTTGGAGACAAGGGCAAAAACGACAGTTTTGGGTCAAAACGGGGTCCCCATGTGGGCCCGCTTTGCACCGAAAAATGCGTCAGGATCAAAGGTCTCCAAATTCACCAAACTTAGTGTCAACAGGTCAGGAACGATGATACGAACCCAACGGAACTTTCAGAATTGAATTCCGATGAGCCGAACCCAAAATCGCCCGTCGAGCGGGACCTGTGGGGCCCATGACACGCAATTTCGTCAATGTTCTCAGAATCGAACCAAACTTGGCTCACAGGACCAGCGTATCGCTACGAGTCCGATGGCGCAAGTTTCGTTTCAATCCGACGTGCGTACACAAAGTTAGGGTGAATTACAGAAAAGTCGGATACGGGGCGATGTCCGCGGATACGCGTTGATCCCGGTGTGCACGCACCCCCGAATCGACTTCTGCGAAATCCCACACATCCGTATCGACGATGCGCACGTATCTGTGAAGACCGCACGCGACCAAGTCATCCCGTTTGGCGGGGCGTACTCAGTTCCGGGGTGAAACAGGGTCTGGTTTTTCCTGTTTTTGGATCGCGGGGTGCGATCACCACAGGACGCGATGCCCCGAACGGTTTATCCGGGCACCGCGAGGGTCAAACAGGTTTTGCAACGCAATTTACGGAATCAAAATCTGAGCTACGAGAAAGAAGATACACGCACCTGAACAGGGGTCAAAAACCGGGCAAAATCGTGTCCGACACGACACAGGACACGTGTCCTGTGTCCGACACGCGGGGGGGAAACTTAGGATTAGGGTTTCCTTGCTGGCAGCTCTGCGGCGGCTCAGGGCGGGGGAGGCCGGCCGGGGCAACGTCGCCGGGGGCTCGGGACGCGGGCGGCGCCGGCAGCGGGTTCACTGGTGGCGGAGGGAAGCGGCGCTGAGGCGGGGGGCTGCTGCTGCTGCGGCCGCGTCGGTGGAGGAGAAGAGGAGGGGAGGAAGACGGAGGAGAAGGAGCTGCGGGCGGTGGGCGGCTGCTGGCAAGGTGGCGGCGGGCTAGGGGAGGGAGATGGCCGGAGAAGAGGGGTTTCTAGGGTTTAAATAGGGGAGCCGGCCGGAGGCGTGAGGCCGAGGATGGCGGCGCCGAAGGTGGGGACGAGCCGAGGGGTGCGGGGGCGCGGGGTGCGTGGCCGGCGCTACGGAGCGGGCGGGTGGCGCAGCCGGCGGATCCGGCGGAAGAATCGGGGCAGAGGCGTGGGGGAGAGGCGGGTTCACAGGTCGGGCGGTTGCGGGTGTGGTTGGACCCGACCCGACCCGGTAGGCCGAATGGGCCGGGTGAGGTTGGGCCGACTGGGCCGAATTGGGCCGGGCTGGGTTAGGTTTGGGCCGGCTTAAAAATAAATAAATGAATAAATAAATAAATAAATAACCAAATAAATAATTAATTATTAGTTTTCAGGTGATTTAAAATAGGTCCGAGGCCCGATAAATTTCAGAAAAATTATCCTAAGTCCAGTTTTTCATTTTACATCCAAAAATATTATTTTTATAATATTTTAATATCATTTATTATCATTTAAAAATTATTTAATATTTAAAACCCTGTTTTTAAATTATAGAAAATTCCCAGAAAATTCCAGAAAATTGTGAAAAATCCAGGTTTTAAAATTTTGAAAAATCAGGGGGTTTACATGGTCAAACTGGACGACCAGAGTCTTCTTCGTCGATCCGATGGATATAGTATCGTGTTAAGCAATTGCTTTCTCGTCAGAGGAGAAAGTCATCCCCAGCAGAGTCGCCATCTTTGTTTGAATAAACAAAATGAAGGAGAGCTTTATATGAAACCTTTTTTTGCTTACAAACAAAAAAAAGAGTACAATTAATCCTATACAAGGATGTTAAGTACAATAAAATGATTCTGGAAAAGTATTGCTATAGAAGTCTGATCTGCGGTCGATCACTTTGTTTTTTGGACCACACGATGATGAAGAAATGCTGTAGAAGAAGAAGAAGCTTCAAAGGTTGCAAGTGGAATTGAATTCTCGTTGCCAAAGTTATCAACCAACACTCTCTGTCTGTGCTCTCTCTCTCTCTGATCTCTCCTTTTGCTTGTGCCCGTGCTTGTCGTCTGTGTCTGTTACCCTGTGACCATGGGTCTCTATTTATAGAGATCAATCAAAATAACTATCCAGTTGGCATATAAGGCCAAACTGCGAAGAAAGTTGCATCTTTTACGCTGCGGTTATGATAACTGCTCCCCACGTTCCAATTGTCTTCTGAATATGCATATGACACGTGTCCCTTCACGAGGTAACACGTATAACTGCTTCTCGAAGATCACGGCATGCAAGCCACGTAGGTAACTGCACCTTGCGTAAAGATGGTTGGCGTAAAAGCCAAATAACTGTCTTGTTGGCGTAAAAGACCAAACTGTGAAGAAGAAGACTTCTTTTACGCTACGGTTATGATAACTGCTACCCACGTTTCCATAGTCTTCTGAATATGCGTATGACACGTGTCCCTTCATGAGGTAACGCTTATAACTGCTTCTTGAAGATCACGTCATTCAAGACAGTCATTCAAGACACGTAGGTAACTGCACCTTGCGTAAAGATGGTTGGCGTAAAAGCCAAATAACTATCTTGTTGGCGTAAAAGACCAAACTGTGAAGAAGAAGCCTTCTTTTACGCTGCGGTTATGATAACTGCTACCCACGTTCTCATAGTCTTCTGAATCTGTGTATGGCACGTGTCCCTTTATGAGGTAACGCGTATAACTGATTCTCGAAGATCATGGCATGCGAGCCACGTAGGTAACTGCACATTGCGTAAAGATGGTTGGTGTAAAAGCCAAATAATTGTCTTGTTGGCGTAAAAAGCCAAATAACTGTCATGTTGGCGTAAAAAAGCCAAATAACTGTCTTGTTGGCATAAAAGGCCAAATAACTATCTTGTTGCCGTAAAAGACCAAACTCTGCGTAAAACTTGATGAAATAGATAACCAGGGTAAAACAGCCAATTATCCGTCACGACTGAGGTCGTGAGCGTATTCTGGGCTAAATAGCCTTATCACATACCTTTGCAAATATAGCCGAGTTGGCGTATTTCGAGGAGATAGCATACGGCGTACTCCTATATTTGAAAATAGCCTGGTTGGCGTAAAATGCAAGGATGATGATGTGAGCGTATTAGCCACAGTTTTAGCTTTCCCAGTCATTTAAAAATATAGAACAAAATCTCGTTGATTAAATGCAGAGATATGCCTCCATCTCGTGCATTAAATACAGAGATATGCCTCGAGCTCTGTATGGGAAACAACTTTTGACGTGGCGTTTGATTTTGTCTTTATCTTGAGCGTAAAACTCATTTTTGCCCATGTAGAATAGGCAGCGTATTCTTTGAATGCGTAAAAACAACTTGTATCAAGAATATGTCACTAAACGACAAGATGGGTCTCTGTGCAAAATCATTATCACAGCCGTCCTCTCGATCATCGTGTAGTACTTTTGTCAGAAGTCAGGTTCACTGATTTGTCTGACAAATTTATTCGAGGAATACGAAGAGTTCCTCGTACAATCTTACGCTGCATTAAAAACAAACGTATTTTAAACTTTACGCAGGAGGGTAAAGCAATCTTTTACGCAGAACAGTCTTGAAGCACTGGTTTACGCGGACAGCTCTGAAGCTCTACTTTACGCCAAACAGCTCTGAAGCCATATTTTACGCGGACAGCTCTGAAGCTCTACTTTACGCCAAAACAGCTCTGAAGTTCTGTTTTACGCGGACTTCTGTCCTATTTTTCTTTATCCCCAACAGAGTTGCCATCTTTGTTTGAATAAACAAAATGAAGGAGAGGTTTATACGAAACCTTTTTTTTGCTTACAAACAAGAAAAAGAGTACAATTAATCCTATACGAGGATGTTAAGTACAATAAAATGATTCTGGGGAACTATTGCTATAGAAGTCAGATCTGCGGTCGATCACTTTGTTCCTTGGACCACACGATGATGAAGAAGTGATGTAGAAGAAGAAGAAGAAGCTTCAAAGGTTGCAAGTGGGATTGAATTCTCGTTGCCAAAGTTGTCAACCAACACTCTCTGTCTGTGCTCTCTCTCTCTCTCTCTCTCTCTCTCTCTGATCTCTCCTTTTGCTTGTTCCCGTGCTTGTCGTCTGTGTCTGTTATCCTGTGACCAGGGGTCTCTATTTGTAGAGATCAATCAAAATAACTGTCCAGTTGGCGTAGAAGGATTTTGTGCTAAGTTATATCGGCAAACAATCAACACTTTTGTGCAAATAATAGTCGCAGGCAAAAACTAGATTTGCATGAAAGCAAAAACTAGATTTGCATGAAAACTCTAATTCGGGTAGGCAAAAGCACGATCAATTTCTTTCAATATAATCAAATCTTAAGATGATAAAGAAATACATCTTCTACTATATAATGCGGTTTGGACGTCCAAACCATTTGTAAATACTCAGCCTAATTATTATTTTTAAATGTCGCGTATGTATATCCTTCTTCACCATCACGTAAAAATTTCTAAAATTCTATCTAATTTAAATTATCATATAATTTAAACTATTTTAATATATTTAAGCCACCTATATATATATATATATATATATTCAAAATTCTAAAAAGATATTATAACAATTTTTAATTAAAATCATGTTTATAATATTTCAGTATAATTTTAATTTCTATCTATTTTATATCATAAAAAAAAAATATTTGCATTGTACGTGAATATTACTAGTGAGTAATAAAAACCCAATAAGAACTAAACTCTCTCTCTCTCTCAACAAATCTCAAACCCTCACACTTATTGTCCCAATTATAAGTTATCGGTGCAGATGAATTTTTCTGTCAAAAATCGAATCACCCCAAAGAAAATCTATTATCTCCTATGGCTCTTGTTGGACCACCTCTGGAAGCTAACATCTATAAATAAAATATATAAATACTTAGATACATTTAGACCCCGAACATGCATAATGTCTATCGACTCAATTTCAGTTCAAATTTTATTCGTATATTGAAGGAATACTACATAAAAATTGACCTAGTTGATAAATTTTCTAGCTTGCAAATAAAATATTATGTGTGATATAAGTAGGGCTGGAGTTATCCAACAACAACAGCCACTTGGAATCTGAATACCTAGATAACATGCAAGCTTTAATTATGGAGATGCTATATTCTAACATAGAATTGACACTATATTCTTTTGTTTAGTTTATCCCCTTATCATTGTTTACTCCAATAATGCTGATGCTATATCGATCCCTTTTTTTTTTCATAATAAAATGATTCGATTTCTCATGACATGCACTTTAATCTCGATCTTGCCCTATAAATTGATCACTCCTTCACCCAGCTCCCTCGTACCAATCTTACTCCCAAGTTCGGACTATAGTTAGCTATCCCTAGCTCCTTGCAAATTAAAATGGTGGGTCGTACGGAAGTGTTTGTCTCTAGTCATAATATAAATTCCATAATCATGAACTGAATTTTCAATTCTTCTTCTTTTCCTTTTTTTTTTTTTTTATATATATAGGCTGGGCCGGAGTCGGGAGGACATGCTTCTGGTGAAATAAACTATGGATACAGTGCTCAAAACAACAAGATCGGCGTTTCTGGGTGGAGTAGAGGAAATGAAGTGGGAAACGTGAGCAACACTGGTGTCGGTGAGAACAATATTGTCAACCGTACTCCCGCCCCTCCCGCCGATCAGTCACGAGGCTTTCTGGGTTGGTTGTTTGGCTAGACATATATACGTACATGACCGATCGAGTGGATATATATAAATATTAATTAGAAATAAGCCACGTCTTACTCTACGTGGTGGGTGTGCATGTGTGTATCGATCGGCTCCATCAACTTGGTACTGCTAGTATTATCTAAATAAATAATTAATTAGTTAATTGACAGTAATTATCATGAATTAGTGACCTCTATATTTTTCTTATTTTTTCTTCTTTGGAAGTAAAATAAAAAAGGTTCCCTTTAAAGAGAGGATTAATGAAACTACAATATTACAAAGTACCAATGCAAAAACTCCTCTACGAGATAGATAATTAAACAGGTCCCAACTACAATAGACATCTAAATTGTAGGTAACACAAAATATGATAGCTAGCTAGGTCAAATATCCTTCTGCATCTTGCTAGCTACACTATTATTTTTGCTAAAAGTTCTCTTTTTTTGCAAGTTAGCCACAAGAAAATACATACCTTCAATGGTGCCCTAATTGAACAAATTACTTTAGCGTATTCTTCTAACATCCCTCCATGGATAATGTTCCAGTACAGTGAATATTGTTAGTGTTTTCCACTTTGCTGTGGGAGTTTTAGTCCCACATTGAAAAACTACCAATGTGTATATCTCAATATATATTGTTCTTAGTATTGGTATATGCACATGGGGTGGTGGCCCATGTGGGTTGACTTTCCTAGAGGGATTAAGTGTGAACTCCATTATGACAATCTTTATTTTGTCATCACCTCTTGGAAGTTTTCCTTCGGAGCGAAGCCCCACAACTCGGACTCAAGGGCGCAAAGTGGCACTCTGTTGGCGCACTTTGCACTTAGCATCGTTGCATGGCACGTGTCCGCTCCTTTTATGCACCGTTAGTAGCTCGGGCACATGCTTCATGGTGCATGCGGCCTGGCGCCAAGGGCATTTGGCGGCTCTGTCTGTCTCATGCAGTACATCGTGACTGGCAGTGCGGGCAGCGCCAGCAGCTTTGTTACCCAAATTTGGAGGATCTGGTCGGTCAACGCATATGCGACATGGTGTTTCTCAGGCCGCAAGGTGCTGAAATCCTCTTTATATAGATGACCTCCTCTTTCATTTGAGGGGGGGGGAGAAAATACAGATGAAAAAACCGAGAACACCAGATCATATGCAGCCCAAAGTATCCCCCTACCACATGGTGTTTTCGAGTGTCATTGAAGGTGACAAGAGCGTTCCAGAAGTGTTCTTGGGGGAAGATTGTCTGTACGACGAGTCTTGCTTTGAGTAACGGTAATTTTGACCACCCCAGCAAGGAGCTTCTCTTGAGATTTTCCTTTGCTATGTTTTATCTTATTGTAGCATCTGTAAACTTAAAGAGAAGAACATTATACTTGTTGATTGTTGTAATCTTTTTTTCCCTCGAAGTTAGTTTGTAACCAGTTCTTGGTTCGTGCTTCGTTGGACCGAGATATATCAGATGGGGAACTCTTGTGTGAATCTCTGATCTCGACGATAACTTGGATTTCAATAGAGAGCGGACCTTCGGGTCTCGCTAGTAGCTCTTCTTTGGCCCGCGTTCTACCATCTTTGATCCGTCTCGGGACTAACAATCTCAAAGCAAGATCCGAAGAAAGATGTAGAACATCCGATCAAATCTTCTCGGCAACAAGTTTTCACAAACTTGAGAAGATTGACGGGATATACTTCGAATATTTGGATGAGGGAATGAGTCTTTTGTCAAATGTTGAAAGTGAGTTGTCAAAACCAACCATTTTCCTGGATGAGGAGTTAGCGTTTGAAGGACGAAAATTTTAATTAGAAGGAAGATTACAAAGATGACCAAGGATTGCAGAGTATGCACATAAAGAGATTACTTTGGCGATAGGCTAGACTTGGCCACATGGCAGAGCTGGCCTCATAGTGACTTATGCGCATGGCAAGAATGGCAGACTCTTGTTGCATGGCAGGCTCTTGCCGCATGGAAGACTCTTGTTGCATGAAAGACTCTTGGCAGAATCTTGGTGCACTGAAGGTCCTGACGCATGGCAGAGCTGGCTGCATAGTGACTTATACGCATGGCAAAACTGGCGCATGGTGGCTTTGCGCATGAAGGTCACTACTATGGACATGACTTGACACATGGCTGGAATTGGATCTTGAAAGCAGAACCAATTCGAAACAATATAGCAAGGTATAACTAAAACTTGGTTCCTTTGATTACTTAACTTGGTTCCTATGATTGCATAGCTTGAGTTAGCAAGCGTGGTTACTGACTGGTGGATAGACACTGATGCATTCGTCCACACATTCTCGGTGAAAAAGCAGTTCACCAAGGAAGAGCACTTTAGAAGAAGGTCTCTATGGCGAACAAGTGTCAAGCAGAAGATCTAGGGATCGGAATTTTGATTCTGGACTTCCGGCTTAAGAAAGATATTGCTCTTATTTGAGTTATGACGCATCTGATTGATACATATCTTTTTCAACAAAGATGTCTAATTCAGGGATATCTCCAAGTTGTGGGGTAAGGAGGTGGAGAGATGTGCTGGATGTGTTAAGACATAAGTAGTCAGGAAGCCGTTTAGACGGGTGACTATAAGTACAGATCCTCTGGAGCTGGTGCGTTCAGATAGTCATGGAAAATCTATAGTTATGCGGCTTATATGCAGCCTCATCCTCAGGAAATGCTTTTGCGTATTTGTAGAAGAATGAAAAATCTATAGTCATGCGGCTTATATGCAGGCCTCATCCTCATGCCGAATACAGGCCTACGGTCATCCCCCATGCGGCCTCATCCTCATGTCATTTAATATCAAAATGAGAAGTGGGAGAACTATATTTGATTTAACTAACTAAGAAAGTACAAAAAAGAGTACTATAAGTCAATCTATGTACAAATTTATTTTCTAAGGGGTGAAGATGGAGGGTTAGAAGTATAGCAACTCTCTTTACTCTGTGGATAATCCAATACGGAAGCTCTTCTCTCTACCTTGAGTGTTGATTCACAGATAGCCAGCCATCCTTTTTTGGTTCGATCTCTCTCTGAAGCAGAAAAAGCCGACCCTTTAGAACGTTCAAGTTGCTCTTATTTATAACCATCATGCTGATGAGATATAGGTGCCGCATATGCCTCTGTTTAGTGGCAGCTTAAGGCTTCTCCAACAGAATACGATTGTAACTGTTGCCGCAAGCCAAGGGCATATTGCCACGTGGCCTTGGTTGAGATATGCTGTTGGTGAGATCTCGGGGTAGTTATCAACCCATTGTAGGCGTAACTTAGTCATCTGGACACATAGTCAGCACCAACTGTGCAAAGATCTCTGTAGTTGTAACGAAAAGATCTTGTGAGCTGGAGGTCGCACAACAACTAGGCCGCATGTTGACGAGGCCTCATGGGTCGTATAGCCGCATACGTGTACTCGTTTGGGCCCATATCGAATGGACACTCTGGACGCATGTTGGCGAGGCCGTATGGGTCATGTAGCCACATACATGCTCTCATTTGGGCCATGGTTGAATGGACACTCTGGCCGCATGTTGGCGAGGCCACATGGGTCATGTAGCCGCATACGTGCTATGTGCGTTCTGACAAAGTCATTAATGACTGACGTGACTTTTCTGTCGGATGGTGTATCGCCGTCTCTCTCACCCTTTTTGAGACAGTCAGGGCCATAAGTGCTTAGATTGGAACTGTGGCAGACCCTTGGAGGCCGTGTCAAAGGGCATGTTATGCGACACGGCTCTCTTTGTCTGTCTAGGCCGCTTGAGGGATGACTATGGGCCAGTCTTCAGCATGAGGATGCGACTTGCATATAAGTCGCATGACTATAGATTTTCCATACTTCTACAAGACCTCCTTCAAATTTTTCAAAGTGTCAAGTTTGAAATACTTTGAATAAGAAGCACGGTTAATCGCTTTTCGGTCGCATGACTTAACGTGCCGCATACATACATTGATGCATAGGCACTTCTGACAGACATCAAGTCATAAATGCAGAGATTTGGTTTGATCTCAGAGGGATTCTGAGCCATCTGTTGACACAGAATCAGAAGCGACCATTCACAGGAGATGAGGCGGCACAACGAACGATGGGATGCCGTCATCTCTCTCTATCACGCGGATCAAGATAGATCGGGATACGAAATGGTCTCATCATTATCCTAAGCCTCTTATTCTCCCCTTAATAAAGAGGTTTGAGGAGAGAGAAAAGTTTTTTTTTTACTTTCTCTTTTTCCTCTTCTTCTTTCCTTTGCTGACTTCCTGCTATCGCTCTACTCGACATGGCTTCCAAGGGTTTTTCTTCTGCTACTGCTGCCAAGAGAGTCTCTAGAAAGAGGAGTAAGGGCAAGGGGAAGTGTAAGGAGGACACATTCCCCAAGGATGTGCAACCACCGAACTGATGTAAGTTTATTTTGGAGAAGAAGACCCTGAACACAGAGACGTGCATAGTTGGTCGCATGAGTGACTCATCATCATCTTTGTGGTCTTCTATAATAGAATGCATGATTGTGTGGGATATTTTGTTGTGGTCTTCTATAATAGAATGCATGATTGTGTTTGGCAGGTTTATTAAAAGAAGATCGGGGAGTCCATCGTGGAAGGGCCCCGCTCTCGCTCAAAGATCTAAGACTAAAGTACTGTACTTATAGGGCATTGCTTGGGACCCTAATAGTTGACTAAAAGGATTCCCTACTCTCTGCTTTAGCTGCGACTTCAGAGTCTTTTGGTTCGGAAGAAACCAAACCCTGCGTCTCGCTCTCTTGAAAAAAGCAACGAGACTTTTTCCATATAATGATCGTTGAACATCCGATGGCTTGAGTTCTCCCAAAGTTTTAACCGAGAATGACCCGAATTACAGGCCTTAATTTCTAGTCATGGGACCGAGAAGGAGTCCTTTTCCGTCGTTGGTTTGTCTTTCTGTTGTCGGTAAGCGCTGGATATTTAGAGATACTATTTCTGTTATGTGCATGATGTGTTCTGAACATATGATTGCAAGAACTGTTATGCATGTAGGTAGGATCATAGCTATGAGTGTTCTTTTATCTTTCTACGTGTCTCGTGTTAGGTTGGGTGGAGGTTTGTTCGACCTGTTTACCCAATCTAATCTCTAACTTTTTAGAGGTAGCATATACTTCATTATATTTAGCAGTAAGAGCATCTATTCAATGTGCAACAATGGAATACTTTTTCTTTTCATATTCGAGTCCTTCCTTAAGTTTAGTGCTCTCCTAAGAGCTCTTGTCAAGACTGGCAAGTGCCTCGTAGAGGTAAAGCTTAAGTCTAGAATTCTCGTCTGAATCGTTTAAGGTATCATTTATTTCACTTAGTTGAGATGTTACTCTCTCTATTTCAGTTTGACATTCTTGAACATTTTTTTTAGCATACTTGTACTTATTTCTAAGTTTTCTAAAATTATCAAGAAGATCACTAAAAGCAATACCTAGTTCATCAAAAGTAAAATCATCATAAGAGTTGTTATCCGTTACCTGATCAGCTAACACCATGAAGCATAGGTTTGCTGCTTGCCGAGGATTCTCTTCTTCGGATTTACTAGCTTCACTTTTATACCAAATACTAGTGTTTGTATATTTCCGTGATGATGTTCTTCTGGATGAGTAGTTGTGGCAATTTTCTTTTCTTAGGGTTGGACAATCTTTCTTTATATGTCATGTCTTCTTACAGTTGTAGCATATAGGCTCTTCATCACTATTGTCAGTTGGCGCTTCTTTGATTTTTCAAGCTTTAAAAATTTTCTGAAGTTTCTGGTGGTCAGGGCAACTTCCTCATCTTGAGACTCATTGTCGTCGGAGTTATATTTGGTGACCTTCTTGTGATGCACCTTGAGAGTAATTATCTTCTCCTTTGGAGTGGGTTCTTCAAATTCCTTAATATCCAGCTCATGAGTCATCAGCTTACCCATGAGCGTCTCGAGGGTCATCGTGGTGATATTATTTTCTTCTATGATTGTAATAGCCTTGGGATTCAAATTCTTGGTGAGTCCCCTGAGTACCTTGTGAATCTTCTCGTGATTGATGTACTCCTTGCCAAGTGATAATAGAAGGTTGACGATATCGAGGAATTTTGTGAACATTTGAGTAATCGTCTCATTTTGCTTCATCTTGAATGCATCATATTCTTGTGTTAGACGACTTATTTTTTATTCCTTCACTTGGGAGATTCCTTCATGAGTGACCTCAAAAAGTTTCCATACTTCGTGCGAAGTTCCACAAGTGGAGACCCTGTTAAATTTAATTCTGTCTATAACATAAAATAGAGCTTTAATAGATTTAGAATCATGACTAGCTTGTTTCTTTTTGGTGTCTGTGTACTTATCATGAGGCTTCTCTACAAGGTTACCATCTATGACTATTCTAGTGGCTTCTTGTATCCTTCTACTGCTACAGCCCAAAGATCAAAATCAAGTGACTTTAGGTAGAAGCTCATACATGTCTTATAGTACGTATAGTTAGTACCATCAAATAAGAGTGGCCTATTTGTGGACCGGCCTTCACCATTGTTGGTGTGGATAGATCTAACAATTTTCATAAGTCTCTTAGGATGTTAAGCCAAATATCAAGAGAGCTAGCTCTGATACCAATTGAAGGACCGTAAGACAACTCTAGAGGGGGGTGAATAGAGTGCAGTAGAATAATTTACCCAATTTAAGATTATCAGAATGAAGATAGTTGCTAACTAACAGTGTATATAAAGACAGTAAAGTAGAGAGAGAAAGCAAACACAAACACCAAGATGTATATTGGTTTCCCTCTGAGAGGACTAGTCCAGTCCCGAGAACTCAAGCTCGAAGTTTTATCCACTATAATCACCAATAGCGAATCACAAGCTTTGATCCGAAGGCTTGCCAATTCTTTACACCACGAGGTTTGATATAAAGTCTCAAAACTTCACAGCTTGGAGATAGAGAGTAAATAGTGGAACAAAGCTCTTTACAACTCAGAAGACTTCTAGACCGATATCACACTTGGCACTAAGAAGGCTAGGGAGTTGCTCTTTGAGATGAAAAAGTTAAGGCTTTAGAGGTTTGCTCACAATAGGATAGAAGACTTAAGAATGGTTGAGTGAGTAAGAATGAAGAATTCTAATCCTAGTTATAGGGTGTAGGCAAGCAGAGTTCGGCCAGAATTTGGATGGGATTTAATTTAAATTTTCAACCGTTGGGCCAAAAAATCAGAAGCTATTGAACTGGTTGATTTCATACCAAAAGGGTAACCGAGTTCGGTCTGAGTTCGGCACGAGTTAGTCCCGAGTTCGGTCTCTTATTATGGTAGACTTTGTAAATAAATGTGGCCTGATTTGGTGGATAGGTTCTTTGGTTCATTTGAGTGGACTAGGTATCTGAGTATAGGTATTTAGGTTTTGCTAGTGCGACTCAGCTTACATCATTCCTAGACTCAAATAAATAAAAGATTATATTCGAATAGACACAATACCGACGACATGTAATAGCAGTGTTGAGGCTTCAGATCGCGATATATCAATGCATGGTTTAATTAACTATCAAAATCAAGTTGACTGAGAACGGATGGGCCAACAAAAATCAGCACCTATGTGGCACGAGAAAGAACGTGCCGCATATGCGTAGAAGACCAGATACCAGGGCGCATGCGTCGCATGCGCCGCCTCCGCCGCATGCGCCGCCAAACGTCGAAAGTAGTCGCTGAGAGCAGACAACGCCCAAAGCAGCAGCGTGCTCAGAAAATCATGCATCGCCGTGAGCTGCCTGCTCCGCACGCGCCGCACTCCGCTGACAACAACAGATCATGTCCTCTCCACATCAGGACGCATATCACCTGGCCGTAATGCTTCAGGACGCATAGCCCCTGGACGCATAGAATCTGACCGTATAGCTCCAGGACACATAATACCTAGACGCATAGCTCCAGGCCGCATAGCATCTGGACGCATAGCTCCAGGCCGCATAGCACCTGGACACATAGCTCTTGGCTGCATAGTGCCACGAAGCATTCGCCCGAGCAAGCAACCACTACTAGAAAAAGCGGGATTAGCGACGTATTTTAGCGACTCCTAGTAAAAACGTCGCTAAAATAGCGACTCCGTAAAAATCGTCGCTAAATGGCGATATTTAGCGACGTTTAGCGACTTTTGTTACGATTTTAAAAGATTAGTCGCTATAAGTTCAATTAAGGTCGCTAAACGTCGCTAATATATCTGATTTAGCGACGTTTAGCGTCGTCATTAGCGACGTATCTATCAAAAATATTTAGCAACGTATTTAGCGACGTCTTTGACGTCGCTAATTTTTATTTTAGCGACGTTGTTATTTGACGTCGCTAAACGTCGCTAAATTTTGGTTAATTAGGGCTCAGTTTTCTTTTTCCATCTGTCAAAAATTTCAAAACTTTTCGATTTCCCCCGCCCCCCCTCTCCGGCAACCGGCTCTCTACGGCTGCGGCTACTCCGGCATCCCCCTCCTCCTCCTCCTCGAGCTCTAGGTAATCTCTCTCTCTCTCTCTCTCTCTCTCATGTGACACTGACACAAGACACACTTGATAGACACGACACACAGACACTAACAGACACACACGACACACACACACAGACGCAAACACACACACACAGACGCAGACACACACACACAGACGCATATTAGGGTTAGGGTTAGGTTTACGGTTAGGGTTAGGTTTTTTGACCTGGGGTTAGGGTTAGGGTTAGGGTTAGGGTTTTTGATCAGGGGTTAGGTTTAGGGTTTTTGATCAGGGGTTAGGGTTAGGGTTAGGTTTAGGGTTAGGGTTAGGGTTAGGTTTTTGACTTGGGGTTAGGGTTAGGTTTAGGGTTTTTGATCAGGATTGATTCCTATACATTCATAAACCAAACATTATCTATTTTTACTGTTCAATATCAATTTCTTAATACTTCCCTATGTTAATTTTTAAGTATTAGAAATTGCAACACATGCTAGAAATTATTGTCTAGGTTGATTGAACGATCAACATCTTTAAAATATGTTTAGTTGTCATATTCACTTATATGTAGCATATGTATATTGGTTAATTTTACTATTTAGTGGTTAGGTGTAATTGTTAGAACTGTATGTTTCTAACTTTTACATCTTATTGGTTTGAAATGATTAGTATATAAGGCTCATAATATTTACTAAGGCATACTAACTGAGCTAAGAAGAAAGGTCTTTGACCCAAGTGATTTAGAAACTCATCGCTTAAGTATTCACTATTTTGATCTAATTCAAACACTCTTGCTGATTTGTTTCTCTACTCTATATCGATTGTCCTATGAACTAGTGGCTCTTTCTCCTTTTTTTTTTAATGAAAAAGAAGTTCGAGTATTTTACCTATGATAAAAAATTCACTAGTAGGATATAACAGAAATAAAAAATAACGTTTTCATCCCGCTTGTTAATCTTATCTTCACAAATACATTCTAGCCTAAGGTGCCACATGTATTTGGGATTAATATTATCTTTAGAATCTCTTAAACATGATTAATTAATGTTAAATACATTATTTTATAATACAAACATACAGATGATTTATTAATGTCCATAATCACCTTTCTCAAAACTGAAAGGGATAAATATTCATCATCATTCGTATTATCATCTCCATCATCAACACTACCAATAGATTTGTATCTGTTGGTTGACTAGATACATCTTATAGTATTTTTATTGTTAGGACAAAATATTAAGCAATAGATATTATGGTATCATTATTATACTGCAACAAACAGCTAATTCTTTGTGAGTCATCTAATTTTCCATTCCGTATTATTAAGGATATGTCTTAAGTAATATCTGTTATCAATTATATTCTTTGTTTTCATCTATCTTACCAGATGACACCCAAGAGAGCGACACCTCCTACTGTTAAGGAGGAAGTGATGCCTCCTACTGTTAAGGAGGAAGTGATACCACCTGCTGTATCTCAGACGGGGAGTTCCAGTCACCCAACACCCATAGCGGAGCTTGATAACATAAACGTTGTTTATGTGCATTATTTGAGGGACTGGTATCTGCCCCGTTTTGGATATCCTCGAGCTTGATACTGTGATGTTTCATATACTTATATATTATGCATTTTGTGTTACTGTGATACTCTGATACTTATATATTATGTATTTTGTGACGCTGTTTATGCCCATTTTGTTTGACTGTGATACTGTGATACTTTTATGACTGTGATACTTTTATTGTCTGTCTATAATATTTGTGTGTATTAATTGTATGACTGTGATACTTTTATTCATATTAAATATTGTTAATCCGGTGTTGAGTGTTCCACCGAAGGGGTCGGCGAACCCATAGAATTCAACGGAGGGTTGCTCCGGGTCTATTTTTAATTAGAAATTTATAAATTACAGGAATAATAGTTTGGAACAATTTAGTTTTTTTATTTTTTTTGTAAAATTAGCGACGTATTTAGCGACGTATTTAGTGACGTTTAGCGACGTCTAGCGACGTTTTTATAAGTCGCTAAACAAGTCGCTACTTAGCGACGTGTCATTAGCCGTCGCTAAAGACGTCGCTAGACGTCGCTAAACGTCGCTAAATATGTCGCTGTACGTCGCAAATTGCTGACATGGCAGTACTGTCAGGTCATTAAAGACGTCGATGTTACGTCGCTATATAAGTCGCTAATTAGCGACGTTTAGCGACATATAATTACGTCGCTAATTAGTGACTCAGAGTCGCTAAACGTCGGTAAGTTAGTGACGTAATTATTACCGACTTTTAGTGACGTTTTTCCTTTCAGCGTCACTAATTATGTCGCTAAAAAACGTCGGTATAGCGACGTTTAGTGACGTTTTTTCTTTCAGCGACGTAATTATTACCGACTTCTGTAAAACGTCACTAATTACGTCGGTAAACGAGATTAGCGACATTTTTTGGTCAATTAGCGACGTTTTTGGTCGTTGCTAATTTGACTTTTTCTGGTAGTGAACCGTGCATGCAACTCGTGGATAAAATGAGCACACGAGCGCCATGCGACGATGCTGACGTGCTATATGCGCCAACAAAGAGCCACTTTGTGCCATTGAGTCCGAGTCCGAGTCGCTTAGCCCCTTCGGGGCTTAGCTTCTAAGGAAAACTTTCCAAATGTGATGACAAAATAAAGATTGTCATAAATGAGTTCACACTTAATCCCTCTAGGAAAGTCAACCCACATGGACCACCACCCCATGTGCATATACCAATACTTAGCAAAGCTATATATTGAGATATACACATTGGTGATTTTTCAATGTTGGACTAAAACTCCCAAAGCAAAGTGGAAAAACACCAACATTTTTTTCGTTTATGTTAGAAAAGCAAAAAAAAAAAAAATTTAAAAAATTAATCTCTTAGGACTAAAAAAAACAATATTCAAAGTGTTGTATATACATCTGTAATAATATTTTAGGACAATATTTCGTACATGAATTTTTCGTATATCGATAACTCTAACATTTTATTATTTTCTTTACAGGAAATCAAATAAAATTTCTAACACGATTTAACCTCTTATCACACTTTGTTATTCTGTAGCCTTTTGTAATAAAGAGAATCAAATTCCTGTTCTGAATTATATATATATATATATATATATATATATATATATATATATGCTGATGCTACGTTGAATCTCTTCATGAACTAATCTCTCTCTTGATTTGTTGTTGTTGTTAAAGTACTAGATGGTGATCAGTCAAGCGTTCCCGTCTCCCTGTCACTGACCACACACTCATCCTTGCAAATTAATGATGTCACTTGTTCTTGGATAACTCTTGGGAGTGCAATTTCAATTCGTTCCACTCATAAAGGAATAAATAATGTATAATCCTTAATTCAAAAGAATGGACACACGCAAGGAAAGAAAATTTCTTTCATGGCGCACAAGAGTCAAAAAAGTTACATTAGCGATAAATAAATAATTTTTATTTACAATTCCCTATCATTGTTGAATATTTTTGGCGCTACCTAGCTAATTATTATTGACGGCCTAAGTGCGAAGAGGATGGATGGGTTCATGTGAGGCTCGCACAAATTTATGGTAAGGTGTCCAATAGAAAGATGACAAGCACTTTGATACATACAACTTAATTCAACGCAGTGACCAATTTATACAAGCTTCTAACTCCCAATCCACATCGGTTCACATCAGTAAGAGAATCAGAATAATAATAATAATAATAATAATAATAATAATATATATATATATATATATATATATATATATATATATATATATATATGAAATTAATGGCCAAAATGATTTGTCCTAATTAAACTGCTTGTCATCTTTCCTTGAATACAAGTACTGCAACATGCTTGGTATGGGTGTTCTCATAAAGACGATCAATCATTTTGTGTGGGGTTATACACGTGTGGTTCGCGAAAATTTATGGCAATATGCTCTATAGAAAGAAATATGACAACCAGTTTAAATAGGATAAGTGATTTTGGCCATTTCCTATGTATTCTGATTCTTTTACTGATGTGAACTGATATTGATTGGGATGCAATCTTATTGGCATCCAAAAACAAAAATAGTTGCACTTTCTAGTACTAATATTTATTTGGCATTAGCATTTTATAAAGCATTATGAATTATATAGATATTGGATGAGCTCACACATAAACAAATTGAAGATACAATATTGTTTTGTGATAATTCTTCAGCTATATTTAGGATCAAAAATCATTTCATTTGTGATCTGGTAAAAGAATGTTAGATTCATGTCAGACATTACAGGACACAAGATCAAGTTTTTGATAACTTTACAAAAGCATTGAAGTATGATGTTTTAAAAAAGATGAAAGAAGAACTCAATCGACATGGTAAAGGTCTAACTTAATGGAGGCGCGTTGTTGGAAATGTACTGCTAAACTCTTGTTATTAATTTAGACCTTTGGTTTCTCAAGATACGTTACAAACTCTTGAACTTCAAGTAAATAAAGCATCTAAAGAATGAATATTTACTTATGATACTTGTTATGTTAGTCCCGAGGCGGATAAAAGATGGTAGAACACGGGCCATGTGAAAAGCTACTAGCAAGACCCGAAAGTCCGCTCTCTACAGTAACCCAAGTTTGTCGTCGAGATCAGAAATTCACACAAGAGTTCCTCATCTGATATTCTCGATTCCAACAAAACACGAACCAAGAATAGATTACAAATAAACTCGAAAAAAATGAAGATTACAACAAGCAACAAGAAAAACGTTTTTCTCTTTACGTTATCAGACGTTACAATGAGAATGAACGAGCAAAAAAAAAGTTAAAAAAAGCTCCTTGCTGGAGTGGTCAAAACCACCATTGCTCAAAGCAAGATTATCCGTACAGACGATCTGTCCTCAGGAACCAGCAAGTTCACAAATGAACTTCTGGAACGCTCAATGTCACCTTAAAATATACTCGAAAATACCATGTGGGAGGGGGACACTCTGGGCCGCAGATGCGATCTGGTGTCCTCGAATTTTCCATCTGTATTTTCTCTCTCCTCAAATTAAAGAGGAGGCCATTTATATATAGAGGAAAATAGCACATATGCGGCCTGAGAAAAATCCAGGCCGCATATGCGCTGACCTACCAGATCCCACAAAACTTTTGTGTCAGAACCACAGGCGCCGCCAGAGTCGCATGCCCGCCGGTCACACTATATTGTACGAGGCAAACAACGTCGCCAAACGCCAAAAGCAGCCGCATGAGCTACATTTTTCGGAAGGAACAGAAAACCATGTGCCACATCCGGCGCCTATAGCAGACCATATCCCCTCCACATGCAACTCGCTTATATAAACTTGGCCGCATAGCGCCAGGCCGCAAATCCCCCAGCCGCATAGCGGTTGGCCACAAAGACCCTGGCCGTATACCCCCTGGCAGCATAGCGCCAGGATGCATAACCCCTGGTCGCATAACACCTGGACGCATAGTACCTTGGCCGCATAGCGCCGGGACGCACACTATTAGAAAAAGCGGGATTAGCGACATATTTTAGCGACTCCAAGTAAAAACGTCGCTAATTAGCGACTCCATAAAAAACGTTGCTAGACGTCGCTAAATGGCGACATTTAGCGACGTTTAGCGACTTTTATGAAGATTTTAAAAGATTAGTTGCTATAAGTTCAATTAAGGTCGCTAAACGTCGCTAATATATCTGATTTAGCGACGTTTAGCGTCGTAATTAGCGACGTATATTCAAAAAAATTTAGCAACGTGTTTAGCGACGTCTTTGACGTCGCTAAATTTTATTTTACCGACGTATTTATTTGACGTCGCTAAACGTCGCTAAATTTTGGTTAATTAGGGCTCAGTTTTCTTTTCCCCTATCTGTCAAAAATTTCGAAAGTTTTCGATTTCCCCCGCCCCCCCTCTCCGGCGACCGGCTCTCCACGGCTGCGGCTACTCCGACACCCCCCTCCTCCTCCTCGAGCTCTAGGTAATCTCTCTCTCTCTCTCTCTCTCTCTCTCTCTTTCTCTCTCTCTCTCTCTCATGTGACACTGACACAACACACACTTGACAGACACTACATACGCACACAGACACGACACACGCACACATACACTGACAGACACACACGACACACACACACAGACGCAGACACACACACACACACACACACACACACACACACACACACTCACACACACACTGACACTGACACTGACACAGGCACGACACACACACACACTGATACACACACAATATTCTATCTTCACTATGGATGTTTCTTCCTAGTTTGTCTTGCGTAGAGGAGCATTGCACTTGTATGCACTGAGCATCCATGTCTCTCTCCTCCCACAGGCCTTGCTAGTATGTCCTCCATATTTTACTTACTATGATGATCCCCTTCTGCCTCTATAAGAAGTAGAGACCCTTCGTAATGTACAGTTACTTTAGTACCTTGTAAATTCCCTACAGTACAGCCTAGCTTTATTGAATTGCAAGAATTATCTGCTTCAGGGGATCTGGATCTTGATTCAATTATCATGTTCTTCAGGGGATCAAGGAGAAGAAACCATTGGAGTTTGCACAGTTCCTACTTTAGCAATGGGTGCAGCAGGAATTAGTTGTGGAATTCAAGAATTATTCTAGATTTAGCTTATGATTCCTCAATTCCTGAATTCTCCGGTCTAGATGGTGCCTCTGTATATTTATAGAACAATGCAGCAGGAATTAGTTGTGGAAATTTTAGATTTAGCTTATGATTCCTCAATTCCTGAATTGTCCTATCTAGATGATGCCTCTGTATTTATAGAACAACTATATTGATAACTAGTAAATACAACAACTATATTGATAACTAGTAGCTCTAGATGAGCTTTGGGCCTGGGCTTCGAGGGATGCACTATGTAGCAAAAGACGCCATTGGCAACTCTTGTAAGCCAAGGCTTAACATAAGATCTAATCCATTTTATGTCTGTGTGTGTGGGCTTGGGCTTCGAGGGATGCACTATGTAGCAAAGGAGGCCATTGGCAACTCTTGTAAGCCTAGGCTTAACATAAGATCTAATCCATTTTTATGTGTGTGTGTGTGTGTGTGTGTGTGTGTGTGTGTGTGTGTGTGTGTGTGTGTGTTTGCTTCCAACTCACAACTTACTAGGATACTATGAGCCATATATCTTTACTACTTTATAATAAGAAAACTGAGACTTCACAGTGGATTTTTTTTTCCAAAAAAGTTCTTACTAATTAAAATTGTTCATTCAATTTAATATGGGAAGTTAAGTAATTACGCATAGAAAAAATATTTAAAAACTAAGAGACTTGGCCTCTTTTCAAGTAGTAAAAAAAAACTATTGTTTGCTTTTACCAATAGTATAAAATATTAAAAAACTAAGAGACTTGGCCTCTTTTCAGTTATTTTGAATATTGCTTATTTTAGACTTTGATAAATGAAAGTATGTATTATATCAGTTATAATTTTTATAGTACGGTTAAGTTATGAAGTTAGGTGATAAACCACTGTATGTAATGATTTATATGATACATAATGTCATTTTTGCAGAAGTATCTAGAAATGGATATGAATTACTATCTGCGTCATCGTTCGTGGATGTACAACCGTCATCCTGATGACATGTGCGGTGTACGGGATAAATTTATTGAGGGTGTACAGTAGTTCCTGCAGTTCGCCAAGGCGTTCCCTCAGTACATGGACGGTACCAAAATTAAGTGTCCGTGTGTGAGATGTCGCAACAGAAAATATCATCCAGAAGTGGAAGTTACATATCATTTATACTCGAAGGGCTTCACGCCGAATTACTATCAGTGGACCGCGCACGGAGAACTTGTATCTCTAGCATCAGAGTCGGAGCCCTATGTGGAGCCATATATGGATGTCCATGACCACGATGCTTACGAAGACGGGTTGGTGAACATGGTTTATGATGCGGTGGGGCCTAGTTTCAATCCGGACAATTATGATGCGACGGAACCTAGTTTCAATCCGGACAATTATGATGCAGCTGAGGAGGCACCGAATGCCGATGCTGCAAAGTTTATGGAGTTGCTGGAGAATGCAAGGACTCCACTATATCCTGGTTGTGAGGATCATTCACCGTTGGAGGTGGTTACAAGATTATTGAGCATCAAGTCCGATTTTAACATGTTGCAAGAATGCTATAATCGACTGCTCGATTTGATTATAGAGATCTTGTCCGAGGGTGCAAAGTTGCCTAAAGACTTCTATCGATCTAAGAGGATGGTGAGATCGCTTTGGATGGGATACGAGAAAATCGATGCATGTCGCAACGGGTGCATGTTATACTACAAAGACGACAAGGATGAAGATGCGTACAGATTCTGTGGTGCTGATCGCTACAAGGCCACTGTTAGAGGAAAATCTGTCGATGCAAGGAAGCCTACCTATTCGATGCACTACTTGCCTTTGACGCCGCGGTTGCAGTGGTTGTTTATGGTTAAGGAGACTGCAGAAAATATGAGTTGGCACAGGCGAAAACAGATCGAAGGAGTATTGGATCATCCACCCGATGGAGAAGCATGGAAGCACTTTGATCGAGAGTATCCACATTTTGCCGAGGAAGCGCGTAATGTCATATTGGGGCTCTCCTCTGACGGTTTTACCCCATTCGGACTTTCGGGCTCCCAGTATTCGTGTTGGCCTGTGATCGTCACTCCGTACAATCTACTGCCTTGGATGTGCAAGAAGACTCCGTATATGTTCCTAACCGTTATTATCCCGGGTCCGAACAATCTGAAGAGGAACATCGATGTGTATTTACAGCCTTTAATAGATGAGTTGAATCAGCTGTGGGAAGTAGATGCCAACACGTACGATATTTCTAGAAAACAGAATTTTTAGATGAGGGCAGCATATATGTGGACCATCAACGACTTTACGGCCTATAAAATATTATCGGGATGGAGCACCCTTGGTCGTCTCTCATGTCCGTATTGTATGGACCGTACTCAGGCTTTCCATTTGAAACACGGAGGCAAACCGTGCTTCTTCGATTGTCATCGACATTTTTTGCCGAAGGATCATCCGTACCAGAGGAACCGAAATGCTTTTCGTGCGGGAGTTGTGGAGAAGGCCAATCCACCGCCAAGGTGGCCCGGATGCACGATATGGGAAGAGGTAAAAGATTTACCAAGTGCTATCGAAGAGCCTGCTAAGGGGTACAAGTGTGACGGATTTGGTCGCACCCATAACTGGACGAAGAGGAGTATATTCTGAAATTTGCCATAATGAGCACCAATCTGATCAGACATAACCTTGATGTCATGCATATCGAGAAGAATGTGTTTGATAACATAATTAATACTGTAATGGAGGTAAAGGGGAAGACGAAAGATAATTGGAAGGCCAGGTTGGACTTAGAAGAAATATGTAGACGTCCTGCATTGCATTTGATAGAGGAGGGGAATGGAAAGTTAAAGCAACCTAAGTTAGTTTTCTCACTGGAGAAAGAGGATAAAGGTAGACTTTGTAGGTGGATTCAGGGTCTAAAGTTTCCAGACGGGTACGTGTCGAACTTGAGAAGATGCGTCGACCTCAAGGAGAACAAACTGGTGGGTATGAAGAGCCACGATTGTCACGTATTCATGGAGAGATTAATTCCGATTGCATTTTGGGAATTCTTACCGCAGGTCGTTTGGGACCCATTGACAGAGCTAAGCATATTCTTCAGAGATCTTTGTTGTACTAAGTTGCTCGTCGATCATCTAGAAAAGCAAAAGAAGGACATTGCGGTAATACTATGTAAGCTCTAGAAGGTGTTTTCTCCTGGATTTTTCGACTCTATGGAGCATTTACCAATTCATCTTTCCTATGAGGCACGTATTGGTGGTCATGTCGGTTATCGGTGGATGTACCCCTTCGAGCGGCATCTAAATCATCTAAAGAGAAAGGTAAAAAACAAGGCACGGGTTGAGGGCTCTATTTGTGAAGCTTATGTTCTCGAGGAGATTACAAACTTTTGCTCGACGTATTTCAAACCGCATGTTGCTACTAATAGGACGAAAGCTCCGAGAAACGACGACGCATATCAGGAATCTAATGATGCAATACTCAAAGTATTCAATGCGTCCGGAAAGCTTCGAGAAAAATGAAGAAGAGATATTTGAATGACGATGAGCTAAGGGCTGCTCAATTGTATATATTACTCAATTACGACGAGGATGAAGTGGAGAAGCTAGAGGGGTAAGTAATTAATACGTCCACATTTACATCATCTCAATGTAATAGTATAAGATACTATTATGCTACTAATCAGTAGTTGCTTCATTGTTTTTCAGCACATATAATGATGAGTTGAGGTCGGTTAGACCCTACATAACAAACGAAGAAGTAGAACAAGATATGAGATGCCATTTTCCTTCTTGGTTGAGCGCATATGTAAGATGCTTGGTAATTACTTTTTATTTCTGCACTTGCAAAACAAATAACTTACTATCGCTACTTTGGTATTTAGGCCGATCGTCTAATAACACCCGAGACTGAATCTATTAGAACTCTAGCCAAGGGACCAATTACTGTCGTAAAAATATGGCCAAGTTTCTGTGTGAATGGGTTCAGGTTCAAGTCAACAAATGCTCCTATCAGAGACAGCTTTTTGGATCTTGATTCCACGAAAAACAGTTGTTTGTGTATCAAATCTTCGAACTACAAAGATGTTAATCCGGGCAATGATTTTTTTGGCATCTTACGAGAGATTATGGAGTTGACATATAATTATGGCACAGAACCTGCTAATATCGTGCTATTCAGGTGTGAATGGTTTGATCCGATTTAAGATCAAGGTTGGAAAATTGACAAGCATGGCCTTGTGGATATAAACTACAAGCGTAGATATCAAGGCTACGAACCATTTGTCCTATCAAGTCAGGCTTAGCTCGTGTACTTCACAACTTATCCTAGACGGGGGACAGCGAGGTCGGATTGGTGGGCAGTATGCAAGACTAAAGCTAGAAATACCTTTGACATTGACGAAATAGCTTATCAGGAGGACGATCTACCTCTTGTAACAAATATTGTAGATGTGGACTCAACGGAAGTTACTCATTACACGAGTAATAATGTAAAAGATGTAGAATTATCTGAAGAGAAAGACGAAGTAGATGAAAGTGAAGATGAGGAAGAGTAAGAGGAAGAGGAGGACGAGGAATGCGAACAAGATAAATTTTCTAAAGATGATTGAAAATAAAATATATTGCATGTAGAATGTAACTATATTTTGACTGTAGAATGTAGATCAAGGTTGGAAAATTGACGAAGTAGATGTACCCATTAACGAATATATGTATTATATTTTGACTGTAGAATGCTTTAAGATATGCATCACATTTCGACTGTAGAATGTACTATATATTTGTGTTTCTCTATATTCATCATATGTTGGTATCAGATATGACAGGACGACGCGGAGGATTTGGCAGGTCCTGAGGTAGACAGAGTGCTCCTCCGGTACTGCCTACTGTTGGTTCCGGATCATCGTCGCCCAGTACTCCAGTATATCGATCACTCACATCTTCGACTGTTGGGACGAGTAGTTCCAGGCATGATAGTACACCCTCGTCCAGCGTTCCTCCTGCTGACGGAACCATGGGGACAGATGAGCATGTCGAGGAGGTCGTGCCCATGTTGTCCCAGCATCAACAAGATCCTCCATGCGCACCTCCGGAGGAGACGAGGACAGAGATTCGGGCCGACGGTACAAAGTAAGTCAATTAGATGGTTTAGTATAATATATATCGTGTATTTCTTTATTCATCGTATATTGACTTTTTCAGTATTCTAAATTATTATCTCTGTATAGATATCGTCCATCGTCGGTTCAGAGACGCTTGGGCCAATTTCTGTGGAACAACTACGGTGGCCCTTGGATCAACTACTCTGAGGCTCCGGAGGAGAGGAAGGCATTCTGGTTTGTGCACTTCCAGGTAAAAGTATATTAAATAAATTCTCTAATTTATGCATATTATATAACTTATCCGTGATGCTAACTTACTAAATTATTTATTGTAGCAAACGTATTTTTATCCTCTGCACCGGGCCGAGTTGATCGAGCGGCTCTTTCCTACCGTTGCCGCCAAGCTTATCCGAGATACTCTAGATGACCAGAAGGCTCGTGATCGTGCTGGAAAACCGATCCAAGGTTGGATCACGCCTGAGTAGTGGACTGCGATGAGGGCTAGTTTCGACGATCCGAGCTACAAGGAAAGGTCTGAGAAGGCCAAGGCGGCTAGGCGAAATGCTGCCAAGTGGTGTGGTGGCTCGATTCCGATGACGGAACATTTCCGTCATTTGGTATATTTTTTCTTTTAAAATATATTATTTTAATGTCAGTACCATAAAATGGTACTTGGAAAAAATATTTAAGTTTAGTAATAAATAATATATTTTTAACAGGTACAGAGGCGTGAGGATGCAAACATGGTGACCGTATTCTTGGCCACCCATCGCAAAGACGGAAATATCATTGATGAGAGGGCTTCGCAGACCTATGTAAGTATTACTTTACTTTGTGTTAATTTTAATATAACTTAGGCAATTATCGAGTTTCAAAACCTTTCTAGGCCGAGTATCTTAGGCTGCGTAAGCGGGCGACTGCTAGTGCACCTACACCTGGAGAGGCTGGTACTTCGTCGCAGCCCGCTCCAGCTCCGTCGGCGGACGACCTGTGGGTGACAGCAGCTGGTGGTCTCCAGAGGGGTACATACTACGGTACGGGCTCCTATGGCGCCCTGGTTGCGACACAGTCATCTAGGGCCTCCCCGACAGCTGCGCATTCCACACAGCCCTCGCAGTCATCGGCCAGAGTCCAGGAGGCCGTCCAGGAGGTCGTTGACAGTCAGATTGCGTCTCTCCGTGATGAGTTGCTGCGAAGGATAGAGGAGCATCCCCGGTCCCAGCCGCAGGCGGACGATCCGATGCTCATCGCACGATTCGATATGCTCGACCGCAGCATGACAGAGCTCCGGGATTTGACAAATTATATTAGAGCCTCCAATGACCGCAACATCATGGAGCTGCAGGCGTCACAGCTATCAATATGCGAGAGCCTGACGATGATGCAGGATTCAATGGTTCATAGCAGTACGAGGCTGTTATCTACCATGGATTCTTACAACCAGCGACTCGCAGACTTGGAGATGGCACGGCCTCCTGGTGCGCCTACATCGACGCAGACTCCACCGACGTCACTGCCTTCTCCATCGACATCGGTGTCGATTCCACGGGACGAGTATGAGCAGTTCTTATCCTACAAGCGCGCCGGTGGTCAGCCTCCTGCAGATCCGCAGTAGTAAAGTTAGTTACTGGATATTTATATTTTTTTATTATTTAGGATGCGATTGTATGGATATAAATTTGCCATATTCTTTACGTTTATGATGAGATTTGCTAGATGCTTTCTTTTCTTCAAATTTTATTATATTATTTATATTTTGGTTTACAACTGATGACTGATACTTGGCCTGTATTTACCCAGTGCACTAGAATTTTCCTCCTTGGTGTTGCTACTGTGTTCTTTATTCAATTATTTCTACTACTACATATACCTGATAATGAACCCAAGGGGGTTGGTAAACCCAGAAATACAATTCAGTAATATTTTTTTTATTTTTTTTGAAAATTAGCGACGTTTAGCGACGTCGATTTTACGTCGCTAAATACGTCGCTAATTAGTGATGCTATAAACGTCGTTAAATATGTCGCTAAGATGTCGCTAAAATCGTCGATGTACGTCGCAAACTGCTGACATGGCAGTATTGCCAGGTCATTACAGACGTCGGTGTAACATCGCTATATAAGTCGCTAATTAGCGACGTTTAGCGACTTCAATAAACGTCGCTATGTAGTGACGCGGCGTCGCTAAACGTTGCAAAATTTAGCGACACATTAAAGTCGCTAATAAACGTCGGTATAGCGACGTTTAGCGACGTTTTTTGTTTTAGCGACTTGGTTTTTTCCGACTGCTTTAAAACGTCGCTAATTACGTCGCTAAACCAACATAGCGACGTATTTTGGTTATTTAGCGACGTTTTTAGACGTCGCTAAATTAACTTATTCTGGTAGTGGCATAACACTTTAGCCGTATAGCGCCAGGCCATATATGCTACGAATAATGTGCTTGAGCTAGAGATCGTGCATGCAAATCGCCCATAAAAGGAGCGCACGAGCGCCATACGATGATGCTGATATACAATGTGCAAAGTGCGCCAACAAAGTGCCACTTTGCGCCCTTGAGCCCGAGTCCGAGTCAGAGTCCGAGTCATTAGCGCCCAAGGAAAACTTTCCAATGGTGGTGAAAAAATAAAGATTGTCATAATAGAGTTCACAGTTAATCCCTCTAGGAAAGTCAACCCACATGGGCCACCACCCCATGTACATGTACCAATACTAAGCATAGCTATATATTGAGATATACACATTGGTGGTTTTCAATTGTGGGACTAAAACTCCTAAAGCTAAGTAAAAAAATCAATAATCCCCCACCTATATCATAATATATTGTCGAACGTTCCTCACAGTGACTGCCACCATGCATTAGGATAGGTGTCGCAGATGACTTGAATCCTTCCGCATGGGTCAAACTACAGTACGATACAAGAATGGACTACGACTTAAATTCTGCACCATAGCTGCTATTCTTCCCACTTACACAATGACCTCAACTATGTTATCCGGTCGCACGTTAAAGGCTATGTGCTGACCTGGTCTCAGTGTATATATCTTGAACGTCTACAAACATTCCCTCAAGAGACAGCCTACATCTCTATCCATACACTTAGGTGAGTTCTTTCATTATAGAGAGTTTATTATCCGGCATGAAGCCTTGCTCTTCAGTGCGGTGCTACGCCGCAATGACATGACCGTCCAAGGCCGATGATTCCCCACTTGTGGTGTCATACCACTGTAGCATGAGGACACAAGCCTCTTAGTAGTGCCGTTACTACACACAGTATGGAGCCTTGCTCTCATGTACATTGCTACGCCGCTGTGACATGGCTCAAAGCCGAGGTTCACTCCCTCATGTGGTATCACCCAGTAGCATCAGGTCACCAGCCTCTTAGTAGTGATGTACTATATCTCAGCATGAAGTCTTGTGCTTTCATGTGATGCTACGCCCCTGTGACATGGGTCAAAGCCGAGATTCACTCCCTCATGTGGTGCATCCACTATAGATCGTCCTTGCTTGGTCCTTACGGAACCGATCATCCTCGCTTGGGCGATGCCTTGTGCAAGCGCAACTTAGGCTTGCACGACATCGCGTCCAAGCGAGGACGATTGGTTCCGTAAGGACCAAGCGAGGACGATCGGCCCTTATGGGATCGGGGCATGACTGCTACGACAATCATCATTCTTATATATGACACCTACAACGAGGTGCCATAGAACTCAATCCCCTGTATCTGAGAAAAACCCTAGGCTACAAGACTAGTCTTGAACTCAACTGTTCTGTCTACTTCTATTTTTTTCTACTGAAGATATATAAGCATCTGATAGGTTTACCTCCTTCAGGCAGATTAATCAACATCCAAGTATTGTTATGGGGTCATTCTCTTCATGCACTGCCTACTCTTAGCAGACTAAGTCCCTGGTCTTTATCGCCTCATCATTGGTAAGTGGCACGACCTCCATATGATAGGTGATAAGATCATCTTTGGTCCTTCGACCTCCGAATCTTCTTGCTAACTACTCTTTGAGTTCTGGTTCAAATATTGTCTCTTAAAAGACAACTCTTTCCTGGACTACGTCTTCTTCTTCAGAAGTGCCAACAATCCTGGCTGATAAGGTCCTTCGAAAATCACTTATATGCCAAAAACTCCCACAATCGAATGATATTTATGTGGATCTGACTTTGAACCAGAGTTACATCAGAAGTGATGAACGGTACTTTGGACATGACTGTAAGTGCAATCTTCTCCCACAGACAATCGGGAAAGCCCTTTGTATAACAATATGGAAATTATCATTACTGTCAACTGCTAGTCCTTCCTATCTGCACCTTCAATGTATTGGGAGAGTACGAAGATGGCGTTCCATAATCAATTCCAAGTTCTAGGCAGAACGATGAGAATCCAAAGAACGATGCACGTTTCATAGTCAATTCCATGTTCTAATAAGCTTGAACTATGCGAACCCAAAGAATGATGTTCGTTCCATAGTCAATTCCATGTTCTAAGCTGAACAATAAGAATCCAAAGAACGATGCACATTCCAAAGGCAATCTATATTCTAATAAGCTTAAACGATGCGAATCCAAAGAACGATACCCTTCATCTTGATTACTTCTGAGTCTATTGAGTTGTAGACCGGTATGACGTTTAGCTCCAAACTCGAAGTCCCTGAGGTTCTCTAATGCCTCATCCTTCGATTATGAGAAGATACACGAACACGTTTTCCGATAAATCGTCGAAGAAAGAAATGATAAACTTTATCTCGGCCCTTTTGTGGAGAATAAAATTCATAAATATCTAAGCTCACCAGCTCTAGAGGATCGGTACTTGTAGTAACCCGTCTAAAATAGCTTCCTGACTACTTGTGTCTGAGCATAGTCATTACGTCTCTCCACCTCCTTACCCCCACATCTTGGAGATATTCCTGGACTAGACATGTCTATTGAAAAAGATATGTCTTAATCAGATGTGTCACAACTCAATAAGAGCAATCTCTTCCTCATGCCGGAAGTCCAGAATCATAATCCCGATCTCTAGATATTCTGCTTGACATGTGTTCGTCATAGAGACATTCTTCTAAGATATTTCTCTTCCTTGGTGAACTGCTCTTTCCCAGAGCATGCATAGCCCGATGCACTAGTGTCTATCCACCAGTTAATAATCATACTTGATGACTCAACCTGCACAATAATAGCAACCAAGTTAAGTAATCAAAGAAACCAAGTTTAGCTATACCTAGGTATGTTGGTTTGAATTGGTTCTGTTGTCAAGCTCCAATTACACCCATGTGCTAAGTCATTTTAAGTGTAGTGATCATCATGCACATAGTCCACCATGCGCCAATCTTTCTATGACCAGAGACGATCATGTGCATAAATCTTCATGCGCCTCCTGCATGTGCATAAGACACTATACGGCCAACTCTGCCATGCACCAAGAATCTGCCAAGCGGCAAGAGACTGCCATGCGGCCAAGAGACTGCTATACGGCAAGAGTCTGTCATGCGCTAAGTCTTGTCATGTGCATACTATGCAATCCTTGGTCATCATGTAATCTTTCTTCCAACTGGAATGCACGTCCTTCAAACGCTAACTACTCCATCCTGAAAAATGGTAGGTTCCGACAACTCACTTTCAACATTTAAGAAAGGACCCATTCCCTCAACCAAATGTTCGAAGTATATCCCGTCAATCTTCTCAAGTTTGTGAAAAATTATTGCCGAGAATATTTGATCGGATGTTCTACATATTTCTTCAGATCTTGCTTTGAGATTTTTAGTCCCGAGGTAGATCAAAGATGGTAGAACACGGGCCATGTGCAGAGCTACTAGAAGACCCGAAAGTCTGCTCTCTACAGGAACCCAAGTTTGTTGTCAAGATCAGAGATTCATACAAGATTTTCTCATCTGATATTCTCGATTCCAATGAAGCACGAACCCAGAACAAGTTACAAACAAACTAGGAAGAAAATGAATATTACAACAAGCAACAAGAAAAATGTTCTTCTCTTTACATTCGCAGACGCTACAATAAGAATGAATGAGCAAAGAAAAAGTTGAAGAAAAGCTCCTTGCTGGGGTGGTCAAAACCATCGTTGCTCCAAGCAAGATTCGCCATATAGACGATCTGCTCCCAGGAACCAGCAATTTCAAAAATAAAATTCTGGAACGCTCAATGTCACCTTCAAAAACACTCAGAAACACCATGTGGGAGGGGGACACTCTAGGCCGCAAATGCGATTTGGTGTCCTCGATTTTTTCATCTGTATTTTTTCTATGAAAGAGGAGGTCCTCTATATATAGAGAAAAATAGTACCAACACGGACTGAGGAAACTCTAGGCCGCATATGCACTGATCGACCAGATCTCCCAAAATCTGGGTGTCAAAGCCGTAGGCGCTGCCCGTGCAGCATGCGTCGCCTCCGCCGCCGGTCACGCTATACTACACGAGGCAAACAACGCCGTCAAACACCGAAAGCAGCCTCTTGTACCGCATGTGTCGTATTTTTTGGAAGGCACAGAAAATTATGCGCCGCTTATAGTAGACCATGTCCCCTCCATATGCAACTCGTTCATCCAAACATGGCCGCATAGTCCCTGGCCGCATAGCGCCTGGCCACAAAGACGCTGGCCTCATAGCTCCAGGCCGCATAACGTCTGGATGCATAGTGTCGGGCGCATAGCGCTTTGGCAGCATACTGCAAAGTGCCTGGCCAAAAAGACCCTGGCCGCATAGCGTCTGGCCGCATAGCCCCTGGCCGCATTGCGCCAGGCCGTATAACGCCTGGATGCATAGTACCGGGACGCATAGCGCTTTGTCAGCATAGTGCCAGGCCGCATGCGCCACGAAGCATGTTCCCGGGCTAGCAACAGTGCATGCAACTCGCGCATAAAAGAAGCGCACGAGCACCATGCGACGATGCTGAAGTGCAAAGTGCAAAATGCGCCAACAAAGTGCCACTTTAGGCCCTTGAGCCCGAGTCTGAGTGGCGGGCTTAGCTCCTAAAGAAAAAATTTCAGAGGTGGTGACAAGTTAAAGATTGTTACAATGAAGTTCACACTTAATTCCTCTAAAAAAGTCAACCCCACATGAATCATATATCAATACTAAGCATAGCTATATATTAAAATATACACATTGGTGGTTTTCTAATATGAGACTAAAACTTTCAGAGTTTAGTGAAAAACACCAACATGTCATTATATTAAATTCGAAATAGTCACTAGGTCCATATAAAGACCATGTAAGAAAATGATTTTATAAGGCAAATCAATGAATTACATTCCCACAAAAGTATCATTTTCTAAAATTTTGGCCAATCAAGAGGAGTCTTCCCTTGTGTGCTTTCTTATCTCCAAGCAAGAGAAATTTCTCCATCAATGAAGCGACAGGGGCACAATATCATCATACAATTATGGAGAGGATCGATTTGTTTCACGTGTGTTGTTCACTTTTGTACGTAGTTCATGTGTGTGGCTTGCGTACATTAATTTGCTACAAGGTGTCCGTCCAATCAAAAGATGACAACCAGCTTTAATAAGGATAAGTGAGTAATATGGCCACTTACTCATCCATGCAACTGACTGACTTACTGATGTTGAGTGGGAATTGTATAAATTCACCACTGCGCCCTTACATAGCTGTTTGTAACAATTAGTACATCTCTGAGTTATCGCACTAAGTAATTTCAGCAGCAAACATGGTCAGTAGTGTTCGTTCTTTTTTTTCCTATAGCTAAATATTTAGTCATATATACTTGCTCGTTCAGTTCTCATGCTATAATATTCTCAAATAGTACTTGTTATTTGTATTTTTCATTCTGATTAGAGCGGAGTCCAAGGGAACAACATCAATCTCTCTGGCAGCAACACTGGCAACAATATTGGGAATGCCGACAACTCTGGAAACGGGATTGGAAATACTGTCACCAAAAATTCAGCCAAATAAATAATCGGTCACAGCTGAGCTTTCTCCATATCGAAGGGCTACTGGAGATATGGGGATGCAAATGTAATATCAATGAATGGATAAATAAGCAAGCCCTGCCACTCACTCAACTATGAGTTACTTGTTTGGGCTATGCATCTGTATGCTTGACTGATTATATATATGAATATGGTTGGTAAGTACATCATGGATTTATTCGTGCATGACTGGAAAGTGCTAGAACCAGCTTCTCCGTAACTGTTTTGTCACTAATTAAGCCATCTTCAACACATCCTTAAATATTCTTTCAATTTGAGGACTACTCAAAACGAAATATTCCTAGCTGTATTATTTTATTTTCTCAAAATTTTCAAAATCAACTTAATATTCTTCTTATTTATTCTTACATTTTTTTATTTTTTATATAAAAAATATATATATTTTTAGGAATAATATTGTTGAAATGTCTTGAATCATAAGCATATGTTAGTCTCTGGTCAGTGATCTAATTAGTTAGTAACTTGGGAGTGTTGGCACTGTCAACCCCCTTCCCCACCCCCCCCCCCCCCACCACTCACCCTATGATTTTTCCAGATCTGTTAATGGAGGTCAAGGGGGCATGGTGTAACTGTGTTTTTTTTTTTTTTTTCTACGCATGTGTATTCAGTTTTAAGGGTCTTTTAGGAATTTTGATTGTAAATGACTATGTATATAAATTTCTTTTGTTCTAGGGTTGGACTGTGAAAAAAATAAAGATGCCTCCTCTGTACATAATTATTTATACTTTACATTATTAATATAATTTTTTTCATTAGTCTCTTCCTAATCTCACTAATGTTTTTGTCCTTTAAAAATGTTGTATACCACCACCACCATCATTTCTGTATTAAGTTTCTCATCCAAATTTCTTATATTAGTTCCATACCATCTCTCTTCAACAATGAATTTTGGACCTGGTCCATCAAGTACTATCATCATCTAGCTAATCTGATAAAGATAAGAAAAGAAACTCGGTTACATTGCGAATAAAATTACAATTATCAAGCACCAACAATTTTCTGGAACTCCTATTGTACAAGTTCTGCACCATCAACATCAATGAATTAGGAATTTCTGATGCATGCGAAAGATAACATCCGGAAGCTGAAGAGGATATGATATTTTCCTCCGCTGCTAATAACAATCTCCTTATTGCTCAATTGGCACTGAGACTTGGTTCCTTGTGATATAGTAATCAATTGCAACATAGAGGAAGCTCATCAAAATTTATGGAATGACTTCTTTGCCGAGGATTCAAGGTATAATGAGTCAATTTTTTGCCGAAGTTTTCAAATGAGACGTAGTTTAATCCTTTATATAGTTAATGTTATCGAATGTCATGACAACTACTTCTTTCAATCGAGGGATGGTTTAGCCATACTCATATTATCTTAATGCAACTACTGTTGTCTTTCGAATGTTAGTGTATGAACAACATGGAAATTCAACTAACAAATAATAGTCTCCAGAAATTAAAAGTATCAAAAGATCGTGTCGAGCTATTGTGGAGATATTTGGTGCAGAGTATTTGAGATCACCTAATGCCCGTGATGTTGGAAGGCTGTTTGAAATATATGAGAGACGTAGTTTTCCAGGGATGTTAGGGAGTCTAGAATATATGCAATGGGTTTAAAAAATTCTAGATCAAGGTTCAGATAGATGACACATCATTTCTCCAACCATTATCCTCAAACAAGTGGCAGATTATAATATGTGGATTTGGCATGCATATTTTGGCTTGTCAGGCTCCAACAAGATATTAATATTTTAAAGCCCTCTCATCTATTCTCTGACCTTGCTGAAGGTATAATTACCCCTGCTATCATAATGGAGAAAATGAATGCAGTACTAATTAGTTTTAGTAGAAAAAATTCATCATAAATGATCCACGCTTGTACCATCAAAGATCCTCATGGTCTGAGAAAATTGATTTCCATGAAACAAGAAGGATGCAGAAAAGATGTGAAACGTGTGTTTGATGTTCTTCAATTACGTTTTGTAATAATCAACAGACCATGTCGATCTTTTATATATATATATATATATATATATATATATATATATATATATATATATATAAGATTGAGTGGTTGAGATTAAAAGATGTAGACCCTACAACTTTTTAATCTCAATCACTCAATCTCAATCCAACATATGGTAAGATATAATGGTTTCATTATATGAAACCACCCAGGTGGTTCTCGATTATCATATATATATATATATATATATATATATATATATATATATATATATATATATATATATATCCCGAAGCCTTAGTCTAGTGGGTGGTAATGGGATTGAGCCCCAACATCCCCCCCCCCCCCCCCCCCCCCCCCCCGGATTGACTGGATGGCTATTATAGCCACGGGTCCAGAATATATATATATATATATATATATATATATATATATATATATATATATATGGTGGTGGTGCTTTAGAACCATCCGGATGGTTTCATATAATGAAACCACTCTATCTTACATAGGTTGGATTGAGATTGGGTGGTTGAGATTAAAGGTGTAGACCCCATAACTTTTTAATCTCAACCACTCAATCTCAATCCAACCTATGTAATATGAAACCACCCAGGTAGTTCTAGAACATTACTAATCCAGGTGGTTCTCGATTATATATATATATATATATATATATATATGATAATCGAGAATGACAAGAAAACATTGAAGACGTTGATCTAGAACCGGTGACTGACATTGAGAAGGTTGTAAATGAAACAACAAGATTTTTACAACTTTTTGCTTGACATAGACATATAACGAATCAAGAGGCTTACATTGCACTTCAAAATGAGCATTGGATTATTATGCATCTGTTGGATCAACATAAAAATTATACTGATTAATGTCATGTTGTTTGTATCTCTACATCAATGCTGATTTTAGTTTAATCTTGATTGGTACTCGTAGATAAATGTGGTTTTAATTAATATCTTATTTTTCAATAAATCAATGTTTGCTTCACCATTGGATTATTATCTCCATATGTTCTCATGTCTGTATCAACTATTTTCTTAACAAAATATTATTCGAGATACAATAAGGGCATGTTTGATAACTGTAACCGGTCCTGAATATGGGTAGTGATTACCCGTTCAAATCATGTCCCCGTGAATTAGAGCTTCTCCAACATCCTTCTCTGTTGTATTAAATATTTAATTAACACTAATTAACAATTAAAATAAATAATAACTAATCAACAACTAATTAATATTTAGTTAACATTTTAAAATAATTAATTAGTATTAGTTGTAATTAGTATAATAAAGTTTATTTATATTAATTTTTTTATTTAGATTTGGACTTATGTTGTATGGGCACAAATACGACGTGTCATTGTAACTAAGGACACGGAGGATATAATGTATATTTTGATATGTCTGTGGAATTTTCTATACGCATTTGTTGAATTTTTGTTACCTATATGACTTAATATCATAATTTTGGCGCGTCCGTACTTCCTACATTTGAAGTTAGTTTGTATGAATTATGCAATTATTAGCCATTAATTAGTAAACAAAATAATTAATTATTATATTAGATAATTTATTTATTATATAATTAGGTTAATTAATTAATTAACTAATTTTTTTATTAATATTAATTAAATGTAACTAGTATTCATCTTTACTTTCTGAAGTAATTATCATAATTTTATTACTATTAATATTTACTTTCTATTTTTTGAGTTTCTTATCATAATTGTTCCCTAATAGGAGGACAAGAAAGTGTATAAATTTTTATAAATTTTTATTTTTGAAAGTACAAATCCAAAAATGACCTCTCACTTACGGTTTATCAAACATTCCTAAAGATTGTTGAGCGTGTATGTTGTGGCTTCCCCTATAAAAATGCTATCCTAACTAGAGATAAGCTCCACAAAAGAAAGTGGACTGGGCCCCATACATGCAGGCTTTGCAATAATCACAAGAGTCAAGTTCTTGATCTTGTATTAAAATACAAGGTGATCTGTACAATTTAAAAATAATGTAAGGATTTGTTGATATGGTATGTTGGGTATCATATTTAAGTATAGTATAAGCACATGGGAATATCCTGAGGACATATTTGGGATGCCAGAATATGTCACAGGATATTCCATTATGAGATTATTGTCATAATGATTGAGATCATTGTATT
Source organism: Iris macrosiphon (assembly GCA_036927795.1). Taxonomy (NCBI): domain Eukaryota; kingdom Viridiplantae; phylum Streptophyta; class Magnoliopsida; order Asparagales; family Iridaceae; genus Iris; species Iris macrosiphon. Next base: position 182,869,823 of record JAYESA010000001.1, read on the forward strand.
AATGACTGGAAGGCTATATAATGCCAATGAGACAATCAATAAAATAATCAACTAATTGCAACATGGTATCAGAGCCAAGTTTCCACAAACCCACAAGAGGATTTCCTATATCTCCTCCACCGAACTCTTCCACGCCCCCCCCCCCTTCTCCGCCTTTCGCAGGCCGCCCTTCGTTGTTGCTGCCCCATCCCGCTACTACTGCTGCTGCGGCTGCTGCGACTGCTGCTGCTGCTGCGACGGTGGCTGTGACATGCGTGCTGCCGCCTCCTCCGCAACAGCACGAGACAGCGCCTAATAGGGATGCCTAGATCTGAAAAAAGGGGGGGGGGACATGTTCGGATCTAGGAGCGGACGACGAGGACGAGCGTGAGTCGTGGAGCGGACGTGACGTGATTGGATAGACGACGCATCGATGGAGAAGATCATCAAGAACCTAGATTCTGCAGAGGTGGCGACGTTGATGAAGTTGTTGACGATGTCGGCTGGTGAGAACACGACACGAACGTCGCCGGAGTTGAAGCTTCCCTCCATCGATCTGAAATTAGATGGACCAGCCACCTATCTGAGTTGGTCACGGCGGGTGAGAAGAACCCTCGCAGAAAAAAATATGGAGGGGTTCCTGACGGGGGAGACGACAGAGCCGGACGAGGGCTCGACAGGACGCGATGAGTGAAAGTCCACTCATATGGTGATCTACATCTGGCTTCTCAACTCCTTAGTCCAGTCTATTGCCGCCACAGTAGACGGTATTGAGATGGTGAAAGATGTGTGGGAGAAGTTGAGAAGGACCTATGATGGTGTGGGGAACAACTTACGGGTCTTCCAGATAAATGGGGAGATTGATGACACCGTACAGGGAGAGAAGACGGTGCAGGAGTATGCCACGGAGTTGGAGCGTCTGTGGTTGGATTATGATCACTCCTCAGATCGGGCGAGCTGCGGGGACCCTAAGTGTAAGGAGAGACAGGTGAGTCTGCAGGAGAGGACGATGAAGTTCCTCAAAGGGCTGACTGCAGCTTTCGCACAGAGGACGGCCCTACTTCTAGCCCAACCAAAGATCCCTAGCCTTGAGGAGGCTATCTCAGCAATGATCCAGGAGGAGACACGCATCAGGCTGCAAGCCGGGACAGGTGGTCCCCCCGAAGCAAAGTCAGCATTAGCGATCACCAGCTCAGGTAACACAGGATCTAAGGGAGAGCCCTGGCAGCATAACCGACAGTGCTATAACTGTGGGGAGATGGGTCATCATCGGTATGCTTGTACCAAACCACCCAGGGAGGGAGATTCAGGTGGTGGACGATGAGCGTTCGGCGGACGAGGATATAATGGAGGACGTAGTCGTGGTCAAGGGAGTAGACGAGGCGGCCGAGGATGTTATCTGGCGAACCTCCTGATATCAGAAGGGAACGAAGAAGCTGATGGCACCTTTACTGTGGAGGACCAGGCACTGGGAGACATGAGGAGTAGAACAGAGGAGGCGTCCACCTCATTCTTTGTTAGGGACAACGCTGCCATGTATGCCCATCCATCAGAAGGTACTGACGAATCGCTTGCCCTTGCGTCTATCTCTTCCCTTAAATCATCAGACTGGATTATCGACTCGGGAGCATCTCGGCATGTGACGGGGAATGCTAGTTTTCTTCCTACACTCACCTAGCATCAACAGACAACATTCAGACAGCTGATGGCACTTTCCAGACAGTGGTCGGTAAGGGTACTGTTAATTGTACAGGTTCAGTAAGATTATCCAATGTTTTACATGCTCCATCCTTTTCAGTCAGTCTCTTGTCCATTAGTTCTATAATCCTCCAACTTAAATGCATTGTTTTTTTTTATATTCCTAAGGTGACCTTCCAGGAGAAAGGGACAGGACGAAGACTTGGGACTGACACTTGACATGAGGGACTGTGGTACCTAGATCGAGAAGGACTGGACTCAGCATTGGTATCTATGGCAGAGAAGGCTGGCATGAAAGGACTGCAGCAGAGGACTGAGGATACCTTGATACTCCATCATCTGAGGATGGGACATTCTTCCTTTGATACTCTAAGTAAGTTGTATCCAGAGATTTATGCAAAAACAAATAAAGAGAAATTAGTATGTGATGCGTGCGAATTAGGAAAACTTACTAGGAGCTCATATGTTGGCACGGATCATAGGAGCACTTTTGCTTTTGAGGTAGTACATTCTGATGTCTGGGGTCCATGTGCTACTAACACTATGAATGGTTATAAGTACTTTGTTTCTTTTATTGAGTGTGCCTCTCGTGTTACCTGGTTATATTTGATAAAAAATAAGAATGATGTACCTGCTTGTTTTCGGGATTTCCATAAGCATGTCCAGACTCAGTACAAAGCAGTTGTGAAGGTACTGAGGTCTGACAATGGAATGGAGTATACCAACAGGACACTTGCAGAATACTTGTCAACACACGGAATACAGCATCAGACCACCTGTGCATACACACCAGCACAAAATGGAGTTGCAGAAAGGAAAAACAGACACCTTCTGGAGGTCGCAAGAAGTATGATGATCGACATGAATGTCCCACAGAGTCTGTGGGGGCATGCAGTGTTGATAGTAGCTCAACTCATCAACAGGATGCCCTCGAAGGTCCTCGGATGGAAGTCCCCATGTGAGGTATTGCAAGGCAATAATAGTGGGATACTTCCACTGAAGGTGTTTGGGTGTGTGTGTTTTGTGAAGGACAACAGGCCATCAGTTGGGAAACTTGACCCTAGAGCGGTCAAATGCATCTTCGTAGGCTACTCGGCGACCCAGAAGGGGTATGTGTGCTGGAGTCCAGTAGAGAAGAAGAAGTTTGTCAGTATGGATGTCCACTTTCGGGAGCATGAGCCATACTACCGCCAGGACGGAACTTCACACAACACGCATAATACTGCCAGTATTAGGCGAGAGGGGGAGATGGAGAACTTGGTGGTAACCGATTTAGAAGTTTGGCATGGAGGCACGGAGAAGGGACAAGAAGGTGAAGGTGTTAGGCCTACGGCTCAGGGAGAGTTACTTACCTACAGCAGGAGAGAGAAGCAAACTGCAGGACCAGTACCGACAGTGCCAGTGCCAATTCTCTTGCCTGCGTTCGTCCCAACTCCTGAGGCACCGACACCAACCCCCCTTCAGGTGATACCCCCTCCTTCACAAGATATCATTCCTCCTACTTCTACTCCTCCCACACCACTATCTGTACGGAGGACCACTCGCAGCAATGCAGGAAATCCTCCAAACAGATATAGTTGGAATATTGCTCAATTTGTTTCTTATGACCATATCCCTTCTTCTCATGGAGCATTTATAGCATCTTTGGATAGTATTACTGTACCTAACAATTGGCAGGTTGCCAAGAACGATCCAAAGTGGAAAGCGACAATGCACGAGGAGTTGGGAGCTCTGGAGAAGAACCACACTTGGGAGCTTGTGAGACTGCCAGAGGAGAAGAGAGCAGTTGGATGCAAGTGGGTCTTTACCGTGAAGCAGAACTGTCACGCCCCAGTCCCAAAATGACGAGGGACTGAGCACGTGAGCAATGGCCAGCAGCACGCACCGATGGACAACCCAATTTAATGGATCCATCAGGGCATGCTTAAGCTGTAGTCTATCAGTGATATGTTACAAGTCTCAGGTATTTCTAATCTCATCCACAGAACAAACACAGATTAATTGCCAGAATAATGCAAATAGAATTAAGTATGCAATACTAAATAAGGTTATCTCGGGAAACAAATCCGAGAATTATTCTGTTACATTTAAGGAAAGATAGACTGAAAATAAAATACTGAAAAGGAAATACTGTGTAGCTGAAGCCGGTGCTCAGGATAAGTCTTCTGCAACTATCTCGTCCTCGGTTCCGGGTTCTGCTCCAAGGAGTGCTCCTGTACCGTACACCTCGGGGTAGTTCTCTGCGGCTACACCTGGGGACATAGTCCATTCCAGGTCCTCAGGGGACATAACAAGGTACAGAAAATACAAGCCAAAACATATGCAGTGCAGCAATAAAATAAACAGCAGGGTAAATATGTAAACCAGCTAGTGATATGCAAGTGAGAGTTTTAGTCATACTCAGGCTGAGACTACTACAGGATCAGTGTCGAAGAAACCATAGCAGTATTTTCTCGAAGAGCCAGAACTTGTGCCAAAGCTCTGTATCAGAGACTAAGACACCTCCAGATAACATTATTTACATTATAATCAGCCTTGATATGGTAATACTCTCCCCACCCCATGTAACCTCACGTCACAGTTCCAGAATATATCAGGTACAAGTCACGCAAGTTTGAACTAATGCAATGAGTCAGGCTAGAATCTAAGCATGTAACTGTAATGACAAGAAAAAGTAACCTATACGGAATCACTAGGTATATCTCAGGCAATTCCATCACATGAAGAGTGTCAGGTGTCCTGGGTTGAGCAGTTAAGCAAGTTACTTATGAAACTACAAGCAATCAAGTAAATACTTTAACCAGAATTATCTGAGAATTTGACAAGCTTTACTTGCCCACTGATATATAACTAAGTCCAAGAAATAGGTAACAAAGCTGCAAGTTTTGGCAAGGTACACTTGCCTGTGGTTCCTGTTCCAATTGCGGCTCTGACTTCAGCTGGAATTGCAGGCGGTACTCCGATTGCTGAAACAAACATCACCATCAGATCCAGAAAATATCAATCAGCTAGAAACGCCTGTCCTTGGGTCCAATTTGGAGACAAGGGCAGAAACGACAGTTTCGGGCCAAAACGGGGTCCACCGGTGGGCCCGCTTTGCACCGAAAAACGCGTTCGGGTCAACGGTCTCCAAATTCACCAAACTTAGTGTCAACAGGTCAGGAACGATGATACGAACCCAACAGAACTTTCAGAATTGAATTCCGATGAGCCGATCACAAAATCGCCCGTCGAGCGGGGCCTACGGGGCCCACGACACGCGATTTCGTCAACGTTCTCAGAATCGAACCAAACTTGACCCACAAGACCAGCGTATCGCTACGAGTCCGATGGCGCAAGTTTTGTCTCGATTCGACGTGTGTACACAAAGTTAGGTCGAATTGCAGAAAAGTCAGATACGGGGCGATGTCCGCGGATACGCGTTGATTCCGGTGTGCACGCACACCCGAATCAGCTTCCGCGAAATCCCACACGTCCGTATCGACGAGGCGCACGTATCTGTGAAGACCGCGCGCGACCAAGTCGTCCCGTTTGGCGGGGCGTACTCAGTTCCGGGGTGAAACAGGGTCTGGTTTTTCCTGTTTTTGGATCGCGGTGTGCGATCACCACAGGGCGCGATGCCCCGAACGGTTTGTCCGGACACCGAGAGGGTCATACAGGCTTTGTAACGCAATTTACGGAATCGAAATCCGAGCTACGAGCAAGAAAATACACGCACCTGAACGGGGCCTGAAAACCGAGGTTCGAATCGTGTCCGACACGTGTCCGACACGTGTCGGATTCGAAGAATTCGAATTTAGGGTTAGGGTTTTCCCAGGCGGAGCTGCGACGGCTGAGGGGCGACGCTGCGGTGGGGGAGGCCGGCCGGAGGGGCTCGGGCGGCGCCGGCGAGGCTGGGCGGAGGCGGCGCAGGGGCCGGAGGCGGAGCACGACGGCCGGAGGGTTCTGGGAAGAAAGAGGGAGGAGGCGGAGGAGGGAGCTGCGGGCGGGGGCTGCGGCGCGGGCACGGCTGTGTCGCGGCGAGGCGGAGGCGGGGAGTCCGGCGGAGCGGCGAGGTGGCGGTGGCGGTTCGGGTTGCCGGAAGGGGAAATTGGAGGGTTTATATAGGACGGGGGAGGAGTTCCGAGCGGGGCGGAGGAGACGGAGCTCGCGGGGGTCGTGGGGGCATGCGGGGGCGGCCTGGGCGGAGACGTGGCCGGGACGTGCGGCGGAGCGGCCGGGACGCGCGGGGGGCTGGGGGATCGTGGTTGAGCGGGTGAGCGGGTTGCGGGTTTTGCGGGTCCGGGTCGGGTTTGTTGGATCCGACCCGACCCGCTAGGGCTCGGGTTGGGCTGGGTCTGTTGGGCCGGGCTGGGCCAGCCCAACGGGCTGGGTAAAAAAGAAAAAGAAAAAGAAAATAATAATAATATTATTAATAAAAATCAATAATTTAATTAATAAATAATTAAATAAGTAAATACTTTTTAGGTATTTAAAAATAGGTCCGGGGTCCGAAAAATTCCAGAAAAATTGTCCTAAGTCCAGTTTTCCATTTTACATCCAAAAATATTATTTTCATAATATTTTAATACTGTTTAATATCAAAAAAAAGTTATTGAATAATTAAAATCCTGTTTTTAAATTACAGAAAATTTCAAAAATATTCCAAAAAATTATGAAAAATCCAGTTTTTAAAATTTTAAAAAAAATCAGGGGGTTTACAATCTACCCCCCTTAAGAGGATTGCGTCCTCGCAATCAAAGATTAACCGGTCAACAGAGATGACGCGGTCGCAAGCATCGTTTGAAAACACATCACAAGATACTTAGGGAAGTACTGTTTCCCTAAAAATTGAAAGTTTACACTTTCCAGGAAAATCTAGTTAAAACTGTAACTTTTATGAAAACCAGGTTGTTATTAACAAGTTGCAAATTACTAGGTTGGGGCTGAGGTCACGAACCAATAGGCACAAGCTGCACAAGACTAAAACAGATAACTATAAATCACTTACTCGCATCGGCTTCCTGCACAGTCATCGCGTAAGCCTGCTCTCGTCCTTGAGGTAGATTCCTCTGCTGCTGCTGAGCTTGCTGGTAGGGTGCTGCTCGAGGTGCTGGTGGAGTTTGCTGGTTCGCCCTTGGTGTTCCTTCTCCACGTTGAGTGCAATCCCTTACCGAATGCTGACGGGATCCGCATGCCAAACACAATCCTAGTCTGCGTCGGCATTCCTTGGCGATATGGCCTGCTTTGCCACAGTATTGACAAGTAAGGAGGACTACCACTGGTGGTGTAGATGCTTTCTGTTGTTGGTGCGGTCTCTTTGCAGATTCTTCTTGTGCTACTTTGGTTGGTGCGGATGGGGACGACCGCTTCAGTCTGGTCTCTCTCTTGGTGACGCGCTCTATGCGTCGAGCCGCAGCAAGGACGTCCGAGTATGATGTTGGTGCGACGGACCCAATTAGTTTCTGTAGCTCGAAGTTTAGTCCATCGAAGAACTTCTCGGCCTTCTCTACTTCAGTCGGGATCAAGGTAGGAGCGAAGCGGCTCAGACGAATGAATTCTGCGTTGTACTCTTCCACCGTCATGGAGTCCTGAGTGAGGCGATTGAATTTGTCCCGCAGTTCTGATCGAGCGATGGCAGAAATGTACATCTCCTGGAAGAGTCTGGAGAACTCCTTCCAGGTGACTCGGTCTGGTCCGAGTCGCATCTCCTCGGATAGCCACCAGTGATGGGCATTGTCCGTCAATTGCATTCGGACGGCAGTCATCCAGCGTTCCCGTGGAAGTTCAGCTGCTTCAAGTTGATGCCGAATGTTGGTGAGCCACTCATGAACTTCTGTGGGCTCCTCTTTTCCAGAAAAAGTGCGGGGCTTCAGTTGGCGGAAGTCAGTGATTGAGCCTGTAGTTGGCCGTCGAGCTGGTAGGTTGGCCTGCTCTAGTGCAGTCACAATGTTGTCCCTCAAGAAATTAGCTTCGCGACGCTGAGCCTCGTGTTGGACTTGTTGCTGTGCTTGCATTATCGCGTAGATCATTTAGAATATTTGCTGCCCATCGATCGGCTGTACGGGCATTGGTGGGACGAACTGTGGCGGAGGTGGGATGTCATTGTGCCGGAATCGGGAGGTAGGTTGACCAGCCTGCTGGCTCTGTTGAGTTGAGGGAATTCCTCCGACTGGTGTCACTTCGTCGTCATAGGTGACACCTGCAGCTTGGGGTGTTCCGATGGGAGTCTCGTTGCATTTTTGTGGGTCCATTTCTCTGTATCCAAAATAACCAATAAGAGGCGCACAGAAATCAAGGCAAGATGCAAATTCAATTTAGTTCGAGTACGATAGAGATATCAAAAACGATTCAAGCAAGTGGATGAGATTCTAAAATTTATCCTATCTTATTGCAGGCCTGTTCGGTCCCTAAGTTGAAACCGAACAATTTAGTCGTAGAGACCTGCATGGGCCACCACAAAAACCATGTCATGCCCCAGTCCCAAAATGACGAGGGACTGAGCACGTGAGCAATGGCCAACAGCACGCACCGATGGACAACCCAATTTAATGGATCCATCAGGGCATGCTTAAGCTGTAGTCTATCAGTGATATGTTACAAGTCTCAGGTATTTCTAATCTCATCCACAGAACAAACACAGATTAATTGCCAGAATAATGCAAATAGAATTAAGTATGCAATACTAAATAAGGTTATCTCGGGAAACAAATCCGAGAATTATTCTGTTACATTTAAGGAAACATAGACTGGAAATAAAATACTGAAAAGGAAATACTGTGTAGCTGAAGCCGGTGCTCAGGAGAAGTCTTCTGCAACTATCTCGTCCTCGGTTCCGGGTTCTGCTCCTAGGAGTGCTCCTGTACCGTACACCTCGGGGTAGTTCTCTGCGGCTACACCTGGGGACATAGTCCATTCCAGGTCCTCAGGGGACATAACAAGGTACAGAAAATACAAGCCAAAACATATGCAGTGCAGCAATAAAATAAACAGCAGGGTAAATATGTAAACCAGCTAGTGATATGCAAGTGAGAGTTTTAGTCATACTCAGGCTGAGACTACTACAGGATCAGTGTCGAAGAAACCATAGCAGTATTTTCTCGAAGAGCCAGAACTTGTGCCAAAGCTCTGTATCAGAGACTAAGACACCTCCAGATAACATTATTTACATTATAATCAGCCTTGATATGGTAATACTCTCCCCACCCCATGTAACCTCACGTCACAGTTCCAGAATATATCAGGTACAAGTCACGCAAGTTTGAACTAATGCAATGAGTCAGGCTAGAATCTAAGCATGTAACTGTAATGACAAGAAAAAGTAACCTATACGGAATCACCAGGTATATCTCAGGCAATTCCATCATATGAAGAGTGTCAGGTGTCCTGGGTTGAGCAGTTAAGCAAGTTACTTATGAAACTACAAGCAATCAAGTAAATACTTTAACCAGAATTATCTGAGAATTTGACAAGTTTTACTTGCCCACTGATATATAACTAAGTCCAAGAAATAGGTAACAAAGCTGCAAGTTTTGGCAAGGTACACTTGCCTGTGGTTCCTGTTCCAATTGCGGCTCTGACTTCAGCTGGAATTGCAGGCGGTACTCCGATTGCTGAAACAAACATCACCATCAGATCCAGAAAATATCAATCAGCTAGAAACGCCTGTCCTTGGGTCCAATTTGGAGACAAGGGCAGAAACGACAGTTTCGGGCCAAAACGGGGTCCACCGGTGGGCCCGCTTTGCACCGAAAAACGTGTCCGGGTCAACGGTCTCCAAATTCACCAAACTTAGTGTCAACAGGTCAGGAACGATAATACGAACCCAATGGAACTTCCAGAATTGAATTCCGATGAGCCGATCACAAAATCGCCTGTCGAGCGGGGCCTGCGGGGCCCACGACACGCGATTTCGTCAACGTTCTCAGAATCGAACCAAACTTGACCCACAGGACCAGCGTATCGCTACGAGTCCGATGGCGCAAGTTTTGTCTCGATCCGACGTGTGTACACAAAGTTAGGTCGAATTGCAGAAAAGTCGGATACGGGGCGATGTCCGCGGATACGCGTTGATTCCGGTGTGCACGCACACCCGAATCAGCTTCCGCGAAATCTCACACGTCCGTATCGACGAGGCGCACGTATCTGTAAAGACCGCGCGCGACCAAGTCGTCCCGTTTGGCGGGGCGTACTCAGTTCCGGGGTAAAACAGGGTCTGGTTTTTCCTTTTTTGGATCGCGGTGTGCGATCACCACAGGGCGCGATGCCCCGAACGGTTTGTCCGGAAACCGAGAGGGTCATACAGGCTTTGCAACGTAATTTACGGAATCGAAATCCGAGCTACGAGCAAGAAAATACACGCACCTGAACGGGGCCTAAAAACCGAGGTTCGAATCGTGTCCGACACGTGTCGGATTCGAAGAATTCGAATCTAGGGTTAGGGTTTTCCCAGGCGGAGCTGCGGCGGCTGAGGGGCGGCGCTGCGGTGCGGGAGGCCGGCCGGTGGGGCTCGGGCGGCGCCGGCGAGGCTGGGCGGAGGCGGCGCAGGGGCCGGAGGCGGAGCACGACGGCCGGAGGGTTCTGGGAAGAAAGAGGGAGGAAGCGGAGGAGGGAGCTGCGGGCGGGGGCTGCGGCGCGGGCACGGCTGCGTCGCGGCAAGGCGGAGGCGGGGAGTCCGGCGGAGCGGCGAGGTGGCGGTGGCGGTTCGGGTTGCCGGAGGGGGAAATTGGAGGGTTTATATAGGACGGGGGAGGAGTTCCGAGCGGGGCGGAGGAGACGGAGCTCGCGGGGGTCGTGGGAGCGTGCGGGGGCGGCCTGGGCGGAGATGTGGCCGGGACGCGCGGGGGGCTGGGGGATCGTGGGTGAGCGGGTGAGCGGGTTGCGGGTTTTGCGGGTCCGGGTCGGGTCTGTTGGATCCGACCCGACCCGCTAGGGCTCAGGTTGGGCTGGGTCTGTTGGGCCGGGCTGGGCCGGCCCAACGGGCTGGGTAAAAAAGAAAAAGAAAAAGAAAATAATAATAATATTAATAATAAAAATCAATAATTTAATTAATAAATAATTAAATAAGTAAATACTTTTTAGGTATTTAAAAATAGGTCCGGGGTCCGAAAAATTCCAGAAAAATTGCCCTAAGTCCAGTTTTCCATTTTACATCCAAAAATATTATTTTCATAATATTTTAATACTGTTTAATATCAAAAAAAATCATTGAATAATTAAAACCCTGTTTTTAAATTACAGAAAATTCCAGAAAATTGTGAAAAAATCAGTTTTTAAAATTTTGAAAAAAATCAGGGGGTTTACAAGAACCCAGATGGACAGGTTGAGCGCTACAAAGCTCGACTAGTAGCCAAAGGATACAGTCAGACGTACGGCATCGACTATGACGAGACCTTTGCACCAGTTGCAAAGATGAGCACTGTCAGGACTCTGATTTCTCTGGCAGTGAATGGTGGATGGAAGCTACACCAACTGGATGTGAAGAATGCGTTTCTTCACGGAGATCTAGTGGAGGAGGTGTAAATGGAGATACCACCAGGATTTGGCACCAATCAGACAGTGGGCAAGGTCTGCAGGTTGAAGAAGTCCCTCTATGGACTGAAGCAGTCTCCTCGAGCGTGGTTTGACAGATTCAGAAGGGCGATGATTGGGATGGGATATCAGCAGATCAATGCTGATCATACTGTGTTCTTCCCTCGGAGTGGAGGCCACATCACCATGCTTGCGGTGTATGTGGACGATATGATTATCACAGGAGATGATGAGCAGAAGATCGTCCAACTCAAAGGAAAGCTTGGCAAGGAATTCGAGGTGAAGGATCTCGGCATTCTTCGGTACTTCCTTGGGATTGAAATTGCTCGAGAAGCAGAGGGGATTGTTCTCTCTCAAAGGAAGTATGCACTGGACCTTCTCACAGAAACTGGGATGTTGGGGTGCAAACCTGCAGCGACACCAATAGATCAGAGGTTCAAGATTGATGCTGAGGTTGGAGAACCAGTTGATCGGGACAGATACCAGAGACTGGTTGGCAAGTTGATCTATTTGAGCCACACACGTCCTGATATCTGCTTTGCCGTAAGTGTGGTGAGCCGCTACATGCATGATCCACGGAAGGGTCATATGGATGCAGTGTACCAGATTCTGAGGTCCTTGAAAGGTGCTCCCGGGAAGGGACTAATATTCAGGAAGAACAATCACGTGAGCATCGAGGGCTACTGTGATTCTGACTGGGCTAGTTGTGCTGATGACAGGAGGTCTACTTCGGGATATTGCATATTTGTAGGAGGTAACTTGGTCTCCTGGAGGAGTAAGAAGCAGTCTGTGGTGGCCAGATCGACAGCTGAAGCAGAGTACAGAGCTATGGCCTTGGGAGTTGCAGAGCTGCTATGGTTGAAGAATATGCTGGTGGAGCTGAAGCTGGATCAAGGAGCCAAGATGAAGCTGTGGAGTGACAATCAGTCAGCTATTAGTATCGCCAACAATCCAGTACAGCATGACAGGACCAAACACATCGAGATTGATAGATTCTTCATCAAAGAGAAGTTGGATAGTGGATTACTGGAGCTTGGCCATGTTCCAACCGGGATCAAGTAGCAGATGGACTAACCAAGGGACTCGCCTCAGTGAGCATGATTAGAGGATGTGACAAGATGGACTTAGTGAATATCTTTCGCCCATCTTGAGGGGGAGTGTTGATATGGTATGTTGGGTATCATATTTAAGTATAGTATAAGCACATGGGAATATCCTGAGGACATATTTGGGATGCCAGAATATGTCACAGGATATTCCATTATGAGATTATTGTCATAATGATTGAGATCATTGTATTAATGACTGTAAGGCTATATAATGCCAATGAGACAATTAATAAAATAATCAACTAATTTCAACATGATTAATTTCAAAATCATTTTTCATCCAAGCTCAACAAACTTTTTTGGGGGGGTACTTGGAGGGATCACAGATTTAAAAAAGGGACTGATGGTTAAAGGATATTGTGGCTATTTCCATATGTTGGGGGCCTTAATTGCTGGTAAGCAACAACAAAGTATTAATTAAGGAATAAAGATAGAAGGCAAGCGCACAACAAAATAATTGCATCTTCCATTATATATGTTTAACAATATCATGTCTTGGGCAAGGGAGGCATCAGGGAGCGAGGGGCAAACAAATTAAGACCGATAAATCATCTCCGGCCATGGGGGCCGGGTAGCGTCATGAGGAACGAAGGACGTCGTCCAGTTAGAAAGGGAGCATTTGAAGTTTCCCTTAATTTGTAAGCAATAATTTGATGAGCTATTACTTTGTGGTTAAAAGTCTTAACTAGTGAGTTCGAGGTGCAGATCGTTCTTCTATTTTGTGACAATTAAAGCACGATTCTATCTCGTAAAGAACAAGAACCAGGTAAACCATAGTCAAAGGAAATATATATATCAACATACAGATATGGAAATGTTACTGGTACTGGTACTGTAATAATTACGAAAAATTTCAATCAAAACATTATAATATAAAATATTTACCAAAAAGTATTAAATTTTTAAAAATTAACAGCAGATCATCAAAACGTCCTTTTGAAGGACGTTTTATACTTTCCGTCAGTAAAAAGTTAACTTCCGTTAACGGCCGGAAAAAAAAAAAATTATTAATACAAGAAAAACGCCATTTGTAAGGACGTTTTTCCACTCTCTCTCCTCTCCTCTCTCCTCCTCTCCCGCACCCCTCTCTCTCTCTCTCTCTTCTCCTCTCCTCTCCTCTCCGCTCTCCTCCTCTCCCGCTCCCCTCTCTCTCTCCTCTCCTCTCCTCTCCTCTCTCTCTCTCTCTCTCTCTCTCTCCTCCCCTCCCCTCCCCTCACCTCCTCTCTCCTCTCTCCTCTATTCTCCTCCCTCCTAGGCCAATTTATTTGTTAATTTAATATATTTTGTTAATTGGTTAATTTATTTTAACGAAAATAACAAAAAAGATTCTGTTTTTTTGTTAATTGGTGGGAGGCCAATTTATTTTGTTAATTTTCTGTTTTATTTAAGAAAATATATTTTAACGAAATAAAATTAAAATAAATTAACAGAAAATTTACTGTATCAAAATTTCAAAATTAAAAAAATATTGAAATAAATAAACTCAGTTGTCGATATGTATCAAAATTTTAAAATATTCCAAATTTTTATCCTTAAAATTTGTTAAAGTATTCTGTTATTTAAAATATCCCAAGATTTTATTAACAGTAAATTTATTATTGGTACAGTAAATATTTTGTAAAAAAAAAAAAATACCAAAATTAAAATTTGGAGGTCGAAACATCGTTTTTTTGCGATTCTAAAAATTTGAAAAGTCCGTCAAACGGTGAAACGGTTTATCCCGAAGTACTTTTCTATATGATCATTTTGGCACAAACTGGGACTTGTTTCGATCTCCCAGTCAAAAGTTATGATACTTAAAGTTTTATATTTTATATTTTTATCTGTAATATGTACGTCTTACTTCGGATGAAAATTCCCTCTACACGAATTGTGTTACTCTCGTCGAAAACATACAAATCGACCTATTGTGTGACGAAAAATGATTTGAAAACAAATAGTTATGGCCGTTCGAAGTCTGATCGACGGCAGACGTAATATTCGTACGGTAGATTTTTATTTTGGGTTCAATGATAAAATATTTTATTTTGGATGTTAAACTCGTGTCACAAAAAAGAAAAAAAAATCAGAGTATATATATATATATTACTTTGCCTAGAGGAGAGGAGAGGAGAGGAGAGAAGGGGAGCGAAAAACAGAGGAGAAGAGAGAGAGAGAGAGAGAGAGAGAGAGAGAGGAGGAGAGAGGAGAGCGGAGAGGAGAGAGGAGAGAGGAGAGGAGAGAGGGTGGAAAAACGCCCCTAGGAAGGGCGTTTTCCTAGGAAAAATGCCCTTCCAAAGGGCGTTTTTCTTGTATTAATTTTTTTTTTTTTACGTCGTTAACGGAAGTTAACTTTTTACTGACGGAAAGTATAAACCGCTCTTCCAAAGGGCGTTTTGATGCTCTGCTGTAATTTTTAAAAATTTAATGTTTTTTTGGGAAATGTTTTATATTATAATGCTCTGATTGGAAATTTTCGTAATAATTAAGGAGATCAATCTTATAAACACTCATCCTAAAGTGAATTCGATGAACATGCAACGTGTTAGTCCCTCGTCGGATCAAAGATGGTAGAACGTGGGTCATAGCAGAGCTGCTAGCGAGACCCGAATGTCCGCTCTCTACTAGAACCCAAATTATCGTCGAAATCAGAGATTCACACAAGGGTTCCTCATCTAATATTTCTCGATTCCAACGAAGCATGAACCAAGAATAGGTTACAAACTGACTCCGAAGAAGATGAAGATTACAACAAGCAACAAGTAAAACGTTATTCTTTTTACTTTCACAGACGCTGCAATGAGAAAGAACGAAACAAAGGAAAGACTGAAGAATAGCTTTTAGCTGGGGTGTTCAAAACCACCATTACTCAAAGCAAGATTCGCCGTACAGACGATCTGACCCCAGGAACCAGCAAGTTCAAAAATGAACTTCTAGAACGCCCAATGTCACCTTCAAAAAAATACTCAAAAAATACCATGTGAGAGGGAGGCACTCTGGGCCGCATATGATCCGGTGTTCTCGGTTTTTCCATTTGTTTTTCTCTCTCCTCAAATGAAAAAGGAGTTCCTCTATATAAAGAAGAAAACAACACCTATACGGCCTGAGGAAACTCCATGCCGCATAACGGATGACCGACCAGATCCCCCAAATATCGGTATCAGAGCCGTCGGCTCTGAAAGTCACGCTGCACTGTACGAGGCAGACAACGCGACTAAATGCATAAAGCAGTTGCTCGCGCCACTTGACATATTGTACTGCATGAGGCAGACAACGCCGCCAAACGCCGAAAGCAGGCCATGTCCCCTCCACGTCAGACTCTCCACATAGCACCTTGCCTCATGTCGACCAGGCCGCAAAACCCTGGCCGCGGAGCACAGGCCGCATAGGCACCAGGCCTCATGCGCTCCTGGCCGCATGGGCACCGAGCCTCATACACACCGAGCCGCATGCGCACCGAGCCGCATGCGCACCGAGTCACATGGGTACCTATCCGTCGTCGTTAACATCGTGGTCATGGACATCCATATACGGCTCCAAATAAGGCTCCGATTCCGATGCTAGAGACACAAGTTCTCCGTACGCGGTCCACTGATAGTAATTCAGCTTGAAGCCCTTCGAGTACAAATGATATATGACTTCCACTTCTGGATGATATTTCCTGGTACGATATCTCACACACGGACACTTAATTTTGGTATCGTCCATATACTGAGGGAACGCCTTGGCGAACTGCAGGAACTGCTGTACACCCTCAATGAATTCATCACGCACACCGCACATGTTATCAGGATGACGGTTGTACATCCATGAACGATGACGCAGATAGTAATTCATATCCATTTCTAGATACTTCTGCAAAAATGACAGTATGTATCATATAAATCATTACATATAGTAGTTTATCACCTAACTTCATAACTTAACCGTACTATAAAAATCATAACTGATATAATACATACTTTCATTTATCAAAGTCTAAAATAAGCAATATTCAAAACAACTAACCATTTAAACTAACACATACACCTATCAACTAACAGTCATCAAGTATTAACTTACCTACAAACTAAGAACAATACCCAACTAACATGTAACACTAACCACCCTTTAACATATAACTTAACATTTACTAACAATTGACACTACATCATGGCCTCTAATTCGAATACCAAACTAAAAGTCATATCTAATTATCATACTCCTACAACTACCTGACACTAACCTTCATCATATACTAACCATCATCAATCATCTAACTACAGATAGTGTGCCACTGAACTAACAGTCATCAACTTCAAGTTCCACAATCAACTTCCTGCCCTGGACTTAACTGTATTCAAATCTAAACATAGCACCCACTAAACTACACCTAAACAGCAACATGATTTCCCCACATTGATGCTTACTGCAGTTCTTCCTACGGTGGACTATCTGACTACCTCCCCCCCTATAGCACTATGAACTGCACTATAAGTGTACAGTCAACACACTACAGATAGTGTGCCATACTACATAACTGCAGCTGCCCCCAACCACACTCCTAGCTCACTGACTTACCTCAGCATGATCCAATGCACATTGGGCTGATGTGCCTCAAGTCTTCCCCTACTCACTGCTAGTAAGCAGTGCTCACTGCTGCTGCTACCTCTACTTGCATGCTTACATTTGTACTGTAAATCCCCTCACCAAAAATAAATATTTTGTATATATTTTATATTATTATACTTATTATAGATATTAAATTACTTTAGAGTATTCTCTTAGTTAATTAGAAAATAAATTTCTTAGTATATTTACTTATGTAAATATTTATTTAGAATCATTTTTAGGCTATTTTAGATTTTTGGAGATTTTTCTAGAATTTTTAGGTAATTAAAACATAGGGAACCTAAATTTCTATGACTTCCATGATTTACTATGAGACCATACTTGCATATTGTTTCTACCAAATAATACTTGCATATTGTTTCTACCAAATAGTTATTTTAGGTTAAAATATTTAATTATATTTTTCTATAATTTATTTAGAATTTTAAGAAATTTATTTAGATTTTTGAAATTATTTAGGATTTATTTGGATATATATAGTCTTAATATTAGATAGATAATAATTTAGTGTTAATAGATATTAATAAGATTATATATAAATTATTTGAATTATCCTTAATTTTATTTAAGATTATAAATTATTGAGATAAATTCAAACTCTATTTTAAATTAATTCAAATCCTGAACCTACTAGGAAAACAACTTCGTGCATATCCTATCCTTATTTAAATTCATCATAATCCTATCCAAATTAACCAATCCTAGTCGAATTTAATTAAGTAGTGTCCACCACTATAAATACCTCATCTTTCATATTTTTCTTCCCCAAATTTCTCTCTTTTTCGTCCAAAAATAGTTAAAATTCGTCATAAATTCAACCTCATTTTCTACTAGTTATGACGAATTAAAAAGACGATATCTCCTAGCTCTGGACTCCAAACGCGCTCCAGTTTTTTTTGTTAGAACTATATTAAGGTTAGTTTTCTGATTAAATAATTTATTTTAATAATTTATGAACCTATTTTTCCAGAAAATTCTAAAAGTGCCAGCTGTCCGAAATCAGACGTGTTTTGGTATTTTCGAGATTTCGGGAGATCCCGAACTCGGAATTACAAACCGTTTGAAGTTTCGAAAAGATGACATGATGAAATTTCAGAAAAGTATTTTTACAGAATTTAAAATATAATTTTATTCTACTGTAAAATTTGTGCAACGTAGATGTAAATAGAAAACCACCGAAAACTGTCATCTGTGCGCCCTTGTGGCCATAACTCTTTACTGACTTGTGATTTTATGAAATCGTCTATTCCAGTATTCATGTAGCATTGAAATATATAGGATTCCACACACAAATCCAAGATTTGAGTCGGTTGACTTTTTGGTCAACGAATTGCCTCGATTTGCGTGCTACGGATCACAAATCCTTAAAGTTGACTTTCTTTGGACCAAAATTAGAGCTTAACAATAAAATCAGATTATAATAAGATTAAAATACTAATTTAGGTTATTTTATTCAGAGTTAAAATAGATTTAAATAGCAAAAACTATTCACCCACTTTTGTAACCTAATTTGTTTAATTTATGTGACAGGTAGATCGGACGACGCCTTGAGTTGGGACTTCATCCTTTTCAGACCAGGCAAGATACCTTGCCAAATTGCTTGCAGTATTTTGCATGCTTAGTATATTTCTGTATATTTATTTAATTTTTGTTTATTCATTGCATGTGTAGTTTCTTTCAGTCATTACTATATATTAGATATGTTGACACACACTTGACACCTAGTATCATAGAGGACAATCAGTAGGCGTATGGGCTTTAACCACTCTGGTAACACCGTAGTCACTAGCACGCACTATGGTGGTCGTGTCCGATGGTTGCTACCCCCGCGGTATATCGATTGATGGAGTCACGAGGGTCGCTACCCCCGCGGTATGTCGGCTGATGATGTTCATGGACGTGTGTGTGAGTTGTGATATTTAGATCAAGTAGCCTACCCGTGCCCATACGTCAAAAAGTTGTCCTCATTTGCATTCAAATAGATTGTCTTGTACAGCGTACTTATTTATTTTCAAATTATATACATGTTTACTGTATTCAAATTGGCTCACTTTTCTGTATCTTGTTACGTCCCTCTGAGGACCTGGCCCTCTTCCAGGTGTATCTGTTCTTGAGTATTTACAGGAGCGCAGATTTGGATGGTTATAGATTTTTCGTGGATGTCTTCTCTCCGAGCTCCATGATTGTTAGCTGGTATTCCTATATTGTGTTTATTGTGTTGTACCTTTACCTGCGGGTTGGTAGTGAATTTGTTTCCATCCAACTATCATCCTTAGATACTTCTTATTGAGATCTAGTTATATAGATGTTGGTTATTTATTTATATTGATTTCTGTGGATGAGCTTTAGATTATACCCTGTGACTTGTGACATATGTTTATACCACTTATGGATTTGATATTCATATTACAGCGTACGTATGGATTTTGGTTTCCATATATTGGAGTTGCCATATCCATACGGCTGGCATGCTTACGTGTTCCTAGTCCTACATATTTTAGGACTGGGGTGTGACATATTTTTGTGGTGGCCCATGCAGGTCGAGAGCATATTGTCTCGGTTACGTCACTATACCGAGCAAGCCTGCACATAGGATTATAATATAGGATCTTATCCACTTATTTATCTCCTCCCTTGATTTTGTTTCGCATTCTCATTTGATTGCTTGCATTGCATCTTTCTTGATCCCTTCTCAACGTCGATCTTCTCTCGTGCTTGATAGAGGTTAGGAAGATGACTTATACTAGGTATATACCCTATAGTATTCAATAACACTATTAGTTAAATTATTGTAAGTTGGATAGTATGTCTCATAACCTAGTAACACATAGTCCTATTGCCCCATTAATGAAGTATAATTGAATGACACCAGCTATAGACTTGCATAAAAAGATAGTGTTTATCCAGACTATAGAACTTTAGTATTATTCTGGACTGTAGAACTTAGAGGCCCATACACCCATTTGGTTGACTTTAGACTTAGACAAGAAATTAGTATGGCAATTGTAGAGGTACAACACTGATCTTCTTGGTGAACTTAGATTATTCAGTACCTTCCTCCATCATAATCAAGCGTACTTATATTTTTATTACCTCGACTTATGCTGCTATTATAGTCTAGTTTTGCAAGCTTATTCTTTTATTAAGCTTGTTCATGACATATGTATTATTGGGGGCCCACACTAATACATTGTCTAAATCAGAATCGGTGTATTATGGTCTGATCAACCGTAGTGCACTTGGTTCGCTCTTTGTATCACTACTTTATGTGGATTGAGATATAGTTGACTCAACTTGTTAGACGAATATACTTGCCCTCTAGACTGGTCAAAGCATATCATGTCAGGTACATAACTGTTCTGATGTGAACATGCAAATAGAAATTTACCAAAATAAGATTTCAATCCACAACTGCCTTGGCAACTCCCTTTCGAATTCTCTAATCCCTTTGAATTCCGTACTTGTATTCTATCACCTCCTCCTTGAATTCTTTATTGTTGTCTTCCGTCTTCCCCTATTTCAGAAAGATGAACGTTGGTGCTTAGTATAAGTTTGATACACGGATAGTACTAGATATACCCCATAGGCCAAGCGCTCAGGCACAAGAAGCCGTAGATACAGGTACGACCTTAGTTATATGTGTCATTGTATACTCATGACCCCCTTTATGACACGAGATCTTAGATGCATAGTAGACGTAGAATTATATAGGTGTTGGTTTAGCAGTTATGAGGATATACTGATATTTTACCCAGATAGCATACACGCGATGCTAATAGATGACGCGAGTAGCAGTAGTAGTATTCTTTTTCTATCACCATCTCGTCCCCTTGGGTGGCTCATCTTCTCTTCTCTATCCATTCATTATCTCGTGCTTAATTCTCCCTATCGTAGTTACGTCTTTTTCGTGCCAACATGAATTGTTGGTCTACTTCGACCCCATCCTTAGTTTTGTTAGTTAGAACGTAAATGGTTTAGTAGATGATTAATAACTAAAGGATGAGTTCTTAATAATAACCCTTATGTATATGACCTATAGCAATATATGTATCCTCTTATTATTTTAAAAACCATGTATAGCATCCCTTAGGCTAATAGGAATTTGTTAGACTGTTTGAACTAGTTTATACTTTTAATAGTTTTATAAGTTAGTCAAGACTTTAACTGTTGACCAAAAACTTAGACTATGCCTTGGAAAGAATTGAAGGCACTTGTTACGAACTGACAACTATGACAATTCGTCTAACAACCTAGACAATAGCCACAAAAGACTTTGACTACTAGTAAAATTCTTTTAAGTTTGGTAGTGTAGATGAGTTAGAGGATAAAAGAATAGTATATAGACAATAAGAGAGAAAAGTGTTAGGGTGGCTGACCATAACCTTTTAGGAAGCACTGCAAGCTAGCAACGAAGTGTTAATAGCTATTCTGATTTATTACGAATATTGGTTAGTGTTAATTTCGAGGACAAAATTCTTTTAAGTTGGGTAGATTGTAAACCCCCTCACCAAAAGTAGATATTTTGTATATATTTTATATTATTATACTTATTATAGATATTAAATTACTTTAGAGTATTCTCTTAGTTAATTAGAAAATAATTTTTTTTAGTATATTTACTTATGTAAATATTTATTTAGAATCATTTTTAGGCTATTTTAGATTTTTGGAGATTTTTCTAGAATTTTTAGGTAATTAAAACATAGGGAACCTAAATTTCTAGGACTTCCATGATTTACTATGAGACCATACTTGCATATTGTTTCTACCAAATAGTTATTTTAGGTTAAAATATTTAATTATATTTTTCTATAATTTATTTAGAATTTTAAGAAATTTATTTAGATTTTTGAAATTATTTAGGATTTATTTGGATATATATAGTCTTAATATTAGATAGATAATAATTTAGTGTTAATAGATATTAATAAGATTATATATAAATTATTTGAATTATCCTTAATTTTATTTAAGATTATAAATTATTGAGATAAATTCAAACTCTATTTTAAATTAATTCAAATCCTGAACCTACTAGGAAAGCAACTTCGTGCATATCCTATCCTTATTTAAATTCATCATAATCCTATCCAAATTAACCAATCCTAGTCGTATTTAATTAAGTAGTGTCCACCACTATAAATACCTCATCTTTCATATTTTTTTCTCCAAATTCCTCTCTTTTTCGTCCAAAAATAGTAAAAATTCGTCATAAATTCAGCCTCATTTTCTACTAGTTATGACGAATTAAAAAGACGATATCTCCTAGCTCCGGACTCCAAACGCGCTCAAGTTTTTTTTATTAGAACTATATTAAGGTTAGTTTTCTGATTATATAATTTATTTTAATAATTTATGAACCTAGTTTTCCAGAAAATTCTAAAAGTGCCAGCTGTCCAAAATCAGACATGTTTTGGTATTTTCGAGATTTCGGGAGATCTCGAACTCGAAATTACAAACCGTTTGAAGTTTCAGAAAGATGACATGATGAACTTCCAGAAAAATATTTTTATAGAATTTAAAATATAAGTTTATTCTACTGTAAAATTTGTGCAACGTAGACGTAAATAGGAAACCACCGAAAACTGTCATCTGTGCGCCCTTGTGGCCATAACTCTTTACTGACTTGTGATTTTATAAAACCATAAATTTTAGTGTTTATATAGCATTGAAACATATAGGATTCCACACACAAATCCAAGATTTGAGTCGGTTGACTTTTTGGTCAACGAATTGCCTAGATTTGCGTGCTACGGATCACAAATCCTTAAAGTTGACTTTCTTTGGACCAAAATTAGAGCTTAACAATAAAATAAAATTATAATAAGATTAAAATACTAATTTAGGTTATTTTATTTAGAGTTAAAATAGATTAAAATAGCAAAAATTATTCACCCACTTTTGTAACCTAATTTGTTTAATTTATGTGACGGGTAGATCGGACGACGCCTTGAGTTGGGACTTCATCCTTTTCAGACCAGGCAAGATACCTTGCCAAATTGCTTGCAGTATTTTGCATGCTTAGTATATTTTTGTATATTAATTTCATTTCTGTTTATTCATTGCATGTGTAGTTTCTTTCAGTCATTACTATATATTATATATGTTGACACACACTTGACGCCTAGTATCATAGAGGACAATCAGTAGGCGTATGGGCTTTAACCACTCTGGTAACACCGTAGTCACTAGCACGCACTATGGTGGTCGTGTCCGATGGTCGCTACCCCCACGGTATGTCGATTGATGGAGTCACGAGGGTCGCTACCCCCGCGGTATGTCGGCTGATGATGTTCATGGACGTGTGTGTGAGTTGTGATATTTAGATCGAGTAGCCTACCCGTGCCCATACGTCAAAAAGTTGTCATCATTTGCATTCATATAGATTATCTTGTACAGCATAGTTATTTATTTTCAAATTATATGCATGTTTACTGTATTCAAATTGGCTCGCTTTTCTGTATCTTGTTACGTCCCTCTGAGGACCTGGCCCTCTTTCAGGTGTATCTGTTCTTGAGTATTTGCAGGAGCGTAGATTTGGATGGTTATAGATTTTTCGTGGATGTCTTCTCTTCGAGCCCCATGATTGTTAGCTGGTATTCCTATATTGTGTTTATTGTATTGTACCTTTACCTGCAGTTGGTAGTTGATTTATTTCCATCCAACTATCATCCTTAGATACTTCTTATTGAGATCTAGTTATATAGATGTTGGTTATTTATTTATATTGATTTCTGTGGATGAGATTTAGATTATACCCTGTGACTTGTGACATATGTTTATACCACTTGTGGATTTGATATTCATATTACAGCGTACGTATGAGTTTTGGTTTACATATATTGGAGTTGCCATATCCATACGGCTGGCATGCTTACGTGTTCCTAGTCCTACGTATTTTAGGACTGGGGCGTGACATGTACCTCAATCTATATGCTTGTGGGCACTCAAACTCGAGCCCCTCACATATTCACCATTGAACATCTAAAATCCAACTTGAGTCACGCTCACTGATACACTTGTATCAGTATACATCATCTCCTCACTCATTTGCTGCTAACATAGGACACCACTATGATACCCTCAACTTTGATATACCCTCCTTACATACTTCAATAACACTCTCACACACACTCTAACTAATATAAAAGTATCAATACCAACCACACAAATAATACTAACAATACAGACACTATACGCACTGGCATTTGGTGCCAATAGTCACTGCTCTTGTTGCTTTTTTCGACGTTTAGTGCACATACATTTTAGTGTGCATGTGTGTGTCGAGTGTAGTGTCAGGGTGTGATCGTGGGGGATAGGTAGGTGTTAGGAATCAATCCTGATAAAAAACCATAACCCTAACCCTAACCCCAGGTCAAAAAACCTAACCCTAACCCTAACCCTAGATCCTGATCAGTGTCTGTGTCAGTGTGTGTGTGTGTGTGTATCATGTCTGTGTCAGTGTCACATGTGTGTCCTGTGTGTGTGTGTGTGTGTGTGAGAGAGAGAGAGAGAGAGAGTTAGGGTTTACCTAGAGCTCGAGGAGGAGGAGGGGGATGCTGGAGTAGCCGCTGTGGAGAACCGGTCGCCGGAGCGGGGAGGGGGGGAAGTTTTTTCGTTTTTGAAATCAAAAAAATTTCGACAGATGGGGAAAAACGAAACCGAGCCTAATTAACCAAATTTTAGCGACGTTTAGCGACGTCAAATAAAAATGTCACTAAATTAAATTTTAGCGACGTCATAGACGTCACTTAACACGTTGCTAAATATTTTTAATATAAACGTCGCTATATATGTCGCTAAACGTCGCTAAATTAGACATATTAGCGACGTTTAGCGACCTTAATTGAACTTATAGCGACTAATATTTTAAAATTTTAATAAAAGTCGCTAAACGTCGCTAAATGTCGCCATTTAGCAACATTTTTACATGGAGTCGCTAATTTATATATTATTAGCGACATTTTCTTTGACGTCGCTAAAATACGTCGCTAATTCCGCTTTTTCTAGTAGTGATGTACCATGTTGGCCTAAGCCAACTGCTTGGACATAGAGTGCAACTTTAGTTGCCCTCTGGCTTTATCTTCAATGTGAATCCAGTGAAGAAGATCTTTGAGATGGATCGTCATTTTCTTGCGGTACATATTAGTCTTGAACTTGATCCAGCCTGGTGAAAGTTTGGTGACGATAGCCTCCACCATAAATTTGTCTCCATACTTCATGCCCTCTTCCTCCAGTTTCTGCTGTATCTTTAGAAGTTCTTAACTTGAGGCAGGATCACCTTCTCGTCTTTGAATTATAGAGTGAAGAATTTCTCCACCAGATGTTAACCGGATGTTAAACATCTTCTCATCAGTTTTGTAGTGCTTCTCAAGAGATTCCCAAATATCTCTTGCCTTCTCCTTTTTGCTGTAGGACTCTGCCATTGAGTCATCCAAAGCATTTAGGATCAACAACCTGCAGAGGTCGTTATCATCCTTCCATTTGGAGTGCGCGTCCTGTGCCACACCAACTTCAATCTCTCTACCATCTTCAGGAATGGGAGGTTCAAGATCAACCAACTCATAAGAAACTTTGACAAGGCAAAGATTTGTAAACCCCCTGAATTTTTAAATTTTAAAAAACTGGATTTTTCACAATTTTCTGGAATTTTCTGGGAATTTTCTGTAATTTAAAAACAGGGTTTTAATTATTCAATGATTTTTAATTAATATTAAACAGTATTAAAATATTATAAAAATAATATTTATGGGTGTAAAATGGAAAACTGCACTTAGGACAATTTTTCTGGAATTTATCGGGCCCCGGACCTATTTTTAAATCACATGAAAACAATTAATTATTTATTATCTAATTATTTATTTAATTAAGTATTTATTTAATTAAATAACCTAAACCTTAAACCCGGCCCACCCCAATCAGGCCCAGCCCAGCCCGGCCCACTGGACCCAGGCCCTTGGGCCGGCCCACCCGGTCCCCTACCGGGTCGGGTCGGGTCTGACCGCCGCCCGACCCGCACCCGACCGACCCGGCTGACCCCCTCACCCACGACCCCTCGGCTGCCCGCGCTTTCCGCCGGACCCGCCGGCCGCGCCCCCGCGAGCTTCGCCTCACCCGCCACGTCCCCGCCTTGCCCGGCCCCGTCCCCCGCCGCCGACGCCTATATAAGCCCCCCCGAGCTCCTCCTCCGGCGACCCCCCGCCGCCTCCCAGCGAGCCGCCGCCCCCGGCCGAGCGTTCCCCCACTGCCCCCAGCCTCCCTCTGGCCAGCCTCCGGCCGCCGCGGCTCCTCCAGACCGAAAACCCTAACCCTAGCCCTAGTTCCTGTGTCCGGACACGTGTCCGACACGTGTCGGACACGATTCGAACCTCGGTTTTCAGGCCCCGTTCAGGTGCGTGTATTTTCTTGCTCGTAGCTCGGATTTCGATTCCGTAAATTGCGTTGCGAAGCCTGTATGACCCTCTCGGTGTCCGGACAAACCGTTCGGGGCATCGCGTCCTGTGGTGATCGCACACCGCGATCCAAAAACAGAAAAAAAACCAGACCCTTTTTCACCCCGGAACTGAGTACGCCCCGCCAAACGGGACGACTTGGTCGCGCGCGGTCTTCACAGATACGTGCGCATCGTCGATACGGACATGTGAGATTTCGCAGAAGCTGATTCGGGTGTGCGTGCACACCGGGATCAACGCGTATCCGCGGACATCGCCCCGTATCTGACTTTTCTGTAATTCGACCTAACTTTGTGTACACACGTCGGATCGAGACGAAACTTGTGCCATCGGACTCGTAGCGATACGCTGGTCCTGTGGGTCAAGTTTGGTTCGATTCTGAGAACGTTGACGAAATCGCGTGTTGTGGGCCCCACAGGCCCCGCTCGACGGGCGATTTTGTGATCGGCTCATCGGAATTCATTTCTGAAAGTTCCGTTGGGTTCGTATCAGCGTTTCTGACCTGTTGACACTGAGTTTGGTGAATTTGGAGACCGTTGACCCTGACGCGTTTTTCGGTGCAAAGCGGGCCCACCGGTGGACCCCGTTTTGACCCGAAACTGCCGTTTCTGCCCTTGTCTCCAAATTGGACCCAAGGATAGGCGTTTCTAGCTGATTGATATTTTTTGGATCTGATGGTGATGTTTGTTTCAGCAACCGGAGTACCGCCTGCAAATCCAACCGAAGTCAGAACCGCAAACATAGCCGGAACCACAGGCAAGTGTACCTTGCCAAACCCTGCAGCTTGCTAATTATTTTCTGGACTTAATTATGCAATAGTGGGCAAGTAAAGCTTGCCAAATCTCCGTAATTCTTGACATAGTATTTTAATGGATTTTTTGTGGAATTAGATATAAACTTGTTTTAACTGCTTAACCTAGGAAACGGGTGACGTGCTTAGTGTCCGATCATAGTCGGGTGCCAACTCCGTACGCGGGGTTGTGTAACGTCACATAGGTATGGATATCGAGACCCGATAATGCTCGTACTTGTCTTACCAAGTACTTCAGAACCCAGGACACTTGACACTATTTCATGAGACAGAGTCTTCCTGAGACATTCGAGGTAATTCTGTATAGGATGCATGTTTTATGACATAGACTTTACATTCTTAGACAATTGATTCATAGCTATCAGACTTGCTGCATTAGTTATAATCGTGCGTGACATGGACATGAGGCATCGTGGACATGAGACGTGGGATTACATTGGGTGGGGAGAGACACACAAACTACAGGCTGATATTATATATAAAACATAGTATATAACATAGTGTAATTCATAGTTATTGCTGCTACCGGCTCCCCGACACAGAGCTTGTAGTGGCTTCAGCCTGAGTTCTAGTGCTGCTCTCATATTGCATATCACATAGTTGGTTACTTAGTTTACCCTGATGATTATTTTATCTGCTGCACCGTATTTATTTTGGCTTGTATTTTCTGTACCTTGCTGTCCCCTGAGGACCTGGATCCGGATTATGTCCCCAGGTACAGCTGAAGAGAACTACCCAGAGGTGTACGGTACCGGAGCACTCCTTGGAGCAGAACAAGGAACAGAGGACGAAGTAGTGGCCGAAGATTTCTCCTGAGCACCGGCTTCAACTATACAGTATTTACATTTTCAGTATTTTAATTCCTGTCTATTTTTCTTTAAATGTAACAGAATATTTCTCGGATTTGTTTCCCGAGATAACCTTATTTGATATTGCATATTTATTTCCATTGCATTATTTCTGGCATTTAATCGGTGTTACCCTGTGGATGAGATTAGAAATACCTGAGACTTGTACATTATTACTGCTAGACTACAGCTTAAGCATGCCCTGATGGATCCATTAAATTGGGTTGTCCATCGGTGCGTGCTGCTGGCCATTGCTCACGTGCTCAGAACCTCGTCATTTTTGGACTGGGGCGTGACAAGATTCAAGGAGATCTTCCTCTTCCAAATGTTGTAGTGTTCACCATCAAACTTTTCAAGCTTGTGAAAGCTAGTATCGAGAAGGTTTGAGCGGTTGTCTATTCTAACTCGGATCTTGACTTAAGATTGTTAGCCCGAAGCCAAATCAAAGAAGAAGAGGAAGACACAATGTAGAGACTCACACAAGAGTTCGTCTCTACTAACTCCAGAAGAGAAGTTGGTGTATTAGGATTCACACAAGAGTTCCTCTACACTGACACAACTCCACAGAAGCACTAAACTAGGAACATGATACAAATCGACGACCCAAAAAAAATGCAAAAATAAAAAGAATCAGAAAATCGTTCTTCTCTTTACATTCGCAGATACTACAATGAGAAGGAACGGGAACAAGAAAAAAAATACACAGAAGGAAACTCCTTGCTGGGGTGATCAAAACCACTGGTGCTCAAGGCAAGATTTGCCCTACACAACGATCTACCCTCAGGATCCAACAAGTTCTCAAATAAACTTCTGGAACTCTCTTGGTCACTTTTGGATCACTCAAAAAAATACTTTGTTGAAGGATGGTCAATGGGCCCCATAAAGATCTGGCGCTCTCAGTTCTTTCTAGTACAGTTGAAATTTTCTAAACTCCTCAAACAAAAGAGGAGCTCCTCTATATATAGAGAAAATTAGCACCTATGCGGCATGAGAAAGCACGTGTTGCATATTCGTTGTCCGACTAGATACCAAGGCGCATGCGCCGCCAAACGCCGAAAGTAGCCAATGAGAGCAGACAGCGCCGTCAGGCGCCGAAAGCAGCAACCGCGAAGCACAGAGAACCATGTGTTGTCGCGCGCCGTCTGCGTCGCACGACGCCAACAACAGATCTTGTTCCCTCCATATCAGACATAGCATCTTGCCTTATGTCGACCTGGCCGCATGGGCACCTGGACGCAAAACGACCGTACATGCAACTCGCACATGAGCATCATGTGAAGTGCAAAGTGCGCCAACAAAGCGTCACTCTGCGTCCGAGTCCGAGTTCGAATCGGGGCTTAGCTCATAAAGGAAAAAATTTCAAAGATGGTGACAAAATTTAAGATTGTCATAAAGGGGTTCACATTTAATCCCTTTAGGAAAGTCAACTCACATGGACCACCACCCCATGTGCATATACTAATACTAAGTATAGCTATATATTGAGATATATACATTGGTGGTTTTTCAATGTGGACTAAAACTTCCAAAGCAAAGTAGAAAACACCAACATAATTCAAATCAGCCTTGAGTTCTGTTCTTGTATTTATGTGTGAGGAAGGTTCACGGCCTAGGCCTGAGTAGGAAGGTCACGACAGTTTTTCAGTTGAGATCATCAAAAGTCCGCGTCAATGGGTAATTAGGGGACATAAGAGTAGCTAAAATAAGGAGAGTATGGAGACATCGGCAACAGTTTCATAAAGGTGGATAGTTGAACAACAAATTTCGGTGAAGATTTTTGTAGTGTGATTCATGTTCAACTACAGAGAGACGACGTCATCTGGTGATCGGAGAAATCCGAAAGAAGTCTTAA
The DNA here is from genome assembly GCA_036927795.1 of Iris macrosiphon. Taxonomy (NCBI): domain Eukaryota; kingdom Viridiplantae; phylum Streptophyta; class Magnoliopsida; order Asparagales; family Iridaceae; genus Iris; species Iris macrosiphon. Next base: position 182,899,672 of record JAYESA010000001.1, read on the forward strand.
CAACAACAGGCCAGGGCTCGGAAGTGCCAATACTACAGCAACAACTACAGTACTGATATACCAAAAGAGTTAGTATTTCAAAATAATCACCGACTTGCTCAAACAATGCTTCAATTTGCAGTTTGTGCTTCAGGATATATACTTACATACCTTGGAAATTGAAGGATCAGCTAGCAAAAACATGGCGAAGGATATATATACCCATCACATCATTCAGAGCATGCAATTGTATCCAACAGGAAGTCTTCCTTCCTTCTGGGTGGAGATGTGCCAAACCGTAAAGAAACTAATAATTTATGCACTTTCTAATGGTACTTATAAATGTAAAGTCCAAGACTCAATCTAATTAATCTCCTCCATTAAGGGTGTTAGCTCTGAAGAATCACTGAAGATTGTTCACCACCTCCTCTATGTCCACTAAAGTATATATCTTCCTCCTCGAAAGATTATGTACGTAATGAAACTTATTGTTGTTTATGACCAAAACATATTCAGTCGACTTTAGCCTTTTATATATATATATATATATATATATATATATATAGTTAAGATATGATCGATGTTGATGCTATATTCTTAGCATAGATTGAAGTGACCCTAGCTATATTCCCCCTTCATGATTCATCCCACTTATTGGCATATTGTTGATGATCTCTCTCTCTCTCTCTCTCTCTCTCTCTCTTCTATTATGATGAGATAGAATCCAATTCCAGTTCCTAACTTCCAAACAATCAATAATTTTATGCTCCCACGTCCTTATGAGACTTTTAGGTTTGTATAAATGGTTGATCAAAGCTTGACACAGCTCACTTGTACCAATCTTATTCCCGAATCGCGCTCGCTCTAAGTACTAGCTAACTAGGTATTCCTTCCCTTGCGAACTAAAATGGTAAGTCGCGCGTGTTGCATCTATCAGCACTCCTTCCCATATGATCACTTAATCTTACTATAAATTCTGATCGATCCATAAGTATTTATATATATGAACTGACTGACTGACTGCACTTTCTTATTCTTCATTTGTAGGCTGGTCCGGAGTCGGGAGGACAGGCTTCAGCTGGTGAAGTAAACTTTGGATACAGTGCTAAAACCAACAAGATTGGTGTATCTGGCTGGAGCAAAGGAAATGAAGTTGGAAATGTGAGCAACACTGGTGTCGGAGAGAGGAATGAAGTCACGACTACCACCGCCGCCGCCCAGGCTCGTGGATTTTGGGGCAGGTTGTTTGGCTAAGCAGCACATATGCCAGAACTCATATACCAACATATGACGTGCATGACCGAGTGGATAATAATAATAAGTAGAAAAATAAACCCCCGTCTGTACGTCACTTATTAAGCACGGTTGTTTGGTTTGTGAGTATTGGCTCCATGTACTTGCTATTATTCTAAATAAATAATCAATAAATACAAGTTCTACGCATGTTAGATTAGTCTGAGGGGAGCTGAAGCATCGCCGAACTGGTATCAAACCAAAAAACCCAAAAATATATGTATGAAAAGAAACCCCAAATTTTTTTAAGGGGAGATTGGAACCCACCTTAGCCTTTAGTTGGCTCGGCTCTTGTATATCAGCCATGCCTTTACTCTTGTTGACATATATTTCTAGGAATGTTTATTTCGGAAATATATGTACTTAGTTACTAAAGGTTACCGGTAAATATAAATATACAGCCCTCACTACTTAATACTGATTACCGTTACTAGTGTCATGGCACGCATTTTTTAAATATTAATATTATTTTATGTAGCAAAGATACTATACAATCAAACTAATTAAAATAAATTTAAACAAATCTGATGGTTAAGTATCAGTATTTAAGTACCCAAAAATATACAGCCCTCACTACTTGATAATGGTTACTATTATAATATGCACGGGTAGTGACTTTAATACGGTATCAGTGCAATTCAATTCTAATCTTTGCCGGTACAAATTATAAATGGATTTTTAAAAATTATACTGTTGCGTAAATAAATTTTAAAATATTTATGTATATCAATCTCTCAGTCCAAGGAAATCGGTTTTCGATCCGGGAGAAGGTGTTGTTGGTTTTGCTTTGCTTTCAAAAGCTCTCAAGCTTCGTCTTTTTTTTTAGTCCCACATCGGATGGGCCAACCCCTTCTTGTGTACATATATTAGTTTTTCTTCTTTGCTTTCTTAAATTTGTTGTGTGGTGAACCCCTTGGGCCACACGCGCGCGCCGCCGCCGTCCGGCCCGGCTCGGCTCGGTTTGGTTCGGTTCGGTGCGCGTAACGGGTGCGGGTACGCGCCCACATCTGCGGACGCCGAATGCCGATTCGATTTCCTCTTCGGGTTCGGGCTGGGACCGTAAAATTCTTTTTGCTCCTCTTCTTTTTCATTTAATTTTCTGAACGTTGGAAAATTAATTTCTTCCGTTACAAATTGTTTTTGAACCGTTATAATTTTTTGTGTCCAGGTTCATTCTTTATTTCTCCTGTGTAACGGCTGAATTAATAGAAAAATTAATTCAGACCGTTACATATTAGTATTATATATTTGTCTGTTTTTCTTTGTAAAAGATCAGAAAAATTCTTTCCTCCAAACTTTTGCTGCTAACATTCTGTTCAATCTTCATCGTCTCCAAGCTCTGGACAGAGCTAAGTCCTGGTCGTTCTCTCCAAGTCGTGTGCGGCGGCGAGATACCGGTAGTGCGGGAGTTTTACCACTAGGAGCTTCGGGAACGTCTGCACACAGATCCCGAATCAACTCTTAGGGCAGTGCTTCGTGCACGACTTTCCCAGAGGCCGGTAACATCAGTCTAATTTTATTTTTGTATTCAGAAATTTTTCAATAAGAAAACGACAATATTTCTAACAATCTAAGAGTTGATTTTTGTTAGAATTATTTTTTCTAACTATTGGTTACTGTTTGTTAAATAGTTACTGATAGAATTGATTTATTTGTTAGAATTAATTTTTCTAACTATTTCTTACTGTTTGTTTAAGTTGATTTATTCTAGAAAAATCAATTTAACAGTTAGAATTGATTTACTGTTTGTTAAAATTGATTTAATAGTTACTGTTAGAGTTGAACTTTGTTACAATTGATTTACTGTTTGTTAGAAAAATATTAAGTTGATTCATTTCCCCAGAGGTCTAAATATTAAGTTGATTTATTCTGATTAAAGTGTTTACTATTGCTTAATATTTCAATATACAATTTTCTTAAATTTGCTTAAAGTGTCTTACTATACAGTCATTATTAAAATTGCTTAAATTTGCTTAAAGTGTCTTAAAAAATTGCAAACTTCTGATTAAAAAGAATTTTCTAAAATATTGTTAATATACAATTGCTAGAAAACTTCTAGAAATTTTAATTTGCTTAATATTTACCATAGCAAATTTCTGATTATTTGTTTACTTATCAAGTTGCTTACTATACTGTCAAATTACAAATTTGCTTAAAGTGTTTTAAAAATTGTTAGCACATTTGATAATTTTGTCAATTGCAATTTTTTATCACAATTTTTTTTTCAATTGTAACATGCAATTTGCTTCATTTTTAATCACTTAGTTTTTTGAAAGCAATCTATGATCAAAAAAAAATAGTTTAGTAAAAAGAAAATTGCAAATAAAATCTTCAAATCTAAAGTTTCAAAGTAGAGACAAACTCGGGCACAAGCCGAAAGGATCCTTCTGTCAACCGGGTGTAAATAGCCCTAAGCGATACGTTACTTAAGAGTCTTCGGACCACCGCTAGCTGGGAACCGGCCCCTACAGCTAACCTGAGTTGATCAACACTTGAAAAACTAAAGATTTTAAGATTGATTAGCAAAGACCACCTAAACTATTATCTTAGACATTGTTATTAAATAAATTTATATTTTTCAGACTGCAATCATGACTGATAAGGAGGAATCCTCTACTGCAAAACCTGCTAAGTTTGATGGCTCATACTTTAAAAGATGGCAGAGCCAAATAAAATTTTGGCTCACGACCTTAGGACTTATTTCAGCCATTGATGGGTCTACACCTATCACAAATGATTCTGATGATACTGAGTCTGACATAGGAGTGTCCACCTCCTCGAAAACAAAAACCCCTAAAGAGATAGACTTCCACTGCTTTCATAGAATTCTAAGCGCATTATCTGAATCCTTGTATGATATTTTTTTTGAATACAAGAGCGCTAAAGAACTTTGGAAAGCCTTGGAAGATGAATACGGCTGTGATGATGCCGGAATAGAAAGGTTTAATTCTTCAACCTTTAATAGGTATTTCATGGTAGATAACAAGCCAATGAATGACCAACTCCATGAATTCTAAGAATACCTTAGGCATATTCAAGCCAAAGGGACATCTTTCTCCAATGAGCATAAAATAGCATGCCTAATAGACAAGCTACCTCCCTCTTGGTTTGATATTTCTAAGGAACTTATCCATACACGAGGAGATCTTACCTACAATCAAGTCCTAAAGAAAATTAGAACCGAAGAACAAATTAGATTGAGGTCTAAGCCTAAGACTGAATCTAAAGCTAAGGTAAACCTTGTAGAAGGCCAAGGAAAACCCAAATCTAATTTTTCTTATAAATCCAAAAAGAATTTCTTCAAGAAGAAGAAAAACTTTCAGCCTAACCACCAAAACCATCATCACCAAAACCAAAAACTTAGGAACTTCTGTCAGACTCAGGATCAGAAGAGATTTTATTTTGTGTGTGGTAAAATAAATCATATGGCCACCAACTGCTACCATAGGAAGAAGGAAGCTGTCCAGACCTCCTACAAAGGAAAGGGCTCAGTTAGACCAGAAGCGAACATGCTTCACAAAGGTTCTTCGAGTTCCTTCAGGTCTGTAAGCTTTCAACCCCTTATTAACCTCTCTTACCATTCTGATGATTGGTGGTTGGATTCTGGAGCTAATGTTCACGTTTCGTTTGATCGCTCCTGTTTTTTAAACTATCAGGAATCAAGTGGAGGAGGTGTGACCCTAGGAGATGGCTCAACGGCACAAATTATTAGAAGAGGAAAAGTTGACCAGAAGATGACATCAGAAAAAATCTTAACTCTTCATGATGTTCTTCATATGCCGTCTGTCAGGAGAAACCTGGTTAGTGGATCCCTTATTGTAGCCTTAGGATACAAAATTGTAATGGAGGCAAATAAAGTAGTTTTTTCTAAGCATGACTCCTTTATAGGAAAAGGCTTTGTAAAAGACGGTCTTTTTTTTAAGCACAATGAATAAAATTTCTGATTGTTCTCTCATTGTCTCTAATATAGAATCTTCAAATGTTTGGCATGGCAGACTAGGTCATGTGAACCTAGGTTCTATTAAAAGAATGATGACCTTAGATCTTATTTCCAAGACTCCAATAGATGATAAACACAAATGTAAAATTTGTGTTCAAGCCAAACACACTAGATTATCATTTAAATCTGTAGAAAAAAATTCTGACATTCTAGAACTTATCCATAGTGATGTATGTGACTCAAATAGGATTTTGACCAGAGGCGGTAGAAAATACTTTGTTACGTTTATAGATGATTATTCAAAGTATTGTTATATCTACCTTCTCAAAACCAAAGATGAAGTTCTAGATAAATTTAAGGTCTACAAATCTGAAGCTGAGAATCAATTAGAAAGGAAGATTAAGATCCTTAGATCTGATCGTGGTGGAGAATATACCTCAAACGAAATGATTAACTTCTGTGAAGAACATGGAATAATTCATGAGGTAACTATTCCATATTCACCTCAGTCTAACGGAGTTGCTGAACGCAAGAACCGTACTCTGTTAGATATGGTGAATGTCAGGCTTCTCAGCTCTGGTGCTCCTGATAACTTGTGGGGAGAAGCCCTTTTAACTGCCTGTTACATTCTTAATAGGATTCCTAGTAAGACAAAAGATAATACTCCCTATGAGCTGTGGAAAGGTAGAGCGCCTAGGATTAATTACCTTAGAGTTTGGGGATGTCTTACTAAAGTCAGAATTCCCGAACCTAAAAAGAGGAAGATTGGTCCCAAGGCTGTAGACGCTGTTTTCATAGGATATGCCTTAGAAAGCTATGCCAATAAATTTCTAGTGACTCACTCAGAAGTAAATAAAATCTCTAACAATACCATTATAGAAGCAAGGGATGCAGTTTACTTTGAAAACATATTTCCTTTTAAGGATAGAAGTTCAATCTCTTCCTCCATACCCTCTACTAGTTCTCAAATCCAAATACCAAGCTCAAAATCTGAACAAGACTTAGAACCTAGACGGAGTAAAAGGAATAGGATTGAAAAAAATTTAGGAGAAGGATTCTTCACCTTTTTGATAGAGGGTGATCCCTTAACATATGAAGAAGCAATGTCGTCTCCAGATGCTCCCTTCTGGAAAGAAGCCATTAACAGTGAATACAACTCCATCATGGAGAATAACACTTGGTTTCTAACAGATCTACCTTTAGACAATAAACCAATAGGTTGTAAGTGGATTTTCAAGAAGAAACTCAGAGCCGATGGTACTATAGAGAAATACAAAGCTAGATTAGTTGCTAAGGATTTTACCCAGAAGAAAGGATTAGATTATTTTGATACCTACTCTCCTGTAGCTAGGATCACATCCATTAGAACTCTCTTGGCCTTAGCATCCACTCATGATATGCTAATCCATCAAATGGATGTAAAGACAGCATTTTTGAATGGAGATCTAGAGGAAGAACTTTATATGGACCATCCTGAAGGTTTTATTACTAAAGGTCAAGAAAAGAAAATCTGCAGACTAGTAAAATCCCTCTATGGCTTGAAACAAGCTCCCAAACAATGGCACAATAAATTTGACAAAGTAAATTGTGAATATGGTTTCTTGTCAAATGAGTATGACAAATGTATATACTCTAAAGGTATATGTAAAGTTGTGTCATTTTATGCTTGTATGTAGATGACATCCTTATCATAGGTTCATCACTGGAATTGATAAATATTACAAAGAACTATTTATCTAGCCAGTTTGATATGAAAGACCTAGGAGAAGCCAACTTAATTTTAGGAATGCAAGTGACCAAAGGTAAAGAGGGTTATACTCTATCTTTAGCATATTCAATTGAAAAAATGCTAAAAAGGTTTGAGTTATTTGATAAGAAATCTGTCCTTACTCCTTATGACAGCAGTATTGTATTGAAAAAGAATGAAGGATCACCTTTGGAACAACATAAATATTCACAGATGATAGGCTCCCTTATGTATATAACAAACAGGACAAGACCTGATATTGCATTTGCTATTGGGTGACTAAGTAGATATATCAGTAATCCAAATCAGTCACATTGGACTACCTTGGATAGGGTATTTAGATATCTCAAGGGCACCCTAGATTACAAACTTCATTTTACTAGGCACCCTGATATCATAGAAGGTTATTCAGATGCAAACTGGGTAACTGACTCACATGATATAAAATCTACTACTGGATATGTATTTACTCTAGGAGGAGCTGCAATCTCCTGGGGCTCTTGTAAGCAAACTATCATAGCTAGGAGTACAATGGACTCCGAAATGATAGCTTTAGATACAACTTGCACAGAAGCTGAATGGCTTAAAAATCTTATTATGCATATACCTGTTTCTCTTAGTCCTGTTCCTGCAATTTCTATAAATTATGATAATAAATCTGTTATTGAACTACTAAAGCATGATTCTGTGAATGCTAAGATGAACAGGCACCTGCAGCTGCGCTTCAAGTCAATAAAAAGCCTACTAGGCAAATATGTGGTTCTTGACTATATAAAGTCAGAAAAGAATCTTGCAGATCACTTGACGAAGGGTCTGCCTAGGACTTTGATCCTAGAATCATCGAGGGGGATGGGATTAAGCCCATAAGTTAGTCACCAGCAGTGGCAACCCAACCGAGTCTGACTGGAGATCCCAAGAAGCCGGTTCAATGGGTAAAAACAAGCTGAACTTAGATGACTTTATGGAACACTGACTCGAGATTAAAGTCTCATTAAAATAAAGCCCAAGCGGCTGTACATGTGTACAATGACTCCCCATCCCTATGGTGACAGTGTTCCTGTGTGATATGGTTAGGATGAGGTTAAACTCTTAATAGGTCCAAGCTGTAATGCTGGGTTGATTCATATCACCAACCATTAAGGACTTACCTATATGAGAGGTCATGAAGGCCGCGACTATAGGACAGGGCGATCCCAGACAACTCTCATGAATGTGGAAAGTGCGCATGGCCATTTAAAAGCGTCACCCGATAGACCAAGGACCTCTAGCGTACTATGTGTGCTATTTTTCTAAATCTGGTTCAAGAAGTTTGATTCAAGGCATAGTCCATCAAGCACTTCTTCAGATTAAGGCAATAGTCACTACGTGAGATTCAAGGCTGTAGTCCATCTCATTTATGCATAGTATTTTACTGCCTAGATGCTCTCTCTCTCTCTCTCTCTCTCTATTTACTTCACTCTTATCTCTGTTTCGGAACTTAACCTTTTGGGGGGGATTGTTGGTTTTGCTTTGCTTTCAAAAGCTCAAGCTTCCTCTTTTTCTTTAGTCCCACATCGGATGGGCCAACCCCTTCTTGTGTACATATATTAGTTTCTCTTCTTTGCTCTCTTAAAGTTGTTGTGTGGTAAACCCCTTGGGCCACACACGCGTGCCGTCGCCACCGCCCGGCCCGGCTTGGCTTGGTTCGGTTCGGCGCATTTAACGGGTGCGGGTACGCGCCCACATCTGCGAGCGCCGAATGCCGATTCGATTTTCTCTTCGGGTTCGGGTTGGGACCCTAAAATTCTTTTTGCTCCTCTTCTTTTTTATTTAATTTTCTGAACGTTGGAAAATTAATTTCTTCCGTTACAAATTGTTTTTGAACCGTTATAATTTTTTGTGTCCAGGTTCATTCTTTATTTCTTCTGTGTAACGGCTGAATTAATAGAAAAAATAATTCAGACCGTTACATTAGTATTATATATTTGTCTGTTTTTTTTTGTAAAAGATCAAAAAAAATCTTTTCTCCAAACTTTTGCTGCCAACATTCTGTTCAATCTTCATCGTCTCCAAGCTCTGGGTAGAGCTAAGTCCTGGTCGTTCTCTCCAAGTCGTGTGCGGCGATGAGATACCGGTAGTGTGGGAGTTTTACCACTAGAAGCTTCGAGAACGTCTGCACACAGATCCCGAATCAACTCTTAGGGCAGTGCTTCGTGCACGACTTCCCCAGAGGCCGGTAACATCAGTCTAATTTTATTTTTTTATTCAGAAATTTTTCAATAAGAAAACGATAATTGTCACACCCCAGTCTCAAAAATACGTAGGACTAGGACACGTAAGCATGCCAGCCGCATGGATATGGCAACTCCAATATATGGAAACCAAATCCACACGTACGCTGTAATATGAATATCAAGTCCACAAGTGGTATAAAATGTATCACAAGTCACAGGGTATAATCTAAATCTCATCCACAAAAATCAGATATAAATAATAAGCAGCATCTATATAACTAGATCTCAACATAAATATCTAAGGATGATAGTTGGATGGAAACAAATCCACTACCAACTCGAATGGAAAAGTACAACACAACAAATACAATATAGGAATACCAGCTAACGACCATGGGCTCGAAGAGAAGACATCCTCGCAACACAAGTAATGATCCAAATCTGTGCTCCTGCAATTACTCAATAACAGATACACCTGGCAGAGGACCAGGTCCTCAGAGGGACGTAACAAGATACAGAAAATACGAGCCAATTTGAATACAGTAAACATGCATATTATTTGAAAATAAATAAGTACGCTGTACAAGACCATATATATGAATGCAAATGAGGACAACTTTTCGACGTATGGGCAAGGGTAGGCTACTCGATCTACCTCACAACTCACACACACGTCAATGGATATCAGAAATCGACATACCGCGGGGGTAGCGACCAGCGCGACACACGCCCGTAGTGCAAACTATATACTACGGTTTACCAGAGTGGTTAAAAGCCCATACGCCTAATGATTGTCCTCTCATGATACTAGGTGCCATGTATGTGTCAACATATCTAATATATAGTAATGACTGAAAGAAACTACACATGCAATAAATAAACAGAAATGCAATAAATATAAAGAAATATACTAAGCATGCAAAATACTGTAAACAACTTGGCAAGGTATCTTACCTGGGGTCCTGCTGCTGGTATGAATCAGAGTCCAAGTCACAGTCCAAATAGCCTATGTATTACAAATTTATCATGTCAAAAGATAATTTATTTTAATTTATTTAATTCTAGAATAATTACTCTAAAATCCTATTTTAATCTTATTATTCTGATTTTTATGTTAATTCCTAAATTTTGTCCAAAGAAACTGAATTTTATCAACTCGAGACTCATGGCACGCAAATCGAGGCGATCTGTTAACCGAAAAGTCAACCGACACAAACTCAACTTTTATGCATGATTTCCTGTAGATTTCAGTGTCAAAAATATGCTGGAATTTACGGCTCGTCCGAATTCAAATTCGTTTGGAAATTATGGCACATACAAATTTTGTATTGTGCACCGATGGTTAAATTCTAACCTAGAAGTTCTACAGAATTAATAGTATATAAATACTTTGAATTAAATTCTGGGAAAAATATATGTCAATAATCTCGACATTATCTTTTCAATACTTTAAACGGTTCATGATTCTGATTCCTGGTTCTCCCGAAATCGCGAAAATATTAAAACACGTCTATTTTCGGATATACTGTGCTCTACGAATTTTCCAGAATTTAATACTCATAATTTCGTAAAATAAATTATATAATAAGAAATCTAACCTCAATATCTTTCTAACGCAAGAAACTAGGCCTCGTTTGGAGTCCGAAGCTATGCGCAATGGCTTGTGGAAGATGAAGGAACCCTAGATGGCAATTCTACAAAATCTCTCTCTCTCTAAAAAAATAATGGGATAATTAGGGTTATTATATTATATATATATAGGGATTGAGCGGCTGAATAAAAGTTGATAGGAGGGTGACACATGTCATGATTTGATTGGATGGTTTTGGTTATATTATTTGATTTTGATTTGCCTTTATCAAAACATTATTTAAGTCATTTTAAATCTAAATAACTCAAAATAAATATTAAAAATATTCATAAAAATCTGAAAAATTACAAAAAATATATTTTGAATTTAAAAACTCTAGAAAAATATTTGGGATAATTTTTTATTCATAGATTTTCTACTATAATTAGAAGAAGCTCTAAACATTAGTTTTATCCATTTAACTAAAAATAAATAATAACATTATTCCAAAAATTCTAAAATAATTCCAGAAAATATATAATAATATTATAAACCCTAAAAAATAACGTGGGTACATTCTATATTCCTGGGATTACACAATAAATTCTACAATTCCAAAAAATTATTTATTAGCCTAATTACTCCCAATAAATACTAAAAATACTCAGAAAATTTTAGAAAATATATTTTATTATTTAGAATCTAAAATAAAAGTTTGGGATATTTTTAATTAGTTTTGAATATAAAATAAATTCTTCAAAGTCCTAGAAAATTAGTGTTACTAGTTTTTAATTAACTAAAAATTATGGAAAAATCTCAATAATCTAAAATAGCCTAAAAATAATTCTAAATAAATATTTATATAAGTAAATATACTAAAAAAATTATTTTCTAATTAACTAAGAGAATATTCTAAATAAATTCAACATCTATAATAAATATAATAATATAAAATATACATAGAATACCTATTTTGGGTGAGAGAGTTTACAATCTACCCAACTTAAAATAATTTCGTCCTCGAAATTAAAATAAGGCATAATTTGTTAAATCCCTCACATTCGTACATAAGGTACGTCAATCGCAATCTCTTCCAAAAAATTTAAATAACAAAATCTATTCAAATCTATCGCGATCACTTCAAAATTAAGATAATCATTGTTCAAATCAAAATTCAACCTATTGTAATCTCTTCTCACGTTTCCAAATCATCAATATCCAAATTTAAATTGAATCCATATAATATCTTCAAGATTTTAATAACCCATATCAAATTTTATCTCACGATCTCCAACTATCATAATCTCCTCTAGAAGTAATTCGAGTCCAATATTATTCCTATTTTCACTTATAAATTTTTTTTGTATTCTTCAACTTTTTAAATTCCATTCACATCCTCAATATTTTAAATAGGTAGTCCAACCATCAAATTTTTAATTCTTAATTTAAATCATCAAATTGAAAAATAATTTAAATGCAGTCCACCAATGTTCAAGTCTGAAATTATATATTTATCCTTCAAATTCAAATTGATGATTTTACCTTCAATACTCAAAATTTTAAATTATGTACTTAAGGTATAAATATTGGGTCCTCAAAATTAAGATTTTTAAAATTCATTAATCCTCATCATCTTAGTCATTCTTCTAAAATTCTTAAAATTAAAATGGCTTGAACCTCTCCCAATCTAATCTTACTCGATCACAATCTAAAAGAAATTCCTCTCGAGTTGCCAATGCACTGCTACCCAACTTAGAATTTACCCATCTATCACAGAAGGATATATACTTTAAGAAAAATATTCCTTAATTTATTTACTCATGTCATTCAATCCTCAAAACTTCAACGCCGATTATATCATATATGATATGTCCTTAATTACGAAAGAATAATCCTCAAGTATGTGATCGGCCTATGGGTATATCTAGTACTCTCTGTGTATCAAACTTATACCAAGCACGAGATTTCGTCTTTCCGAAATAAGGGAAGACGGAGATCAATAATAAAGAGTTCAAGGGCGAGGTAATAGAATAGAAGTATCGGGATCAAGACGTTTAAAGAATTCAAATAAGAATTATCAAAGCAGTTGTGGATTGCAGTCCTATTTTGGTAATTCCTATTCACATGCTCGTATTAGTACAGTTATGTAGCCGATACAATACGCTCAGACATGTCTAGAGGGCAAGTACATTCGTCTACTAATCACTATATATCTCAATCCACGTGAAGCAGTTATGCGAAGGGCGAATCAATGCACTAAGGTTAGCTAGACCTTAATACACAAATTCTAAAATGTATTAATGTATGCATCCACTAATACATATATAGTGTACAAGCTTGATGAAAGAATAAGCTTGCAAAACTAGGCTATAATAGCGACATAAGTCAAGGTGGTACAACAATTATAAGTACGCTAGATGATGATGAAAGGAGGTACAAATCAATTCAAGTTCACAAAAACAAAAACAAAAAAACAACATAAGCAATAATAATAAAGACCCTACCATTCTCTATAGTTATCATACAACCTCCTTGTCTATGTCGCTAGTCGACCAAATGGGGGCAAGGACCTCTAAATTCTATTGTCTGAATAAATACTGTCGTCTTTGCTAGCATACAGTTAATGTCATTCAGTTACACTTCATTAATGGATCACAAGGACTATATGATACTAGGTGGTGAGGTATACTACCCAACTTAAAATGATTTAACTACTATTGTATTGTCTTAAGGATACCGTAAAAGCTTCTGTTAAGGTCTATGAGAAGGGGTCTTAGTACTTTATTGGGGTATCCTCTTCTATTACATAGGTCATGGTCATCTTACATCTTAGTCATAGTGCTTATAGAACAAGTGTCAATAGTAAGGATAGAAGAGTTAATGGCCGTTTAAGGGAAAAAGGGATCTCGCTTGTATCGAGGTGAGGGTACAAATTATGTGATTTAAAAACTAAGGGTTAATCATCGGTCACAATCTATAAAATAACTTAAACTTATCAAGTTCTAACTACCAAGCATAAAAAAATTTACATTCAAGGCTACAACTATAATCCTAGGAAACTATGAGCCCTTAACAAAGAATAAAATTACTTGGCCTACTATCCGAAGTGTCAGATGGTACGAGTTGAAAGATGAAGAGAAGAAACGTGATTAGTCGTCGCAAAATAGCGAGTGCTATGGTCGCAGGGGAACAATATATAAAATTAAGATAGAGGGCTCTAGATAGCATCATGGTTCTCTAAGGGAAGTGGGGTGTTAGTTGCTATGTTTGAGGTATGATTAGAAAAATGTTCTATACATTGCTCTTGGCTTTCTAAGGTACTGCCTGCTCATCTCAAGACAAGAACCTAAATTTAGTTCTCCAATACTTATCTAACTGCGAAGGTTAGGTTTAGTCCTAATATTCAATTTTGGTTTTCTATTGGTTCCTCAATACTAGGGTCAACCATTATGGTAAAACTTCTAACTATCTATAGTAGTGTCTATACTACTCTCAAGTCTTCTTAATACATCAAGGGGTAATGGTATACCAATCTAAAGATAAGGAATTATAGGGTTCACTAGATATTCTAAACTTAGTAGTGTGTCTATATTCTTGTTGTATTCTTAATAGGTGTGCTACCCTAATTATCATCCTAATAACAGGGGTTCCTATATTCTAGCAGAAGGTTATACTCAAAGAACTATTAGGGAAGTACAGGAATCAAGCAGGATACAATTATTTAGATAGAACGGATTAGAAGAAAGATGAGTTGTAGTCAAATTTGGATGAGATCCTATACTCTAATCATATTTGCAGGCTTGCTCGGTACAGTAACGTAACCGAGACAATATGCTCTCGACCTGCATGGGCCACCACAAAAACATGTCATGCCCCAGTCTCAAAAATACGTAGGACTAGGACACGTAAGCATGCCAGCCGCATGGATATGGCAACTCCAATATATAGAAACCAAATCCACACGTACGCTGTAATATGAATATCAAGTCCACAAGTGGTATAAAATGTATCACAAGTCACAGGGTATAATTTAAATCTCATCCACAAAAATCAGATATAAATAATAACCAGCATCTATATAACTAGATCTCAACATAAATATCCAAGGATGATAGTTGGATGGAAATAAATCCACTACCAACTCGAATGGAAAAGTACAACACAACAAATACAATATAGGACTAACAGCTAACGACCATGGGCTCGAAGAGAAGACATCCTCGCAACACAAGTAATCATCCAAATCTGTGCTCCTGCAATTACTAAATAACAGATACACCTGGCAGAGGACCAGGTCCTCAGAGGGACGTAACAAGTTACAGAAAATACGAGCCAATTTGAATACAGTAAACATGCATATTATTTGAAAATAAATAAGTACGCTGTACAAGACCATCTATATGAATGCAAATAAGAACAACTTTTCGACGTATGGACAAGGGTAGGCTACACGATCTACCTCACAACTCACACACACGTCAATGGACATCAGAAATCGACATACCGCGGGGGTAGCGACCAGCGAGACTCCAGAAATCGACATACCGCGGGGGTAGCGACCAGCGCGACACACGCCCGTAGTGCGAACTATATACTACGGTTTACCAGAGTAGTTAAAAGCCCATACGCCTAATGATTGTCCTCTCATGATACTAGGTGCCATGTGTATGTCAACATATCTAATATATAGTAATGACTGAAAGAAACTACACATGCAATAAATAAACAAAAATGCAATAAATATAAAGAAATATACTAAGCATGCAAAATACTGTAAACAACTTGGCAAGGTATCTTGCCTGGGGTCCTGCTGCTGGTATGAATCAGAGTCCATGTCACAGTCCAAATAGCCTATGTATTACAAATTTATCATGTCAAAAGATAATTTAT
Source organism: Iris macrosiphon (assembly GCA_036927795.1). Taxonomy (NCBI): domain Eukaryota; kingdom Viridiplantae; phylum Streptophyta; class Magnoliopsida; order Asparagales; family Iridaceae; genus Iris; species Iris macrosiphon. Next base: position 182,915,304 of record JAYESA010000001.1, read on the forward strand.
TTTAATTTATTTAATTCTAGAATAATTACTCTAAAATCCTATTTTAATCTTATTATTCTGATTTTTATGTTAATTCCTAAATTTTGTCCAAAGAAACTGAATTTTATCAACTCGAGACTCATGGCACGCAAATCGAGGCGATCTGTTGACCGAAAAGTCAAACGACACAAACTCAACTTTCATGCATGATTTCCTGTAGATTTCAGCGTCAAAAATATGCTGGAATTTATGGCTCGTCCGAATTCAAATTCGTTTGGGAATTATGGCACATACAAATTTTGTATTGTGCACCGATGGTTAAATTCTAACCTAGAAGTTCTACAGAATTAACAGTATATAAATACTTCGAATTAAATTATGGGAAAACAATGATCTCGACATTATCTTTCCAAAACTTTAAACGGTTCATGATTCTGATTCCTGGTTCTCCCGAAATCGCGAAAATATTAAAACACGTCTATTTTTGGATATGCTGTGCTCTACGAATTTTTCAGAATTTAATACTCATAATTTCGTAAAATTAATTATATAATAAGAAAGCTAACCTCAATATCTTTCTAACGCAAGAAACTATGCCTCGTTTGGAGTCCGAAGCTATGCGCAATGGCTTGTGGAAGATGAAGGAACCCTAGATGGCAATTCTACAAAATCTCTCTCTCTCTAAAAAAATAATGGGATAATTAGGGTTATTATATTATATATATATAGGGATTGAGCGGCTGAATGAAAGTTGATAGGAGGGTGACACATGTCATGATTTGATTGGATGGTTTTGGTTATATTATTTGATTTTGATTTGCCTTTATCAAAACATTATTTAAGTCGTTTTAAATCTAAATAACTCAAAATAAATATTAAAAATAATCATAAAAATCTGAAAAATTACAAAAAATATATTTTGAATTTAAAAACTCTAGAAAAATATTTGAGATAATTTTATATTCATAGATTTCCTACTATAATTAGGAGAAGCTCTAAACATTAGTTTTATCCATTTAACTAAAAATAAATACTAATATTATTCCAAAAATTCTAAAATAATTTCAGAAAATATATAATAATATTATAAACTCTAGAAAATAACGTGGGTCCATTCTATATTCTTGGGTTTGCACAATAAATTCTACAAGTCCTAAAAATTAGTTATTAGCCTAATTACTCCCAATAAATACTAAAAATACTCAGAAAATTTTCAGAAAATTCTAGAAAATATATTTTATTATTTAGAATCTAAAATAAAAGTTTGGGATATTTTTAATTAATTTTGAATATAAAATAAATTTTTCAAAATCCTAGAAAATTAGTGTTACTAGTTTTTAATTAACTAAAAATTATGGAAAAATCTCAATAATCTAAAATAGCCTAAAAATAATTCTAAATAAATATTTATATAAGTAAATATACTAAAAAAAATATTTTCTATTTAACTAAGAGAATACTCTAAATAAATTCAACATCTATAATAAATATAATAATATAAAATATACATAGAATACCTATTTTGGGTGAGGGAGTTTACAATCTACCCAACTTAAAATAATTTCGTCCTCGAAATTAAAATAAGGCATAATTTGTTAAATCCCTCACATTCGTACATAAGGTACGTCAATCGCAATCTCTTCCAAAAAATTTAAATAACAAAATCTATTCAAATCTATCGCGATCACTTCAAAATTAAGATAATCATTGTTCAAATCAAAATTCAACCTATTGTAATCTCTTCTCACTTTTCCAAATCATCAATATCCAAATTTAAATTGAATCCATATAATATCTTCAAGATTTTAATAACCCATATCAAATTTTACCTCACGATCTCCAACTATCATAATCTCCTCTAGAAGTAATTCGAGTCCAATATTATTCCTATTTTCACTTATAAATTTTTTTTGTATTCTTCAACTTTTTAAATTCCATTCACATCCTCAATATTTCAAATAGGTAGTCCAACCAACAAATTTTTAATTCTTAATTTAAATCATCAAATTGAAAAATAATTTAAATGCAGTCCACCAATGTTCAAGTCTGAAATTATATATTTATCCTTCAAATTCAAATTGATGATTTTACCTTCAATACTCAAAATTTTAAATTATGTACTTAAGGTATAAATATTGGGTCCTCAATATCAAGATTTTTAAAATTCATTAATCCTCATCATCTTAGTCATTCTTCTAAAATTCTTAAAATTAAAATGGCTTGAATCTCTCCCAATCTAATCTTACTCTATTACAATCTAAAAGAAATTCCTCTCGAGTTGCCAATGCACTGCTATCCAACTTAGAATTTATCCATCTATCACAGAAGGATATATACTTTAAGAAAAATATTCCTTAATTTATTTACTCATGTCATTCAATCCTCAAAACTTCAACGCCGATTATATCATATATGATATGTCCTTAATTACGAAAGAATAATCCTCAAGTATGTGATCGGCCTATGGGTATATCTAGTACTCTCTGTGTATCAAACTTATACCAAGCACGAGATTTCGTCTTTCCAAAATAAGGGAAGACGGAGATCAATAATAAAGAGTTCAAGGGCGAGGTAATAGAATAGAAGTATCGGGATCAAGGCGTTTAAAGAATTCAAATAGGAATTGTCAAAGCAGTTGTGGATTGCAGTCCTATTTTGGTAATTCCTATTCACATGCTCGTATTAGTACAGTTATGTAGCCGATATAATACGCTCAGACATGTCTAGAGGGCAAGTATATTCGTCTACTAATCACTATATATCTCAATCCACGTGAAGCAGTTATGCGAAGGACGAATCAATGCACTAAGGTTAGCTAGACCTTAATACACAAATTCTGAAATGTATTAATGTATGCATCCACTAATACATATATAGTGAACAAGCTTGATGAAAGAATAAGCTTGCAAAACTAGGCTATAATAGCGACATAAGTCAAGGTGGTACAACAATTATAAGTACGCTAGATGATGATGAAAGGAGGTACAAGTCAATTCAAGTTCACAAAAAAAAAAAAAAAAAAATAACATAAGCAATAATAATAAAGACCCTACCATTCTCTATAGTTATCATACAACCTCCTTGTCTATGTCGCTAGTCGACCAAATGGGGGCAAGGACCTCTAAATTCTATTGTCTAAATAAATACTGTCGTCTTTGCTAGCATACAGTTAATGTCATTCAGTTACACTTCATTAATGGATCACAAGGACTATATGATACTAGGTGGTGAGGTATACTACCCAACTTAAAATGATTTAACTACTATTGTATTGTCTTAAGGATATCGTAAAAGCTTCTGTTAAGGTCTATGAGAAGGGGTCTTGGTACTTTATTGGGGTATCCTCTTCTATTACATAGGTCAAGAGTTAATGGCCGTTTAAGGGGAAAAGGGATCTCGCTTGTATCGAGGTGAGGGTACAAATTACGTGATTTAAAAACTAAGGGTTAATCATCGGTCACAATCTACAAAACAACTTAAACTTATCAAGTTCTAACTACCAAGCATAAAAAATTTCACATTCAAGGCTACAACTATAATCCTAGCAAACTATGAGCCCTTAACAAAGAATAAAATTACTTGGCCTACTATCCGAAGTGTCAGATGGCACGAGTTGAAAGATGAAGAGAAGAAACGTGATTAGTCGTCGCAAAATAGCGAGTGCTATGGTCGCAGGGGAACAATATATAAAATTAAGATAGAGGGCTCTAGATAGCATCATGGTTCTCTAAGGGAAGTGGGGTGTTAGTTGCTAGCTATGTTTGAGGTATGATTAGGAAAATGTTCTATACATTGCTCTTGGCTTTCTAAGGTACTGCCTGCTCATCTCAAGACAAGAACCTAAATTTAGTTCTCCAATACTTATCTAACTGCGAATGTTAGGTTTAGTCCTAATATTCAATTTTGGTTTTCTATTGGTTCCTCAATACTAGGGTCAACCATTATGGTAAAATTTCTAACTATCTTTTGTAGTGTCTATACTACTCTCAAGTCTTCTTAATACATCAAGGGGTAATGGTATACCAATCTAAAGATAAGGAACTATAGGGTTCACTAGATATTCTAAACTTAGTGGTGTGTCTATATTCTTGTTGTATTCTTAATAGGTGTGCTACCCTAATTATCATCCTAATAACAGGGGTTCCTATATTCTAGCAGAAGGCTATACTCAAAGAACTATTAGGGAAGTACAGGAATCAAGCAGGATACAATTATTTAGATAGAACGGATTAGAAGAAAGATGAGTCGTAGTCAAATGTGGATGAGATCCTATACTCTAATCCTATTTGCAGGCTTGCTCGGTACAGTAACGTAACCGAGACAATATGCTCTCGACCTGCATGGGCCACCACAAAAACATATCACGCCCCAGTCTCAAAAATACGTAGGACTAGGACACGTAAGCATGCCAGCCGCATGGATATGGCAACTCCAATATATGGAAACCAAATCCACACGTACGCTGTAATATGAATATCAAGTCCACAAGTGGTATAAAATGAATCACAAGTCACAGGGTATAATATAAATCTCATCCACAAAAATCAGATATAAATAATAACCAGCATCTATATAACTAGATCTCAACATAAATATCTAAGGATGATAGTTGGATGGAAACAAATCCACTACCAACTCGAATGAAAAAGTACAACACAACAAATACAATATAGGAATAACTGCTAACGACCATGGGCTCGAAGAGAAGACATCCTCGTAACACAAGTAATCATCCAAATCTGCGCTCCTGTAATTACTCAATAACAGATACACCTGGCAGAGGACCAGGTCCTCAGAGGGACGTAACAAGATACAGAAAATACGAGCCAATTTGAATACAGTAAACATGCATATTATTTGAAAATAAATAAGTACGCTGTACAAGACCATCTATATGAATGCAAATGAGGACAACTTTTCGACGTATGGGCAAGGGTAGGCTACTCGATCTACCTCACAACTCACACACACGTCAATGGACATCAGAAATCGACATACCGCGGGGGTAGCGACCAGCGAGACTCCAGAAATCGACATACCGCGGGGGTAGCGACCAGCGCGACACACGCCCGTAGTGCAAACTATATACTACGGTTTACCAGAGTGGTTAAAAGCCCATACGCCTAATGATTGTCCTCTCATGATACTAGGTGCCATGTGTGTGTCAACATATCTAATATATAGTAATGACTGAAAGAAACTACACATGCAATAAATAAACAGAAATGCAATAAATATAAAGAAATATACTAAGCATGCAAAATACTATAAACAACTTGGCAAGGTATCTTGTCTAGGGTCCTGCTGCTGGTATGAATCAGAGTCCAAGTCACAGTCCAAATAGCTTATGTATTACAAATTTATCATGTCAAAACATAATTTATTTTAATTTATTAAATTCTAGAATAATTACTCTAAAATCCTATTTTAATCTTATTATTCTGATTTTTATGTTAATTCCTAAATTTTGTCCAAAAAAACTGAATTTTATCAACTCGAGACTCATGGCACGCAAATCGAGGCGATCTGTTGACCGAAAAGTCAACCGACACAAACTCAACTTTCATGCATGATTTCCTGTAGATTTCAGCGTCAAAAATATGCTGGAATTTACGGCTCGTCCGAATTCAAATTCGTTTGGGAATTGTGGCACATACAAATTTTGTATTGTGTACCGATGGTTAAATTCTAACCTAGAAGTTCTACAGAATTAACAGTATATAAATACTTCAAATTAAATTCTAGGAAAAACATATGTCAATGATCTCGACATTATCTTTCCAAAACTTTAAACGGTTCATGATTCTGATTCCTGCTTCTCCCGAAATCGCGAAAATATTAAAACACGTCTATTTTCGGATATGCTGTGCTCTACGAATTTTCCAGAATTTAATACTCATAATTTCGTAAAATAAATTATATAATAAGAAATCTAACCTCAATATCTTTCTAACGCAAGAAACTAGGCCTCGTTTGGAGTCCGAAGCTATGCGCAATGGCTTGTGGAAGATGAAGGAACCCTAGATGGCAATTCTACAAAATCTCTCTCTCTCTAAAAAAATAATGGGATAATTAGGGTTATTATATTATATATATATAGGGATTGAGCGGCTGAATAAAAGTTGATAGGAGGGTGACACATGTCATGATTTGATTGGATGGTTTTGGTTATATTATTTGATTTTGATTTGCCTTTATCAAAACATTATTTAAGTCATTTTAAATCTAAATAACTCAAAATAAATATTAAAAATATTCATAAAAATCTGAAAAATTACAAAAAATATATTTTGAATTTAAAAACTCTAGAAAAATATTTGGGATAATTTTTTATTCATAGATTTCCTACTATAATTAGGAGAAGCTCTAAACATTAGTTTTATCCATTTAACTAAAAATAAATACTAATATTATTCCAAAAATTCTAAAATAATTTCAAAAAATATATAATAATATTATAAACTCTAAAAAATAACGTGGGTCCATTCTATATTCCTGGGTTTGCACAATAAATTCTACAAGTTCTAAAAATTAGTTATTAGCCTAATTACTCCCAATAAATACTAAAAATACTCAGAAAATTCTCAGAAAATTCTAGAAAATATATTTTATTATTTAGAATCTAAAATAAAAGTTTGGAATATTTTTAATTAATTTTGAACATAAAATAAATTCTTTAAAGTCCTAGATAATTAGTGTTACTAGTTTTTAATTAACTAAAAATTATGAAAAAATCTACAATAATCTAAAATAGCCTAAAAATAATTCTAAATAAATATTTATATAAGTAAATATACTAAAAAAAAGTTATTTTCTAATTAACTAAGAGAATACTCTAAATAAATTCAACATCTATAATAAATATAATAATATAAAATATACATAGAATACCTATTTTGGGTGAGGGAGTTTACAACAATATTTCTAACAGGTGTTAGGATATAAATATACAAACCTCAATTATCACTACAACTTTAGAATTTAACGGCTACAATTGTATCAATGACAAGATCACGACTATATCAATAATGAATCAGCGGTAGACTTTTGCATATCAAAATACAAAGCACAAAAACCATAAAATTTATATAAAAATCCTAACAGAAAAAAAAGCAACTAGTTAACAAAATTAAATGTTATGCAGATCCATATATTACAACTATCATCACAAAAATAACCCAAGAAATTATAAGATGAAGTTATTAAGAAATTGTTGAGAAAAAGCATCAAACTCTCCTATGTACAACCACAAATAAACAAACATAAACAGATATTAAAAAACAATAAGAGACAAGAGATACCAAAGTTTTTACGTGAAAAGCCTCTTCAAAACAAATAGTAAAAATCACGGGATCTCGTCCAGGAAAAATCCACTATCAATTTTTAGATTTACACTTTCTACCGCGGTAGAAGATTCACCACACTTCAAGTGCAATTTTTTCTTCTCTCTTGGATATACACAACTCTCTCTCTCTCTCTCTCTCTCTCTCTCTCTCTCTCTCTCACGCCCCAATCTCCCGCAAGCTCAATAGTTCCCGTTGAACGTGAATCACCACGTTGCAGCGCTCCTGCAGGACAATCGTTCTCATCGGGACGTGATGCCGTACGAGCCTGGAGTTACGCTTGTACAAGGCGATGTTGTCAAATACTAAAGTTATCATCGAAACGACCAAGTTGCAGCGAAAGTCAAGTATTGTGTACCAAGCACACATCAGAGTATACGCAGCGAAGCTCTCGACAGGTTCCAAATGAAAGGCCACAAAGGCAATGTAATACTCTTGCTCTTTTCTCTAGCCCACAAAGGTACTTACTGTTCATACATTATGTCTCGTATATCCAAGAAGTGCCACTATACCTGCGTACCTGAAATAATGCCCACAAACGTGGGTCAGTACACAGCCATACTAGTGAGGGGGGTAACCCACTCGTCTAAGCCGACACTAAGTAAAATAGTAAATGCAAACAGTTATATGGTGATCTTTCTAGTTAAATCATATATTCGTTTCATGGCATAGGGTATGACATGTTAAGGAAAGTTGTAAATCAAGTTAAGCATGCAAGCATTCAACTCAAACCAATCGACAAGCAATATATAACCAACTCGAAGGAAACTAGCATGCAAACCGTCATACTCAAACCCAAGCAACACGAGAACATATCGAACCATTTTCAAGCCTCAATATCCATCCTCAATCTAAACCATAATCTAATCTCGATATGCACACTCTTACCGAGGCAAGATGGTCGTCGCCTACGCGAAAATCACAAACCAAACCAAAGTAAAGCAAACCAACTCTTATCTATATGAAGTCACTGACCAAGCCATAAAGGACTTTGATCGGACTGATCAAGTGCAGTTCTACTCGAAACAGCACTAAGTAGCGAGCCCGCCTGAATCGTATTAAACCGTCGGCACCGCGCCCGAGGTACGTTACCAAGTTGTCTCCCCCATGGCCGAACAGTCCCGGTGCCCCGGAGCCTTCCCGTTCGAGAAGACCAAATCCCGTGCAACACAAGTTGTCCGTGACATGCAGACACCAAGTAGGTATGACGAGAGGATCGAACATTCTCGTCCCACCAAACGATCCTAAACTCATCTAACTAAAATTCAACTAAATATCCATAACCATTCTTCCAACATATAGCCCAAGGCACAAATCTCAAGTTGTTTCCATAGGCACAATGTCGCTTCTCGATACAGTGTTTCAAATTGGTGCAATACCCCTCGCTCAGAACAATCCCATAGCACAATGTCCCAACAGTGGCACAATGCCCTCGCCAATACAGTTGTCCGGTTTTGAACCACAACTGCACGCTTTGCTTGACAAAGCGTCCAAGTGATACTCGTGCATGGATGCACGTTCGCTCGCCCGAATTCCCGAGGTTCCAACCAAGATATTCCAACTGTCCAAGTATAATTCCATTTGTTACTCCAACTGCCCCAAATATAATCCAACTCTAGCTCCAACTACCCAACGCGAAAACCAATTCAAGCCACAAATCTATCCAAGCAAACGACGTACACTCTATGAACGCCTCAGTGTAGTAATTTCCAAGTCCCAATCCAAGTGTTCAAGCATTTACGTGTGTTCCATATTATTAGGCATGAAGGAGTTGAGTAGAAGAGAAAGAGCCCACTCACATAGTTTGATTCCGTTAAGCATCATGTCCTGTCGATACGGCCGATCCCTTGAACCCGTGGTCCGATACAAAGCACGATTTACTCAACTGGTATGACCGTACGAGCAGGCCGTGCTCTCCAAATCATCCGACCGATCGGACTAAGGAAGACGACATTATCGCTCCAATCCAGCTATCCCAGTACTGCTTTGAACGAATACCTGTTTTCCATCGAACTCCGCTAGCTATTTGTACTTGAAATCAACTCAAATTAATACTTGTTCCCAAATCCAATAAATCAAAATGTAACCAGCTATTGCCTTATTCATTCCGACTCAGCGTAACGCACCGTACGGTTGTAGGGCGTTACATAATATACCACTTAGAATCAGGTTCGTCTCCGAACCAATACTAGTATCCTTTCTTTACTAGCATGCCGCAATCCAATTCATAACTCTGCTCCATGCAACTCACATTCTCTTGATCCCGATTCAATATCTCGCTTGCGCTGAACTCTCGCCACATTCCGACATCCTCCTTGCAGCTCAATACGAATTCCTCAGATCGCTTAGTTTTGGATCGTACACATATTTAAGGCGACCCTAAAAAACATGTATTTCAGCCGAGCTTAGCGATAGCGAATTTTGACAAGTTACAAGGGTATCTTCATGTCCGAGGCACTCATTCGCTTTACTCCCAATTGAACCAATCCTGACTTTCATTCCAACATATTCGCACAAGCGCTATCCTCAAGTATGATGATTTTCCACCGACTAAATCAGTTCTTGTTCCAACTCCATCCATCCAACTATTTCTGAATCCACACTAGCACCATCTCCAAATATTATCTCTTGCACCGAACGATCATCTCAACTGATACTACCCCAGCTAGACGACTTACCCAAATATCAAACTTTGCTTTTAGATCATCTCAGCACAACACCTTTTCCTCAATCTCAATACCTCACTGGGTGAACATCTATATTGAGGTTCGTGTGATCCACGAATATCTCGCCGCCACGCCAAAGGGATAGTGGATGGATATGCGAGTGAACGACACGAATACGATTAAAGATTTAATTCGTATGACTTGATCCCTGAGTGGTGTATGCGATAGCCTCGGAGAAAAATAAGCGATTTGAGGATAGTGTGAGTTTCGAGGATTTGTCGAGTAGCTCGAACTCTGAGTGGTGTATGGATCGTCTTAGAAATGTTCGAGTGAATCATGAATTTCGGGGTAGTAACGAGTCTGTCAACACTCGAGGTTATTGTGCAAAGCCTTAGTATAAGTAATGCCTAGCTAGTAGTGAATTCAAAGGTCTCGTGCGAGATCTGGTTTGAACGATGGTGAATGTGTCGAGCAAGCGGTAAGGCTTATATCATATAGACATTCAGAGTAATGGAATTAATATCTTGGTCGAGGAAACTTAGTGTATCGTAAGTGCAATTTCGGATTTAATCAATGAAAATATGTATTTGCTATTTGTATGTAGGTAGTTGATACTTGTTGATTTTCAACATATGTAATTGTTATCTTAGCCTATCTCATTATTTTAGATGTAACAAAGTATTCTATTGGTCTTTCTCAATCAAGAGAAGACATACAATTTTGCTTTTTAAATTTAGTATGTTTAGTACTCTTTTAGTGATCAATAGCATTATTTTTGGAGTAGATCATTAGGCTTGTAAGCAGATTTGAGTAGTGATCAGTTTATAAGTCAATAGGGAGAAATGAATAATGAATCACCATTACGTCAAAAAATAACCTCCTTAATAAATCAAAGAGGATAACGTAGAATAAATGCTACATCATATTCTGATTCTGTTCCCAATACCAACAATATATATGATGTTCCAATATTCTCTTACCTTTAGCTTGTATAAATAGGCCACTCCAGTACATAACTGTTGCTTGCAACAATCCAGGGTCTTGAGTTTGTCAGACCAAGAAAAAACTTCAGCAAAATGGTCAGTGTTCTTTTTAGTTCTTCAATTAAGTCACTCACTCGTTCTTTTATATATATATATATATATATATATATAAAAGATTGAATTAAGAAAAAATTTAAGTTGCATCCGACTTTGTTTATTATAATTCAAAGTGCATTCCACTGCTTTACTATAATGTGCAAATCTTTCACTTCCATCAAAAATTAACGGTCAACGAACCGTTAATTTTTAACCGAAATACTCTTAGCAAATTATTATTATTACCGGCCCTCCCTTATCAACCTAAGAAAAGAGAAGATGTTTCGAGAAAAAAATTAACGGTCAATAAAGTTGACCGTTAATTTTGACGAAAAATAAAAATAAAAATAAAATACATCTTAAATTATGATAAATAAAATTAAATTGAACTCAAATTTTATTTTGAATTAATTACTCACATGTTCTTTGTAATTTCCAGTCTGGTCAGGCTTCAAAGGTGAACTATGGATACTCTGCCTCTGACAGCAATGATATCCGTGTTTCTGGTTGGAGCAGCGGAAACAAGATTGGAAATGTCAGCAACACTGGAGTTGGCACAGGAAATCATGTCACCACAACAGAGTCTGTTCAAACTAAGGGCTTCTTAGGCTGGCTGTTCGGTTAAATGACAGCATTGGAAGTTCTCGTCTCATCCTACTATGGTTAGAGAGATGGGGATGCAAATATAGCCTATGTCATGAAAAATTAGTAATGAGGACAATAAATAACCCAAAAAACACTTCGGGTTAAGCATTACTATGTACGTCTCTGTGTGCTTGTTTAACTATAATTAATGAATCTCAGGCTTGTTTGTGAGAAAATTCTTCTGTATCATGGTTTCATGGCTGAAAACTGCAGCATCAACCATCTCTAATTTTCATTACATGGATCAAAGATACGTTTCTCACTTTGTATCAGTTTCCTAACTGGATTCTGATTTCTAAACTGCTGTTCACCGTAAAAAAAAAAAATTTAGGTGATGCCATTTTCAATGATATTGATAATAATATTTATAATATAAATATAAATATATTATTGTATAAGAATTGAATTATTTTAATGTTAATTTTAATGCAAACTTATGATATTTCTTATTCAAGAGAAGACATACAAAAAATTTCTTCTAAATTCAATATGTTTAGTACTCTTTTAGTGCTCCATAGCAATATTTTTGGAGTAGAACGTTCAGAAAATTTTCTATAAGATAATAAACTATACATAAATAACAAAGAAGAGAACTATGTTAGCAAAATGTAGGAGAGGATAAAAGTCGTCACGTGAAGTTGCGACATAGTGCTTACACTCATGTCGTCAGTTCAAGTGGTGACTTAAAGGTTGAAAAAACAAAAACAAAAAAGCTCCGGAGAAGCTAATTGTTCAAAAACATGAATCCATATAGTGGCCAGACCACCACTTGAACTGACGTATATATATATATATATATATATATATATATATATATATATATATATATATATATATATATATATATATATATATATATATATATATATATATATATAAAAGAGAGAGAGAGAGAGAGAGAGAGAGAGAGGTTCATCAAATCGATATAGCGAAAGCATAGAATAAACATCAGTATGATACATAAATAAGCTTTTTATTGAATAATGAATAAGATTACAAGCGACACTAAACCGAAATTACAAGTCGCTCAAGCTCTTTCTCTCTAACAATAATGACGTATCAAACGGTTTACAACTTAAAATTATATATATATATATATATATATATATATATATATATATTCACACACACACACTCCCTCCCCCACTCACCCATAAAATTCCAAACAGTTCAAGTGGTTGCACTAACGTTTGTTACTCTCCATTTTTTTAACAACTGCCCAAGTCTCAAGTTCAATGACGGTTTGGCCCCCTGCTTTCTCTACTTTTTTTTTTTTCTTTGTTTAAATTAGTTTTTCTGGAGCTTTAAAAAAAAAAAAAAAACATTTATGACACCACTTGAACTGGCGACATGAGTGCATGTCACCACTTCAAGTGATGACTGTATCATCTGATGTATTTTTCTAACATTGTTATCTTCTTTGTTATTTATGTATAATTTGTCATCTTATTGAAATTTTTTGTAGATCATTAGGCTTGTAGCAGATTTGAGTACTAGTGATCAGTTTATACTACGTCAAAAGTGAGAAATGAGAATAATGATCACCATTACGTCAAAAAAATAACCTCCTTGATAAATCAAAAAAGATAACGTAGGATAAATGGTAACATCATATTCTGATTCTGTTGCCAATACCAATAATAAATATGATGCTTCAATATTCTCTTACCTTAGCTTGTATAAATAGCCACTCCAGTACATAGAGTTGCTTGCAACAATCCAGTGTCCTGAGTTATCAGACCAAGAAAAAGCTTCAGCAAAATGGTCAGTTTTCTTTTCAGTTCTTCAATTAACTCGCTCACTCTCGTTCATATATATATATATATATATATATATATATATATATATATATATATATATATATATACATACGATTGAATTAATTACTCACTCACAGGTTCTTTTTTTGTTTTCCAGTCTGGTCAGGCTTCAAAGGTGAACTATGGATACTCTGCCACCGAAAAAAATGATATTGGTGTTTCTGGTTGGAGCAGCGGAAACAAGGTTGGAAATGTGAACAACACTGGAGTTGGCACTGGAAATAAAGTCACCACAACAGAGTCTGTTCAAACCAACAAGGGCTTCTTTAGCTGGCTGCTCAGTTAAATGAAGCCTATGTGAAAAATTAGTAATGATGACAATAAATAACCCACCCCTCACACTTTGGGTTAAGCATTACTATGTACGTCTCCGTGTGCTTGTTTAACTATAATATATAAATCTAAGGCTTGTTTGGAAGAAATCTCTAATTTTCTTTACATGGGTTAGTTAAAAGAGATTTCTCTCACTTTGTATCAGTTTCCTAACCAGGAATCAACTGATAAATATAACGTACCTTGCTCATTGGCATCTAGCAGACAAGCAACAGATAGATTGTCAGATAGAGAGAACATGCAATAAAGAGATCATTTATTGACTTATTTCAACGTTAAATGCATGCTTAAAATCCAAGTGGGCCTTTTTATATATATAGTCCTTGAGTCTCCTAGCTCAAAGTGGTAAGCATTAAAGACATAAATTTTCAAGTTAGACTGGTTCGATTCTAAGGAAAAGTATAATTTATGAGGAATTTACAAGACAGATCCTTGCCGACTCATATGGAGAGTTGGTGGCAGATTCCAACATTTTTGGAGGCTCTAGAGAAGTATCCAAAATGACGTCCTCATTAATTTCTCTATATAATTTATTTCATAAATTCAAAATCTAGATAATCCAATAAATCTAAAATACAACATAACTAGTTTTGAATACACGTCAATTATTACCAAGATCCAATAAATTAAATAACTCCAACTTTTAAAAGAAAAGAGAACGAATTTAGATTCGAAGAACACGATAATGGTTCTTTCATGGACATGCAGACATAATATGACATGAATTTCTATTTTCTAACGATTAGATTTTAAAACAGTAAGACCACTTAGGAGAGGAGGTCCTAGGCAACTGTCTATTCCGCCTCCCTCCGGACTGCTATGGTTGGTGGATCGTGAGTTGTCTAATTTGTAGATGTGCTAGTTCGGAACAACGGTTACAATGATCTTGTCAGGTCTGGAGGTTATGATCCAAGGTCGTCGGACATCGCAGAGCGGCTGAGGGAGATGGTGATGAGCCATTGGAGTTGGAGGATCGAGTTGGATTACGTGCTGTCACACCCATAATTGGGTTCATCTATGTTAGACCTGCACTACAAGAAAAGTGGTCATTTACAACGCATATTTTACGATGTGCATCAGCAGCACATTGTAAATGACACGTTTTTACGGTGTGCAAATTTGTGCACCATAAAAACAATATTTATTTTTTATTTTTTACAGCGTGTTTGTCTTGTGAACCCTGAATGAAAACTTACTTACAACATGTATTTTTGTACGTTAAAACTCATTTACGATATGCATCTGTGCGCGTTGTGATTGAAGGCTCATTTACGACATGTATTTTTGTTCGTTGTGGTTGATGATTCATTTATCACATGCATTTTTTGTACGTTGTGGTTGCACCTTGAGATATATTATATGATGTCGAAATAATGGAATACTGTCGCGTGGCCCTGGCTGGCACGGATGAACAGAAATTTGTGTGGTGGCTTTCCTTTCCTTTCCTTTCCTTTCCTTTCCTAGTGCTTGCATGCGAAGGAGGCAGGACAAAGGCATATGTGAAGGAAGGGTGAGAAGCAAGCTTGGTAAACGACGCAGGTTACTGATCAGCTGATTAATCCTTGCATTCCAAGTGCAGGAAGGGTGAGCAGATGAAGAGGACCAGTCCAAGGCCCTCTGGACAAGAAGTTGGTTTTCAAGGTAGCAACATCCGACGGACCGTTATTTGTGGTGACAAAACGGAAGGACCCCATTCTTTGTGAATGTATGTCTTCCATGTGGAGGGCCTTCTTTGTGAAGAAAGCAGCAAGAATGATCCTTTGTCTTAAGGGTCATAGCTTTTAATCATAGAGCACTGATCATGCGTGTTTAAATGACGAAAGACTTTCTTCTTAACTAATCAGTCGGCACTACAACCATCTATGAGGATTGTCTGTCTTGTGGAAAGTCCTCTCAGCTTTAAAATTGCTTGTTATCAAACTCTTAAGCGCGAGTAGCTATTCAAATTTACGTGTACGTAGGCGTTCTAGACGTAAATCAATTATACTAGACAAATTGTTCTCTTTCGAGAGTGGAGGAGCACTTTGGGAGCTTAAGAGTGGCTTTAAATTTCAATATTTTTTTAATGTTTCTATAAGACTATTATGTCGTATGTATATATATATTCTTTATAAAATAATTTGAAAATGATTCAAAATAAACTGTTTAAGCCGAATATATATCCTTACGTAATTAAAAAAATTAAGAAACAAATAAATTCTAATTAATTATTTAACTACCTAATATTATCTAACTATATCTAAACACATCTAACTCATTTGGTTAAGGTGGGAGACACTTTTTCTAATTGTGTGGGTTCGATCCCACAAGACAATATTATTTATAACAAATTCTAATTAAATAACCTTTTTAACAAAAGTTTTTATGTGTGTGTGTGTGTGTGTGTGTGTGTGTGTGTGTAATACACGTAAATTTTACTAGTATATTAGAAATAGTATGTTCTCTTTAGTACTTCATAGCAATTTTTTGAGGAGTACATCAAGTAGGCTTAGCAAAGTTGAGTTGTGACCTTTTTTTATTACTACTATATAATAAGAAAATTTAGGCTTATTCGAGGAATTTATTTTTTCAAAAATATTTTTATCTATGTTTATTAATTAAATTTTTTTATTAAATTTAATATGAATAGTTTGGTAAGTACGTATAAAAAAAATTTAAAAAAATTGTTTACTCTTTCCGAATAGTAAAGAATTAAGGACTTTTTTCCTCTCAAGTATAAAAAATTAAAATACCAATGTTTACTCTTCCTCAGCAATAGTAAAAAAATTAAGTGATTTTATTTCTCAAGTAGTAAAAAGTTAAAATATTATTATTTGCTATTCTAAAATAGTATAAAATATGTGCTATGCATATGTCTATATACTAGTATGTTAAAACGCAACGTATACAAAATTTTGAACGTTATATCGGACATTTAAAAAAAAAAAAAAAAAAAGTATGTTCAAAGGGAGAATCATGAAACAACCTCATGATTTGAAATAAGTACATGATACTCTTGTTTGAATAAAATATTTTGTAGAATTAAGTGATATATATGCGTACACTTGTGAACAGAACAAGATTCCTTTTATATGTCTTTTGCTTTCTCATATCCAGAATAATTTAGGGTGAATTGATATTATATCTTTCTTAGATGTAGAATATTAAAATTATTCCTCTGTTAGATCAAAAACGAAAAAAATTTCCTGAAAGTGTGGTTAATGAATTGTTAATTTTAATATCCTACATCTAACAGATGATAATATCCATTGATCCAATAAATATAATAGCTCAATATCCTATATCTAGCAGGAGAATAATTTCAATATCCTACATCTAACAGAGTTAATATTAATTGACCCAATAAATATTCTATGCTCGTTTAACCACATTTTCTAAACTGGAACAATGTGTCACGTCTGGTGCACGTCGTAGTTAGGCACATAAATGAGTGATTAACACGCTTAACAAAAGAATTTTTCTTTTGCACTAAGTGGACAAAAAAGTAACCTCCTTATTATAAATCAAAAGAGAATCATGAATCACCATCGTGATTTGAATAATAACATGATAATCTTGTTTGAATAAAATATTTTGTAGAATAAAGTGATATATATATATATATATATAAACAGAACCAGATTTTTTTAATTTATGTGCAATTCTTTTTCTAGTATCCGAAATATAAGAATAAAGTGCAAAAAAAAAAAAAATCTTAGATTTGTATTTTTGTATTTAAAGTCACATGCTTTTAAAAAACTCCCATTTTTTTATTTTTGTTCGATTTATATCCATTTTGGATAATACCGTTAATTTAGACTTGAAATGACTAATCTATCCTTTCTAATTAAAATCATAATCATAATCCTAATTCTAATTCTAATTTTTCTAACTAATCCAAACACCTCCCCTCCCCTTCCATCTCCACCTGAACCCTCACTATCCTTCCAGTGTCCTCCTTCCCTCCTCCACGCCGGCGAGCTCTCCCCTCCTCCTTCTCCTTCTCCTTCCCCCTCACCCCCTCCAACCCTCAACCCCCCCCTCCTCCTCCTCCTTCAGCCCTCACCCCCCGCCTCCTCCTCCTCCTCCGCGCCATCCACGAGCTCCCCCCCGCGCCTCCTCCTCCTCCTCCTCTGTACCATCCCGTGCATCCTCCGAGCTACCCTCCGCCTCCTCCCGTGTCACTCCGCGCTTTTTCGCGCACACCGTCGCCGCTGCTGCTGCTGCTGTCTTCCTTCGAAGGAAGAGGGGAGAGCTCGTCGACGTGGAGGAAGCATGAGGGGGGGGTGTCGGAGAGAGAGGAGGGGGAGAGGGCTGCGGAAGGAGGAGGCCGGCGACGCAGGAAGGAGAGGGGAGAAGGAGGAGAGGAGGAAGAGGAGACACGGTGGGGAGGAGGGGGGGGAGGGCTGGAGGAGGGAGGGAGAAGGACGAAGGATAGTTTAGTATTTTCAAAACAAAACAAAAATTAACGTTAAATTATAACGTTTAGTTGACGGGAGGAAACGTTTTGATCGAAAATTTTATTATAGAAGAATTTATTTACTGTAAGCGTAATATGTCTTATTTTGCTTCCGAAAGAAATCTAAAAAAATTTATTTTATCGAAAATATAATAATATAAAAAATTTACGTAGAAAAAAAAAAAAATTACGTAGAAAAAAAATTTTTATAATATCTACAAACAAAAGAACGAAACGCCAAGTCTATTTGACGTTTTAGACTCAGAATGTGAAATTTATTGGCCTCTCACATTTTTCCCAGAGAACGCCAAAAGAACTTGACGTCATTTCTAGGAAATACGCTTAACCCTATTGACGTTCTCGCATGAGATGCCTATAGACTTGACGTTGTGCTTTCCATTAAAAAAAAAAAAAAAAAAAAAAAAAACTTGATGTCAGACGTTCTCCATAACCTCAAGGTGAGGTGCTTGACAGAGAAGGTGCATTTACTCTACATAAGATCCTCAATATATATATATATATATATATATATATATATTTTCGAAGAAAATAAATATTATTAAAAATTAAACAGAAAATTTACTGTAGCAAAATAAATTTATATTAAATTCATGCAAACGAAACAAGTTTGTAAAATTTAAAAAAAAAAGACATAGTCCGCCAGCAGTGTTGGCGGAAAACACAACTGTTGTACACGTACGCAGCAAAAAAATAAAATTAAAATTAATGTGGACCCCACAATCCAATTTCCGCCAACTGTGTTGGCTGAAATTGGTGGGGGGCCAATTTCAGCCAACACAGTTGGCGAAAATTGGCTGTGGGACCCACGGTTCATTTTATTAGTTTTGTTTGGTTTGTTTGTTTAGTTTGGTTTGATTGGTTTGTTTGGTAGATTTATTTTAATTAGTTATGTTTTGGTTTTATTTATTTAGTTTTGTTTTGTAATTAGATTTAAGAAAATTTATTTTAACGAAATAAAATTATGTATATGCATGTGACCTAGTTTATGAGACCACCCCATTATCATGAGGTATTCTTAGGTTTGGACACCACAAGAGGCTAGTAACCTCATTATACATATAAATAAAATTATGTATATGCATGTAAAATTTTGGTTACAAGACTTCATGCTAGGATATAGTACAACACTACTAAGAGGCTAGTAACGTCATTCTACTATGGTTGACACCACAAGAGATAGTTAACCTCGGCTATGAGCCATGTCACAACGATGTAGCACCCCACGGAAGCGCAATGCTCTATGGTAGGAAATATTAAACTCTCTTGAAAGGAACTCACCTAAGTGTTTGGACAGAGATATAGACCGTCTCTTGAGGGTAAACTTGTAGATACCCTAGATACATACACCGAAACCATGTCAGCATAGAGACTTTAATATGCGACCAGAGGCACAACTAATGTCATTGTGCGAGTGGGCAGAACAACAGCTATGGTTCATAATTCAAGGCGTAGTTCATTCTTTTAGCGTACTGTTGTTTGACCCATGCGGAAAGATTCACGTCATGGGCGACAACTATCCTAATGCATGATGGACAGTCACTGTGAGAATGCTTGACCATATATTGTGATATATGTGGGGGATTGTTGGTGCTTTTCACTTTACTTTGGGAGTTCTAGTCCCACATCGAAAAACCATCAATGTATATATCTCAATTTATTGCTTTTCTTAGTATTGGTATATGCACATGGGGTGGTGGCCCATGTGGGTTGACTTTCCTAGAAGGATTAAGTGTGAACCCCTTTATGACAATCTTAATTTTATCACCTCCTTTGGAAAGTTTTTCTTAGGAGCTAAGCCCCGAAGGGGCTTAGCGACTCGGACTCGGACTCGGGTTCAATGGCGCAAAGTAGTACTTTGTTGGCGCACTTTGCACTTAGCATGTCAGCAACGTCGCATGGCGCTCATACGCTCATTTTATGCGCGAGTTACATGCACTGTTGCTTGCTCGGGCGCATGCTTCGTAGCCCTATGCGGCCGATGCGCTATGCGGCCAGGAGCAATGCGTCCAGGTGCTATGCGTCCAGGTGTTATGCGGCCATGCGCTATACGGCCAGGAGCTATCCGGCTAGGCGTTATGCGGCCGAGGAGCTATGCGGCCGAGGCACTATGCGGCTATGGGCTATGCGGCCTGGCGCTATGATGCTTGGGGCTATGCGACCTGGAGCTATGCGGCCAGGGGACATGATCTATTGTTGGCGGCATTGTGCGGTGCATGCAGCGCAGGCAGCGTGCGACGGCGCATGGTTTTATGTGAAATGCTGCTGCTTTCGGTAGAGGCGGCGCATGCGCCTTGGTATCTGGTCGGACAGCGTATATGCGACATGTGCTTTCTCGTGTCGCATATGTGCTGATTTGCTCTCTCTCTCTCTCTCTCTCTATATATATATATATATATATATATATATATATATATATATATATAAGCTCCTCTTTCATTTGAGTGGTTGAGAAATTCCAACTAAACCAGAAATCCAGAGAGCACCAGATCCTTATGCGCAACAGTGAGCACCCTTCCTCAAAGTATTTTTCGAGTGATCCGAAGGTGACCAAGAGCGTTCCATAAGTTCTCGTGTGAACTTGCTGGATCTTGGGGGCAGTTCGTCGTATAGCTCAAATCTTGTCTTGAGCACTGGTGGTTTTGATCACCCCAGCAGGAGTTCTATTCTTTGTATTTCTTTTCTTGTTCCTATTCCTTCTCGTTGTAGCGTCTGCGAACGTAAAGAGAAGAACGGTTTTCTATTTCTTGCAGTGTTTGATTTCTCTCTCTCCTTTGTCAGTTTGTAATCTGTTCGTGGTGTTGTGCTGCTGTGGAGTTATGTATCTGTAAACCATCTAAATTTTCAAATTATTAAATCTTGGATTTTTTCCAATTTTCTGAAATTTTCTGGGAATTTTCTGTAATTAAAATCAAGCTTTTCAATTAATAAATGATTTTTAATTAGCAATAAATAATATTAAAATATCATGAAAATAATATTTTTGGGTGTAAAATGAAAAATTGGACTTAGGGTAATTTTTCTGGATTTTTCTGGGCCTCAGACATATTTTTAAATGCCTGAAAACTATTTAATTAATTAATTAAATAACAGGTCAGGAACGCGTGTCGTGGGCCCCACAGGCCTCGCTCGACGGGCGATTTTGTGTTCGGCTTATCGGAATCCAAATCTGGAAGTTCCGTTGGGTTCGTATCAGCGTTCCTGACCTGTTAACACTAAGTTTGGTGAATTTGGAGACCTTTGACCCGGACGCGTTTTTCGGTGCAAAGCGGGCCACCGGCGGACCCCGTTTTGACCCGAAACTGTCGTTTTTGTCCTTGTCTTCAAATTGGACCCAAGGACAGGCGTTTCTAGCTATTTGACATCTTCTGAGAGTGATGGTAATGTCTATTTCAGCTTTTGGACTCATCTCTGGACTTTTCCCCCAAGAACCTAATTAATCAGATCCAAACAACAGGCAAGTACCTGCACCTCAAGTTAATCTTTATATATTGTGATAATTAATTCTCTGTCTTACATGTACCCTTGATGATTACACATCGTGTTAGAAATGTTGAATTTCATGTCTTGAATATTGGTAGTTCCTGTCTTGTTTTTCATGTCGGGTGGGAGAATACTAGGAGGCATGTAGTTTACCCTTTCCCCTGTCGTGACTGCTAGCTTTTGGTACGCGACTGTACCATCAGCCTGATACTCGATTATTCCTGACTGCTAGCCGCCTATGGCGTGCCTGATTAGCCTTATAAACCCCTACATGCCAACTTTGTATTCTAAAAACAAACACAAGTACACACATATAGTTTCTGGTTATTTCTTGCTGGCTATTGTAGTTTCATTTCCTGTTTCATTTATTTCTGTTTCTCATATTCCTGTTTACAGTTAACTCTGAGATAATAATGTTCTGTTAATGCTGCTTCTCAACATGATATCCAATATTTAATTGTCATAAAATATTTAGTTTAACCTTGTTGTGCATTGTGTGCTTTGCTCCTTTCCTGACTGGATCTGTTGATTTAGGCGATGATGAGGACCTTGCTCCTACTTATTATGGTCCCTATGAGGGGACTGATGATACCTATGAGGAGCCAGAACCCACCCAGGAGACCCCTGCTGCTGAGTAGCTAGTAGTAGCTATCTTTCATTTCTATTTCTCATCTTATTTATCGGGTTTGTCCCCGATTTGAATATTGAATTTCTGTACTTAAACATTTGAATCTGTTGTCACATTTATTTCAGTTGTAGTCTTAAGTTTCAATTCTCAGTACTATCTTGCATATGTTAATTGTGAATGAGTTAGACTAGTTTAGATGGATTGACCTAGACAGCGTACTACCGCCGACTCTGCGGCGTAGGCTGGACGTAACCACGCACTCGTGCCCGAACTTTCGGGTGCGGGTCGTGACAGTATCACGGTAATGTCACTCTCGAGTGACTTATAGTACACCAACTTTTGTAGTGACGAAATCTTGTGCGAGTCTCTAATTTGTGGACCTCCTCTACTTTGATTTGGCTTCAGGACTAACAGTTATTAATGAAAAGTTAAATTTTTCTATACTCTGTGTTCAACTTTCTGCTACAATGTGATTTCAACGTGTGTTCAAAAGAATTATCGAAATGCACGTTCTTGCCTAGAACAAGTGCACTTTAAACTTGTACGACATCATGTCTGGCGACGACTTAGCGATTCGACGGAATCATGAGTTGACAGCTACTACACTAATTGGGTGAAAAACTTAGGTGAACTGCTCAGATAATAAGCTACCACACTGCATTGATACTATGTCAAGATGCTCTAATACTAAGTTAAAACAGGGCTTGTCATAGAACCCGAAACATGCATAATCTCTATCGACTCAAATTCAGTTTAAAATTGTATTCGTATATTGAAGGAATACTACATAAAATTGACCAAGTTGATAAATTCTAGCTTGCAAATAAAATATTATGTGTGATAAGTAGGGCTGGATAAGCCCAACAACAACAGCCACTTGGGACTTTCCTAGTTCCAAGACGCATGGAATCTGAACACCTCGACAACATGCAAGCTTTAAAATTATGCTGGTAGCCTGGTGCTATATTCTAACATAGAATTGACACTATATTCTTCTTTCAAAAAGTTTATCCCCTTATCCCTATCTACTGCAATAATGTTAATTGATTCTATATCTATCCTTTTTCATAAAAGGATTCGATTTCTCATGACACTTTAAGCTCTTGTACTATAAATTGATCAGTACTCCATCACCCAGCTCCCCCGTACCGATCTTACTCCCAAGTTAAGACTAGCTAGTTATAAGCTATCCCTAGCTAGCTCCTTGCAAATTAAAATGGTGGGTCGTACGTGTCTGTCTCTGTCTCTTTATCCCATATATATGATGTACGTAGTCATAATATAAATTCCATAATCATGAACTCAAGCTTTCAATTCTTCCTTTTCTTCTTTTATATATATATAGGCCGGTCCGGAGTCGGGAGGAAAGGCTTCAGCTGGTGAAGTAAACTTTGGATACAGTGCTAAAACAAACAAGATCGGCGTTTCTGGGTGGAGTAGAGGAAATGAAGTCGGAAATATCAGCAACACTGGTGTCGGGGAAAACAATACAGTCGACCGTACTCCCGCCGCTCCCGCCAATCAGTCTCGAGGCTTTCTGGGTTGGTTGTTTGGCTAGACGTACGTACGTACATGACCGATCGATCGATTGGATATAAAATAATTAGAAATAAGTCACTTATTACTGTGGTGGGTATGCATGCATGTGTGTATCGATCGGCTCCATCAACTTGGTGGTACCGCTACTATTAATCTAAATAAATAAATAATTAGTTAATTGACACTAAGTATCATGAATTAGTGACATCTCTATTTATTTATTTTTTCGAATTCTTCTTCATTTTAAGAAAAGGAAAAAAAAAGGTTCCCTTCCTTCGTTAAAGAGAGGATTAATGAAACTACAATATTACAAAGTACCAACACAAAGACTCCTCTACGCGCGAGATGATTAAACAGGTCCCAACTACAATATCATAGCTAGGTCAAATATCCTTCTGCATCTAGCTTTATTTTGCTAAAAATTGTATTTTTGCAAGTTAGCAACAAGAAAATACATACCTGTGCCCTAATAGACCAAAGCTAGGTCAAATATCCTTCTGCATCTAGCGTATTATGCTAACATCCCTCCGTGGTCAATGTTCCAGTATAATCATTTCACAGCGAATATACCATTAATATTACTCCAGCACCATGTGCGTTAATTGTCTCCCTCTCTCCCTCCTCTGAAAGAATCATTGTAGACTTTTCCAATAGTATCGGTATTATTGGTGCTCCCAGCAGTTTCAGAGTTTTTGTATTGGAGTTTCAAATTCTTTTGTTTACTAAGTCATAGTTAATAATAACTATTATATAATAACTTTAAAAATATTTCTTATATTTAGGTGTAATTATGTGTATAATTTGTCATGTTTTGTGAGATTTCAATGAAATAATATTTCGTGGTGAACATGAAAATTTAAACTTCTACAAATGGGATATCTACAATGTGTTAACTAAAACCTTATTTACATATTGTAGCATGTAGATTTTCGATTATATATATATATATATATATATATATATATATATATATATATATATATATATATATATATATATATATATATTTTGTAATTTTGTTTTGCCAAATTAGACAAGAAAGAGAATTCTAATGTCAACATCAGCCAATATTGGATCAGATTTGTGAAAAACAATATGACCAATACAAATCGATATCAGACATTGTGAAACTTGCGAAAAACCAAAGATGCAATAACATGTCCGTTTCTAACATTTAAGGGTATGTACAAATACTAAAAAAGCACCCTTTTTTTAACAACTCTAAAAGAAATTGTACTAACAGATCAACTTTTTTAGATATTGTATTTAAAGACAAATACTTTTATAACTTGATAAAAGTACATAAAAAGAACTTAAACCGGTACAAAAAAAGTCCATTAAACATCTGTTTTTGCCAAATATTCAACATTTTTCATGTTTGCTATTAAAAATGTCTCTCTTGAAATTCTAATATTCCTATTATCTTCAAACCAGTGAACAAGGATTTGAATTTATATATAGTTTTTTTATTTGGATTTATATGTAGTTGGATTTGAATCATCTACTTTACGGAAATGTAAATTAAACATAGAGACAAAAAATGTTCACAATGATCACTCAAGTTCAGCAAACCAATTTATAAATGGTGGGAGTTTGGAGAGAGGCATAAGATCCTGATTGGGTGGTGGAAGATTAATAGATCGAGCCACGGGGACTTATTATTCTTTCCATTTATAAATGATTCGAGTTGGGGGTGTTGGACTCAAAAGACATGCAACTCAGCGTGCACGACATTTCGAACGTTACATCGGACATTTTAAAAACATATATATATATATATATATATATATATATATATATATATATATATATATATATATATATATATATTGTTTTTTTTTCTCTATCTTTTCTAAACTATCCCTATATTGAATATTCCGTATTCATGTATGGGAAATTTGAGATTCAATCTTCTTCTTCTTTTCAACTCCATTCTCATTGAACTATGTTTTCTACTACCAAAAGTTTGAAGTATACATCAAAGGAAAACTTTTCAAAGTAACAACATTTTATATTTTATTTAAAAAGATAGTACTAACAATTTTATTAGCAAAATGGTAGAGTTTATTAAACCATCATCACTCACTTTGATTTACTCTCCTACTTCGTTATTAAGCAATAATTAATGTTAGTCCCGAGTCTTAATCAAAAGATGGTAGAACGACCAGGAAATAGAGCTACAAGCAAACTTTACAGTCTACCCTATGTTTGATCTTGATGTTTTAGTCGATTGACAAACCTTCCGGCAAATAAGTTTGTCCTCTGAAGAACTCGATTCCAACGAATCACAATAACCAAGAGAGTGGTTGGACCACTGATATTCACATAAGAGTTCCTCTCAAGTGAAACACAAATCCTAAGAAGCACACATCCAAGAATTGGTTACAAACTGGCTGCAAAGAGAAAAAAAATACAAAAAGAAATAAAAATGTTCTTTCCTTTACGTTCGCAGACGCTATAATGAGATAGAACAGAAAACAAATGTACAAGAATAAAGATCAGAAGAGAACTCATGCAGGGGTGATCAAAACCATCGGTGCTCAAAGCAAGATTCGTCATATACGTGATCTACTCCAAGGATCCAGCAAGCTAGCACAAGAACTTCTGGAACGCTGTAAGTTACCTTCGGGAACACTCGAAACCTAACAGTAGGAAGCACTCGGGTGGGGATTGAAGGAGCTGTGGAAACTCTCAATATTTTCTCTCTCTCTCTTGATGAAGAAGAGCGGCTATATATATATATATATATATATATATATATATATATATATATATATATATATATATATATATATATATATATATATATATATATATATATATATGGCACAAACTCATGCGCGCACAACAATCCGTGCACATGTGCGCAGTCCTGTATCACCCATGCTCGCAAGAACAACGCACGCAGGTGCGCTGCCAGATCCCGCGAATCCAGTATTTCAGTTCCCCATGCGTCGCCCGTACCATCCGTCGCGAAGGCTCCTCACGCGCCACACGCAAACTTGTCTGCCAGGCCAACCCGCGCATGCACCTACTCAAGCAGCGCGCATAGCCTCCTATGCACCTAAACTCGACTTATGCGCCATGCGCCATGTGATCATGCACCATGTGCCATGCACTCATGGCCCGCTCATGCGACCCGCGCAAAAGAAGAGCGCATGAGCGCTACATAAGCGCTCAATGCGCCATGTGCTGATGTTGACGTGTCAAGTGCAAAGTACGCTAACAAAGCATCATTATTCGCCCTTTAGCCCAAGTCCAAGTTTCTAAGCCCCTGCGGGCTTAGTTCCTAAAGATTTCCAAAGAGAGCGACAAAACAAAGGTTTGTTCCTTGTGACTTAAGCTTAACCTTTTAGAAAAATTAATCCACATGGGCCACCTCTTCCCATGTGCATATGTCAATACCAAGCAAAGCTATATATTGAGATATACATCATGGTGGTTTTCTAATATTGGAATACAAATTTATCAAAGGAAAGAAAATAACACCAACAATCCCCCACATATACCACAATATGGTTAAGAGTTCCCACAGTGAGTATCCATCATTCAATAGGATAGATGTCGCAGACGACTTGAATCTTTTCGCATGGGTCAAACAACAGTACGGTACAAGAATGGACTAAATCTTGAATTCTGCACCATATCTGCCATTTTTTACACTCGCATCATGACCTCATATGTGCCTCTGGTCGCATATTTGTAAAGGCCCTGTGCTGACCACGTTTCAATGTATGTATCTTGGGCGTATACGAATTTTCCCTTAAAATATGACCTCAATCCCTTTTCATACACTTAGATGATTTCCTTTTAAGAGAGTCCTTAACATGAAGCCTTGCACTTCTGTGCGGTGCTACGCCGTTGTCACATGGTCCAAGGCCGCGGTTCACTTTCTCATGTGGTGTCATCCACTGTAGCATGAGGTCACCAGCCTCTTAGTAGTGTTGAACTACAACCCAATATGAATCATTATGCTTCCGTTCGGTGCTACGCCGCTGTGACATGGCTCAAGGTCGAGGTTCACTCCCCCCTATGGTGTCACCCACTATAGCATGAGGTCACAAGCCTCTTAGTAGTGTTGAACTAGTCTTTCCATCTTTCAGCATTAGGCTACAGGCCTATGTGCGGTGCTACTGCTGCTGTGACATGGCCCGAAGCCGAGGTTCACATCCTCGTGTGGTGTCATGCCACTGTACATGGGATACACATTCCTTGTAGTGCTAAACTACTCGTGCTTCCTGTTAAGATCAGAAGAGAACTCATTGCTTAACAAAAGTTCCAACTTGTTACACATGCTCGATGAAGTATTCTCGATGTTCCAATCATAATGTTCCACTCAAGCCACAATTATATCTATCTGAACGGCACACACTCTATGCATATGCCATAGTACGATATTTTTAATTTTCTAGTCCAAGTGTTCAAGCGATTACGTGTGTTTCAATTATTAGGTATAAAGGAGTAGGTAAAAAGGGACAGAGCTCACTCACTAAGTCTGAATCTGCTAGCACTCTGCCTTACCGATATGACTAATTTCCAAAATTCGTGGTCCGATACGAAGAACAATCTACTCAATTGGTATAACCGTGCGAGCAGGTCGTGCTCTCCAAATCATCTGACCCAATCGGACTAAGGAATATGGCATTATCGCTCAAAATCCTGCTATCTCTATACCGCTCTAAAGGAACACCTGATTCTATTGCACAACGCCCATGCCTCAACCCGAGTGAGGCACTTCTCTAATTTTACTGAAATTTGCACACGATCTACATATGAAGCCAACTCAAATCAATACTTGCTCCCAAATCTAACTCATTGAAATACAACCAAATATTTATCTCATTTTAATCTGACTCAGCGTAATGCACCGTCAGGGTGCAGGACATTTCATAGACTAGATATCTTGTTAATGCGTTTACAATGTACATATTCTTGTCTATTATGCCACAACTCAAGAGAATAATCAGAAGTATAGACTCCATTGATATAAACAGAAGGAGTTACAAGCTGCAGTTTAAATATCACTTTGGTACAAAAGAATTTTCTGAAGTATGTTCCCTTGTAGGGCATCACCATCTGACGATATTAATATCCATCCTCAGGACCTCCTAGCACAGCAGACTTCCAAAAATCAGGTTATTGACGATCATCGGTACGTGCTTCACGTTCTCCAGTGTAAGAGACTTCCTCGAAGTCAGCTTCAGCACTACCGTGCTTATTCCCTAAAAATTAGCTTGAGACTTGTTCGCAATCGAGACCTTCTCATAAGTGGTGTCATACTTGGTGAATAACTCCTTCTTAGAGCATACATGACAAGATGCATCGATGTCCACCCACCAGTTAGTGTCCACACCATGTGATAACCTGTGCAATCATAGCAACAAGGTTAAGCTCACATTGCTCTTTTGCTTTAGGATTTGACCTACAGTCGCTCCTGTAGTGATCATTCTTGCCACAGTTGTAGCATGTCATATCAGTCTTTGGCTTTGGCTTGAATTATGCTGATTTCACCTTCAGCTGGTTGAGTCCTTCTTCTTCTTCTTATAGAAAAAATTTTTGCTTCCCTTTAGAATCACTAGCATATACCATGCTAGCCTTGGCTAACTGCTTGGACAATGATTCCAACTTAAGTTGTCCTCTGGCTTTATCTTTAATGCGAATCTAGTGAAGAAGATCTTCAAGATGGATCTCCATCTTCTTGTGGTACATGTCAGTCTTGAACTTGATCCAGCATGGAGGAAGTTTGGTGACGGTAGCCCCACAATGAACTTGTCCTCCTGCTTCATGCCCTCTTCCTCTAGTTTTTTCTTCAACTTCTGAAGTTTCTAAACTTGTGGTAGAATTACCTTCTCGTCTTCAAATTGCATAGTGAAGAACTTCTCGACGAGATGGATTTTATACATTTTTCTCGTCAGTTTTGTAGTATTTCTAAAGAGATTTCCAAACATCTCTTGTATTCTCTTTCTTCTTGTAAGACTCTGTCATTGAGTCATCCATAGTATTCAAGATCAACAACCTGCAGAGGTCATTATCCTCCTTTTACTTGGAATACGTGTTATGTGCCACGCCAACTTCAAGTTCTCCTCCATCTTCAGAAATGGTAGATTCAGGATCAACCAGCACATAAGCAATTTTGACAAGACGGATATTTAGAGAGATCTTCCACTTTCAAATGCTCAAGTATTCGTCATCAAACTTCTCAAGCTTGTGAAAGCTAGTATTGAGAAGGTTTGAGCAGTTCTTTATCTTACTCGAATCTTGATTTGAGATTATTAGTCCCGAGGCTTAATCAAAAATAGTAGAATGACCAAAAAATAGAGCTGCAAGCAAACTTACAGTCTACCCTCTGTTCGAACCTGAAGTTGTAGTCGAGACACAGAGCTTCCGGCAAAAAAATTTGTCCTCTGAAGGACTCAATTCCACCGAATCACAATAACCAATAGAGAGGCTGGAGCACTGAGATTCACACAAGAGTTTCTCTCAAGTGACACACAACTCCTAAGAAGCACACCTCCAAGAATAGGTTACAAACTGACTACAAAGAAAAAGAAGCTATAACAAAAATAAAAATGTTCTTCTCTTTACGTTCGGAGACACTACAATGAGATAGAACAGAACAAAAAAGTACAAGAAGAAATATCAAAAGAGAAATCCTACTAGGGTGATCAAAACCACCGGTGCTCAAAGCAAGATTCGCCCTATACGTGAATCTGCTCTCAGGATCCAGCAAGCTCGCACAAGAACTTCTGGAACGCTCTAAGTCACCTTTGGGAACATTCGGAACCTCACAGTAGGATGCACTCGGATGGGGGTTTAAGGAGCTCTGGAAACTCTCAATATTTTCTAACTCTCTCTTGATGAAGAAGAGGGGCTATATATATAGAGAGAGAGAGAGAGAAGGCACAACACACATGCGCGCAGCAGCAATGCACCTGCATTCGCGCAGTCCAGCAATACCCATGCGAGCAAGAACAGCTCGAGCAGAAGCGCTGCCAAATCCCGTGAATACAGCGTTCCAGAGCCCCATGTGCCGCCCGTGTCGCCCGCCCCGAAGGTGCCTCACGCGCCGCACGCGAACGTGCCTGCGAGGCTAACCCGCGCATGCACCTACCTAAGTGCAAAGTGCGCTAACAAAGTACCACAATGCCCATTGATCCTGAGTTCGAGCCTGAGTGTCTAAGCCCCTGCGGGGCTTAGCTCCTAAGAATTTTCAAAGGGAGTAAAAAAACAAAGGTTTATTCCTTGTGACTTAAGCTTAACACTTTATAAAAATTCATCCACATGGACCACCACTCCCCATGTGCATATGCCAATACCAAGCAAAATTATATATACATCATTGTAGTTTGTCAATGTGGGACTAAAATGTTCCCAAAGGAAAGCAAAAAACACCAACAATTAATCATTATAAAAATACACAATGATTAGAAAACACCAACAATTAATCAATATAAAAGTACACGATGATTAGAAAATGTATTTTAATAAAGTTTACCTTTTGATATTGGTTCATTAATAGTCCAACCAAAAAAACATCCAATTCTCGTACTTTATTAAAACTTAGAATTCCTCCGTATCAGAGAAAATCCTTTTTTTTTAAATGGAAGAAGAAGAAAAAAATTCTCAAAAACAAATATTCAAACAATCAAATCTACGGATACTCAAAAGAAAAATAATTCCTCCAAAAACTAAACAAAAAAAGTTCCCAACTTTATTAACTTTTAACAAAGAATAATAAAATGACAATCATTTAAAATTGAAAAAGAGAAGACCAATTAATTACCTCCGAAGGAGAGCAGACCGACAGAGGTCGACCATGAAAGATTTGTACATTATGATACTTTTTCTAACAAATTGGCAGGCCTAAATTTTTTTTTTTATATTAGCAATATATAAGGATGTCAACAAATTTAGGACAAACATGTTATATTAGCAATATATAAAATGATGCTAACAAATTTAGGACCTTCCGTTTTTCTGATCCCTGTCCAAATGTTGCACTTGTCAAAAAAGGACATGTGGAAAAATAAGATGAGATAAGTACTAAAAACAATACTTGAAGTTTGGTTCAACATTACTAAATCATCTATTATTTTCTTCTACTATACTTTTCCTATCATTTTACCCTCTTAAATTTGTGATCAACTTTTTATGAGAGAGAAAGAAAGAAAAAAACCATTCATTCTCCTCCAATCTAGTTTCTATCATTTACCCTAAGGACTTGTTTGGATAGTTTTAACTTCTTAAAATTGTAAAAGTGACACTTTTAATAATTTGTAATGCAATACACTTTCAACATGTGTCACTTTCAAAATTTTACTTCGATACATAATTTGTGTCCCCAGTAAGTGAGAAGTTTCATGGCAATTTTGTTTGGATGACAACATTAAAGTACAAGTGAAAATTAAAATTATTGGAGTTCCATTATTTGGATGTCACCCACATGCAAGATGGTGATATGGTTACCACTCAAATGATTATATAACTCTTGAAACATATAAACAACATGAAATTTTAAGTTTTCAACCGCCAAGTATATATCTATTAGCACTCGATTGGTTATATAACTCTTGAAACATATAAACAACATGAAATTTTAAGTTTCAACAGCCAGTATATATCTATGAACACAATCAAATTTTGACAAAACTTCCAAGTCATGAAGTTGACAAAATATTACATCTAGATTCCTATAACTTGAAACTTTCAATTTTTCATTTTTCTTATTTTGGTCTACTTGAAACAACAAGTAGAATGGAGGATAAAATTTTACGTCCAAATTTTGAACATCAAATTAATAGGTCACATATACAGGTTAAATGCAATCTTGAAATATAATCTTGAATTCCTTATCTTGAATACACAAAATAGTCCTTTGCAATGGAGTAGGAATACCAACCCAAACACGAAAACTCAAAAATGCAGGCCACCCACTTGCAATGGAGTTCCTCTACCATTCTCATGCAGTTGTGAAACGAAGAAATGAGGGGGACAGTAACTTAAAAATGTCACTTCATAACCACTTGCAATGGAGTTGCAATTGCAACCCGAACATAAAAAATGTCGACACATTGGGACAGTTGTAATAAAAGTGCATGTTTCAATGCAATTTTACCAACCCAAACAAGCCCTAAACTAAGAAGGAACCTACATGATGGTAGGCGGTCTGCACCAGAAAGAACATCCATTTTGTGGTCAAAGATTTTAGTTTTTTAAACAGTTACGGTTGACGGTTGGTGAGCATGATCAGTCATTGGGTGTTGCCACAATTGTACGGATTAGGGCTTTGGTAGGGCTGGGGTATAGGTAGAGGAGAAGAAAGGGGAGTATATATTACATTTTTTTTTAGTTAGAAAAAGCTAGGAGAGGTTGTTAGTTCTTTTGTAAGTCATATAAGTCAATTCCAATATTATATCTTATGGATCAATTTTAATTGAGGTCATATTGTGTGGTATTAGAGTCCAAGGTTACAAGTCGGATTGGATTGACCAATTTGATTGCTTCGAGACATTATGATGGCACATGTATGATATTTATGATTAGAATCAAGTTAGCTCCTAAAGTCACCCAACTTGGCTCCTATAGGTGGAGCATCTCCATAAGATAGTCTGAGCTAGGTAGAACCTGTGATAGTGAGTTCATCCTAAGGTGACGAATCTCCATAACGTTTATTGGAGGCAGGGATCTAAGGTTGAAGGAACTATACCAATTGGCTTTAAAGGTGGGTTTAGAATGCGGGTCCAAATTGGAGCAAGACATGGTTTGCATCAAGTACTGATGAGGTTCAACAAACGTGTTGGTTAACTCCTTTTTTAAGTTGATCGAGATGACAATAAGTTGGATATTTTGGTTGTTTGGGCTCATACGGATACGAGTTAAGGTGGGCATTGTTAGGTTATATTTTTCATATCCAGTTGAGTCCTCAAGATTTACAAGGTAGTTGATTACAAGTCTACTTCCACATCAAATCTAAAGTGGAAAAATTAGATATAGATATATGGGATTGGTCTAGTACTTAACAAAGAACTTTTTTTTTAAAGTGATATAGGTCAAATCCAATTTCATACCCCATGCACAACTCTGGTTCGCTTCATCCATCTTTCCCAACAGAGTCCGTGATGGGCTAAACAATTCAAATGTTTTTTTTTATAATTACCTGAACAATAAAAGAATTAGGTATTGACATGATTAATTTCAATATTAAATAGTAAAACATCAAGATGTCGAGTTGACTCAACTAGTGATGTGCAAGAGACCAGGTAATAGAAATATTCATTTCAACATTTCACATACACAAAATAAGAGAGCTAGCTTAAGCAGCCTCCAATCCCAAACTTTCACTAAAAGTAACACACAGTAAGCAAATACAAAGCTATATATGATCATCTCCTTTTGTAAGAAATCCACACATATATATAACGGCAGCAACCTAGATTACTAATATTAACCCAATCTCAGAGGTGAAAGCTATATTAAGTATTTTGTTAAGGGATTCATTTAACATTGATGCTTCTCATACACTGATACACACATACTACTTGACTAGCCAAGAAACCAAGTACGTACTGCGCTGAGTGCGACTCGAACCACAGGGGGGTTTCGGAAGCCTGTGCAGTGGCAGGGGCAGCATTAATTCTTGACTCTGTTGCTGTTACCAATCCCACTGTTGGTTACATTTCACACTGAGCTCCCGCTACTATAACCAGAAACTTTAACATTATTATCTCTGCCAGCACTGTATCCGTAGTTTGCTCCACCGGAAATTAAGCCTGAACAAAACATACTACCAGTTATGAAGAGAATTTCTGATTGGGGAATTAGTATCAGTTCAATATGAAACATCACAGGTATAGAGAAAGAGAGGCAGAGAGAGTAACTCACCATCCCCCGCGTGTTTTGTTTAATTTTTAGTTGCTTCTTATTTTTGATTGGTTTTATATGCCCAAAGGGAGAATGTAGGATTAAAATTACTAGTGGGATGAAGAATTTGATACTTTCTGTCAAAATATAGTGGTACGTAGAATAAAGTGATATATATATATATATATATATATATATATATATATATATATATATATATATATATATATATTGCACTTGTAGTAGGCAGAATAGATTATTTCATCCTAAAAGAGCAGAAGTGCACCGAGCGTGTATTTAGACACATGACTTACAATGTTGGCATTGATTTATTACCTGAACATTATCAATATAAATATATGATCTTTATTTTACAAATATTTATAAGCATTTCCAAGAGAATAGAGATGGTAATTTTACAAGGATATCATTTTAAGGAAAAGAAACTTTGTATTTCAAATGAATCCTTTACGTCTCCAAATTATTAATGAATTGCATAGTGGTCGACTTTAGGAGATTTTTGGAAGGGATGTATAAGACATTGACTATGATTGAAGAAAAAATATTTTTGGCCAAAACCTTCTTAAGTTGTTGGTAGGTTTTTAAAGCTAGAACTACAAAACAAAATCGTGGAGTTTATCAACCACTACTTTCTCTCCCAAACTACAGTGAAAAGATATTAAGTATGGATTTACCTAGAACTCAAAGAGGTAATGACTGTATATATGTTGCTGTCTACCTATTCTCCAAAATGTCTTAATTTATTGCTTGCAGAAACAGTATTCTTGAATCGATGTATATATCTTGGGTTGTGAATCTCTTCTTTGAAGAAATTGTGAGGTTTCACGTAGTGCCAAAGCCTCATTTCCAATCGAGATACGCCGTAGGTAAGCCACTTTCGAAAAACTTTATTGAGGCTTATGGGCACATAACTCCAATTTACAAATAAGCTACCATCCTCAAACCGATAACCAAACCGAGGTGGTGAACCGATCCCTCAACAACTTACTTAGATATCTTATAAGTATCCATCCGACATGCCAATGGGAGTTTGCACTCTAGTAAGGAGAATTTGCCTACAAATCATTCTAAAGAGTGTCTCTCTACTCAAAAGGCACCATCTAAAATAGTTTAGGGCAAAATGCCAAAACATTCCTTGGACCAAGTCCCAATCTACACACTGCAGGACACATCAAAGAGATTCAAGAAAAAGTGAAAACATATGCTAGGTACAAGGAGAACGCCAATCATCATCCCTGATATGAGATGTACAATTTAAAGAAGAGGATTTGGTGATGGTATATATACTTGAAGAGAGAATGATTTCCAACCGGTACATACAACAAACTCAAGAATAAGGCCTATCGCATCAAGTTGTTTGGTGGGCGGAGCGGCCCGGAATCGGACCGAACCAACCCTTTTGAAAATATTTTTGCTTTTCTAGAAATATTGACCGGATACCATGAACACGGACCCCAAGTCTTTAAGCATGCCATTACCATTGCACATCACCCAGAGTCTCCGGTCATAGGTCTGGCTAATGAACACATTTGCAATTTTGCCACTAAACCAAAAGGCAAAGCCCAGGATTAGGACAAGTCTGAGGTCCCCTTCCATTCCATTGCTTATCTTACTTTGTTCTGTTAGGCGGAAGCTTACCAGGTCAAAAAAAGAAAAAAGAAAAAAGTGGGGGTTAAAAGTAACATATATCCCTTTCGGACGTTGCACCGCCCCATTAATTACCCGGTAAGCCTGCCAATGAACGCAAGTTGCAAGGGCAAAATGGGTTCCCACTCTAAATGAGAAAGTGTGTTATTAAAAACATCTTTACATATATAGTGGGATATTGAAGAGGGGAGATGCTTTCCATACACTTTAAAGGTGTGCTTAATGCTTAGGGAATAAAAGGTCAATGTTGGAATTGTCATTACACCAGTAAACACATTACTAAGTTCGGTGCATTCTTCTTCCTAAGACAATTTGATCAAATATCAGGGAAGGGAAAGAAGAAGTTTCCTGTGATGGAGACAGGCTATATATATTTACAACAAATTTAAATTATGAGGTTTTTGATAGGGCATACATCATGTCTAGGTGGATGAGCATTTAGAGATGACGAAAATTTACTATTGATCTGAGCGTCAGTTACTTCCTGTGAGAGCACCAGACTTTCATTAGAAATTAAAGAGTTAAAACTAAAGCATGGGAGCAAATCTGACAATAATTTAGGGAAGTTTGTAATATCTAATAGCATTTTGAAATCTTGAATCTAACTAACAAACATGAAATCATACACTACTTTATCAAGTCCAATATGTTCTCTTCTTTTTGCAGCATGAGTAACAATTAACAAAGATATCCATGCAAATCATTGACATTCATTTTTCTGTCAAGAAATTTCATGTAGGATATTAGTCCTATATTATGATATGATACCATGTATGATATTTTGTCCTCTATCGATACTTGGAAGAAAGAAAGAAAAAAACATTTCTATTTTATTAAGACGAAACTAAATTAAATTAAAACATACATCTAAAGATTTGAATTTGAATCAATCTAGCATTTGACAGATGGTAGTAGTAGATTGCATGCATCCATTACAAAAATTTGCAATGTCATGAATAGTTTTCCCAGAAACTATGAAATCCAATTGGCGTGAATCTCTGTTCCTGATTCGGTATCCACATCATGATCTAACAAAAAGTAACATGGGTTGCTTCTCCGTCCTAGCTTGTGTGATCCACCTTCACTCTCTGATTTCCTTGTGCAAGTCGGTTCTGGCTACGTTGATCACGCATTGGCAGAGTTGATGTGATTAACGGGGCAGGACGTCTAAACAACAGTCGAATCGAGAACATTGAAGGATGACGAACACTGGGGCGAATAGCAGTGCTACTAACACCAGTGGCGAAAATACAGTGGCGGGGACATTGGGCACGGGCACGACTGTTTCATCGGTTTGACTTGTCGATAGACGGTTGGATGGACCAGATGGTTACTCGACATGGCACAAGAAGGTCGAGAAGACGTTTCGGGGAATGCGGTTATCAAAACATCTGACTGACAATCCCCCAGCAGTGAGTGATCCCACATACGAACAGTGGAAGATTGATGACAATCGACTGTTCACACTGTTGATGAATTCGATGGAACCATCAGTGGAGGATATGGTTCAGAACACGGACTCGGTGAAGGAGTTGTGGGAGGTCCTTGTAACAGCATTTGATGGAAAACGTGATTTGTCTCGCATCTATGACTCAGTCATTGGTGTCTACCGAGCTGATCGAGAAGAAAATTCACATACAGACCATTTTCGTGCCTTCAAGGCACTAACTGATGAGATGAATCGCGTGCTACCCATGACGACAGATATTAATGAGGAAAGAACTTAATGCCAGTATCTCTACGTCATGGCGTATCTTGCATCCCTTCATCCTGATGCAAACTATGCACGATCTCAGATCATTGCTGGGGCTGAGGTTACGCCTTTGATGGAAGCCAACTTCCGTGTCCTACGGGCAGCAAAATTTATTGAGACTTCTTCGGGTGATGCCCCTGCTAATCGGTCTGTCTTGGGTGTTGCTCGGGGTGGATTCCGTGGAGGTCGTGGTGGTCGACGTGGTGGCCGAAATGCTGACCGTAATGGTAGACGAGGCAACGGCGGTCGTGATGGCGGAAGACCGCGCACATGCTTCAATTGTGGTCAACAGGGCCATTTCCAGTGGCAACGTCCTAAAGCTCATGCTGCCAATGTCGCATCAGATAATCCTGATGGGATATCCGTACAAATGAGGACAGAGGCCTATATCAAATTTGCTGAATTTTAAGCTCAATGTCGTAGTGAATCCTCCACATCTGGATTCACAGCTGGATACTCAGCAGGGTGTGTGAACAAGTCAAAGCAGTGGGTGATCGACTCAGGTGCATCTGACCACATGATAGGTGATGCAAGTATGATGTGTGATTATATATATGTCGGTCGTGTATCAGATATTATTATTGCAAATGGCAGTTCCCTGATGGTTCATGGAAAATAAAACACCCGTCTTTCTCCTGGTCTGCCACTCAGATCAGTTTTACACACACCTTACAATCTATTCAGTCTGATATACATTAGTAGAATTACTCGTGACTTACAATATTCCGTAATATTTTCTCTTGATGGTTGTATTTTTCAGGACCTAAAGACTGGGAGGACAATCAGAAGGGGGGATGTGGCTGGAGGCTTGTACTTGTTTGACATAAATTCTTTCGTTGCCTGTGTCGGCGTTGTCACACTCCGATCTCCCGCAGGATCGGCTGTCCCGGCTAGGCCCAAATCATCGCGCGAGCTCTCCCACAGGACGATCGTTTCCATCAGGACATGATGCCGAGCGAGCACAAGCTGCGCCCGCGCAAGGCCATGATCTGAACAGAAAAAGAAATAGCTAAGCCACAGAGTCGCACAGATAGTATCCAATGCAGCAAAAATTTGAACGACACGAGAAAACGGCCATTTGATAACTAGTTCACTAAGTCGATATAGCGGAACCATATAATAAACACAAGTATGATACTTAAATAAGCACTTTATTATTAATGAATAAGGTTACAAGTGGCGCTAGACCGAGATTACAAGTCGCTCAATGCTCTCTCTCTCTCTCTCTCTCTCTCTCTCTCTCTCTCTCTCTCTCCCTCTCAAAATATAAAGACGTGCCAAGCGGCTTACAACTTAGGATGATACATAGGTGATGTTCCAACATTATGTCATGTATATGTGCTTCAGCTCAGGACACAAAACTCCAAGGCTCCAGAGCGAACTCCATGCCTTAGCGCGTACGAGGGGATACTCCGCACCAAACGAGGTTCTTCCGCACCCGACAAGCAATCTGGTCGGTTATTAGTACATGAATGCACTGGTGGGGAGGCTTCTCGCCCGCTCAAAAAATCCAAACACGTTTAATTAGTACCGTGTACAACTATTAAGTTGTCTTTCTAGTCTTGCCTTAGGATCAGTTTTATGGCAATGATGTAAGGTCTAACTCGTGTGGTAGTGTGTCGTGCGATATAAGAGAAACACTACGAAACTTACCAACTTACCATTGTTTCTTCCCTGTCCAATGATACAACCAAGTTAACCAAGCAGGAATATGTATATAATGACTTAATACTTGCATAAGAAAACACAAGTGTCACGAACGTGTTTCTGTTTCAGGTGAACGATATACTCAGATATGTGATACTCAGGTTACTTTGTTACTTTGATTGTTCAAACAC
The DNA here is from genome assembly GCA_036927795.1 of Iris macrosiphon. Lineage (NCBI taxonomy): Eukaryota > Viridiplantae > Streptophyta > Magnoliopsida > Asparagales > Iridaceae > Iris > Iris macrosiphon. The sequence goes on from JAYESA010000001.1 coordinate 182,955,394, forward strand.
AGGATACTCAGGTCTTTCAAGTGTGTTATATTCAGATGTGTTCAATGCAAATGACTCGCATGCGGATTGCTGTAACCGAGATAACTTAATCTATATGAAGGTCCCTGGCAGAGCCATAAAGGACTAGTCTCTCTCCCAGGACTGAGACTTTTGTTGAGATAGATGGGTATACCAAGTGTACGATGCCATACCTTGGGCCCTCTACCGATATTTGTGTTGCCCCAACCCGGCAGAGCATCCTATAGCCGTTTGGTCACGCAAATACCCTATGATTCCTCCTAGGCCGGCACAATTCCGGTGTCCCGGTGATTCGTTCAAGGAATCCACATAACTCGAGCATGAGTTGTCCATAACCATTTATGATTCATTCATTTATCTTTATCCTTTCTTTCTCATTATCTTTTCTTTTCTTTATCTGTGCAACGACGATAGTTATAGACGGGGTAGACCATTACCCAATACAATCCATCCCGAGCGATTCTTGGATTACTGACTGGGTTGACGGTGCTCCATGCAGCATGGGTAGCGAGCCCCACTACACGTCACCGACATAACCGTCTATAATCTATCTTCACTTTCATTCTTGCTTATTAATTCTTCATCTTTGTCAATCTTGTATTATGTAGTTTCCGGTACGGGAAACTGCCTTGGCTAGCCCTTCCATATTTTTTTTACTTGGCTCAAAAATAACTATTTTGATAGTCTTCATGCCTCCAGTGAGTGAACCATAATTAAGTGAAGTGCATCGATTCGTGGGATGAATCTATATGACAAGTATTGAAATGAGACTAACGAGTACTAGTTAGCATATAAAGCAGGCAAGCATTGCATCAGTATAAAACATAAGCATAATAAGAAACATGTGGCATACTCTACTAGACACATCAGCCGTTATACTAGCACGGTCTAAGGGGCAGTACGAGGAACCATATATAATCTAAGTTGCATTCCCATGTTTTGCACAAGTAATACAAGATGGGATTATTCCCTTAGCTAGGTGCGTTGTATTTTTTATTAGCATGCAAGGGTGATTTACCTAACGACTAGCATGTAATGTCCATGTTTTATGGTATGCAGGCTAAGCAAAGACATGTTCATCGTAGCCACCCACCTTAGCGATGATTCATCTCGGCCGAGCGATACTCCGAGCGCGTCTTTGAAAGTACTTTGAAATTCTAAGTTTGAACTCCTGAAAGGCCAAGTCTGAAATCATTTGCCTCAAGTGAGTCTTCTCGCAGAGCGAGGCAGGTCGGGTCGTTGCACTTTTGTCATTTGAATCGGCTATCAGCATTGATGCAGAAATGGTTTATTATATTATATACCACTCAGAATAAGTCTCGTCCTCGAGATTTCCTAAGCGCAAATCGTTTTATTGCACACTATCGATTCTAACCAAAGTATAATACTCCATATCCTTAGACATGTTCAAACACAACTTCCTACTCATTTTTCTCACTTCGTGTCGCATGCGTACTAGGTATATTTCAATGAATGACTCTATCATTCAATTTGAGCTCTGACTCGGTCCTTATTGTGCCTCAGCGTGGGACATATTTTGCTTAACACAGGGCATGATCTACTATATACAAAGATCTTAGGCTGAGGCAACTTATCCAAATTACTATACTCGTCTATGTGAATCTAATATATTCACTTACACTAGCATTCGAGATCAGCATATCGCAAGTCTGGATCGTGCACATATTCAAAGCGTCCCCCAAACATATGCATGTCAACCAACTTAGCGATAGCGAAGTCTTTGCACTTTAGTTTAACATATCACTGAGTCTTGGATCGTGCACATGTTCAAGGTGTCCCTCAAACATATGTATTCAACTAAACTTAGTGTCACGTCCCGCTCCCAGAATACTGGATAATACGGGGACTGGCATAGCCAACCGCACCTTACAGAATACTGAAATAAGCCGCAATGTGTTAAGGTTGTCTAGAAGACAGATGGGTGAACTCTAACATGCTATGACGTTAGTCCTAAGGCCAAAAAATCTTATAATCTCAATCCAACAACACAAGTACAAGAGTATATTATACATGAAAGTAAAGAGGCATACCAAATTATATGTCACATATGATCATGAAGCTAGTGAATACAAAATGATGCACTAGCAGAGTTTAATAGTACATGATCAAATATACCAGTCATGGTCTAATATATACATCATGTTGACTGTAGTCTCAAAAATATAAGGAGCTAACTATGCCCCTTGCTAAACACCACAAAATAAAGTAATAAAGACAAGGGGTGAAAGGAGAAAAATCCACTCGCGGGCTTCGGTCACAGTCCTACAAGTGCGAGCCATCTTGCTGGAAGCATGGTGGATCCTGGTTCTCTTCGGGGTAACCTGGCCATGCAAAGCCAGTTGGGTCAGAATCCCAAGCAACAAGTACCACAAAGGAGCTCAAGGTGATAGACCAAACACATCATAACAAAAGCAGAAAGAGACATAAAAAAATACTGATCGAGACTTATATGGTACTAATGTACTTGTCTCAATAATATAACAGGAAGAACAGATAATAAAAATGGTATAAATGAAAGTAAGGCGAAGAGCGGCAATAGGGCATAGGAACTACTCTGGATCGTGACCACAACCCTTAAACCAAACAAGGACCGGAGTTATAGACATTCACCTTAGCAGAACTTAGCACCCTAACCACGCACAGAAAGAATAAATTAAAAGAGGCGAGCTTAACGAATAGGCAAATATTTGCACGGCCAAACATGCCTACGGCTTGCTATAATTAACTAACTAGGGTTATCACAAACCTAGTTACTAACAAATGCATGAGTTGAAGAATATCGATACCACCGGTACTGCGGTTAACCCGGATGGCCAAGGGTACGCTTGTCTAGTACTTATAGTGCACATCAAAAACAATGATGGATAGAGAACTAAAGAAGATAACTGATAGCATAACACAACATTATGTAAGCATAAACTGGCTTTTGAAGATATAAGTGAATTTTTGTAAATGAGATTTGGTTTTATAAACAAAAAAAGGGGTTTTGAAAAATGAAAATGATTTTTGTAAACATAAAAAGATTTTTTTTTAAGTGAAACTAATTTTTTTGTAAATATAAACTTATCTGTAAATAGTTTTGTAACATAACTGAAACTGAAACATAACTGGAACATATACTGGAATGCATATACTAAATTACATAATCAACAACTGGTAGTGCCGCAGCACGCATAAACTTGGTCAGTCATGGAGCCCTTGCCTAGCAGGGTTGACCATGCTGTATGTGGCCCTTAGGGATCGGGGTAGCCGGTAGCGCAATATTCTTTCCTCCCAATGTTCTAGGTAAATCTTATCTTGTTTAATCATTACTAAATTATATTCAAGTTCTCGAGTCGTGGACAGTTGAGAACTCCCTAAAATGACGAGTCGTGAGTACGAGCTTTTCATGAGTTATCGTATTCGCGACACGCGATACATTGGAAAATACTCACACTCGATTGTCCGATGCCAAATGCAATGGATTTTCATACACAAACATTTTCACAGTGTCGTGAGGATGGTGAACTTGTACATAAACTTGTCTCGTGAACTTATATGCAAAACTTGTCTGGTAACATAAACTTGTATTAACATAAGGAAGCACACAACAATAATCACTAAAAGAAATTACTAAATGCATATAATAAAAGGGAAATACAAAATACACATAAGAATTTCTGGCCACATGCGCCCACTGGCCGCATGGACTCACTTGCCGTATGCACCCAATTGCCGCATGCTCAGGATTAAAGTCTACTCTTAGTGGCAAGTGTTGAGTGATGGGTCAATAAATAAAGTATCAGTGAAATAACATAAAGTGATTGATGTGACAAGCCAAAAGTGTGTCAGGAAAAAAATACAAGAATCATAAAAAGATATGCCAAACAGTTCAGAGTCATGCGTTCAAGAAAAAGAGCTCGTGTCTACATGAAATGCCTGCCGCATAAACTACTTGTCGCATAAATGACCCTCTTGGACTTTAGAAAATTGTTCATTCGTTCAGCTAGTGAAAACACAAGCAGTTCAAGGATAGCTCCAGAACACTTTTTGTAATGTACAGTCATTCATCCAATAAGATGGACGCATGCTGTCAGCATGCGGCAAGGAGTTCAAGCCGCATAACCCTCTCGGACCACATAGCGCTCTCTGTCGCATAGGTCGCTGGCCGCATGAAGACTTCGTCTTCTCCAATAGCAGGTTCAGCCATGGTCGAAAGCTCCGAAAACCAAAAAAATTGTTTCCTTTATAAAAACTTTATTTTAACTCCAAATCAAGTGAAACAAAAGCCAAATTGCACGAAATAAAATGCTCTAACAAAAGGAACCACTAGTTTTTTTTTAATGCTCTAACAAAAGCATTAAAAACTAAGAAAAACTCCAAGAAACAAATTGCACAAAATAAAATTCTCTAACAAAAGCCAAAGTTTATTTTAACTTTATTTTAACACTAAGTTTTAATATATCAAAACTAAGAAAAACTCATTGAATACATAAAAACCCTAAACTTAAAACTCAGATATACAAAAATTTATACATCAAAATCCAAAACTCCAAGAACTAAATATGATCAGCAACTCAAGGAGAAAAAATTTCGTCAAATAAATTTTTAAACAACATATATATGAAAAATCCAAAAGTTTAAGGCTTCCCCATTGAGCAAGATGTACTTGCCTTGGGTGGCTCCGAGCCTCTACCTCTCACTGTCCAAGTCACAGCAACTTTCCCTTAGGGTTAGGGTTAGAGGTAGCTTGAGGGAGAGGAGGAAGAAGGAAATATAAATGAAGAAGAAGAAAGAGAGGAGAGAGAGAAAATCTCATATATATATATATATATATATATATATATATATATATATATATATATATATATATATATATATATATATATATATATACTAAGAGGAGAAAAAAATGGTTTAGTCATGGGTTCACCCAAAATGAATCGAAACAAGTGTCCATTCTACATGCGGGTCCTAAACCGGGTCTATAGCAATGCCAATGGGTATTCTACTGGTCTCGGATAGTCTCTCTCAACAACAACAAAAATAAAATAATAAATAAAATGACAGGAACCAACATGAAAAATACAGCAGGATACATTATCAAAAAAATTAAATTCTAGAAATTCAAGAAAGACTAAATCTGGAATCGGGTGTGACACTTAGCAATTGCAAAACCAGACAAGTTACTTGCAAAAATCTCAAGGGTTCTCATTTATGAATCACCATAATACCTCAAGCGAGGTCAATCAAAATCTAAGTCATTTTTCATCCAACCCAAAAATTAAGTATTGTACTACCGTCAAGCACGATCTATCTGACCAACTGACTAGCGTCCAAGTCCTATCACACATTCTGTATGTGTCAAACATAGCACACACTTACCATTTTAATACTAACTATAATTCTTGTTGCCCAGTTCTATGGTTTGCTCAAGTAATACTCTAAAGTCGGTCACACAAGTTCTTTCACTCGGCGTAGGGTTGTCTGTCTATTCGCTAGGTCAGCTCACAAGGACATAGGTACATTAGAAGTTCACGATTCTTATCGAAAAAATTTGCTACACGATACTCGCCCCAAATTTCTAAGGCTAAACCATTGTTCTTTCGTACGGGATATTCTATCCAAGCTCGTTTCACTCATATTTCTAAACATCGATCACAGATCATCCTATCCACATCAGCACGATTATTTACAAAGGGTTCATGTATGTTAGCAAAATTGTTCCTAATATACGTTCGTTTAATCGAATCCACGATATATCCATGTCGCAGGTCAAACCTAACGATTTGTATAGTCTACCTCCTACATTATGTTTGATAGAATTTATCTATCCATTCTTTTTTAAGCCTAGACCACCAAGTCACGATCCCATTCTAAATCTTTGAACTCAATCATAAACTCGAAGTCGTCCAACATGATCTACGTATCCATTCACAAAACCATCAAGCATATCTTACTTCATGTTCTAGACTAACTCCTCCTCGAAGCACTTTTGATTCACTTGTATCATGAAACTTGCCTTATCGTGTCGAACCATAAGTCAAGATGATCCATCAATTATTACGCTCCAGTCTTCCGCAAGTTTAATCATCCCCGTTGGACGTGAGATCACCACACCAACGCTCCCGCAGGATAATCGTCCTAATCCGGACGTGACACATGCGCGAGGATGGAGTTGCACTCGCACAAGACAAGAACGTCAACATATATTTATCATCAAAATGATCAAGACCCTTATCGTTATACTTTATTTCATCCAAGTTATACATTGATCCACCAAGTCATATTCATCTAATAACTGTTCATGTCGTGACCATAATTTGTCTAGCCAAATCATCCAACTTTAATGATACCGTTCGATCAATCCGTAGTCTACTTTTAGCATTCCTCAAACCACTATGTTCAAATCCTCAAGCCAAAGTCTATCCACCTTCGTAAGTTTTATTTATCGAGTTCGTTTAAATAACTATCGGACATATTCTCGTAAGTTCGATCATCCCCGTTGGACGTAAAATCATCACGCCAGCGCTCCCACGGGATAATCGTTCTCATCTGGGCCTAATATTGAGTGATATCCTTTGAACTCAATTCAAGATCGTTCGTCCAAATTTAAGATTAAGTCCGTTATCGCCTATCTCAATCATTGAACTACACAATTTCTTAACTTGTATCAATCATGTCCTATCTTCCAACTTATTGATATCGTATCAAGTCTTATTCAAATCCGAACAACAACATATATACTCAAGCTAAATTCTAGCAAGCGATATCCTACTAAATCCTAAATTTTTCATGCGCGCGATCATTCGTTCGCGCCATTATTCTAATTTTACTAACTCCAATCGCATCCTCGATTATTCTATCCCAAAATCAATTTTCAATATGTTTGATTCGATTAAAAATCACTTGTACATTTCATAGTTGGCCAAGATGTTGATTCCAACTCTTTGAATTCCTTTTTGATATAAGCCTTATCACTTGCTCATTTAATTCTAACTTGATCGAATAAAATCTCACACGATTCCTTTGAATTAGCTTACTTGTTAGGCATCACTTATACTAAGGCTTCGCACAATCACGTTATTTTCTGTTGGACTTGTTTGCTATCCCAAAATTCTGGATTCGCTCAAAAAATTTTAAGACAATCAATAGGCCACTCAGGGTTTAAGTTATACTCTACGAATCTCTGAATCACTTATTCTTCCCTGACCTATCGCATACACCACTCAGGAATTGAATCATCCAAGTAGATTCTCAATAGTGTTCGCATCAATTCATCCAACTTGTTCTTTACTTAAGCACGATCCATATGTGTTGCCTTGAGAATCTTGATATCTTATATACCTCTATCGATAGTCATTCACACAACTATTGAGTCGTAACTTATTGACTCAATTATCCTTTCGAACTATATCGCGAAACCCAGGCACGACTCCCTAGATTCGTCTTAGATATTCCTATAACATTTATATTGATAGCCATTCTAAGTCTGACTTATCTTATCCGAACGATATCCCAATCTCGCTCGCAACTCACTTGCACCAAGGGTCTTAGCTCGAGATACTCAGCACAACTTAGCCGAAAGGTTGTGTGCATAGCTATTCGTTCGAACGATATTATATCTTGCCCACCAACCCGCTTGATAATCATGTATAGATATTCGAGTTCGCATATAACTTGTAATTCTAGCACGAGTCTACTCCCATAAAGTCTGACTCAATTCGGTACAAAGGCCTTCGCATTACAATCTCGTTCGAGCAATCATATTATTCACATAAACTTTCAAAAATATTTAGACTCGTTGTATGCAACATCCCATCAGAATATTAAGAGAGAGCGTACTGTAACATAACCCACGAACAAGCTTTCAAAACTGAGAGAATCGATAAAAAGTCCAAGGACGTAAAGTCGTGCTCTGATACAAATATGTCACGCCCCGATCTCCCACAAGATCGACTATCCCCGCTAGGCGCGAATCACCGTGCCAGCGCTCCCACAGGACGATCGTTCCTATTATGACGTGATGTCGCACGAGCACAAGCTGCGCCCGTGCGAGCATAAGCTGCGCCTACGCAATTCCATGATCCGAATAGGCGAAGAAATAGCTAAGCCATAGAGTCACATAGATAGTATCCAATGCAGCATAAATTTGAACGATACGAGTAAACGGCAGTTTTATAACTAGTTCATTAAGTCGATATAGTGGAAGCATAGAATAAATACAAGTATGATACTTAAACAAGCTTTTTATTGTTAATGAATAAGGTCACAAGCGGAGCTAGGCCGAGATTACAAGTTGCTCAATGCTCTCTCTCTCTCTCTCTCTCTCTCTCTCTCTCTCAAACATATAAAGGCATGCCAAGCGGCTTACAACTTAGGATGATACATAGGCGATGTTTCAACATTATGTCATGTATATGTGCTTCAGCTCCGGACGCAACACTCCAAGGCTCCAAAGCGAACTCCATGCCTTAGCGCGTACGAGGGGATACTCCGCACCGAACGAGGTTCTCTGGCACCCTGCAAGAAATCTGGTGGATTATCAGTACATGAATGCACTGGTGGATAGGCTTCTCGCCCGCTCGACAAATCCAAACACGTTCAATTAGTTTTGTGCACAACTATTAAGTTATCTTTCTAGTCTTACCTTAGGATCAGTTTTATGGCAATGATATAAGGTCTAACTCATATGGCAGTGCGACGTGCGATATAAGAGAAATACGGCAAAACTTATCAACTTACCATTGTTTCTTTCCTGTTCAATGATACAACCAAGTTAACCAAGCAGGAATATGTATATAATGACTTAATACTTACATAAGAAAACACAAGTATCAGGAACATATTTCTGATTCAGGTGAACGATATACTCAGATATGTGATGCTCAGGTTACTTTGTTACTTTGATTGTTCAAACACTGGATACTCAGGCCGTTTAAGTGTGTTATATTCAGATGTGTTTAATACAAATGACTCGCATGCGGATTGCCACAACCGAGCTAACTTAATCTATATGAAGGTCACTGGCAGAGCCATAAAGGACTAGTCTCTCTCTCAGGACTGAGACTTCAGTTGAGATAGATGGGTATACCAAGTGTACGATGCCATACCTTGGGCCCTCTATCGATATTTGCGTCGCCCCAACCCGGCGGAGCATCCTATAGCCATTTGGTCACGCAAATACCCTATGATTCCTCCTAGGTCGGCACGATCCCGGTGCCCCGGTGATTCGTCTGAGGAATCCACATACCTCGTGCAGGAGTTGTCCCTGACCATTTATGATTCTTTCCTTTATCTTTATCTTTTCTTTCTCTTTATCTTTTCTTTTTTTTATCTGTGCAACGGTGATGGTTGTAGACGCTGTAGGCCATTATCCGCTACAAGCCATCCCGAGCGATTCTTGGATTACCGACTGGGTTGGCGGGGCTCCATGCAGCGCGGGTTACGAGCCCCGCTATACGTCCCCAACATACCCGTCTATAATCTATCTTCACTTTCATTCTTCCTTATCAATTCTTCATCTTTGTCAATCTTGCATTATGCGGTTTTCGGAACAAAAAAATGCCTTAGCGAGCCCTTCCATATTTCTTTTACTTGGCTCAGAAATGACAATTTTGATAGTCTTCCTGCCTCCAGTCAGTGAACCATAATTAAGTGAAGAGCATAGATTCGTGGGATAAATTTGTGTGACAAGCATTGAAACGAGACGAATGAGTACTAGTTAGCATATAAAGCAGGCAAGCATTGCATCAGTATGAAACATAAGCATGATAAGAAACTCTACTAGAAACATCATTCGCTATACTAGCACAGTCTAAGGGGCAGTGCGAGGAACCATATATAATCCAAGTTTTATTCCCATGTTCTGCACAAGTAATACAAGATAGAATTATTTCCTTAACGAGGTGCGTTGTATTTTTTTATTAGCATGCAAGGGTGATTCACCTAGTGACTATCATGTATCGTTCATGTTTTATGATGTGCAGGCTAAGCAAAGACAGGTTCATCGTAGCCACCCACCTTAGCGATGATTCGTCTCGGCCGAGCGATACTTCGGGCACGTCTTTGAAAGTCTAAGTTTGAACTCCTGAAGGGCCAAATACGAACCCTTTGCCTCAAGCGAGTCTTCTCGCAGAGAGAGGTGGATCGGGTTATTGCACTTGTGTCACGCCCCAGTCCCAAAATACGTAGGACTAGGAAAACGTAACACGCCAGCCGTATGTATACGAACTCCAATATACGGAAACCATATACACACGTACGCTGTACATGAATATCAAATCCACAGTGGTAAATATATGTCACAACAAGTCACACGCAGTTCTATATCTCATCCACAGCACAAATAATAGAATAATGGAAATCAATAACTGAATATCAAAGAAGTAGTCTCAAATAGTAATCTCCAAGTGTGATAGTCGGGTGAAAACAAATCCACTGCAAATCGACTATAATAAACTACTAAAGAGAGAAGAGAATAAACTCTAATTTAAGAATAAATATCTAGAAAAGAATAGCAACTAGAATCTCTAAACAACTGCAATGAATCACATATAATCAGAAGGTAAGATCTCCTCAGACTGATAGGTAGCATCAGGTCCAGGTCCATACTCCTGCGGGTACTCCTGCTCACCTATATCTGGAAGGGACCAGGTCCTCAGAGGGATGTAACAATATACAAAAAGCACATGCCAATAAAGTACTGAAAATAAACATCCATGGGGGTCGCCTAACCATCTATGTGAATGCAGTTTGAGAACAACTTTCTAACAAGTGGGCTATCTGGCCATAAATAGGATTGGCATAGTTCTCTTGGAGATCCAGGGGCCTACAAAGGCACGACGACTTTCGAACGTCGGAGGCCCGCCATGATAATATATAGGGGTCATCATGACCGCGTATCTCCGGCGAAGCGTACGGGTTACACAAGAAAAGTACAAAGGAACCCAAATACGATACTTGTTGTTCTCCCCACCCAATGCTCTAAGCATGTCATGTCCATGACACGATAATACCTCTAATAACAGCCAGGTCTACTAGCATGCAAAGTTTCTATTGGCAGTTATCCCTATCCGTCGCACGACCTATACGTACCAGTGGCCAGCCGAGTACGCAAGTCCGTGTCCTACATGTGACTCACACTCGTGTAAGAATAGTGTCATGGCCAATGAAACATAAATGCCTCATGAAGATGGGGTAGTCTCATAAAGTAGGTTTATATAGCAGTTTAAAATAAATAAACTAAATAAATAGGAAATAAACATGCATGCCTCATATGAAATGTAAATACAGTACAATGGCAAGGTATACTTGCCTGGCAAGAAATCTGTAAAGTGTACGCGCCCAAATGTCAAGGACACAGAACCTGGAACTAAGGACTCCGAACAAACATCTCCGGATGCTGAAATGAACATCACCAACGTTTTCGGAATGAGCAAAATAGCTAAAGAGTACATCCCTTTCGTCCAATTTGGACACAGGGGCAAAACGGTAATTTCGGACAAAAGTGGGGTCCACGTGTGGCCCACTTTGCACCGAAAAGCGTGCCGAGGGTAACAGTCTCTAAATGGGACAAACTATGAGTCAAACAACTCTAAATGTCAATACGAACCCAACGGTATGTCCAAATTTGGATTCCGATGAGCCGAACACAATTTGTCCAAAAAGTCAACTGTGGGGCCCGCCAATTGGCGATCTGGTCAACCGTCTCAGAAATGCGTAAAATTTGGGTCACAGGACCAGCGCGTTACCACGAGTCCAGTGGCGCAAGTTTCGTCGCATTCTGACAAGCGTGCACAAAATACGCACGAGTTCCACAAAAGTGGCGACACGAAATGTGTCAGCGGATACGGTCTGATTCCGGCGCGCACACGCGTCCGAATCAGTCCCCACAAATTCTCACGTGTCCGACTATGCTGCGTGCACCATTCGGTACAGTTGGCACATGGCTGGGCGGTCCCGTTTGGCGAGGCGCACTCCGATCTCCAACTTTTGGAAATCTGGAAAAAATGGGTGCGCGCAGTTTTGTGACGAATATAATTATGTCCACAGCAACTAATAGCACAAGGTTATAATACAGAAAATAAACTAGGTCATGTAATCTACAGGTATCAAAAAGAATCATCGAATTCGGATCTCTGTGGTGGGAGATACGAACTCGACAATATGGGTGGTCATCGCAAGTTTCTGCGATTTCAGAATTGGGTAAGTCCGGCCAACTTGGGCGCTGTTTTTCATCTAGGGGCACACGTTTTCCGAGGTTGACTATAAAATAATTATTGGAGAGAGTTAAGGGATGATCATACCTATGAAAACGGAACAGCGTTTGGTCGAGCGAGTCGACGGAAAATCACGCCGGAGCGAAGGTGCCTCGAGTGGAAAACTGCAGTTCGCGAGGTCGGCGTCGACGGGATGGTTGGATGGCTTGGGGAGGCTTCTCTGGCTGCGGTGACGGCTTTAGATGGGAAGAGGAAGTCTGGAGTTTCTAGGTTAGGATTTTAGAGCTAACTATATATATATATATATATATATATATATATATATATATATATATATATATATATATATATATATATATATATATATATATATATATATTAAGAGAGAGAGATATAGGATGGATCGCGGGTGAAGGGTTTGGAAGCCGCTGGATAGGCGGGTCTGGGAAGTAAACAAAGGGCGGGTCCACGTGTGTTGTTTTGGTTATGCAAGCTGAAGAGTTTCATAAAAGCAATTGGCTGCAAGCTTGCAACCAATGCTTACGTGAAGAAATAGCACTAAGTAGTTATTATCATTATTATTATTAGTATTAGTATTATACTTATTATGAATAGTAATTTATTTAATTCTTTTCTTTTCTTTCTTTAAATATATATATATATACATATATATATTTGTATATATATATATATATATATATATATTCACACATAAGAAAATTTATATAATAGGGTATTGCACATCGTTAGGCTAGCAACAGCTCAAGGGGTCTCCTACATGGAATAAATTCCGAAAAATTCCTGATGGTCGCATAAGTCCTCTAAGTGTCCGAACACCTAACATAAAAATTATTAAAAATTTTATTTCTCCTATTCAGCCCCTAATTACTACAATTTAATTAATAATTAATAAATAAATGCTATATACGATTTTCTAGGAAGGGGGTTTTACATTCTACCCAACTTATAAAAATTTCGTCCTCGAAATTAGAATTAAGTCACGATAGAATGCAAGGATGGTATAAGATATAAATTAACAATGTAAATTCATACCTTGGGCTGCGAATAGGTTCGAAAGACGCTTGCGCATGTCGTCCTCGCGCTTCCAAGTTGATTCTCCTGGCGCGCCATGCCTCCATGCTACGCGAACCAAGGGAATAGACTGGTTCCTCAACACTTTCTCTCGACGATCAAGGATTCCCACGGGTTGCTCTTGGTATGACAAGCTCGGCCCAATGGTGATCTCTGAATGGTCGAGAACATGACTGCTGTCTGCCACATATCGCCTGAGCTGCGACACATGGAATACGTCATGTACTCCCTCCAGTGAAGGTGGTAGCGCAAGTCGATATGCCACCTCTCCAATTCTCTCGAGCACGTCAAATGGTCCAATATACCTTGGACTCAACTTGCCGCCCCCTCCGAATCGGATGGTGCCTCTGGTCGGTGATATCCTCAAGAAGACGTGATCGCCCTCCTTGAACTCCAAGGGACGACGATGAAGGTCTGCCCACTGCTTCTGCCTGTCTTGCGCTGCTCGCAAGTGTCCCTGAATCTTCTTGACTGTCTCTACAGTGTTGACCACCAACTCGGGTCCCAAAATCTGACATTCTCCCACGTCACTCCAACACACAGGAGACCTACATTTTCTTCCATACAACGCTTCAAACGGAGCCATATGAATACTCGCTTGATAGCTATTATTGTAAGAAAACTCTACGAGATGTAGGTGGTCCTCCCATGATCCTCCGAAGTCTAACATGCAAGCCCTCAACATGTCCTCCAAGGTCTGAATAGTACGCTCCGACTGCCCATCTGTCAGGGGTGGTAAGATGTACTGAACTTCAGACGAGTACCAAGACTCTCTTGCATGCTCCTCAAAAAGTACGATGTGAAGCGCGAATCTCTGTCCGACACAATGCTGACTGGTATGCCGTGCAATCTTACGATCTGCCTCATATATAAATCAGCTAAAGCTTTTGTAGACTGACCCACTCTAAAAGGTATAAAATGGGCTGACTTGGTGAGTCGGTCCACTATTACCCACACTGCATCTCTCCCACTTGGACTCTTGGGAAAACCCGTGACGAAGTCCATAGTGATGTGCTCCCACTTCCACTCTGGAATCGGGAGTGGTTGCGATAATCCTGCTGTCCTCTGGTGCTCTGCCTTCACTTGTTGACATCCCAGACATTTAGCTACAAAGCGAGCTATCTCTCTCTCTTCATCCCATGCCACCAAAAATGCTGTCGTAAGTCACGATACATCTTGGTGCCTCCAGGATGAATAGAATAGATCGAACTATGAGCCTCTGTCATCAGCTCCTGTCGAATCTCTCCATTTGGAACATAAAGACGATCACCACATCGTAATGTCCCATCCTCATGAATGCGTAATCCGGTCTGCTCTCCGGCCTCTGTCCTTTCCTGTAGTCTTCTGAATCTGGCATCTGTAGGCAAAGATGCCTTAATCCTCTCTACCAATGATGATTGTACTTGCAAGTTGGCTAGTGTCCCATCTGCTCCGGGTAGTATCACTTCAATGCCAAGCTCTTGCAAGTCCTCTAATAGTTCCCTCTGTGCTGTCAAGAAGTAAGCTGCTGGCTTCCGGCTTAACGCGTCTGCTACCACGTTAGCCTTGCCTGGATGATAATGTAGCTCTATCTCGAAATCTTTCATCAACTCGAGCCATCGACGTTGCCTCATATTTAACTCCTTCTGCGTGAAGACGTACTTGAGGCTTTTGTGGTCTGTATAGATCTCCACTCGTTCCCATATAAGTAATGTCTCCATAGCTTCAGAGCAAATACAACGGCTGTAAGTTCCAAGTCATGAGTTGGATAATTCTTCTCATGTACTCGTAACTGCCTAGATGCATATGCAATCACCTTACCATGCTGCATCAACACGTATCCCAAGCCTTTCCCTGATGCGTCACTGTAGATCACGTAACCTCCTGATCCTGACGGAATCGCCAATACTGGTGCTGTAGTCAGTCGCTTCTTCAACTCTTCAAAGGCTGCTTGACACTCGTCAGTCCATATAAATTCTTGATATTTACAAGTCAGACGAGTCATAGGTGCCGCTATCCTTGAGAAGTTTTCCATGAACCGTCGGTAATATCCCGCAAGTCCAAGGAAACTCCTCACCTCTGCTGCTGATTTAGGAACAGGCCATGTCTTAACTGCTGAAATCTTCTCTGGATCAACAGAAATACCATCTCCTGTGACAACATGTCCAAGAAATAAAACTCTGTCCAAGAAGAACTCATATTTGCTGAGTTTAGCATATAACTGCTCTCTCCTCAAAGTCTCTAGAACAATCCGCATGTGCTCCTCGTGCTCCTCGTGGCTCTTCGAATAGACAAGTATATCATCTATGAAGACGACCACGAACTGGTCCAAGTACTGGTGGAAGACTCGATTCATCAAGTCCATGAAGATTGCTGGAGCATTGGTCAATCCAAATGGCATGACCAAAAACTCGTAGTGCCCATATCTTGTTCTGAATGCGGTCTTCGGAATATCCTGCTTTCGTACCTTCACTTGGTGATATCCCGATCTCAAATCTATCTTCGAGAATACCTTAGCTCCACTGAGTTGATTAAACAGGTCATCAATACGTGACAATGGATATTTGTTCTTCACTGTCACTGCATTCAAGGCTCTGTAGTCAATACACATACGCACTGACCCATCCTTCTTGGGTACAAACAACACTGGTGCTCCCCAGGGTGATGCACTCGGTCGGATGAAACCTTTCTCCTCTAGCTCTTTTAACTGTGCCTTCAGTTCGTCCATCTCCTTCTTCGCCAGTCTGTAAACATGCGATGCTATAGGTGCTGCTCCGGGTGCTAGTTCAATTGAAAACTCTACGTCTCTGTCTGGGGGTAGTCCTGGCAAATCCTCTGGAAAGACGTCTAGAAATTCTGAAATAATAGGGTGATAGACAACATCGTCCATTGCGAGCTGCATACCATCAAGGATTTCTGTGGATCCTCGGGCAAACTCAAGTTCAGGCTGGCCTGGTACCTTAAAAAGAATGCTTCCTCCAAAGCAATCGAAGAAAGCGTGGTTTTTGCTCAGCCAGTCCATTCCAAGCATAATATCAAAAGATGGCGTAGGAAGGACTAAGAGTTGGGCATTCATCTCTCTGCCACGTATCACTATAGGGCCCGATCTACAAACTCGACTAACTGGTACTACTCCTCCTCCGGTAAGAATTCTAACACAACTAGATAATGGTGTAGAAGCAATATTGTGTTTGGCAATAAAACTAGATAATATGAATGAGTGTGTGGCTCCCGTATCAAATAATGTCACAGCAGGAAAAGTAAAAGCAAGGGTAATACCTGCTATGACATCCACCTCATGATCCATGTCATCTACCTTCAATGCAAAAGCTCGCCCGTTCCTCTGTGGCTGTCCATGTCCGGTCCTCATATACTGCTCCTCCTGAGTGCGTAGGGGTGGTCCTCTCTGAAATTCTCCTGCTGCCGGGGGTCAAGGTGCTCCCGGTCCAATCATCTGCTGGGCTGGCTTCGGTGTTGGAAGCGCTAGTCTCTGAACTGGTGGTGGGAGTGTCGATGTCTGCATTGGGCAGTCTCTCGCCATGTGCTGTCAGGAGCCACATCTCAGACACTGACCCAAGCGAGTCCGACAATCTCTCGATATATGTCCGCGTTTCCCACAATAATTGCAGTAGGGCTTCTCTGGATTCTGGTATGGTCCAGCTCGGTGTTGCTGATATTGCTGTGCCAAGGGACGTCGGATAGGTCCTCCCTGCTGTGTCCTGGCTGGTCCCTGCTGTATCCTTGCTGATCCTTGTTGTGTCCTCAGTTGACCTCCTTTTCCTCTGCTAATGGTTTCTTAAAATCTGGCCTCTGTCAGTAGTTCAGCGTAAGAGACTCGGGACTGCGAGCTTGTATAATATTGTAGCTCCTGGGTCAGTCCTCGATGAAATCTCTTAGCCTTAGCCAAGTCATTTGGTATCAAAGCAGCGCCGTATTTGCTGAGTCGACTAAACTCGGCATTATACTCGTCCACGGTTCGGTTCCCTTGCTCTAAGTGAAGAAACTGATCATACAAGGTGTCCCTGACAGTGTCCGGGAAGTACTTTCCCTCAAAGCACTCCAAGAACTGCTCCCAAGTCTGGTAAGTACCCAACTGGGGCTCCATGGATTTCCACCAGTGATGAGCATTACCATCTAGAAGCGTCTGTACACCCGTCATCCATAGGTCCGTAGGTAACTGCGATGCCTCCAGTAGCTTCTGTGTGTGAGTGATCCAGTTGGTAGTCTCCTCCGGGCTCTCAGTGCCCTTGTACTGCCTTGCACCCATCTGAACAAAATCCTTTACTGATCCAACCCTAGCTCGAGGTACTGGAGCTAGTGCTTGGGCTGGTACAGTAGCATGTACAGCCATCCTCTCCAGTGCTGCCAAAAATTCTTGCCTCTGCTCGACTGCCTGCTGCCTCTGTTCGGCTGCCTGCTGCCTCTGTTCCTGTATCATCATCTGAAAGAATTGGAACATCTGCGCTTGGCCATCTTGCGGTACTGGGGCAGGTGGAAGGTTCCCAATAGGTGAAGCGGAAAGATCAGATGGAACTGGAGTGTGAGTCTGTCCATCTGGCCCCAGAAGCCTAGGAATCGTTGGGGTCCCTCCATGAGTCTGACCATTGACTCCAGAAGTTGCGTCGCCATCGGCGGCAGTACATCCATTCTGCATATCCATCTCTCTGCAGTTGATGTACGAAACGATTAGAAAAAGTACAGGAATCAAACAGGATGCAAGTATTAAATAGGAAGGATGAATTTCAATCAAACGTGGATGAGATCCTTATTCTCTATTCCTATACGCAGGCTTGTTCGGTACAGTTACGTAACCGAGACAATATATTCTTGACCTGCATGGGCCACCACAAAAACATGTCACGTCCCAGTCCCAAAATACGTAGGACTAGGAATACGTAACACGCCAGCCGTATGTATACGAACTCCAATATACGGAAACCATATACACACGTACGCTGTACATGAATATCAAATCCACAGTGGTAAATATATGTCACAACAAGTCACACGCAGTTCTATATCTCATCCACAGCACAAATAATAGAATAATGGAAATCAATAACTGAATATCAAAGAAGTAGTCTCAAATAGTAATCTCCAAGTGTGATAGTCGGGTGGAAACAAATCCACTACAAATCGACTATAATAAACTACTAAAGAGAGAAGAGAATAAACACTAATATAAGAATAAATATCTAGAAAAGAATAGCAACTAGAATCTCTAAACAACTGCAATGAATCACATATAATCAGAAGGTAAGATCTCCTCAGACTGATAGGTAGCGTCAGGTCCAGGTCCATACTCCTGCGGGTACTCCTGCTCACCTATATCTGGAAGGGACCAGGTCCTCAGAGGGACGTAACAAGATACAAAAAGTACATGCCAATAAAGTACTGAAAATAAACATCCATGGGGTCGCCTAACCATCTATGTGAATGCAGTTTGAGAACAACTTTCTAACAAGTGGGCTATCTGGCCATAAATAGGATTGGCATAGTTCTCTTGGAGATCCAGGGGCCTACAAAGGCATGACGACTTTCGAACGTCGGAGGCCCGCCATGATAATATATAGGGGTCATCATGACCGCGTATCTCCGGCGGAGCGTACGGGTTACACAAGGAAAGTGCAAAGAAACCCAAATGCGATACTTGTTGTTCTCCCCACCCAATGCTCTAAGTATGTCATGTCCATGACACGATAATACCTCTAATAACCGCCAGGTCTACTAGCATGCAAAGTTTCTATTGGCAGTTATCCCTATCCGTCGCACGACCTATACGTACCAGTGGCCAGCCGAGTACGCAAGTCCGTGTCCTACATGTGACTCACACTCGTGTAAGAATAGTGTCATGGCCAATGAAACATAAATGTCTCATGAAGATGGGGTAGTCTCATAAAGTAGGTCCAATGCATATACATAAATAAAAACATAGTACGACGACACCGTCGTTGCACCCAAGTTTCCTTGGACGCGCAGTTTATATAGCAGTTTAAAATAAATGAACTAAATAAACAGAAAATAAACATGCATGTCTCATATGGAATATAAATACAGTACAATGGCAAGGTATACTTGCTTGGCAAAAAATCTGTAAAGTGTACGCGCCCAAATGTCAAGGACACAGAACCTGGAACTAAGGACTCCGAACAAACGTCTTCGGATGCTGAAATGAACATCACCAACGTTTCCGGAATGAGCAAAATAGCTAAAAAGCATATCCCTTTCGTCCAATTTGGACACAGGGGCAAAACGGTAATTTCGGACAAAAGTGGGGTCCACGTGTGGCCCACTTTGCACCGAAAAGCGTGCCGAGGGTAACAATCTCTAAATGGGACAAATTATGGGTCAAACAATTCTAAATGTCAATACGAACCCAACGGTATGTCCAAATTTGGATTCCGATGAGCCGAACACAATTTGTCCAAAAAGTCAACTGTGGGGCCCGCCAATTGGCGATCTGGTCAACCATCTCAGAAATGCGTGAAATTTGGGTCACAGGACCAGCACGTTACCACGAGTCCAGTGGCGCAAGTTTTGTCGCATTCTGACAAGCGTACACAAAATACGTGCGAGTTCCACAACAGTGGCGACACGAAATGTGTCCGCGGATACGGTCTGATTCCGGCGCGCACACGCGTCCGAATCAGTCCCCACGAATTCTCACGTGTCCGACTATGCTGCGTGCACCATTCGGTACAGTTGGCACATGGCTGGGCGGTCCCGTTTGGCGGGGCGCACTCCGATCTCCAACTTTTGGAAATCAGGAAAAAGTGGGTGCGCACAGTTTTGTGACGAATATAATTATGTCCACAGCAACTAATAGCACAAGGTTATAATACAGAAAATAAACTAGGTTATGTAATCTACAGGTATCAAAAAGAATCATCGAATTCGGATCTCTGTGGTGGGAGATACGAACTCGACAATATGGGTGGTCATCGCAAGTTTCTGCGATTTCAAAATTGGGTAAGTCCGGCCAACTTGGGCGCTGTTTTTCATCTAGGGGCACACGTTTTCTGAGGTTGACTATAAAATAATTATTAGAGAGAGTTAAGGGATGATCATACCTATGAAAACGGAACAGCGTTTGGTCGAGCGAGTCGACGGAAAATCACGCCGGAGCGAAGGTGCCTCGAGTGGGAAACTGCAGTTCGCGAGGTCGGCGTCGACGGGATGGTTGGATGGCTTGGGGAGGCTTCTCTGGCTGCGGTGACGGCTTTAGATGGGAAGAGGAAGTCTAGAGTTTCTAGGTTAGGATTTTAGAGCTATATATATATATATATATATATATATATATATATATATATATATATATATATATATATATATATATATATATATATTAAGAGAGAGAGATATAGGATGGATCGCGGGTGAAGGGTTTGGAAGCCGCTGGATAGGCGGGTCTGGGAAGTAAACAAAGGGCGGGTCCACGTGTGTTGTTTTGGTTATGCAAGCTGAAGAGTTTCATAAAAGCAATTGGCTGCAAGCTTGCAACCAATGCTTACGTGAAGAAATAGCACTAAGTAGTTATTATCATTATTATTATTAGTATTATTATTATACTTATTATGAATAGTAATTTATTTAATTCTTTTCTTTTCTTTCTTTAAATATATATATATATATATATACATATATATATTTGTATATATATATATATATATATATATATATATATATATATATATATATATATATATATATATATTCACACATAAGAAAATTTATATAATAGGGTATTGCACATCGTTAGGCTAGTAACAGCTCAAGGGGTCTCCTACATGGAATAAATTCTGAAAAATTCCTGATGGTCGCATAAGTCCTCTAAGTGTCCGAACACCTAACATAAAAATTATTAAAAAATCTATTTCTCCTATTCAGCCCCTAATTACTATAATTTAATTAATAATTAATAAATAAATGCTATATACGATTTTCTAGGAAGGGGGTTTTACAACTTGTGCCGATTGAATCGGCTATCCGCATTAATGCGAAACGGGTCATTATAGGCGTGAAACTTGATCCGTTTGAGATGTACATTCGATTAGGTCATCCATCTATCCAACCACTCCAAAAGATGTATCCATCTTTGAATTTTTCTGTTTTGTTTCATTGTAAGTCATGTAGTTTGGCTAAATATCACTGGGTACCCTATCCGGTGAGTCTAAATAAAGTTGCATCAGCTCCTTTTGAGCTAGTACACTCTGATGTATAGGGGCCTTGCCCCTATTGAATCTGTGATTAGATTTATGTATTTTGTTTTCTTTGATGATGACTACTCATGTGTGACTTTTGTCTACTTGATAAAAAAATGCTCCGTATTATTTAATATTTGGTACAATTTTTATGCGGAAATCCAAACCCAATTTTGGGTTCCTATTAAGTATTTTTGGAGTGATAATGGCTGTGAGTATTTATCTCGTGAGTTCAATTCTCATCTGGCTAGACATGACATTATCCATCAAACTTTCTGTTCTTACACACCACAACAGAATGGTGTTGCTTAACGCAAGAATCGACACCTTTTGGAAACAACGTGAGCTCTTATGTTTCAAGCACATACTCCCAGAAAAGTTTGGTCTGATGAAGTCCTTACAGCCTGTTATCTGATCAATCGAATTTCATCTTATGTTTTCAATGCTACTACTCTATTTTCTCGGTTATATCCCAATAGTGAGCCATTTTCTCTACCCCTCAAAATTTTTGGCTAGTTGTGTTATGTTCGGAATACACAACCTACTTTTTCTAAGTTGGATCCGAAGACAATAAAGTATATTTTTCTTGGGTATCCAAAAGATCAAAAAGGATATCGTTATTTTTCTCTAACTATGAAGAGATATTTTATGTCTCGGGACGTTACTTTTGTTGAAACTAAGTTTCCTTCACTCCCACTAACTACAAATTTTGTTCCCAAGGTTCACCCAGAAGAGAATTTTCTATTATTTCCAGTTCAAACACAACAACCTCCCGTAAGGGTGCCTTCCCCTGCCGGGCCAGTCTTCCGGTCAGACGGTCCACAAATATCACCCCAAAAAGAACCGGCATCGCTTGTCTCACAAATTCTGATAGAACAAGCATCACCAATGGTGCCCCCAGCCATCTTGCCATCGTCATCCTTCAGCTCCACTGATTCACTAGTTCCGACAGAACAAACATCACCTATGGTATCCTCGGCCGTCGTACCATCATCTTCCTCTAGCTCTACTGATTTACCACCTCATGTTATACTAGCTCGATCCCGTCGTGCATGTCGCGGCCATCCTTTGAGTTGTTGGCACTGCAACGGGCTCGTGAGTCAGACTCAGTCCTTGGTGGCAACTATTGACGGGATTCAAATTCCTAATTCTGCGGATGGACTCAAACATCCTGGTTGGCGTGCAGCTATGGAAGAGGATATACGAGCCCTTTGGGAGAACCATACGTGGAACTTGGTGGATTTGACTATGGACAAGAAGGTGGTCGGTTGCAAGCGGGTGTTTACAATCAAGTGAAACCAGATTGCACTCTTGATCGTCTGAAAGCTCAATTTGTGGCTAAAGGATATTCTCAGACGTACGGTAAAAATTATTTTGAGACATTCTCCCCAGTTGCCAGGATGACTCATGTGCGAGTGCTTATCGCATTAGTCATCTGCTATGGTTGGCCCCTCCTGCGGTTAGATGTGAAGAATATCTTTCTTCATGGGGACCTTGAAGAAGAAGTGCATGTGATGCAACCTCCTTGATTTGTTGCAAGGGAGGTTAAAGTATTTTATCTATGAAAGATCCTCTACGGTCTCAAACAATCACCTTATTCTTGTTTGGTCGATTTATAAATGTCGTTACTCAGTTTGGCATATGTCAATCGAAAATGGATCATTCGATATTTTACCGAGAGATATCAGCTGGAAGGATACTACTTGGTGTCTACGTTGATGACATTGTGATTATAAGAGATGACAGCCAGGGTATTGCAGGGCTAAAGAAGTTTTTGGGTGAACAGTTTCAGACTATGGATATGGGAGCATTGAAATACTTCTTGGGCATTGAGATCACACAAGGTAAGAAGTAAATTGTAATGTCTTAGAGAAATATGTGATGGACATCCTAACTGATGACGGAATGATACAAGCTACAGGAGCAACCTCACCCATGGACCTAGGGGCGAAGTTACTTCTCGATAAAGGGGCACTGATGACCAATCCGGACCAGTATCGTTGAGTGGTTAGAAAACTCAACTACTTTGTGGTCATGACTCGCCCAGATATTTTTTTTGCCATAAGTGTCGCGAGTAGATTTATGGCTTTTCCACGAGTTTCGCATTGGCAGGGAGTTCTCAGAATCCTGCGCTATCTAACCCAGAATCCGGGAAGAAAAATTTGGATGTAGCATTAGGGAGATACTCGTCTAGAATATTTTACAGATGCAGACTGGGGTGCATGTCCTATATGGATAGACGGTCTATATCTGGCTATTAAGTTTTTATTGGCGGTAATTTAGTGTCATGGAAGAGCAAGAAGCAGAGTATGGTCTCACGATCAAGTTCAGAAGCGGAGTACCGAGCTATTGCTCATGGCACAGCAGAGGTGTTATATCTGCAGCATCTTTTGAAGGGGCTGGGAGAAGAAGAAGCAGGATCTGACGCTGTAGATATATGGTGTGACAATTAATCAGCTATCCATATTGCCACCAATCCGGTATTTCATGAAAGGATAAAACATATTGAGATTGATTGCCACTTTATCCGTGATGAATATCAAAAGGGATTAATAAAATTTCACCATGTGAGGACCGGCGATCAGATAGCTGACATTTTTACGAAGTCGCTTTTAGGCCCTCAGATTCAGTTTCTTTGTAACAAGCTGGGCATGATTGACATCTATGCTCCAGCTTGAGGGAGGGTGTTAAAGTATTAGTGGACTTTAGTCCTACATCGGGTAGAATAATAGAAAGAGGAGCTAGCCTCTCCTATATATATGTACTCCTTTATTGATAATGAATTAATCAATCTTTTCCTTTCTACAATATACAAACGTTTTCTTTTAGTTTCCCTTATTCTTCATCTTTCAACTTTTGTACTTTAGTAGAAATCTGATGTCACATTGGTCAAGATTATTCAGTTATCTAATATCAAGTAATTATAGCTTCTCATTTTGAGCAGCACAGTTAGGTCTATCGTGCTCCTATGGGAACTTATTACCTAAACATGTCCAACAATTAAGTTCATATTGGATATAACGCAAAAATGGATCTGTCCTCATCATTCATATATATTTTTCTTCTCTGGCCACATGAGAATGCCTGCGAACAAAAAAAAAAATTTAAGTAGATATCATTGTCTATATCTCATCTATGCCATTTCAATTTTTAACTAAGTTGGTACTCAAGATGTGTACGTAACATAAACCTCCCCATGTGGTATGTCTTGAATCTTGAAATCTAAACTGATATGTGTGACTCTTAGATGTGTGACAAAGTCAAATTCAAATGAAAATAGGTATGATGGAACTCTTATTATAATTGATTATAGTGGCAGCACATTTTTTTAGTATGAGCCAATCTAATGAATGAATCAACCTAAGGTGATAGGTGAATCATAATATTTATGTTCGTTTCAATCCATTACTTGGATTGGTATTTAATTATATTTTTATTCGTATTAATCCAGTAATAATTTATAATATTTGGTATTAATGTATTAAAATTATAAATATATTTATTGTAATTTTGTTAGTACCCCCCACCCCTAGATAAAAATTCGGACTAGGTAGTTCCACTAGCGAGCCATTCCAGAAGAATAGAAGCAGAAATATCCTAGGCAAGAAAAACATCATGGTGATCAACAGTACATATATAAAGAATCATGAAATAAATATCAAAGACATCACTTTCCACCTGCGAGAGGGGCAGGCATGCGTGTTTGAGTGTGTCGACAGACAGCGTAGTCCCACCACCCACTCTGCCCATAAAACCATGCCTATATATCTCATGTGGACCACGCCATGACTTCACGCTCGATCACCTCCTTCATCGACACCCTTTATACAAACCGCAAATTTCTCATTCTGTCATCAAATTTGACTTGGTCTTGATAAACGCGATCCTTTTGATACAATAACAAATCTGACAAGAAAAAGTAACAAAAAGCAAATGTTAAACCGGCCAATAAACCTGTAAGATTTAATTCAAGTTGGCTTGAAAGGAACTAGCTTACTTTACCAATATATGAGCTAGTAGAACCATTAGCCAAATATGACATACAGTACAAGTCATGATATATATATATATATATATATATATATATATATATATATATATATATATATATATATATATATTGACTATATATTGATGGAACTTGCTCGCCCTCTGGTCGTGAACTGTAACAAACCCCACTTCGAACTGGAAAAGGACCTGGGTGATAACAACTGTTAGCAAGTTGCCCCTTTTTGAGCAATCTGACAAAAGGAATGTCTGAAAATCACAATATATATATTCATGACTATGACCATGTCGAAGATAATGAATTAGGTCATTGATAGAAGCTTGGAATGCAACAATATAGCAACCACCACCATCACTATAATTGTTAGATTATATATTAGTTAACTACTACGGAACCAATATTAATTTGATGTGAATCACACCATCCGTAGTACTTTCGATCACATAATCAAAATTCAGATCATCATCATCCACGACAGGTGGCGCAAGTTCAGGTGAAGCCGTACCACCACGATCATCCTCAACATAATAAGAAAACTCAGTCTCATAAAATTTAACATCTCGAGGGAGAAAAAAAATCACCAGTAGCAAGTTCATACAATTTTCAACAATTTTTGCCATGGGGATATCCCACAAAAACACATTTTTGACTGCGACCGGTAAATTTGTCCTTTCAGCCTTTTGGTTGTGGGCAAAACATAGACAATCAAAAACACGTAATTCATCATAAGAAGGAGAAGTACCGAATAAAATTTTATTAGGATTTTAAAACCAAGAAGACTTGAAGGGGTTCGATTGATCAAATAACCGGCCGCCAAAATACATTCTCCCAAAAATAAAATTGGTATTTTTTTCTGAAAACGTAAAGCATGTGCCACATTCAAAATATGTTTATATTTTCGTTCGACCCTCCCATTCTGCTGAGGTGTACGTCCACACAAGATGTCTGAAACAAAATATCATTCTGTACAAAGTAGTCACGCAGACAATTAAACTCAGTACCATTATCACTTCGTACAATTCGAACTTTGGAATTAAATTGCCGCTCAATTATAGAAAAAAATGACGATAACACCTTGTATACTTCAGTCTTATCAATCAACAAAAACACCCAAACATCACGAGAAAAATCATCCACAATCGTCAAAAAATATCGAGCTCCATACGAAGAATGCGTAGGATACGGCCCCCAAAGATCACAATATATCAAATCAAAAATTGCAACAACCTGAGAGTCACTGACAGAAAAAATACCTCGAGTTTGCTTTACCTGATGGCAAACTTCACATGCCTTATTCACCGAACTACTGGAGCTACTAACAACAGGAAGAGACTTTACTACTTTATCAGAAGGATGCCTAAGTCGCTGATGCCAAATATCCAGAGAAGTCGTCACAGTCACTGCCAAAGCCTGAGTCTTCGGTACAATACGAAAGTAGTAGAGTCCGTCCCGTCGTTTACCGACGCCAATCAGGGTCCTCAAACTAGGGTCAGGTATCACGCACAATTTTTTAGTGAATTGTACAACACAATTTGTATCATCAATAAGATGGGCCACAAAAATTAAATTATAATGTAATTGAGGTACGAATAGAACATTCGTGAGAACAACACCCGATGCAAGAGCAACACGCCCGCAGCACAAGGCAACCGCAATCCGTCCGTCCGGGAGCCCAATCGAATATTACTCCATTTCCGTCACCCCGACAATAAATCAAAATTTTCAGTAACATGATTCGAAGCTCTTGTATCAATAATCCAAGGTGCAATAGACTTACCCACCATACGATCGTCCAGAGATTTGACCGAAGAGTTACTAAGTAGAGAAATAACTTGTTTCCATTGGTCCGGAGTTATTTTCGGAAAACCGCATGCAACATCACCTGCCATACGATTATGTGCCGCAGCTGTCGCACCACGTCCTGCCACTGCCGCACGCACCTCCGCACCCCGTCCACGTCCACCACCATCCGCGTGTCCGCCACCACGTCCGCGGCCAGCCCCTCATCCGCCGCCACGCGACCTATCCCCCCACCAATCAGAAAATCCATGTTTTTCGAAGCAAGTGTCTTTCTTCATGTCCGTTGCGCTTGCAAAAATTGTAAAGTAACTCCGATTTATCCCGAGCATTCAAACGAGATAGCTTACGGTTAACAGAAGGAGTTTTAACCGCAAGCGCCAAAACCTCGTCCCGTTCAGAGGAGACATGTGTGGACGTGCGCAACCGTTCCTCCTGTAGCATGGATTGATAAGCACGCGCCAAAGTAGAAAACGGGAACGAATCTTGTGCCAATAATGTCGTGCGGACGTTGCCATAGAGTTTCTGATTGATCCCATAAAGAAACTGATGAAAGCGCTCATCATCAACCCATTTTTGCAGCTTCTTCGGGATATCACACGTACATTTGCCGCAATCGCACGTTGGAATAGGTTCATAAGTCCCCAACTCATCCCAAAGAGTCTGCAATTGGCCGAAGTAGTCGACCACGGACATGAATTTCGTTTGGCGACACTCTGCCAAAGAATGTTTAATCTGTTGAATTCTAGCGTCTTTTTCCACGCTAAATCGGTCTTGAACGAATCCCACATCGGTTTTGCCTCCTCAAAGTAGGGTATCGTCTTCTTCATCGAAGCGTCAATAGTGTGCAAGATCCATTGCACAAGCATCGATTGGACACAGTACCAATCCTCCAATTTGTCATTCTCGGTAGGTTTATCGATAGACCCGTCAATAAACCCAAATTTTCGTCGAGCCCATTGAGAAAGTCGAATAGATCTCGACCATTCCTCATAATTTTCTCCACTAAACACCACTTTCGTAATTGTATTACTTGGATTGTCATTAGAACCAAGGTCAGAAATATCATTTGATTCGTCAACCTCAAAACAAAAAAATAAGCAAGGTTTAGTCGTTGAGTGAAAAATGAAAAATCCATGGCCTAAAAAAAGTAACATTTCTCGATGAAGTCGGTTGATTAGGTAATACGGGAAGGTGGGATCGATCCTTATTACCGCCGCCACCGACGTAGAAAACTCGTCGCCGCCGCCACCGCTCGTCATACCGCCGTTCGAAGGGAGACTCGCCGCCGCTGTCGCCGCTATAGAAAAAAAAAATCGTGTCCTAACCGTCATTCTCTAATATCATGTGAAAAAGTAGTAGGAGAGAATAATCTAGATGTATCATTCATCATGATATTACATATATATATATATCCACATATCAAATTGGACCTAAACCACATGGACCAATCACCATATATACAATTTAATCATACAATTTAATTCCAATATATATATTTACAATTTTAACAACATAAAAAAAATGTAATCAGTTTGGTTGCAGTTATACCGGCAACAAATGGCAACTCATGTGCAGCTGGACTAGTTTCCCCAGTTGCAGATATAACATCATGATCATAGAATATATCTGCTGCAAGTAGAGGTAATCCTCTACTCGAAATTAACCAAGTAGTCCTTATCTAAAGCAAGTAGAGCTACCACTAAAATGTTGGGATAGGGACACAAGAACACTAAAATAAGGACTACTTGGTTAATTTGTGAGGACTAGACTGAAACGTAGAACCTACATACGATCACAGTATCGTGGCACAAAAACACCAATTATAAACACAACAATATTTTACGTGAAAAATTTATAAAGCAGAGCAAAACTTCACTAATGGATAAAAGAAAATAAATCGACTCCCCCAACTGCTCTCATCAATCCAAATCGAATCACCACCACTACCCAATGGATAGAGTCGACTACAACAGAGAAAACACAAGGTTTATCAAAAATGAGAATACAAAGATGGACCAACGTAGATCTTCCCATTAATGATCTCCTTCCTATCAAGCCCCAAAGCTCTTCCAAAGTCCTTCCTGAAAACCCTTGTAGAAAATCTCTTACCTCTTCTCTCTTGATTATTGATAATCACCTTCAGAAATTAGTTATAGTGCACTTATATACCCCTTGTATGATCATAAAGAAATTCTAGTCGTTGGATTTGATCGAACGACAGAAATTAGACTTCTTTTTCGTTTTGTCGGCATACTTACAGTAGAGCTACAGCTCCACGTCTTGTCGTCTTTGAATTTTTGAACTTCTCTCCTCACATATGGTGTTTTTCGTACTCCAAAATATTCTTCAAACAAAAAAAAATATTCCAAACCAAACATAAACAGTAGAGCTACAGCTCCACGTCCACTTTCAGTGCCTTAGTGGAGTTTACAAAGATTTCTGATCCGATTAACTAAAAGCTAAAACATACCCTAAGATGACTCTAGCTAGAGGTCAACCTCATATATATTTTTATATATCTTTAAAAATGAGTGCTCTCCATCCCTGATTGATCATCCACTACCTCATGAATCCCCTTTCACTCTTTTTTTCATTTTCTTTTTATTTACTTTTCACTTTCAACCAGAGGAGATATACACTTTAAGACTAGTAAGATGTGAACTACTTAGACCGTGGTCCCAAATAAAATTAGTGGAGGACTTCTAATGGTTCTTACAATGCAATATAATGGTCATGCAATTTGTAAATTGTGTGATTTAATATAGACGCTTTGAATTATATGGGTTCATTGGAAAGTGATACATTGATGTTGGTATGTTTAATTATTATCTTTTTAATGAATTACACGAGGGATAATAGCCATCTTTAGATTAAAAATAATAATCATAGGTAACGTTTGGATGAAGGTTTTATATTTCTAGAAATTTATTTTTTATTTTATTAATTTTTATGGAAAAAGAATTCAATATTTTCATATCCATGTTTGGTTATA
Source organism: Iris macrosiphon (assembly GCA_036927795.1). NCBI lineage: Eukaryota > Viridiplantae > Streptophyta > Magnoliopsida > Asparagales > Iridaceae > Iris > Iris macrosiphon. The sequence goes on from JAYESA010000001.1 coordinate 182,985,706, forward strand.
TTAGATTGAAAATATTAAAAAAAATATTTAATTTATTTAGTTTTTCATAAATATTCTTTCATGTTTCTATTATCTAATTTTACATATTTGAGATAGAAGTTAAAATTTTGAAAGTAAAGTGAGGGTGTTATTGTCCAAACAAATTATTTAAGCAATGTTTCTAGGAAAATAAAACTATTTCCAAGGGGGGTCTTGAGAATTATTTTTCCACAACCATGAGAATATGAAATCTTTCATATTTTCTCCTAATTTTTAATCCTACATATACCAAACAAGGGTAAAGAATCTAAAATCTACTCTCAAGTCTCAAAAACTTGAACCAAACGTCACCATAATAATAAGAGAACATGGTGGTATGAGATGGAAGAGAGACTGAACCCCTACACAAAATGTCGAAAGAAAAAAAAAATGAGAGATGGCCCATATCCCTACTAATAACAAATGAGTCTGCTTTTGTTCATCCACCAAAACTATGATGTTTGTTCTCCTTCTAATAAAAACTTGACATATTTCAAGTTAAAGATATAAACCATTTTGGTGGGCGAAGAAAACCACTTTTAATATATTGGCCTTTTTCACTTGTTTTTGCGACAGTTTCTTTTGCTTTGCTCAAGTCCCTTCCCAAGGTTGGAAGCTCTTTTGAGAGTAGCTTTATCAAGATTTATATCATCTTGTATGAAGTGAACATCAACTTGTTTATATACAATTATTTAGTTTTAAGATATCGTATGATATTAAAATTTTATTTATACTGTAATTAATCAAAGATAAGACTTGTGATGCCAGCTGCAGCCACATAATTGTCTTGGACAAAGGCCAAGATATCATTGATTCCTAAATACCATAAACATTCGAAATTAAAGAAGGCAAGTTATTCTGCTATTATGAATTCTTGGATTTTTGTATTTTCGTTTTTTCCCTCTTTGAATTGGTCATTGACCATCATAAGCCAGTCCAAGACAGGTCCCTACAGAAAACAGATCAAGTAGGACCAGGGGCAACATTGCAATATTTGACCTAAACATGTCCATTATTTGATCCTCTACTTTTAAATACCAGCCCTCCCTCCCTCCCTCCAGTTCTGCCTCAAAATTATATTCCATTTTGTACACCTCCTCTCTCTCTTCCCGATCGAAGCTCTAGCATGGGGAATTGTTTAGTAGTTGAAGAGATGAAGGAGGATGTGATCGAGATGATGAAGTTAGATGGCAAGGTCCTCGAATACCAATCACCAACGAAAGTTCAGCAAGTTCTGTCCCAGTTCACTGGCCATTCAATCACCGGCGCTCTTCCGGTGGACCGTCACCTCGATCCAGTGGCGGCAAACAAACGACCGAAGATGAAGGAAGTGCAACTGGTGAAGACCAAGGAGGCAGTCAGAGTTAAAGTGGTCATAAGTAAGCAAGAGCTGAAGGAGATTCTGGGGAGGGAAGGCCTCACCCTTGATGATATGATGATGTCTCAAGTTCAGAAGAAGAAGAAGAAGAAAATTCCTGGCAACTACACGGAGCTGGATCGATGCCTGGGATGGAAGCCAGATTTGGAAAGCATTCCAGAAGGAAATGATATCACTAGTTAGTTAACAATGAAATAGATTAAGTAGCTAGATTATAAACATTACATATACTCAACTAGCTAGCTACCTACCTAGCTAGCTAGTAAGGCTGCCAAGATGTTTTCTTTCTCTTTTCTTCTCATTGCTAATTAGATAAGAAAAGACAAAGAGAACAGCTGATCATAGCCTAGCTATATATGGAAGATGCAGTAGGTAGAATCGAGTCTATTTCAAGTTCCTTGAATGTAAAAGAATACAAGCAAAATTGTTTAAACATCTTTGGAATTAATATATCTATGCTAGGATTAATTGATCCTTCAGTGAGTGGTTGATTATGAATACGCTGCTGCTGCTGCTGCTGCTTCTTCTTCTTCTTCTTGTGTGTAACTTTTAATTCCCTCTTGGTATATAATATAGGACGCCTTCAACTTTCTTCCTCTCACACACACAGACACACTCACATACATATACAGATAAGGTCCAGTTTTTAAATGTCCTGTGTCCCCCTGGATCTTGAACCCAGGATTTCCTCTACTATTGGATTTTTCAACATTATATATTTAAGGGTTATTTACACTAACATTCTCTCTATTTTCAGTTTATTAAAGGAACATTTCTTGTTTTAAAAATAATTACACCGACTTTTCCTCTACTTTATGCTATAGGGACGGTTAGTATAATAACCCCTTACGTAAAACATAAAACATGGAAGAGCTCCGTGTAATAAATATAAAATATATGAGAGATTGATGTAATTATTTTCAAAATAAAAAAAATCCGTAAGGTTAAAGTGTAAATAATCCTATATTTAATTTATTCTACTAAATAGCAAGAACGTGGACGAACAGCATGATCACTCCACCAAACCCTGCCTAGTTAACAACCGAGATTTCTGTAATTATATGTTGAGGATATGAACCGGCCTTATCTTTCACTAATTAATTATGGAACTAGTTCTTTCTTTGGGTTAACTAGATGTGAATTCCCATCAGCTTAGGAATTTTCAGATGTAAATGCAGAGGCAGGAAGAGTAGGACCCTAGGAAATGTCAGTTCACGAAAGTGTTGTTCTGTCCTAAAAGTTTATTTCGGAATCATAATTTTGAAATTAATCAGTTACAAGGTGATTTTTGTGTATTTTTCATTACATATGAAACTATTATAATAGTTACATATATTCAAATAAATACAGATAAATTGTAGGTTTACCCTTCAGGGTTCAGGTCATCGGTGACTTTGATGTTTGTTGGTACTGCAGTAGTGGCAAAGGGACAAACTCTTCTAACAAGAATAGATTACTTCAAACAACCACCATTTACTAGAGTAGAAAAAATACTCAACTCAACTATCTTTTGTGGTTAGTGAGAAAAGGTATAACTTCTCTGGCTAGGCGGACAGTCTCAAAATCAAACCGCGGAGGAGATGTGGGACAGTGGACCCAAATGACATGTAACGTAACGTGCACAAAATTTCGTACGTATCGTCTGGCATATAAAAAAATATAGTAGGAAAAATAGTTACAGCCTTTTATTAATTTTTTTTGTTCTTTTTTAGACATGTGCTCGAACCATGGACCTCCTACCTCCACATAACCCTTGTTAAATCTTTGTAATTTCTTACCATTTTTAGCCCTCATATGTGTAGTTGCGCATAATATGTCAAAATTTGATCTGATTTAGTTAAATTTGTTAGAAGTTATTTTAGATTTTGTATTTCCACCTTATACTCTCTATAATTCATATATATTGAGACTTCCAATTGGAGAAGAATACACAATTTATATATTCCTATATGGTACAGTCTAAATGGTCCTCCACTACCAGAATAAGTCAAATTAGCTGTAACGCCCCGCTCCGAACGGTTACTTATGGAACACTACGCTGCTTCGACTCGGTTGAGAATCGAGTCTCGGGGAAACCTTACCGCCAAATCAACACGGACGAAGTGCAATGAACCCTTCGAATTAATCGGGCGGCTTCTATTGAAATGAGTCCAAGAGTTTTCGTTGGTTGCTTTGCTTTTTGGTTTTGTGTTGCTTTGTGTTTTGGGTTGCTTTCGATGACTTGGTTTTCATGATTTCACTTTCTCGCTTGCGCGTTCTTTTCGAATCGTAAGGGAAGGAGATTGAAGTATGCTAACCAAGTATTGTTGCATTTTCAGGACGCATAACCAAAGAGTGAACGTCGCCTAAGGCTTCCCCATCCTCTCGTTCGATTGATTCGGTGAGTGGCTTAGGCCCTTCGATGAATCTTTCAATTCACATGCCTAATGAAAAGAATCTCTAGTTCACAAATGTTGCCTCACTAAAAAGATAAGCTAAAGAAATGAACTGCATGCTTAAAGAATTAGAATTATGCCTTTGCTATCAATTATATTGCATGTTCATAGTCCCTATGCTATACGACCCGATCTGTGGCAAGTCCCTTTGTTTCGAATGTGTTATGTGGGAAAAGAATAAGAGATGGAAATTGTGTATTCGTTCCTTGAACTGTGCATCGTAGTGTTATATCTGTTTGATGTTTCATATCATGCATTGGTCTCGGACAACTTGTGCACAAGGTCTCGTCTCTCGAACGGTTCCTGGGGAACTGGGGATCGTTCGGTCCGGAAGAGATTTTTGGATCGCCCTGAGGATACGGCCCGTAAGGGGGTCTAGTGGGACGATATGTCTATTAGTGAGATGGGCTTGTATGTTCCAACTGCTAATCATGGGGCGACCCATGGACCGTCATATAGATAGGGCGCATGCTAGGTTCACCTTCTTGCATACCTATCATTTATGACACCAAAAGATTAATACATGAGATTATGCATATATACAAATTGTGCCTAACTTGTGTGTCTGCTGCAGGGATAACCGCTCGGTCGTGGGTAAGAAATATCATATGCATATGCTATACATCGTCTATGTTTTCTTGTATAAATTGCTAAAAAGAAACTAGACAACGAGAAAGACCACTTAATAATGCTAGCTTCATATGCTTACTTAGTGTGGATTTCTAAGGTGAGTTTGGCCACGGTCGCTCACCAGTACATGTGGTAGTACTGACCCACGTTTGTGGGCAAATATCCAGGTACTGGAAGCGAGAGCTTGGCTAGCATCTTGAATCTGAATCAGCGTGTGCGCACCCTTCCATAGGACTGTGTTCGTGCTGCTTCTCCGTCGCTTACCTCTTCAGTGGGCTACTTCCTCTTCTGCTAGATGCTTTGCTATTTTGGTCCTACTACAAGGGCATAATGTAATGGGCGTTGTGGCTAGTTTTGGGAATGTAAAAAGAGTTGTAAGCCTTCTAAGGCATATTTTGTAACTCAGCCAAGCAGCATTTTGTAATCCAAATCTTCAAGTATTCAATAAAAAGCAAGTATTTTGTGTGCTATCAAATGTGTTCTACTTTGGTTCTCTGCGTTTTACTCTGTGCCTATAAATGTATATTTTGTCTAACTTGTCTTGTGCAGGTACGTTGCCTGGTGCAAGCGCAACTTAGGCTTGCACGGCATCGCGCCCAAGCGAGGACGAACGGTTCCGTAGGGACCAAGCGAGGACGATTGGTTCCGTAGGGACCAAGCGAGGACGATCGGCCCTACGGGATCGGCCCCTACGGGATCGGGGCGCGACATTAGCGACGTCTGAAACGTCGCTAAATGGCATAAAAATGTCGCTAAAAAACTTAGCGACGTAATTAGCGACGTTTCATTGAAGTCGCGTTTAAGCTAGTCGCTGACAGAGAAAACGTCGTAAAACGTCGCTATAGCGACGTTTTCTAGCGACGTATTCGTGTCACTAATATTTTTTATATTAGTGACGTTTAGCGACGTATTCGTAAAACGTCGTAAAACGTGTTGTGTGTCGCTAAACGTCACTAATATTTTTCTATTTAGCAACGTTTTGCAACACATTTAGCGACGTTTTGCTGACCTGGTAAATACTGTCATGTCAGCAATTTAGCGACACATTTAGTGACGTAAATAAACGTCGCTAAATTGCAAAAACAAATTAAAAAAACATGTAATAAATGTAAGCTTGCAGTTGGTCATATATTCCTACAATATCACAGTTCATAAAAATAAACAGACCCGGAATAAGCCTCCGTTGAATTTTCTGTGTTCGTCGACCCCTTCGGTGGAACACTCAACACCGATAAATTCTCATACATTCAATATAAATAATAAAGTAAAATTAAAAAAAATAGACACATTCTCAATAAATAAAGTATGAAAATAAATTATCCAGTAAATTCACATGCATCATACAAACTAAGTCTGAATAAAAAATCCAGTAAGCATCACAACTAGTACTAGATGTGAACAAATAAAGTCTGAAACACTATCTCAATAAATAAATGACCAAATATCATGGATAAAAAGTCTAAAAACAAATAAACTGTCCTAACTATGACTAATGTTGATCCAGAGGGGGAGGAGGAGCATCGCGGTGAGCCTAGGAGATGAGCATGTCCAAAGAACAACTACTGCTTATCAAGAGGAGGAGAAGGAGCACCGCTATGAATATGGGATATCAGCGAGACCCACTGCTCCGGTAAAATCATCATGGCACCCGATGGAGGAGTATGTGCAATCGATGTAGATGTCGATGCCGGCGGACTAGGAGGACGTATCTGCTCCAACAATGTCAGTCGAGCGCTGCAAATATCCATAACAGATAGCATCCTTACAGTACTCTGCTACACTGACTGGCGCATCTGAACCTGTGACGTCTACAGCCTCTCAAGTGCATCGTTTATGTCTACATGCGACTCATGTAGCGCCGTCACGTTGTGCTCTGTCGATGTGACCAAATCCCTCAGATCCACGATGCTACGCTCAAGGAATCAAAATATGCTACGATCTTCGCATCATCCATCTGCGGTGTGGGCTGTGATGTAATCCTCTGCAGCAACTCGTCACGCAGAGATGCAATATAATGGTCAACCCTTTTCTGATAGGCTCGCATTGACTCCTGAGAGGGTTGTGTAGTATGCACACTGGCAGAGGGGGTCCTAGAAGACTACGACAGAACATAGGCGTCGTAGGATCTTGTACCGTAGTACGTACCCCTCTACAGACCACCAACGGCGATCATCCACAACTCATCAACCGACGGAGTTGGGTGGGCGGGGGGCTGTGAGGAAATACTGACCTCTCCCTGTGTGGGCTGGGTCGACCACTCACGGAGCCTAAGATACTCATCCTAAAAAATACGTATCTTTCGATAAGCGTACTACTTACTATCCACTCATCATGCATAATTATTAATATATACCTAAGGTACTTATTACTAACTATATGAATATTTATTTGATAACCAGTGTATGCGTGTGTCCGTGTCCGATAAAATACTTACAACCTTATCCTCGATACCATGTCCTAACCTTTCATGTTTATGTGTCCTACAATTTTACCATACGTATCATGAGATGACATGATACAAACATGTGTGTGTGTCCGTGTCTGTGTTAGGGTTAGGGTTATTATCTGCATTTGTTAGTGTGTTCGCGTGTCCGAGTTAGGGTTAGTTAGTGTGTGTGTGTGTGTGTGTGTGTGTGTGTGTGTGTGTGTGTGTGTGTGTGTGTGTGTGTCCGAGTAAGGGTTAGGGTTTACCTAAGTACAGTCGCTAATAGTCGTTATTTGTCGCAAACAGCGACGTACAATGACATTTATTTATGGAGTCGCTAAATTCTTGAACATTAGCGTCGTTTACTGACGACGTCGCTAAAAACTTCGCTATTTCATCATATTTTGGTAGTGCACTCTCTTTCTCTCTCTCTCCACCAGATCTTTCTCTCTCTTTGTCATCCCTCTTGTTTACCTCTCGACAGCTCTCCTCTCTACTAAATCTTATCATGTCTACCTTTACTGAATCATCCGCTTCCACCGATTCTGCTCCTCGAACCTCTTATCATCACAAGGGACGCAAGAATAGTGAATGTTCTTTCAACAATAATCGTCACCACAATGCTAGTTTTTATATATTTGGACCTTCATCGTCATCTCTGACCCAATGTCAATTTTGTTTTGGGTTTGGCCATTCCGCTCGCAACTTCTCCGAGTTTATTACTCCTCATCATTCTTTAGTGCTACTGCCCCTCCACTTTACTTTTTTCGAACTTCAGATTGCCTCACCTCTACATCACTCTTCTTTAAGCCATATTCTTGCATATATATGACTCCAGTTGATACCCGGATACAAGTGCATCTACTCACTTGACTGGCAATCATGCTCTTCTCCAGCATCAAACTTCCTATCGTGGTCTTGATGTCACGCATCAGTTTCGTAGAACTGAAAATTGTCACTGAGCGTGATGTCGTACAAGTCTGAATTTTACTTGTGCAAGGCAAGAACAATCACAACCGATAAAACATCTTAGAAACAAAGTCATTATAGCGAAAAATAAGCAGAAAAGTTGATAGACACAAAATATATAAAAAATAATTTTATTTATTGATAATTAATTTGTAACAAAATTACAACTGCTCTAGGCAAAAAGAACAACCTTATTATAACACTGGATATTACTACAAAGAACAATACCACAAGATTTATAACTCATGAAACTAGTACAATCAACAATGTTCCAAATATGATGTAATTTATAAACAAAAGATAACATCTCCATGCGAACATCTTTAAGTTGATAATCTAAGATCCATCACCCCTAAACGTCCAAGCGACTCCCACATCTGTGGAGGATGGGTCGGCACATTAGAGAATTCATTGGTGAGCGGTCACTACACTACCAGAATAACACATATTAGCGACGTCCAAAAATGTCGCCAATATGTAAACTCACGTCACTAAAATAATTTGGCGACGTAATTTGCGATATTTTTACGTCATCGCGTATTACATAGTTGTTGACAACAAAAACGTCACTAGTCGTCGCTGTAGCGACGTATATTTGCGATGACACAACGTCGTAGAATATACGACGGTTAGCGACGTGTCATCGTTAAATTGGCGACGTAAGCTTTGGTCGCAACACGTCTCTATATTAGCGACATTATGAGTGGAGTTTTACTACAACAATGCTGGCATGGCAAGTTTTGTCATGCCAGCATGTTAGCGACGTTTAGCGACATACTAGCGACGTCCTTGGTATCAGGTAGCGACGTTCCGATAATTTTTAGCGACGTAAATGTACGTTGCGGATCGTCGCAATCGTCGCAACGCGTCTGTAAATTAAAATAAAAAATAAAAAAATAAAATACAGTTTGTAAAATATTTTCCAACAAAACTCTACCTGCAGTTATGAAATCACAGTTTATATAAATACACCCGGAGCAACCCTCCGTTGAATTCTCTGGGTTCGCCGACCCCTTCGGTGGAACACTCAACACCGTGTAAATTTTGGTGTACAGTTAATATGAATAATAAATTAAACTCACATAGAAAAAAATCTACAAAGTTATATTACACTAAATATGTCCCAAGAAGTAGATAAATAAATTTAAAATAAGTGTCACATGCGTCTCAGAATGTAATCAAAAGTATGAAATAAATACATCAAAGATCTAAGAATGGGCCAATACACACAAATACACTAAAAATGTCCAAACAAGGACTACTACTGATGAGGAGGAGCACCACCGCGCATCTAGGATAGAAGGAACTCATACTGCTCCTATAAAAGCGTCACCGATGCCCATGGAGGAGACAGTGATAGAGACAGTGTCGATGCCGGCGGACCAGGAGGACGTATCTGCTCCAATGCTAGCAGTCGAGCATTGTATGAATCCATAGCAGATACCACCCTCGAAGTGTTCTCCGCCACCGACCGGCTCAAATATCCTGCACCGCATGGATCATCGCCAGAGTTGCCAAGTTGCGCTCTGTTGTCTGGCACATAGTCCTGAGCTCTATAAGGCTATGCTATGTCGTATGGCTCAAAGTTCTGAGCTCCATAAGGCTATGCTCGAGCAAATCAAAATGTGCGGTGATCGTCGCATCGTCCGTCTGCGGCGCAGACTGTGGCCGCTCCGTAATCCTCCGTAGCAACTCGCCACGCAGGTCAGCAATCTGACGGTCAACGCTCTCCTAGGCTCGTGCCGATGCTTGCGAAGGCTGCGAGGAATGCATACTGACAGAGGGGGCCCTGGATGACTGCTTCGCAAGATAGGCACCGTAGAATCTTGTACCGTAGTACGTACCCCTCTGAAGACCACCAACGGCGGTCATCCAGAGCTCGTCCATCGATGGAGCTGTAGAGGGATGCGAGAAAGTACCAGCCCCTCCCTCTGCAGGTATACTAGCAGTCGTCCGCTCACGTAGTTTAAGATACTCGTCCTAGAAAAGTGGTTGCTAACATCTAAGTTACTTATTACTAACTATATATATATATCTATTTGCATATTTTCTAAGTTACATTAAAACTAACACAGGATAGTAAAACGTACATAGGTCTGCGTGGCCTTCTCATCGATGAGTTTTTCGTCCTTCCGATGGGTAGCCAGGAAGACCGTCACCATGTTGGCGTCCTCACCCCTCTTTACCTGTTAAAAAATATATTATTTGTTATTAAAATTAAACATCTTATCCTACTTACATTAAAATAATATATATTCAATAGAATACATATCAGACGATGAGAATGTTCCGTCATGGGAATCGAGCCACCACACCACTTTTCTGCCTTCGACCTAGCCACATTTGCATTCTCTGACCGTTCCTTGAACTTGGGTTCCTCGAATCTCTCCTTTATCGCAGTCCACTACTCAGGCGTGATCCAACCGTGGATCGGTTCTCCGTCATGATCACGGACCTTCTGGACGTTGATCGAATCACGGATCAGCTTGGCGGTAATAGTAGAAAACTGCTCCTCGATCTTCTCAGCCCGGTGTGGTGGATAAAAATAGGTTTTCTACAAGAAGTAAAATAGAGAGTTACATAATATGCATAAATAATTATTGATATTAAAAGTAAATATATTTTTACCTTGAAGTGGACAAACCAAAATGCCTTCCTATCTTCAGGAGCATCTAAGTAGTTGATCCAAGGCCCACTATAGTTTTGCCTCAGAAAATTCCCCAGTGCTCTCTGTACCGCCGAGGGACGATATATATACAATGATAATTAAATTCATTAATATATATATATATATATATATATATATATATATATATATATAATTATTTGGAAAATATTAACTATTTAACTTACTTGCTAGGCATGTCCTACCAAATCTCCATCCTGCGCAGACGGAGTCGGCTCGACCTCCTCCATCTGCTCCTCTGTCTCTATGGTGCCGTCAGCAGGAGGAAGGCTGGACGAGGGAGTAGTATCAGGCATTGAACTGTTGGTCCCAGAAGTATTGTCATGTACCGTCGACGGAGTCAAAGATGTGACTGGTTGGTATACTGGAGTACGGTGCGACGAGGATAGGAACTAGTAGCCGGTACCGGAGGAGCACTCCGTCTAGAGGATCTACCTTCGTATGATCCTCTTCGTCCTGTCATACCAGATAATAACATATGATGATAAAAAAATACACAGACTTATAACAGTTCATAAAAATAGACAGACCCGGAGCAACCCTCCATTGAATTTTTTGGATACGAAATATCACAAAAGTATATGAAATATCACAGTCACACAATAAACACAAAATAAAAGTATCACAGTCACACAATAAGCATAATATAAAAGTATCCATACAGTTAAAATAGATGTTACATTCCACATTAAAAATACAGTACATGACTAGAGTTCTAAATGGATTTTATTTTATTTTCAATCCCCTTCTAAAAATTCAACTTCTTCGTTTTTCTCGTCCTCCTCTTCCTCTTCCTCTTCCTCCTCATCTTCACCTACATCTACTTCGTCTTCCTCTTCGAATAATTCTACCTCTTCCATACGATTAGACGTTTAATGAGAAACTTTCGTTGAGTCCACATCTACAATATTTGTTACAATAGGTAGCTCATCCTCCTGATAAGCTATTTCATTAACATCAAAGGTATTTCTAGCTTTCGTCTTGCATACTGCCCACTAGTCCGACCTCGTTGTTCCCCGTTTAGGATAAGTTGTGAAGTACACGAGCTGAGCCTGACTTGATAGGACAAATGGTCCATAGCCTTGATATCGACGCCGGTAGTTTATATCCATAAAACCATGCTTGTCTATTTTCCAACATTGATCTTGGATCAGATCGAACCAATCATACCTGAATAACACGATCTTAGCAGGCTCTGTTCCATAATTATATGTCAACTCCACGATCTTTCGTAAGACGCCATAGAAATTATTGTATGGATCGACAACAATATTATATATAATATCCACATGATAACATAACAAATGTACAACATTCCATATATCTATAACAACAGTACCATAATCCATATTTCTATATAGTAAGTGAACAATAATAAGATTACTCTCTTTTATCTTAGTTTTCTTACTTAGCATGCATGATCTTATGGAGTAAAGAAATAAAGACTAATAATAATTTATTTTATTATTAGGTAAATGAGAGAACAATCAAAACCATCCGCCATGAAGAATAGCCTTCTGGTACCACCGAGCAAATACCGAATGATTTCTCAAAAAGATAATTTTATATAATCCACAATCTTCTTAATTGGTATAACCATACAAGAAATTTCTACTCCATAAACCAATCAATCCGGCCAAATTAAGCAAGTATGCATCATTGCTCAACCTAAAATTTCTCATACAACTCAAATCCAACCAGCTTATATAATCCAAGAAGCAAAACGCAATGCAAAAGCTCGGAGCGAGGCATTACACCTATCACATAAATCTCTATATGAATCCAACTCCAACCAGGTCCTTCGAGCCAACAAACCAACCCAATGCACCTAATGGAGTGAGACATTACACCTGACACTGTTGAACTTAGAAATGGTGACCATCTTCCTATCACCTATATTGGTAATACGACACTCTCTCTATGCTCGTCCTCCTTCCTCCTCGATAATGTTTATGTTGTTACCTCTATGCGTAAGAACTTATTATCTATTTCTCAATTATGTCACGATAACAAATTATATGTGCCTTTGATGTACATTATTTTTACGTCTTTGATCTAACCAGTAGATATCTTCTTTATCCAACCCTATGTAAAGATGGTCTCTAAAAAATTTATGCCCTTCTAAGTTTCAGGCATTCTACATTTCACACAACTTTTCATCCTTGTGGAATAAACGAATTGATCATCAATTTGTCAAAGGCGTCTCTTATATATGATATAATAAATATTTGTCATTCTTCTTCAAGAATAGTTCTTCCTCTGTCAAGGGTGTGCATTAGGCAAATCCACACCTCCCATTTCCCCTATCAAATGAAATAAAAATTGATTCTCCTTTTCATTTACTGCATTCTAATGTATGGAAATTCCATATACGTTCTTTCTGTTTTAGGGTTCTTTCTGTTTTAGGCAACAAGTATTATGTGTTAATTACTAATGGTTATACTAGTTATTCATGGTTTTACTTTATAAAACATAAATATTAAGTAATTACATATTTCCAAATTTTGTCACTTATATCTGTACTCAATTTTTTTATTAAAGTCAAAATATTTCAAAGTGACAGTGAATACGATGGTGCCATTAAAAGATCATTGTACTTCTCTTGGTATTCATTGACGTCTTTCATATCCCCACACACCCGAACAAAATAATCTTACAGAACGCAAACATCACCATATTTATGAAATGGTTTGTACTCCCCTTGTCTCTAGTCATGTTTTTTCATGCCACTGGCCTGAAGTTGTATCCATTGTTGTCCATCTTATTAATCAGCTTCCTTCTCCCATCATTGATTGGTCTTCACCCTCCTCTCATATTTGTGTGGCACGTCTCCCTCCTACTCTTTTCTTCGAGTCTTTGGGTGTGCATATTATCCGTATTTAGGTACTTATCTCACTAACAAGTTATTGTCAAGAGCTATTGAATGTGTGTTTCAAGATTACAGTTTACAACACAAGGGGTATCGTTGTCTAGATAAAAGAACTGGTCACATCTATATTGTTTGCTATGTTGAATTTTACAAAGAAGCCTTCCGTTAATCTCCAAAACCACAAGCCCATCTCCTCAATCTACCTGGTTATTGTCCTAGTTGTATATCCAACCTCATCTTTCATATCCTTATCCTCCTCTACATAGATCCCACACCAACGCCACATCTCCATAAACTTTATTCATACCACTTTCAACACCTCGACCTCAACTACTCCTCCCCCACAACCCACCTCCACTATGCCTAAACCTCCCACAACCACTTCCTTCAGACATCCAATGAACCCGACAGGAAGATTGGTCCAGCAAACCTCTTAACCGTATATATGACACAATCAAGTATCTCCTCCCCAGTGCCTTACTACCCCATGCCCACTCTGCTACTACAAAACCTACCTATTACTCTCAAGCTACTTAGATTCCTAAATGGCTCCGGGCCATGACTTCTGGAATCAAATTCTTACTGAAAAATGATAATTGGGTCCTTGTTCCTCATGTTCCTTGGCATCATGTCGTTGGTTGCAAATGGGTCTTCAAACTCAAACAACATGTCGATGGTCCATTGAACGCTACAAAGTCCGTGTAGTTGCTAAAGGATTTCATCAGCAGGATGACATAGATTTTAATGAGATCTTCAGTCCGATAATCAAGCAAAGTATTGTTCGCACCGTGCTTAGCGTTGTTGTCGTCGTAGGATGGCCCATACGCCAACTTGATCTCAAGAATGTCTCTCTTCCTGTATCCGTAGGTGGTAGAGGTCGATCACCCAGGCGAAGGAACAGGAATGAGAGGAGGAGGGTTGCTTCTCAAGTTTATGTTCCTAAGCAATCCAAAGGCAAGGGTATGGTTGTTGTTCCTACCCGGCCTCCTATTGATGATTGTGGTGAGGCCCTTCTTTTGCTCCAAAATCCACACATCAAAATGGGTCCTAGCAAAGATGAAAAATGTTATTGAGCATCAAGAGAAGATTCAAGAACCCATTTTGATTTAGATTTCAGATAGTGCTTCTGACTCTCTCTCTCTCTCTCTCTCTTCTCCGAACAGGAACACCACTTTTGTTCCTATCAGTAGTTGGTATGAGGAAACTGAACGTGAGCCTGAATTCACTGAGGTAATTGTTTCTAGGGCGAGAAGTAAATCAGCGAGAACTGCAGCTTCGCAAGCTGAAAGCCGCATAAAAGCTAAAGTTTTTCAAGCCATGTGAAGAGCATGTAAAGCTCAATCTTCTATTGCATTGCTACGGGAAGACGATCTGGTATTCGATCACGAATTTTTCACCAAAATCATATTGTTGATTAGTACTATACACATCTTCTTCGCACCGCAAGCAAGCAAGTTGCCATGACACTGGGCTGGTTTCTCGATTTATCCCTTCTTTCGTTACTAATGATGAAAATGATATAAAGTCTTATTGTGATGCCTTGTTCAGATGAGATTTGGTCCGCCGTTAAATCAATGGATCTGGATAGTGCACCTCTCTTTCTTTCTTTCTTTTTTGTTGGGATACTGTTGGTCAGAATGTGGTGCAATATTTTTTCCAATTTGGTACTTTGCCGGCTTCATTCAACTCGAGTGACATTATATTAATTCCCACAATGGAGCATGCAAAAATTTCACAATTCGAGTGAAAAAATTGGTTTTTGCCTCTGAATGAGGGAGGTTTATGGCTCAAACAACTTGTTGTTCTCAATCGGTCTTTACTTCTTAAGAAGGCATGGGAGGTTTACACTTCTCCTCGGAAGGGTGTTGTTTTGTGCGTGATCGATTTCGGAGGAATGCTACCTTACGTCGCTCTTATGCAATGTCATCTATTTGGCCTGGTATTAAGAGATTTTGCAGCAAGTTATTGAAAATGGACGTTATAATTTTCAGGTTTCATTTTGGAGAGAATTTTATTGGACGGCCTTTAGTTGATTCTTTTGGTCCTAATGTTAGAAATATGGATAATAAGGTTGCAAATTAATCTTATTGAAGATGGTCATTGGCAGTTCCCGCCTATAATAGAATTGCATTTTCCAACTTTGTGTGAGATCATCAAACAAGTGCCAATTGCAAATCAATTGATCTGGGTGCCTTCATCTTCAGATGTATGTTCTCACTGCGAATTAAGGAGGGTCTATTCTTTTTTGCGCCCTCGTATGACCTCACTGGCATGGAGTAAATTAATATATAGAAATTAATGAAGCTTTCCTGGTGCAACGGACTACATATATGATTATAATCACAAATCTGGAGACTTAAAAGTTAGGGTTGTCTCCCAAAGAGTGGCCTCACATCATGAACAAGGAATTATGTGCATTAACCTGTTAGTGCGTGAAAGATACGATTTATGCGCATTAACCTATTTGTAATCATATATCTAGTATACTAGATATCTTCTTTGTTTCACAAATCTAATTATTCCTTCCATTAACCTATTAGTGCGTGAATTTATGTACGTGAATCATAGTAAGTACTGATTACGAACAAGAGTGATGCTATGACTTTGTCTTTTGGACTATGAACTTAATTCTAACTTCCTGAGGCCCATGATGATATTCGCACTAACTAGCAAGTTCATGCCGACATGGCTAAAGTATTAATGACAATAGAATAGAATTATCAGTGTAGATTCATGAATTTGCTCTAGAGGGTCACTTCTCGTCGGTCTGACAGGTTCAGACTTTAATCAAATAAAGGTTAATCAAGATAACTTTGTATGAGTTGAGGTGTGCACATAGGATATGGTGGGACATATGGGTGTCATATGGGGATATTTTTCTAGGAGAAAAAAGGATTAACTCCTCATGAAAATATTTATGCTTTTTGTCATGCTCTTGGAATTGTTTTTATAGGAGCTAAGCCCCTTTGGGGCTTAGCGACTCGGACTCGGACTCAAGGGCGCAAAGTGGCCAGAACCATTGACTGGAAGAATATCAGGAACAGTGGGTAGTCCTTTGAGACATTGAGAGGTTACAGACCCAGAACCACTGTTGTCTACTAATTGTTCTTTTGTGTAAAACAAGTCCTGTGGGATGATGGCTTAGATGCCTTAATGAGTTCTCAGGCATTTTGAATGTCTGGTGTGCTTAACAGGAAGCACGGTAGCGTAGCACTACAAAGGAGTGTAAGGTCTCCATGCTACAGTGAGTGACACCACCAAGGGGTTCCTCGGTAAGGGTAATCTCTCGGCTTCGCGAGCCATGTCATAGCGGCATAGCACCGCACATAGGCAGGTAGCCTAATGTTGTAGAATGAAGAGTGTAAGCAGCACTACAAAGAGGCCGGTGTCCTCATGTTTCAGTGGTATGACACCACAGAGGTAAAAGATGTAAATCCTCGGCTAGGCGAGCCGTCACAACGGCGTAACACCTCAAGGAAGCGCAAGGCTTCATGCTGGATAGTTTGGCACTACAAAAAGCCTGGGACCTCATGCTACAGTGACATGACACCACGATGAGGTTTAGTCTCGGCTCTGGGCCATGTCATATGTCACGACCCAATTTCGTAGAATCAAATGAGGCGTCCCCCGAATCGTGACCGCCGTGCGGGCCTGGAGTTGCGCCCGCACAAGGCTTTAATGATTTGCATAGCAAGCACATATTCAGAGTACGCAGATAAATTGAAACACAGATTTGAAACATAGAAAAGTTCTCTTTATTGATAATGAACATCTATTACAAACTCTTGAACGAGTCAGCTAATATGCCGAACGGCTTACAAAAGAGATGACTCAAAATGAGATAACAGTCCTATACATTACATCCCTTTATAAACTCAAAACGATAAGGACCTCCAGGCTGGAGGATAGCTTTGCCACGGAGCTGCATTTGTGTATGAAGAGTTGCAGCTTCGGACTTCAAAAGGCTTCGAGGGCGCGATGAAGATGCGCCAACAGTTGGACTGAATCGGGTAGACGACTTCGGGTCCTCGCTCGGTTCGCCTTGGTGCGGAGAACCTGTTTCAACGAGGGTCAACATATCGAAACATGCTGGTGAAGGCGAGCTAGCCTGACTATACCAATCAACACGTTGTTTAGTGAAGCATGCATATTTTGTGGGTTTCTATCTTGCCTTAGTTCATTTACGAGTAAGCAGCATATTGAATTTACTGAAAATGAACGTGCCACCGTTAGGTGGATTTTACCTGACCGTCTGAATTACCTGCACAATACTTACCATGCCTTCCCTGCCACGAAGACACAAGTTAGTATGCAACAGGTTTAAATATACACGTTGGGATCACTGGCTAGGAGCCATAATGGACCGTTTAGTCTTTGAACAAAGATGGTGTGCAACGAAGCACGTGAGGCGTTGCACGCCATCCCGTTCGCACGTGAGACTATCGTGAAGTTCCGCCCGGACCGGATCGGTGCCAGTGCCCCAGCGACCGTCCGCGAAATCCGTTACCTTGTGCACAAGTTGTCCGTGATCAATCGTTCGTGGCACGTTAACGTTGATGCAGTTGAGGCACGTGAACAAGATAAGCAACATTGCATGATTCGTTTACATTGCAACTACGTTATATTCATGCATCAGGATATACGTTTAAACTTGTATCTATGCATTTGATGAACATTACGAACGAACAAGCATGCAAAGATATAACCGTTCACAAGTTTATTGACAAGCATAATGAACCCAGTCTATTCTCTTTTATCTTGGTTTCTTTTATTATTACTTGGTATCGTTTGATCGGGGCGAAGGAGTGAAGCTTGGAAGCAAGGCTAGCTAATCGGGTTGGTAGCCACTCACTTAGATTTTTGGAAAGAAGAAGGGAAAGAGGCGCTTCACGACTCCGCTCGCAAGCCGCCTACTGCTCGTTCACCTGCACACGAACAGCTCGATTAATACTTCTTCCTCTCTTTCCAATCTCGGAATAGAAGTGCAAGTCAATGAACGAAAACAATGAAAACCATCGAAACCGTTCAAAGAAAACAAGCAAATCCCAAAACCAACTCAAAGCACGAAAGCAACAAGCGACATCGAAAACTGAGGCAATAAAAGATAGCAGCGGAGAGGTCCCTCCTGACTCTGCCGCTAAGCCGATCCTTGGGGCGCAGTCCACTGAATATGGGAATCGATTCCGAAGAAACAAATTCATAACGAGGACGAGTTCTTAATTCAATCTATCCCGATCGAACGATACCGTTTGTGTTTCTTAGCCGCGCTCCCCGCACTGGGGGAACGAGGCGCTACATCCTACCCAACCAATTGGAAGTTTCGTCCCGAAACTTAAGAACAATGCTTACCGTTAAGGGTGATGAACAGAATAGTTTGGGCAATCACGGATTCGGTGGGTGGAGTCACCGCAAATGAGACATTGCCTGAGTTTCTTGCGGTACTTATCGGACGTGTGCCCTTGTTTCTTACAGAAATTGCACGAAGGCCCTGGGTTTGCTCGTTGTGGACCGCCGTGGTTAGGACGCTTTGCAGCGGTGTTTCCTCTATCGTTGCCTTGGCGTTTGTGATTGTAGGTATACACAGCGCCGGTGGAAACGTGAGGATACTGCGGTTCCAGAGATAGGGCGTGATTCATGACTTCACGCATCGTTCCATACTGATTATTGACCACGTGCGAATGGATGGCAGGACGGAGACCACCTTCCAACCTTCTAGCTCGACTCGCTGCATCAGGTAAATAGGCCCTAGCGAATTTGGAGAGTCGGTTGAATTCGGCGGAATACTCTTTAACTGTCATCCTGCCTTGCCTCAGTTGCACGAAGTCATTTTCCATTTGACGTTGTACTGGAGGGGGTATAAACTCCTCTTCGAACGCGGCACGAAAGGTCGTCCACGAGATCGCCTCCTCTCCGTGATCAAATTGGAGAGATCGTCGATGCACATCCCACCAATCATGTGCGTTGAGGCGGAGCTGTAGTTGCGCGCAGGCGACGCGCTTATCTTCGGGGACCTCTAGCAGAGCGAAGTGATCTTCAAGTTCTGCTAGCCAATCTAGAGCTACCACTGGGTCCTCCGTCCCGTTGAATGGGGTGTTGCAGACTTTCTTGAAGTGGCCAAAGTCGAAGGCAGTCACGTCCCTCGCTCTTGGAATTTGCGGTGTCTCTACTTCAAGCACGGGCTGCTCCACCGGAGTCGTTGTTGTTGCGGCGGAATGGTTGGCAGCCAAAGTCTGAACGATCTGATGCAGGGTATCTACCTGCTTCTGTTGGACTGAGAATCGTGCTTCTATATTGTCTTGAAACTTGAGCTGACTCTCTTCCGCTCGCTTCTCGGCCCGTTCATAGCGAGCCTCGTCCCTTTGTTGGTTTTCCTCCAACATCTGCAATATTTGCTGAACGGGATCGATGCTTGGCATGGCTCGCTGTCTTCTTGAACTTCCCGAAGTGCCCGAACTACTCTCTTGGCCTTGCGTTTCGTCCGGGACTTGCGCTGCAGATTGCGCAGGTACCATTCCTTCAAAAGAAGGTAAATTACATTAGGATCATAATGTATTATGGACTTATTGCATGAATGTATCTCATTTTGGCCTAGCGAGTTCAAGAGTTCGCACAGGAATTTGATCGTTAAAGAAACTTTTCCAGCACGAAGTCTAAGGAACTTTGAATCTGTGCTCTGATACCACTATGTCACGACCCAATTCCGTAGAATCAAATGAGGCGTCCCCCGAATCGTGACCGCCGTGCGGGCCTGGAGTTGCGCCCGCACAAGGCTTTAATGATTTGCATAGCAAGCACATATTCAGAGTACGCAGATAAATTGAAACACAGATTTGAAACATAGAAAAGTTCTCTTTATTGATAATGAACATCTATTACAAACTCTTGAACGAGTCAGCTAATATGCCGAACGGCTTACAAAAGAGATGACTCAAAATGAGATAACAGTCCTATACATTACATCCCTTTATAAACTCAAAACGATAAGGACCTCCAGGCTGGAGGATAGCTTTGCCACGGAGCTGCATTTGTGTATGAAGAGTTGCAGCTTCGGACTTCAAAAGGCTTCGAGGGCGCGGTGAAGATGCGCCAACAGTTGGACTGAATCGGGTAGACGACTTCGGCTCCTCGCTCGGTTCGCCTTGGTGCGGAGAACCTGTTTCAACGAGGGTCAGCATATCAAAACATGCTGGTGAAGGCGAGCTAGCCTGACTATACCAATCAACACGTTGTTTAGTGAAGCATGCATATTTTGTGAGTTTCTATCTTGCCTTAGTTCATTTACGAGTAAGCAGCATATTGAATTTACTGAAAATGAACGTGCCACCGTTAGGTGGATTTTACCTGACCGTCTGAATTACCTGCACAATACTTACCATGCCTTCCCTGCCACGAAGACACAAGTTAGTATGCAACAGGTTTAAATATACACGTTGGGATCACTGGCTAGGAGCCATAATGGACCGTTTAGTCTTTGAACAAAGATGGTGTGCAACGAAGCACGTGAGGCGCTGCACGCCATCCCGTTCGCACGTGAGACTATCGTGAAGTTCCGCCCGGACCGGATCGGTGCCAGTGCCCCAGCGACCGTCCGCGGAACCCGTTACCTTGTGCACAAGTTGTCCATGATCAATCATTCGTGGCACGTTAACGTTGATGCAGTTGAGGCACGTGAACAAGATAAGCAACATTGCATGATTCGTTTACATTGCAACTACGTTATATTCATGCATCAGGATATACGTTTAAACTTGTATCTATGCATTTGATGAACATTACGAACGAACAAGCATGCAAAGATATAACCGTTCACAAGTTTATTGACAAGCATAATGAACCCAGTCTATTCTCTTTTATCTTGGTTTCTTTTATTATTACTTGGTATCGTTTGATCGGGGCGAAGGAGTGAAGCTTGGAAGCAAGGCTAGCTAATCGGGTTGGTAGCCACTCACTTACATTTTTGGAAAGAAGAAGGGAAAGAGGTGCTTCACGACTCCGCTCGCAAGCCGCCTACTGCTCGTTCACCTGCACACGAACAGCTCGATTAATACTTCTTCCTCTCTTTCCAATCTCGGAATAGAAGTGCAAGTCAATGAACGAAAACAATAAAAACCATCGAAACCGTTCAAAGAAAACAAGCAAATCCCAAAACCAACTCAAAGCACGAAAGCAACAAGCGACATCGAAAACCGAGGCAATAAAAGATAGCAGCGGAGAGGTCCCTCCTGACTCTGCCGCTAAGCCGATCCTTGGGGCGCAGTCCACTGAATATGGGAATCGATTCCGAAGAAACAAATCCATAACGAGGACGAGTTCTTAATTCAATCTATCCCGATCGAACGATACCGTTTGTGTTTCTTAGCCGCGCTCCCCGCACCGGGGGAACGGGGCGCTACATCATAGAGGAGTAGCACCGCAAGGAAGCTCGAGGCTTCATGCCAAGGACTCTTTAGAAGAACTCACCTAGAGTGTATGGAAAGAGATATAGGCCGTCTCTTGAGAAAAAACTTGTAGACCCCCAAAATATATACACCGAAACCAGGCGTGCACAGGACCTTTAATGTGCAACCGGAAGCACAGCTGATGTCATTGTGTGAGTGAAAAAAATTGCAGCTATGGTACAAAATTCAATGCTTAGTCCATTCTTATATCACACTGTTGTTCGACCCATACGGGAAGATTCAAGTCGAAGTGACATCTATCCTAATGCATGATAGGCAGTCACTGTAGGGAACGCTCAACCCATATAATTGAGATATGTGGAGGATTGTTGGTATTTTTGCCTTTGGACTAGTAAAGATAGTCCCACATTGGCTACACCACCAAGTGGGTATCTCAATATAATACTTTTTATGAGTTGAGATGTGCACATGGGGTGTGGTGTGGCACATGGGTGCCATGTGGGGGTATTTTTCTAGGAGGAAAAAGAATTAATTCCTCATGAAAGCATTTATGCTTTTTGTCATGCTCTTGGAATTATTTTCATGGGAGCTAAGTCCTAAAGGGGCTTAGCGACTCGGACTCGGGCTCAAGGGCGCAAAATGGTGCTTTTTTGGCGCACTTTGCACTTAGCTCGCCAGCATCGTTGTTGTTGCGCGAGTTTTATGCGCGAGTTTTATGCTCGGGTTGCATGCGCATGTTGCATGCACGTGTTGCATGAGCGAGAGCTGAACGGGTGCTGGACGGGTACTGAGCGGGCTATGCATTGGGCTGCGATTGTGGGATATCAATTTTGTTAATTTTTTAGTCCCACGTCGGAAAGAAGAGGAGGATGGGCTTTCATCCTTCCCTATATAAAGATCCCTCTAGCCTCCTTTTATGACAGACCAAAAAGTTGAGAAAGATGAGTCCAAAGGAGTCCGTTCGAGTCACACAAAGAGGTGACTACGAGCGTTCCAGAAGTTCTCTTGTGAACTTGTTGGCTCCTGGGAGCAGATCGTCGATAGAGGACGAATCTTGCTTTGATGAATAATTTTTTATTTTTTCTTCTTCTCCTTTTTCTTCTTGGTTCGTTCTGTTTGATTGCAACTGCATTTTGCAAGAAAAAATGAAGGTAGTTATCGTTTTATTGTAACTCTGTTATGTCCGTCTGCAACTGCGGTTGCAAAAAAGAACGAGAATTTTGGTTAATTCTGATTCTTTTGTAATCTTGAGAGCAAGTTGTAATCAGAATTCTTATATAGTTCTTCGTGAAAATCGAGAATAGTCAGAGTGAAAACTTTTGTATGAACCTCTAATCTCGACCACGCGTTCTTCCATCTATGGTTAAGTTTCGGGTCTAACAGCTTCTAGAGTTTCAAGTAACCTCCTCCTGAGAGTACCTAAACCCAAAAGATATTTCTTGAGTTCTTATCATACTAGTCTCTGTCAAATGGCAAACCTAAAGGCCTGATGTAACTTACAAACTAATAGTTATATTTAATCCATCTAACCTACAAACACTAACTAAAACTATAGAAGTTAGTTGCTTCACTAATCCAAGTTACCTAAGGATTATTTATTTTTAGGATCTCGTATTGAAAATTTGTACTTATGTTTCTATATTGTCCAGAAGAGAGTTTAGATCTCGTCATAACAGTTGACTTTAACTAACCATCCAAAATAGAAATATAAATGTAAATTTTGAATATTATACGAGACCCTAAAACTCAACATAAATATATGACAGTTGTGTGACTTAGATTATTTAGTTTTTTTTTTTCATTACCAACTGAGAATGAGACTTGTGACATTGTTTTTGCATTTATCATGATATCAACAGACACACAATCCTCCGAAATTCTTCAATTACGAGCATTCAACAATGCAACCATAACGATAGACATTTAACTATACTTGATGTCCATGAAGTCCTCTATCAAAACCACACCAGGAGGATTATATGGTGAGGATTATATGGTTACTGAGATCATGATAGAAACAAATAACAGCATCACAAGTCTCATTCTCGATTGGTCTTCACAAAACTAAATAATTCAAGTCACACAATCCTTACCATGCAAAACTAAATAATCCAAATAAGATAATCCTCACATATTTTCGTTTCGTTTTAGGGTATTATATAATATTCAAATTTTTTTGTTTTTGTCTCTGTTTTGAACAGTTAGCTAAGTCAACCGCTAGCACAAGATCTAAACCTTATTTTGGACAATAGGAAAATCTAAACCTTATTTTGGACAATAGAAAAATCTAAACGTAAGGTTTTAATAGTATACGATATCATAAAAACTAAATGACTCATTTCGGAGTAATGATGGGCCTAGAAAGAATTAATGAAGTGAAATCAATATAGTTATTATATAAGAAGCAAATTTAGAAAAAAAAAAAAAAAAAATCTTCTAGTACAGAGGGTTTTTCTAGGATGCCAACCCAGGAACCCGAATCAAATCTGGTGGGTACTGTTGTTTCAGAAGCAATTATAGCCTCCAATCATAATCAGCAAGCAAAGAAAACCTCACTCAGAAGAGTAAAAACAATATATTGTAACAAATAACAGCTCCTCCCCTACTTTACAAATTGTACCACATCATCACCAATGCTCTTGTGCTTGTCTGCCACCTCGGACTGACGATGGGCATGCAAGAAGCATCTCTACTACATTATGAGGCTGAAGAAGGTGACATCAAAATAAAAAAGATAACTTGTACAATGTTCTTCATTCTGATAGTACTGTTATACTTCATAAGGGGTCTGATTGGAATTGTTTGAGAACCCATGTAATCAATGGTTGATTCCTTGTCAATTGATTTGAGTAGCTTTATCGAAATCACCCCAATTAACATTCGTAATAATACATTTTCTAAATAAGAATAATCAATACATCTTAATACAACTTCGATAATCAATACATCCATAATGAAGCTAAATGTTTGTGGGAAAATAATAATGTATATCAAGAGAATTAACATTGTCTATTGGTTTTGAAAAAAAAAAAAAAAAACATGATCTAATATGGTGGTAACATAATTATATAAGTGCTATATGGACCGCATTTTTTTGACCGTATTTCAGCATGCAGCCACGTGTCAGCCCCCCATTGAAGGGGGCTGAGTTTTCCGGAAGTGGGCTCTCACAGCTGGTCTTCAAACACGAACACATTCACAAAAGAAATAAATAAATAAATAAAATCCTATGATTTCCGAAACATTTGTGCTTTTAAATGAATATTTGCATCATTATTCATTTTACAAGTCATGTGGTCTCATTTTATTTATGCTACAATCCAAAGCTTTCATCGTAATGTAAGTAACAACGATAGCTCTTATCAAACAACCATGACAGACTACAGCTTTCGCAAGTTGTTCTGAATATTTTTATATAAGCATGTGGATTTTGTTTTGTTTTTCTATATATATTTATTTACTTATTTATTTATTTATTTTTATTTATTTTGAGATGTCCGACGATACGTACAGAATTTTTGTGCACGTTACGTTGCATGTCATTTGAGTCCACTGTGCCACACCTTTCTGCGATTTGATTTTGAGACCGCCCGTCTAGCCATGGAGATTATACCCTCTTCTCACTGAGCACAAGAACCAGTTGAGTGCGGTTTCCCCATATGTTTTGAATTGCTAAAATGGTTGTGGCAAGATTGTAATACTTGCATTAAACATGGGCATTTGTTTCATCTTCTTCTTTAAAATACCATCGAGAACAGCTTCATTCCCTCCAACATCCTACACACGTCCCTCAAAGTTACACTTGGATATTCCTTTGTAATTCTCTTCTCACCCCCGATCGATCGAGCTCGTACAAAAACTCACAGTACGTAGCATGGGGAACTGCTTAGTTATCGAAGGGAAGGAAGCGGTCAAGATGACGAGGACAGATGGCATGATCCTTGAATACATATCATCAATGGAAGTCCCGCAAGTGCTGGCCGAATTCCCTGGCGGCAGCCATTTT
Source organism: Iris macrosiphon (assembly GCA_036927795.1). Taxonomy (NCBI): domain Eukaryota; kingdom Viridiplantae; phylum Streptophyta; class Magnoliopsida; order Asparagales; family Iridaceae; genus Iris; species Iris macrosiphon. Next base: position 183,011,521 of record JAYESA010000001.1, read on the forward strand.
ATCACCGACGCCCTTCCGGTGGTCCGTCACCTCGATCCAGTGGCGGCAAACATAGGACCGAAGAAGAAGAAGAAGGAAGTACAACAGGTGAAGGCCGGGGTGGTCAGATCAGTTAAAGTGGTTATAAGTAAGCAAGAGCTAAAGGAGATTCTGGAGAGGGAAGGCCTCACTCTTGATGATATGATGATGTCTCAAGTTCAGAAGAAGAAGAAGAAGAAAATTCCTGGGAACTGCACGGAGCTGGATAGATGCGTGGGATGGAAGCCAGATTTGGAAAGCATTCTAGAAGGAAATGATAATGAAGGCCTAAAGCGACCTTTCACTGTGTAGCTGCTATAAGCATATAGGTTACTTGATGTCATTGATTGCTAAGATCTACTTAGGGTTTGCTTAGAATTTTTCTAAGTGGACATTAAAGGAGTCTTCAAGAGCGAGATGAAGAGAGCTTATCGGAGATCTCGTAACTGCAGTATGCTTGTAATGCCTTGTATGGTTCTCTTGTCCGTAGAGTTGGTCAATCTTGACCGAACCACTTTAATTCTATGTGTTCTTGTCGTTGCTAATATTTTTAGGTAATAATTGTGCTTTGGTATTCTCGTCATCATTAGCATATTGTTTGTGTGTCGCTTCCGCGTGTGCACAACCATCATAAAGCTTTGGTATTCTCGTGATTGTTAACCTATTATTGTTTGTGTCGTTTCCGCGTGTGCACAATCATCAAAAGTCGAATGGGTCAAGGAAATAGAGAGACACAAAAAGACTAGAGTGCTAAGAGTTCACACGTGGGCCAGAGTTGAAGGCAATGCATGAGAATGAAGGCCTTCACAGTCACACTTGAGGAGGATACGACGTATCGAATTCAGTGGGAGAAGTTGGGGTGGCTCTAAGGATAATAGATGTAGATGCATGGAATGGAATGGAAGACATATATAGGAAGCATACAGAAGAAAATGATTGTTAGTTCGATTGAAACAGGTTATGTAAGAATGAAGTAGAGTACTGTTCATAGTTCATAGATAAGTATATATGTGAACTAGCAAGGACCCTCCTTTCAATCCACGGAAGACGCAGTAGAATCCACACATTATCTATCTTATGATTGCTGAGGAATACTGTACAAGCAAAATGTTAAAGGCCATCCCTTTAATTAACTCAACTTACATGAATGGTTTGTCTCGCGCCTCGAGAAGCATCGGACGAGGATCCGAGCCATGTTCCGATCTTTCCATTTTATGTACCCATTTCTTGGAAAAAGTCTCCCAAGTCTCCAGTTGCACCTCAGCAGTAACTTGGTTGAAGGTTCTAAAATTGCAAAAAGCAGTCGAAGATTGTAGCATTCTTTTGACGGTTGAGGTTTGAGTTTCAACTAGGACGCTATTTGCCACTAACCACTCGCTCGCCGGCCGCTCAGGTTCCGCGTTTCAAGTTCGTTATCCTAACCCTCTCCTCTGGCAAATCGAGACGGAATCCCTCTTCTTCTAAGTGCGGGCGGAGATGTCAGAGAAGGGCTGGCGCTCCAGCGAGGAGAAAGGAAGATTTCCCCCCTCATCTGGAGTCGTTTAGCTAGTTGTCAATAGCTTGTGATTCGGAGTTGTCGACCCGTCATTTCCAGTCGAGTCAACTTTATCCCAGTTTTGTCGAGGGAGCAACCCCCTTTTTTACCTTGAATTGGTCAAAATACGCGGATTTTCTGAGTGAATTACTATACATTATTTGTATTTCTGTTATGCGAGCCAAAAACTGCTTAGCAACAGTCGGACAAGTAGGTAATGTTGGGGTAGCTAATGTAGCTAATAAGTGTAGCTAATGTAGCTAATAAGTGTAGCGAGCTCCGAGCGAGCGGCTAATAATAATAAGGGAATCCTGGGGGGGAAACCATCCACCCCAGGTCAGCGAGCAGTTTTCTTCTTCTTTCTTTCAAACAATTCTGCTATTCATCATCCAAAAAATTAGGATGTGGTTCTCTCCCATTATGTAGCATCTAAGATAGCAGCTGACATAACAGCTACATGGTAAATTTTAACCCAAAAAACTAATCCCCCAAAAATTTAATATTAATGTTAATTTTAAAGCTAAGTTAATTTTAATGTTATTTAATGTTAATGTTAATGTCAATGTCAATATTATATTAATTTTAATGCTAATGTTAAAATTTGTCGTATCAGCTGCCATGTCAGATGCCGCATAATGGAAGATGGCATCACCTAAATTTTTTGGGTGACAAATATCATTTTTGTTCTTCAAATTCTAAACATTGCAGTCCCAATCAGCACAATTTATTACATCTTCCTTTCTTACTTTATACAAGTATCAGACCTTATCATCACCAGCTCTAACCAATGGCACTCTAGTAAATGGCACGCGCCTAAAGATTGATACTAGTCGTAAATGACAGAGATTTTAGTTCTGATCGAGCCTGAACTTTCAATTAGAACATAAAGTTAACTTGTCATAAAGACATTAATTTCAGACTGGAAGGCCAGAAACAATTAACTAAGAGTTTTAACTAGAGTTTTAACAGGAAGATTTGATTGATTTTGTCTAATCCAAGTGAGGGTCATCCTAAAAGAGAACCACCTCTGTTTTCACCAATCTTCTAGACACTGCTACACCAAATCAATCAGATTTCATCTGCACTGGTACCATTTTGAGCAACTGGACTGAATGTTCATCACAGTCAATCACTACCAAAGGGTTGGAATATGATACATATGATAATGAAAGTTTATCTACACAATTCACACAAAACCTTCAACTGTGTGCATTCCCTACAACATGGTGTTGGCAACATTAAAAGGTAAAATAAGTTTATTTATTGATTGTATAGTTAGTAATACCTTTGGATACCAAATTATGAGTTTATCTACACAATTCACTAGTTCCCTTCATACTAAACACAACTTGAATACAAAGCCTATTACAAGTTCCTCGATGTTATGCAAATATACTGTATTAATTTGCTTTACAGCTGTCAATAAATATAAATGACATCTGCCTCAGTGTAAGTTCTCCGTAGCTGGCATTGCTCCATATCTGGTGATAGATTGCCAGTTCAAATACATTTAGCTTAATCATAAATCCTTTCGACTTCTAATACTATTTCATTGCGACGCATGAAAGGAGGAGTAAATGGCGGATTGAACTACAAAACGAAAAAAACGTTTCGTACTGAAAACCAGAACACTTGCCTTGTAGTTTATGCCAAGAAATTTGGAATTACAAATGAGTTTACCTGTGCAACTTCTACCAATGCGTCATGTTTCACTCGAAATTGTGGATCACCTTTTAAATCATTGCGCAGTTTTGCTTCCTTGCGTTTAACATCTTCATCTGTCACAAAACCTAATTCAAATAGAAATTTGAACAGTACAAAAACTGTTAATTTCCAATATTTTAGAGAAAAACAATCTTATATATAGGAATTATTTGTACAATAAAACAGAATGATTAAGACTATGTAGTAGACCAACCTGAAAAGGCAGTAACTGCTACTATTTTCTGAGGAACCTCCTTGATCCTTACAGAGGGATCTTTAGGGAGTGGCAGGTTAGCACCATACTTGGACGGCATGACAAATGACATCTTCCAATCTTCCAATTATCACCTGACTGGCCAGCAACGAAGACATGAACAGAACGGTCTAAACAAACCAAGTCTAGGACACGCAAGAGTCTAAAAAGAAGTTAAAATGATATGAACAGTAATACTTGCCCTCTTTGTTATAACTGGAGTTGTCATATCCATTTTCTCTCCATCTGACTGAACCTTGCGAGTAATCACAGGAGTAGTCATTTCCATTTGTTCACTGGTAGTGTTCTGTATCCATAGAAAGATTACATTCAGCACTTCAATATATGTCAATAAATAATACTCTATAAGTAGAAGAGTCGAGGAAAAAGTATTTCATGCACCTTACCAAATAGGTATTCAGCCAGGACATTGAATCCCTGAGAAGCTCCAGAGAAATCAAACCCAGATTTTCCAGGCATTGTAGTCTCAGCTATATAGTAAGGCTGTTGCGTAAATTCAATCTATGGTTAGACATGATAAAGAATAGGAAAGGCTACTATAACGGTAGAAACCAATCTAAACGAGAGGGTTTAAAGAAAATTTTGATGAAATAGTTGAGTAATCCTATATAAGTCATTTTCAGAGCTAATGATCCTGCAAGCATAACAAACATATATGGTAAACGGGATATGTTCCCTAGGCTTATATTCCTACATGAGTCAATGCACATGTGGACCAATAGGAATGGAGTGTACTAGTGCACATGGGTGCACATTGGATGTAGGAGTATATATATATATATATATATATATATATATATATATATATATATATATATACCTCATGACTCTAGTGGTCAGCGAGTGGAGACAGCGTATCCTGGCTGGGTGGGTTCGATCCCACGAGGAAGCGGATTATTCCTTCCAATTATGGTAAGAGTTTTATATATATATATATATATATATATATATATATATATATATATTATTTTATTTTATTTTATTTTTTCTATTTTTCTTTTCTTTTCTTTTTTCTTTTTCCCTTTCGAGATCAGTGTAAATGCCACATTCATCAGGCCTCTGATAGTTGTGGGATTGTGGGAGCCTCGTCCGCACATCCACACAGGCATCTTCATCATCGCTCCTCGTCTGTGGGAGGATGATGAACTTACGGTCACGTTCCAAGTACGGTTCGTTACTCCTGATGTAACTCTGGTTCAAGGTCAGATCCACATGAATATCATTCGATTGTGGAGATTTTAGCGTATGAGTAGTTTCCGGAGGACCTAATAGGCCAAAGTTATTTGGCACTTCTGTAGAAGAATATGTAGTCCAGAAAGGAGTTATCTTTAATAAGACAATATTTGAACCAGAACACGTAGAGCAGTCAGCAAGAAGAGTCAGGAGGTCGAAGGACCGAAGATGATCTTATCACCTATCATGTGGAGGTCGAGCCACTTACGTATGATGAGGTGACTCGGTCTGCTGGGAGGAGACGGTCCATGAATAGATTAACCCCATAACAATATATAGATGTTGATTAATCTACTTGAATGAGCTAAACCTATCAGATGCTTATAGATCTTCAGTAGAAGAATATGAAAGCAGACAGAACAGTTGAGTTCAAAGCTAGGCTAGCTGCCTAGGAGTTTTCTCAGATACAGGGGTTGAGTAATTTGGCACCTTGTTGAAGGTGTCATATATCAGGATGATGATTGTCGTAGCTGCTATTCATAAGCTTAATGCTTATCAGATGAAGTGAAGACATCGAGTCTTGAAGAATGACTGACATAAGAGATTCAGGACAACAGACAAAATTATTGTCGTTCAGGTTTGAAGACAGTATGCGGGTTGGTGATATCTCAATACGGCCTGTAGCAAATTACAGGATGTGGCAGCAGAAGTTTGACAAGACATCTAGTCAAAGTTGTCGCAGGATCGACGAGACAGACATGTATGTGTACACAAAGTTCGCTGATAATGGAGGAGTCATCATTTGTATCTATTTGGATGACTTGCTAGTCCCAGCTGCGGATATAGAAATGTCACTAGAACAAGGATGTCCTTCTTGACCAATCTCCGGACATGGGTTTGCGGATATCATCCTGAGGTTATAAGATAATCCAAACAACACGTGGGCTTGGTTAGTCACAAGTTCTCTGCATGAATAGTTGATCACACGCTTTGGGTATCAGGGACGATACTCCTCAGGTGTGACATGAAAATGAAGCCATATCCAAGGAAAAGCATCAGACAGTTGGTATACTTGAGCATCATCAGATGAATGATTCAAGTTGCGAGTACCACCAGGCCTGATATAGATCTTGCTGTAGGGATGTTGATTCAAGTTCACGAGCAATATGTGTGTTGTTGAATACTGAAAGCTGTGAAGAGAGTCATCAGAATTCTCATGTGGACTCAGTGGTATATCATGCGCTTTAGCAGTTATCCAGGTATTGAGGAAGGCTTCGGTGATGCCAGTTGGTGCTCAGGAAAGAAGAGTGAAAGATCCACAGGAGGACGTGACTTCTCCAGGGGTGATGCTGTTATATCGTGGAAGTCGAAGAAATAGTCTTTACTCTCAGAATTCTTTGCACTATCAAGCTGCAGCATATAAAGCAGGATGGCTTTGGAAGCTCTCAGATGATCTTCCTATGGTTGGTACACAGAATCGGGTAATACCAACATACCGTGAAAACTAGAAAGCTGCAGCAGTGGCATCTAATCATCTCTCCAATAATGAGAAGAGAACTGTGTGGGTATAACACGGGACACTAAATAAGCGCAGGTAGCGTGAATCAATACAGTAGTTAAATGATCGGAGCCAGGTGATTCTGGCAGATCCGTTCAAGACACTACATGAACACCTCAAGCATGATATCATGGTAACGGATAATGTTCGGAGCTAGGTGATTCTAGCAGATCCGTTCAAAACGCTATATGAGTGCATCAAGGGTGGCACCATTACAATGTTTAAATGTTCGGAGCCAGGTAATTCTGGCGGATCCGTTCATGATAGGCCTCAAGCGTCAGCTGATCGTAAGAACTATAAAGGAGCGTAGTACTCCATGCTACCATGGGGTGACACCACCATGAGGTACCTCGACGGGGTAAAGCCTCGATTTCGGGCCATGTCATAGCGGCAGTAGCACCGCATATAGTCAGAGTCAAGCACTATAAAGGAGCTTAGTACTCTATGTTACTGTAGGGTGACACCACCATGAGGAACCTCGACAGGATAAAGCCTCAGCTTCAAGCAATGTCACAGCGGCAGTAACACCGCACAATCAAGGACACAACAGATATGGGCTTGGAGGACCTCTGATATTGCGTCTCTGCAATCCTACCATTTTAGTTTTATTCTATTGGTTCAAAGAGAAATCAATCAGGCATCTAGCTATTGGTTCAAGGAAGGACCATTAACCAGGAGAATATCAGGTACAGTGGGTAGTCCTCAGGGACATTGTGGGATAAGTACCCAAAACTACTGTAGTCTACTATTTGTTCTTGAATAGTACATTTCTTGTAGGAGGATGGCTTTTGTAATGTCCCGTTCCGCGTCGGCATTATGTATCAGGTGAGTGGGCAGAACTTCGTTCTCTGATTCTTGCACGACTTAATAATAACCTGAGTTTTTGCTTGCTATGTTTTCATAAGAGAATGATTGAACCTGCCTTGCATGTTAATGAACGAACTCACCTAGCTTGTCTTTGAAACGATAAGTCTGTTTAACGTGAATCCTGAAACGCTTGTCTAGAGTGCATGAACATGTTCACTATCGTCTATGCTTCGAGAGAACCATATTGTGCCTGAACGTGTTCAAGTGATAAGTCGGATTACCCCGCAACAAAGATTGTATTCTGATGGTTCGTCTCGTCTGCATACTAGAGTTTATTTGATAGTGTTCCATGCATTCGCACGCGATCGGATAATGGCTATGGTGGAGAGCTGAACTGCATGCGTCCTTAGCCATCATGGGTCACAGCTGCCATAGCATCAGATTAATGAGTCATTGGTATGCTGTACAACCAGCTGCCGATCCTGAGATAATCGGGGACCGCCCTGCATATAGCTAAGTCATTGTGTTGGCTTGGATAGAGGACTGTCCCTAAGATCGTGCATGTGTGTCTAGCTATGCATTTGACCCTGGAGTCTCACGAGACACGCTGCGCACACCCTGAAACACGAACGATTGCTTGTCTTGCTTATTGCATACGAAACTCTGTTTCCAAACATGTTTCCAAAGAATGTAATATGACTCTGCTAGCGAACTGCATAAAACGAACCTAGGTAAAACTAGAAAGATCACTAGTAATGTAATATTTTATAACATGATTATTTAGTGTTGGTTTGAGTGAATGCTTGCTTCTGTTCAGTTGTTTTATCTCACCAGTACTTGTATAAAGTGCTGACCCACCAACAGTTTACTTGCTTGCAGGTACTGGATCGTCCGAGGGAGCGATAGGCGTGCCACAGTCCCTAAGATCCGGAATTCTGGTTTCGATTATTGCCCCGAGATGCTATCGTATAAGGGGGCATAATGTATGGAACGAACGAATGCCTTTGCATAAAGGAACCCAAGTCCCTCGATTGTCCCGAATACTCAGTTGGCTAAATGCATTGCATTGCAACAAGTCCCTTTCCGCTGCTTACTCGATTGATGCGATGATAGCCAACTATCAACTTAAACGATTGGCCTTGTGCGGACGCAACCCCAGGCTCGCACGACATCATGTCTCCGATACTCTCGCGCGGGCCACAACCATCCCCTTCCTCGCACCCGCGGGACGGGCGCGGTGATTCGCGTCCGGCGGGCCGAGGCGCGGTGATTCGTGCCCGGTTCAATAAATCCGGCCATACGGGGCGAGGCAAGGCGGAGCGGCAGCCCGGGCGGGTCCGGGGCGTGACAGCTTTGACGCCTTAATGAGTTCTCGGGCAGAGTGTGTAAACCCCCAGAAAATTTCCAAATTATTAAATCTTGGATTTTTCCCAATTTTCTGGAATTTTCTGTGAATTTTCTGTAATTAAAATCAAGGCTTTTAATTAATAAATGATTTTTTAATTGGCAATAAATAATATTAAAATATCATGAAAATAACATTTTTGGGTGTAAAATAGAAAATTGGACTTAGGGTAATTTTTCTGGATTTTTCTGGGTCTCAGACCTATTTTTAAATGCCTAAAAACTAATTTTCTAATTAATTAATTATTTAACTAATTAATTATCTATTATTATTATTAATTATTATTTATTAATTCATTTTTATTTTATTTTTCTTTTCGGGCCGGCCCATTGGGCCGCGGCCCAGCCCGCTACCCAGCCCAGACCCGCTCGTATCGGGTCGGGTCGGGTCAGCCAACCCGACCCGCCCGCAACCACCCGACCCGCCGGCGACCCCGTCCCCCCCACGATCCCCGAAACCCCCGGCCGCCTCCGCGCGCAGCGCCGCCCCCCGCGCGCTGCGCCGCTCCCCGCGGCCCACGTCCCCCTCGCCCCCGCCTTGGCCGGCCCCCGCAACCGCCTACCCTCCCTATTTAAACCCCTGCTGCCGGCCGTCTCCCCCACTCCCTCGCACCACCCTAGCCACCCGCCGCTCCGCCGCAGCCCACCACCCTAGCCGTCCCCTCCTCGCCGTCGACCCGCAGAGCCCCTCCGCCGCCTGTCTCCTCCGTCCCCCGATTGCTCCGGCGGCCCCCGACGCAAACAGCAGCAGCAGCAGCGACTCGAGCGGCTCCCCGCGCCGCCTCCGGCCGCCCTGAGCCGCCGCCGACGCGCCCCCAGCCTCGCCGCGCCGTCCTCCGCCGTTTGCCCCGAGCCCGGCCGCCCAGCAGCCGCCCTCCGCCGGATTCCGACGAGGAATCCCTAACCCTAATTCGCTGTGTCCGACACAGGACACAGTGTCCTGTGTCGTGTCGGACACGATCTCGACCCTGATTTTCGGGTCCCCTTCAGGTGCGTGTAACTTTCGCCTCGTAGCTCCTTTTTCAATTCTGCAAATTGCGTTGTGAAGCCTGTATGACCCTCTCGGTGTCCGGACAAACGGTTCGGGACATCGCGTCCTGTGGTGATCGCACACCGCGATCCAAAACCAGGAAAAAACCAGACCATGTTTCACCCCGTTCGACGGGCGATTTTGTGTTCGGCTCATCGGAATCCAAATCTGGAAGTTCCGTTGGGTTCGTATCAGCATTCCTGACCCGTTGACACTAAGTTTGTTGTATTTAGAGACCTTTGACCGGACACGTCTTTCGGTGCAAAGCGGGCCCAACGGCGGACCCCGTTTTGACCCGAAACTGCCGTTTTTGCCCTTGGCTCCAAATTGGACCCAAGGACAGGCGTTTCTAGCTATTTGACATCTTCTGAGCATGATGGTAATGTCTATTTCAGCTTTTGGACTCATCTGTGGAAATTTCTCCCAAGAACCTAATTAATCAGATCCAAACAACAGGCAAGTACCTGCACTTCAAGTTAAACTTTATATATTGTGATAATTTAATTCCCTGTCTTACATGTACCCTTGATGATTACTTCTAGAGTTAGAAATGCTGGATTTCATGTCTTGAATATTGGAGTTCATGTCTTGTTTTTCATGTCGGGTGGGAGAATACCTAGAAGGCATGTAGTTTACCCTTTCCCCTGTCGTGACTGCTAGCTTTTGGTACACGACTGTACCATCAGCCTGATACTCGATTATTCCTGACTGCTAGCCGCCTATGGCGTGCCTGATTAGCCTTATAAACCCCTACATGCCAACTAAGTATTCTAAATACAAAAACAAGTTCACACAGCTAGTTTCTAGATCTTGTTGCATTTCTTGTAGACTGTTGTAGTTTCATTTCCTGTCTCATTTATTTCAGTATTCTCGTATTTCCTGTTTATAAGCATTAACTCTGAAATATTGATAATCTTTATGCAACTTTCTCAAAATGATGCTCTAATTAATTGTCATAATTATTTAGTTTAACCTTGTTGTGCACTGTGTACTTTGCTCCTTTCCTGACTGGATCTGTTGATTTAGGCGATGATGAGGACCTTGCCCCTACTTATTATGGTCCATATGAGGGTACCGATGATACCTATGAAGAACCAGAACCCACCCAGGAGACCCCTGCTGCTGAGTAGCTAGTTTTAGCTATCTTTTATTCTGTTTTCTATCTTATTTAATCGGGTTTGTCCCCGATTTCATTTGAAATTTCTGTATTAAACATTTGAATTGCTGTCACATTTATTTCAGTTTGCAAATCTTAAATTCTATTCTCATTATTATCTTGCCTATGTTAAATGTGAATGAGTTAGTTTAGTTTAGATGGTTTGACCTAGACAGCGTACTACCGCCGACTCTGCGGCGTAGGCTGGACGTACCCACGTACTCGTGCCCGAACTTCCGGGTGCGGGTCGTGACACGTTTTTATGGTGGCCCATGCAGGTCCTATCCTTAAATAGGGTAATACCCTAGGACAGGGTATGGAATGACATTGAGGATTTTAGGAAAAGCTCATTCACAGTATAGGGTTCTTATTTCAATTCCTGATATCATTATTGCTCAATTTTCCTATCGCCTTTGATTTCCAAGTATTCTATTCTGATTCTTCCTATCCCTTAATCTTTCAGAATGGTCCAGACCAGGAATACAGTGGGAGGCACATCAGAACCAGCTGAGCAGAATGTGCCAGAGACCCTTGCACTCCCGCCGCCTCCATCTGTTCCGGCAGTTACTCTAGATGGAGCACAGCTGCTTGGAGTGTTCCAGGGATTGGTGGAATCCCAGAAGGAACAAACTGCACTTCTGCGGACCAGCCTCTCAGAAGCTATTAAGTCCCAGGAGTCGCCACTCAAGAGGCCAGGAAGTGCTAAAGACTTCAAGAACCTTAGGCCTCTGGAATTTTATGGAACTGAGGGCATTCTCTACGCTGATGAGTGGATAGAGAATGTCGAGAGACTCCTGAAGACTGCCCGGGTTCCCGATGACCTCAAAGTGGAGTCCGCCAGCTTGCAACTGTTCGACATTGCTCGAACCTGGTTCAGAGATGAACCCCAACTATCTGCTCCCGACGTCACCTGGGAGGACTTCAAGAGGCTATTCAAGGAGAAATTTTATCCCGAAGTGGCTCGGGAAGCTCTCGAAAGCCAATTCGAGAGACTGGAACAAGGTAACATGACTGTTGATGAATATACTGCTGAATTTAGCAGGTTAAGCCACTTTGCGGAGTACATGGTTCGTACCCCGGAGGATAGAGCCCGAAGATTCAAGAAGGGGCTATCTCCGGATATCCGCCTTGCTGTCACCACCAGTCGAGCTCGCACCTATGAGGAGATCTTGAGCGTGGCTCAAGGCGTCGAGAGAGACATGGGGCACAAACTGAAACGAGAAAGAGATACCGGAAATGCGGGACCCAACAAACGCCCTTTTCAACAACAGCAACAACAACAACAACAGCAGAGGGCCCCGCAGCAAAATCAGCGTCCTCCCCCTCGAGCTCCAGCACCCCAACCCCAGGCTCAAAGACAGAACCAACAAGCTGCCCCTTGTGGATATTGCCAAAAACCAGGTCATACTTGGCAAGTCTGCAGGAAGAGGCTAGGTGCCTGCCTCTACTGCGGCTCAGCAGCGCATCAGATGAGGGACTGTCCAGCTGCTCAAGAACGCCCAGCTGCACCAAAGGTTCCAGCCCAGACCAGGGCCCCAGCAGTACAACAAAGGGGACACCCGCTTCCAACACAACAGCAACGCTTTGCTCAGCACCAGCAGCAACAGAGGGGTGCACCGCAGCAAGGCCGTGCTTATGCAATGACTCTGGAAGAAGCTGAGGCCACAGCAGACGTCATCACAGGTTCCGTGCTTATAAATTCAATACCAGCTATTACTTTATTTGACTCTGGAGCTTCTCATTCATTCATGTCAGTAGATTTCCTTATGAAGCATAACTTAAGCACTAAACCCCTTAGGAATTGTTATAAGATCATTACCGGTGGAGGAATCATCCCGGTTAGTGATGCCTGTAACAATTGTCCTATTACATTATGTGGAAGAGAACTGTATGCTAGACTACTTGTAATGCCAGTGCCCAGTTTTGACATTATACTGGGTATGGATTGGTTAAGTCAACATCATGCCACAATAGACTGTCACAGAGGCAGTGTAATCTTCAGACCCCCTGGCAAGCCAGAATTTGAATTTGCTAGAGGTTCTAGGGAAATGGGTAATAACATAATTTGTGGGGCCCTAGTAACAGAAGAACTGCCACCTATCATCTCGGAATACCTAGATGTCTTCCCTGAGGATCTCCCAGGCTTACCCCCAGACCGAGAAGTTGAATTCTCCATTGACTTAGTGCCAGGAGCAGCACCAGTATCTCAGAATCCCTACAGAATTAACAAGAAGGAGATAATAGAACTAAATGAACAAATCAAAGAGCTAGAAGACAAAGGGTTCATTAGGTCTAGTGTCTCACCCTGGGGAGCCCCAATACTATTTGTGCCCAAGAAGGACGGAACATCCAGAATGTGTATTGACTATAGGGCTTTGAATGCCTTAACCATTAAGAATAAGTATCCCCTGCCCAGGATAGATGACTTATTTGATCAGTTGAGTGGAGCTCGGGTGTTTTCAAAGATTGATTTGAGGTCTGGTTACCACCAAGTAAGGGTAAGGAAAGAAGACATCCCTAAAACTGCTTTCAATACCCGGAACGGACATTACGAATTCTTAGTGATGCCGTTCGGGTTGACGAATGCTCCAGCAGTTTTTATGAATTTAATGAACAGAGTGTTTCAGCCATACCTAGACAAATTTGTAGTGGTCTTCATTGATGATATTTTGATCTACTCCAAGACCCCCGAAGAACATGAAGAACATTTGAGGTTAGCATTGGAGACTTTGAGGAAGGAAAAACTTTATGGAAAATTATCTAAATGTGAATTCTTCCTAGACAAAGTAGAATTCTTGGGACATGTTGTGACTGGGGATGGAATAGCAGTCGATCCTAAGAAGATAGCTGCAGTAGAATCCTGGCCCACTCCAGACTCTGTAGCAGAGATTAGAAGCTTCCTGGGACTAGCTGGCTACTATCGGAAGTTTGTGAAGGACTTTGCTAGGATTGCTGAACCCATGACAAAGTTAACAAGGAAGGATGAAGAGTTTACCTGGACTGATGAATGTCAGCATGCTTTTGAGGAATTGAAGAAAAGGCTAACTTCTGCCCCTATTCTTACCTTACCTTCTGGAACCGGAGGTTTCGCTATTTATAGTGATGCTTCTGGAAAAGGTCTAGGTTGTGTATTGGAGCAGAATAAGAAAGTAATAGCATATGCCTCTAGACAGCTTCGACCACATGAAAAGAATTATCCAACCCACGATTTAGAATTGGCAGCTGTCATTTTTGCTCTTAAATTATGGAAACATTACCTTTATGGAGAAAGGGTGGAAATATTTACAGATCACAAAAGTCTAAAATACATCTTCACCCAGAAAGAGCTGAACATGAGGCAAAGAAGGTGGCTGGAACTAATGAAAGATTTTGATATCAACCTTCAATATCATCCTGGAAAGGCCAATGTGGTTGCTGATGCTCTAAGCAGGTATCCTATGGCGATGCACTTGACTTTGAACCGGCACTTGCTCGAGGACCTGGAAAGTCTGGGTATTGAGGTAATTATCCCAGGAAAAGAGGGCCAAATGATGAACTTGCAGATTCAGTCTACTTTAATAGACAAAATCAAGGAGACTCAGTTTCAAGACGAAGGCCTGCGAAGCCTTCGAGGTCAAGTGCAAGCTGGATTAGTAGAAGATTTCAGAATTCATGTAGATGGATCACTGAGACATGGCGATAGATTATGTGTACCTCAAGGAGACATAAGGGAAGAAATTATGCAAGAGGCGCACAGATCGCAATACTCCATACATCCAGGAGCCAACAAGATGTACAAGGACCTGAGGACGCATGTTTGGTGGCATGGCATGAAGAGAGAAGTATCCAGGTTCGTATCCCGCTGTTTAGTGTGCCAACAGGTTAAGGCTGAGAGACAAAGACCTGGAGGATTGCTTCAACCACTACCCATTCCGGAGTGGAAGTGGGAACATATCACAATGGATTTTGTTTCCGGACTTCCAAGGACACCTAGTGGAAAGGATGCAATCTGGGTGATAGTGGATAGGCTGACCAAGTCGGCACACTTTCTACCTTTCAAAGTGGGGCTATCTACAGAGAAGCTGGCAGATCTATATATCAGACATATTGTTAAGTTACATGGGGTTCCGGTAAGCATTGTCTCCGACCGAGACTCAAGGTTCACCTCTCACTTCTGGAAGAGCTTACAAGCCAGCTTGGGGACGCAACTCAAATTCAGCACAGCATACCATCCCCAAACCGATGGACAATCGGAACGTACAATCCAGACACTTGAAGATATGCTCCGTACATGTGTTCTGGATTTTGGAGGATCCTGGGAAGACTATTTACATCTGGTGGAGTTCTCTTATAATAACAGCTACCAAGCCAGTATCGAGATGACTCCATTTGAAGCCCTGTATGGCCGAAGATGTCGTACCCCGCTATCATGGGACGACGTTGGAGAGAGAGCCTTACTGGGACCAGAGATGGTGATCGACTCAGCTGAGAAGGTAAAACAGATAAGGGATAGACTTCGAGTGGCGCAAGACAGACAACGACATTGGGCAAATAGCCACCGAAGGCCCTTGGAATTTGAGGTAATTAAATTTATGAAATTCAAGTCAATTTAAACATTTTATTATGGAACTAAGACTTGATTATGACTCTATTTTAAGGTTGGAGAACTGGTGTTCTTGAAGATTTCCCCGACACGTGGCACCATTAGGTTCGGAAGGAGTGGAAAACTCAGCCCAAGATTTATTGGACCTTTTGGTATTCAGGAGAAAATCGGAGAAGTGGCATACCGCCTGGCATTGCCACCCTCTCTGGAAGGAGTCCATAACGTCTTCCACGTGTCGCAGCTGAGGAAGTATGTGTCAGACCCCAGCCACATTTTGGATCACTCAGAGCTCGAAGTAGGCCCAAGTTTGACTTACCAAGAGCAACCCGTGGAGATCCTGGATCGCTCGGAGAAAGTCCTACGGAACCAAGTTATCTCCCTGGTTCGTGTAGCTTGGAAGCACCATTCTCCCGGCGAATCCACCTGGGAGCGAGAAGACGAGATTAGAGAGCGATACCCCTATCTTTTTGAACCCTGAGGTATATTGTAATTTTCGGTTTTTTCTTTTCGTCCCATGTTACCCTTAAATTTCGAGGACGAAATTTTTGTAAGTTGGGTAGGTTGTAAACCCCCAGAAAATTTCCAAATTATTAAATCTTGGATTTTTCCCAATTTTCTGGAATTTTCTGTGAATTTTCTGTAATTAAAATCAAGGCTTTTAATTAATAAATGATTTTTTAATTGGCAATAAATAATATTAAAATATCATGAAAATAACATTTTTGGGTGTAAAATAGAAAATTGGACTTAGGGTAATTTTTCTGGATTTTTCTGGGTCTCAGACCTATTTTTAAATGCCTAAAAACTAATTTTCTAATTAATTAATTATTTAACTAATTAATTATCTATTATTATTATTAATTATTATTTATTAATTCATTTTTATTTTATTTTTCTTTTCGGGCCGGCCCATTGGGCCGCGGCCCAGCCCGCTACCCAGCCCAGACCCGCTCGTATCGGGTCGGGTCGGGTCAGCCAACCCGACCCGCCCGCAACCACCCGACCCGCCGGCGACCCCGTCCCCCCCATGATCCCCGAAACCCCCGGCCGCCTCCGCGCGCAGCGCCGCCCCCCGCGCGCTGCGCCGCTCCCCGCGGCCCACGTCCCCCTCGCCCCCGCCTTGGCCGGCCCCCGCAACCGCCTACCCTCCCTATTTAAACCCCTGCTGCCGGCCGTCTCCCCCACTCCCTCGCACCACCCTAGCCACCCGCCGCTCCGCCGCAGCCCACCACCCTAGCCGTCCCCTCCTCGCCGTCGACCCGCAGAGCCCCTCCGCCGCCTGTCTCCTCCGTCCCCCGATTGCTCCGGCGGCCCCCGACGCAAACAGCAGCAGCAGCGACTCGAGCGGCTCCCCGCGCCGCCTCCGGCCGCCCTGAGCCGCCGCCGACGCGCCCCCAGCCTCGCCGCGCCGTCCTCCGCCGTTTGCCCCGAGCCCGGCCGCCCAGCAGCCGCCCTCCGCCGGATTCCGACGAGGAATCCCTAACCCTAATTCGCTGTGTCCGACACAGGACACAGTGTCCTGTGTCGTGTCGGACACGATCTCGACCCTGATTTTCGGGTCCCCTTCAGGTGCGTGTAACTTTCGCCTCGTAGCTCCTTTTTCAATTCTGCAAATTGCGTTGTGAAGCCTGTATGACCCTCTCGGTGTCCGGACAAACGGTTCGGGACATCGCGTCCTGTGGTGATCGCACACCGCGATCCAAAACCAGGAAAAAACCAGACCATGTTTCACCCCGTTCGACGGGCGATTTTGTGTTCGGCTCATCGGAATCCAAATCTGGAAGTTCCGTTGGGTTCGTATCAGCATTCCTGACCCGTTGACACTAAGTTTGTTGTATTTAGAGACCTTTGACCGGACACGTCTTTCGGTGCAAAGCGGGCCCAACGGCGGACCCCGTTTTGACCCGAAACTGCCGTTTTTGCCCTTGGCTCCAAATTGGACCCAAGGACAGGCGTTTCTAGCTATTTGACATCTTCTGAGCATGATGGTAATGTCTATTTCAGCTTTTGGACTCATCTGTGGAAATTTCTCCCAAGAACCTAATTAATCAGATCCAAACAACAGGCAAGTACCTGCACTTCAAGTTAAACTTTATATATTGTGATAATTTAATTCCCTGTCTTACATGTACCCTTGATGATTACTTCTAGAGTTAGAAATGCTGGATTTCATGTCTTGAATATTGGAGTTCATGTCTTGTTTTTCATGTCGGATGGGAGAATACCTAGAAGGCATGTAGTTTACCCTTTCCCCTGTCGTGACTGCTAGCTTTTGGTACACGACTGTACCATCAGCCTGATACTCGATTATTCCTGACTGCTAGCCGCCTATGGCGTGCCTGATTAGCCTTATAAACCCCTACATGCCAACTAAGTATTCTAAATACAAAAACAAGTTCACACAGCTAGTTTCTAGATCTTGTTGCATTTCTTGTAGACTGTTGTAGTTTCATTTCCTGTCTCATTTATTTCAGTATTCTCGTATTTCCTGTTTATAAGCATTAACTCTGAAATATTGATAATCTTTATGCAACTTTCTCAAAATGATGCTCTAATTAATTGTCATAATTATTTAGTTTAACCTTGTTGTGCACTGTGTACTTTGCTCCTTTCCTGACTGGATCTGTTGATTTAGGCGATGATGAGGACCTTGCCCCTACTTATTATGGTCCATATGAGGGTACCGATGATACCTATGAAGAACCAGAACCCACCCAGGAGACCCCTGCTGCTGAGTAGCTAGTTTTAGCTATCTTTTATTCTGTTTTCTATCTTATTTAATCGGGTTTGTCCCCGATTTCATTTGAAATTTCTGTATTAAACATTTGAATTGCTGTCACATTTATTTCAGTTTGCAAATCTTAAATTCTATTCTCATTATTATCTTGCCTATGTTAAATGTGAATGAGTTAGTTTAGTTTAGATGGTTTGACCTAGACAGCGTACTACCGCCGACTCTGCGGCGTAGGCTGGACGTACCCACGTACTCGTGCCCGAACTTCCGGGTGCGGGTCGTGACAGAGTGAATGTCCGGCGTGCGTTACAGGAAGCACGAGTAGTTTCAGCACTACAAGGGACTCGTATCTCATACTACAGTGGCGTGACACCACACGAGGGAGTGAACCTCGGCTTCAGGCCATGTCACAGTGGCGGTAGCACCGCACATAGACAGGTAGCCTAATGCTGAAGGAAGATATAGAGTTGTAGTACAGCACTACTAAGAGGTCTGTGACCTCATACTACAGTGGGTGACACCACATGAGGGAGTGAACCTCGGCTTCAAGCCATGTGACAGTGGCGTAGCACTGCACGGAAGCGCAAGGCTTCATGCTAGGAGGTAGTACAGCACTACTAAGAGGCATGTGACCTCATGCTACAGTGGGTGACACCACATGAGGGAGTGAACCTCAGTTTCAAGCCATGTCACAGTGGCGTAGCACCGCACAGGAGCGCAAGGCTCCATGCAGTATGTAGTAACGGCACTATTAAGAGGCATGTGTCCTCATACTACAGTGATATGACACCACAAGAGGAGAATCATCGGCCTTGGGCGGTCATGTCATGGCGGCGTAGCACCGCACAGAAGCGCAAAGCTTCATGCCAGGTTCTAAACTCTCTATAATGGAAGAACTCACCTAAGTGTATGGATAAAGATGTAGGTCGTCTCTTGAGGTTAGGCTTGTAGACGCCCAAGATACATACACTGAGACCAGGTCAGCACAGGGCCTTTAACCTGCGACCGAAGGCACAGCTGATGTCATTGTGCGAGTGGGAAGAATAGCAGGTATGGTTCATAATTCAAGG
Source organism: Iris macrosiphon (assembly GCA_036927795.1). Taxonomy (NCBI): domain Eukaryota; kingdom Viridiplantae; phylum Streptophyta; class Magnoliopsida; order Asparagales; family Iridaceae; genus Iris; species Iris macrosiphon. Next base: position 183,030,565 of record JAYESA010000001.1, read on the forward strand.
CGTAGTCCATTCTTGTATCATTTTGCTGTTTGACCCATGCGGAAAGATTCAAGTCGTGGGCTACATCTATCCTAATGCATAATGAACAGTCACTGAGAGGAACGCTTGACCATATATTGTGATATATGTGAGGGGGTTGTTGGTGATTTCCAATTAGCTTTGAGAGTTTTAGTCCCACATTGGAAAACCACCAATGTGTATATCTCAATATATAGTTATGCTTAGTATTGGTATATGCACATGGGGTGGTGGCCCATGTGGGTTGACTTTTCTAGAGGGATTAAGTGTGAACTCATTTATGACAATCTTTGTTTTGTCACCACCTTTGGGAAGTTTCCCTTAGGAGATAAGCCCCGAATGGACTTAGCGACTCGGGCTCAAGGGCGCAAAGTGGCACTTTGATGGCACACTTTGCACTTAGCACGTTAGCTTTGTCGCATGGCCCTCATGTGCTCTTTTTCTGCGCGAGTTGCATGCACAGTTGCTTGCTCGGACGCATGCTTCGTGACGCTATGCGGCTGAGGCGCTATGCGGCCAAGGGCTATGCGGCCAGGAGCTATGCGGCCAGGCGCTATGCGGACAGCGAGTTTGTAAGAGCGAGTCGCATATGGAGGGGTCAGAGTCTGTGTTGGCGGCGCATACGGCACATGGTTATCCGTGTCGTCCGGATTATGTGGCGCATGCGGCGCGGAGGTGTCTTTGCACAGTGGTTGATGCTTTCGGCATTTGGCGGCGTTTGGCGGCGTTGTCCTGTGCAGCGTGACCGGTGGCGGAAACGCATGCGGCTTCGGCTGCGCATGCGGCTTCGGTTGCGCATGCGGCTTGGTGTTTGGTCGGATGGCTAATATGCAGCATGGGTTTACTCAGGCCGCATAAGTGCCGATTTCTTCTTTATATAGAGGAGCTTCTCTTTCACTTGAGAGGTTGAGAAAAAACCGAGAGCACCAGAGCGTATATGGCCACCCGAACACCCCTCCCTCATATTGGATTTCCGAGTGATCCAAAGGTGACCAAGAGCGTTCCAGAAGTTCATATGAGCTTACTGGTTCCTGGGGACATATTGTCTGTACGGCGAATCTTGCTTTGAGCAACGGTGGTTTTGACCACCCTAGCGAGGAGCTTTTCTACAGTTGTTTTTCTTGTTGCTAGTTGTAATCTTCTTTTTCCTTCGAAGTATGTTTGTAACATGTATTGGTTCGTGCTTCGTTGGGATCGATAATATCAGATGAGGAACTCTTGTGTTAATCTTTGATCTCGAAGACAACTTGGGTTCTAGTAGAGAGTGGACTTTCGGGTCTCGCTTGGAGCTCTGTTGATGGCCCGTGTTCTACCATATTTGATCCGTCCTGGGACTAACAGTTTATCCCTCATTCATTTAAATTAGTTGAGATAAAGTTGTTTATCCCTTATTCATGTAAATCATTTGAGATAAGATTGTTGTTTTTTATATATATATTTGAATAAACTAAACGGTCTCCGTACGTGAGAAACAAAACAAAATCCAATCTCAGCTTTCACACAGAATTTTCACTTTTAAGAGAACCTAATTGACATCAATCTCCCAAGAAAAACGACGAGTATATAGCAGTTTATCATCAGAAAACAATATATGCTGGGAAAGTGAATATTATGAGCAGAAAACAATTACCTCAACTTCTCTGATCTCGTATTGACTTGTCCGTTTTAAGATACGATATCTGACTGTTTCAAGGTTTGGAACTACCAGTATACCAAAGAAGAGAAGAAACTAATATCAAAGAGAGAAGATTAAAAAATCAACAAATTTTTGTATTTAAAAAAAAATAGAAAAACTACCTGACATCAGGGCCTCTTCCAAATTTTGAGCTTCAAATCTTCGTGGGAAGGCATATTTTGCAGTTTCACTCAGCAATTCCCCCAGAACTGGCACAAAAATCCATGATAATCTTGATGAGGGAAAAAGTGGTTCACAATTTCCCTGTTATATTAGATATCTGATTCAATTTGTATTAAACAATCATCACCTCGTTGGGATAGTGCCGAGCTCTGGGAAGCAAGGGCTAGAACGAGGGAGATTCGAGTCTCCATAGCAGATTGGCTCCTTTGTGGAGCAGTGTTGCCTCTTGGCGTCACCGATGCTCTGGTAAAGAAAGATGCTATTCCAGGGTTTCCAGAAATGGCAAGGGACTGCATTGTTGAAGAAGTATTTCAGAGTAGCATTAACTTTATCTTTTGTCTAATGTAATCAATTTAACATTCAGCAAAGAATCCAAGCCTTTTCCATGTATTTGTTGGCTTATAGAGCCCTTTCCTTGTGGCTCTTATCCACTTCTAGATAAGTTTGTTATTTACCGGTCTCCAATTTCATTTTTCCTCTCATGGGACCAGCATAACCTCTAAGTTAATGGTCCCCTTGATCAGTGCCAGTGATAAGAATTGAAGACCATAAAACATCTAGAACCACTGAATTTAAAGGGCTCATTGAAACCAGTTGTGCACCAATTGTATGCTGCTAACTTTCAGTTTTTAAATCAGACTTGTATTTAATTGGCCTAACTAGATCCATATCACTATACTCCATGGCACCATACACCTTTCCTACGAAATTCTCCAAACATACACTTTCTCTTTAAAACGTCAATGCAACAATGCCAACCTAAATATTATAAACCTAACTTTATATTCATCTAAGATAAATACAGTCTCTATCCTTATCGAAAATCTTCCAATTAAATTTCTCCATTGTGTGAATGATAGCTCTCTCTACCAGTCCTGCCACTCATTGATTCGCCACCCCACCCCACCCCACCCCACCCCACCCCAACCCCCCAATAATATCTTTGGTGTCCTGATTTGATAGCATAACATGAATACTCCTCCCCTCTCCAGCAATTTGCCTACTGTGATCCACAATAGAGCATCTACCTTCATGAGTTTCATCTTGCTCGGAAGCCTCTTGCACTGTCCTCAACTTGCAAGTACTCCAAATGAGAAATCTCAAAATCCTTTGAGCAACACCATAATCAATAGAATCATATTTAAAATCGCCGGTCTTATCTGTTCTTCCCAAATTGCTAATACATCTGAGCATTGCTACATAGTCCTCGATCCGGCAAAGCAAAATTATATCACCAGATCGTCCCAAAGCCTCTGTCTCCTTGAAACAACGTATTCAAAAAATTCAATGATCTTCACTATGCTACTTCTACATAGCTACTGTCTTGTAGATCAAAATCCCTTGAGCTCGTTAAACATAGACTCATAGCAACTCACTCGTGATGCCTTCCGGCACGACAGAGTGAGTCGATCATCTGTCTGTACTGTAAGCAAACTCTTCCCACACCGCCGTCCCCGAGGCATCTCCTCCGTCCGCCAGCCTAAAAACCTCGTGGAAGAACCCTTCCCGGCACAAGGAATCGACCAGGTTGAGGCAAACGCCGCCGCGTTCCTAACGGACGGGTCGTCTCCACTCCACTCTCGGTCTCGGTCTCCCAAAGCTTCAACGTAAGCTGCTGGTCCCTTCCTCGACCATCCTCTTTCATTGATAAGCAGCACGCTGTAAGTTAGCGAATTGGGTGATACGCGCCCGACTGGCGCATCTCATCGAACACGTTACGGGTATCATCCAGAATGTCCAAAGTTACTAAACGTCCAAGATCATAATGGATACAAAAAATGCTATTTCTCACCCAATTTTGTTGGGTGAAGTCATCTCTCATTATACGACCTAGCTGACATGATAGTTAACATAATAAAAATTTAAATTTAAATTTAAATTTAAATTTAAAAAAAATTGATGATTATTTTTTTGGTTAAAAATTGTTATGTCAGCGGCAATGTCAGATGTCGCATAATGAAAGATGCCATCATTCAAATTTTTTGTAAGACAAATAGCAAAATTGTAATGGATATCAGTACAAAAGAAATTGAAATCTACGTCTAAGCTATTGTTTTAGGCTCTTGATCAAATTTTCACCATTGATAATTATATGTTTGTCATTCCCAAAAATTACTCACCTGACTGCCCACTTCCAATTGATTTTTTTTATAATCAGGACTGTCAAAATTTTGACAGTCATAACAATTGGAAGGACTCTCAAAATTTTGACAGTCCTAAAAAAATATGTTAATTTTTTAGGACTGTCAAAATTTTGACAGTCCTTCCAATAGGTAGGACTGTCAAAATTTTGACAGTCCGGAGGGAAGGGCTACGCGATGTGACACGAGGGCGGGACTGCGTGGAGGCCGGAAGGGGAGAGGACGAGGCGGAGGAGCGAGAGGAGGAGGCGGCGGGAGGCGGGGGAGGAGGCGGAGGCGCGCGCGGGGACGGCGGGGAGGCGTAGGTGCACGCGCTCGCCTCCGTTGCTGCTGTCGCTTATGTTGTTGTTGCCGCCGCCGCCGTCGCCGTCGGCGGCGCGAGGCGTAGCCGCAGCCCCCCGCGAGCGCATGCCTCCGCCGCGCGCAACCCCCCCGCACATTGCTTCTTCTTCTTTATCGCATTCGTGACGGAGGCGACGGGAAGATGCTTTAGGTACGGTTCGACGGCGACGACGCGGTCGATGGCGAGGTCAACGACACGGATAGGCAGAAAATCGCGAGAGGAGGGAGAAGGAAAGGCAGGAAGGGATGGGAGTGGGAGAGGAGCAGGAGGAGGGAGGTGAAGAGGGTGGACAGCCCTAGTAAAATTTGGACTAGTTTAAGTAAATATTCTTTCTAACTGGACCAACATCAATACTGGACTAGGCCGCATTTCTATAGTGCTTTTATCAATAGCCCTGTTTTAATTGTGTGGCTCAGCACTTTTAGAACCTAATAGTGCATGTACAATTAGGTTCAGGTTCATTTTGGCAAAAAGTTGAACTTATTAACTTATGGTGATTACAATTTGGATACAGTTTGGACTTTGAAGTCTTTCATCAATCTGCAAATGTTCATATAGATTAGTCGCAAAGCTAATCAAAGAAGACAAGATGGCTTACACTCAACTCAACCCTTCACGTTAATGTTGACGTGTCCAGTTGCCGCGTAACCATCTAGGTCTCGGAATGTTTTGCACCTTAATCTGATCTTGGTGGAAATTTGTGCGCGTAGCCTTCCTTGGTTAAGTGATCGATCATGTACGCTAAATACTTCCATGTTATATAAGTTAATTTGAGCAACTCAATGAGGGTGATGTCATTATGACCAAGTCATACTTTCATAGAGAGAGAGAGAGAGAGAGACTCATTAATTGCCATTTCATACTATACTTGGGGGCTTCGTTTGAATATATATTGGACAAGTATGTACGCTTAATCACATTTTAAACGAAACAAATGCATGATTGTCATCCCTTTCAATGCTTCTCTACTGATGATCTGTCCTGATCGCCCTCTCACAAATGCATGTTCCTTTTTTCGGTTTGCCGCCTCCAATCCTATCCATAACATTTAAAAAAAAAAATTAATAATCCTCTAAAATTAGCAAGCAATATCCGCGACAAAAGTAGGTTATCACGTAAAGCTTTTTGCCGGCCAAGTTTTAAAATAAAAATATACAAAATATAAAATAAGTAGTTTGGACTATTGGAAATATAAAATATTTTTCTTACCATATCATTTGTTTGTACGACTCGAAAAATAACACATGAACTAGTGAATATACTCTTCAAACTTGAAAAATATTTATAATTACGTAAACGTGTGAGTGCACTATGTAAAACTTGGATAACACGAAAATACTGGTCACCCAGTGGTGTAGCCACAGGAAGCCGACGGGTTGTATTTTTTATTTTAATTTAGAATATACATACATACATACATACATACATACATACATACATACACACACACACACACACACACACATATATATATATATATATATATATATATATATATATATATATATATATATATATATATATATATACACACGCTTCGGAATACTGAGTACCAATACATGATGTCCTCTTTGCAACGTGATGAGGAATTAACTGCCGTTTTAGAGCATTCATCTACCAGAAGAAACTGGACGCTTTCGACGTTTTTCAATCAGTAGACATGATACTCTGACTGGTACTTTCAACCAATTGAACGGACAAAAAAACTGTAACCCCTAATGGTTTCACACAGCTCGCCTCCAGCTGCTTTGCACCGTGTGGCACCTATGGCGAGAGCACAATAGAAGAATTTTCAAAGGTAACCAAAATTCTGAAATTTCTATAGGTCTGAATATTGAGGAAGATATAAGGTACTTGGTCACTAAAAGAAAGACTTCTCTTTAGTTCCAAGCATGTGACGTGTCTGAGTCTTGGCTCTGTGATTGGATTTGTTTATCACAGACGGATGAGGATTTATATGTGGTACATGGAGGACAATTATCCTCATTTATAAGTGTTACATTTTCCAAAATACACACACACACACACAAGGATCATGGACAATGATAAATCTAGCATGGCTGTCCATTACGAAAATGAACCAGGTGCTCTGATACCAATTTGTCACGCCCCAATCTCCCGCAAGCTCAATAGTCCATGCTAAACGTGAATCACCACGTTGTAGCTCTCCCGCAGGACAATCGTTCTCATCGGGACGTGATGCCGTACGAGCCTGGAGTTGCGCTCGTACAAGGCGATGTTGTCAAACACCAAATGTTATCATTGAAACAACCAAGTTGCAACGAAAGTCAAGTATTGTGTACCAAGCACACATCAGAGTAAAACGCAACGAAGCTCTCGATAGGGTCCAAATGAAATGCTACAAAGGCGATTGCCACGAAGGCGATAAAATACTCTTGCTCTTTTCTCTAGCCCACAAAGGTACTTACAGTTCATACATCATGTCTCGTATATCCAAGCAGCGCCACTACACCTGCGTACCTGAAATAATGCCCACAAACGTGGGTCAATACACAGCCGTACTGGTGAGCGGGATAACCCACTCGTCTAAGCTGACACTAAGTAAATAGTTAATGCAAACAGTTATATGGTGAATCTTTCTAGTTGAAACCTAGATTCATTTCATGGCATAGGGATGACATGTTAAGGAAAGCTGTAAAGCAGTTTAAGCATGCAGACATTCAACTCAATCCAATCGACAAGCAATAAATAACCAACCCGAAAGATTCTAGCATGCAAACCGTCCTACTCAAACCCAAGCAACACGATAAACTATCGAACCATCAATCTCGCCTCAACATCCATCCTCAACCAAATCTACGATCCAATCCCAAAGTGCACAATCTTGCCGAGGCAAGGTGGCCGCGCCTACACGAAGCACAAACCAACCAAAGTAAAGCAAACCAACTCTTATCTATATGAAGTCACTGGCCAAGCCATAAAGGACGTTGATCGGACTGATCAAATGCGGTTCTATTCGAAACAACGCTAAGTAGCTAACCCACCTGGATCGCATCCAACCGCCGGCACGCGTCCAAGGCACGTTACCAAATTGTCTCCTCCATGGCCGAACGGTCCCAGTGCCCCGGAGCCTTCCCGTTCGAGGAGACCAAACCCCGTGCAACACAGGTTGTCCGTGACATGCAGACACCAAGTAGGTATGACGAGAGGATCGAACATTCTCGCCCCACCAAGCGATCCTAGACTCGTTCAACCGAATATTCAACCAAAACATCCATAACCATTCTTCCAACATATAGCCCAAGGCACCAAATCCAAGTTATTTTCATAGGCACAATGCCTCTTCTCAACACGGTGTTTCAAATTGGTGCAACATCCATGCTCAAAGCAATCCCATGACACAATGCCCCAACAGTGACACAATGCCCTCGCCGATACAGTTGTTCGGTTTTGAACCACAACTGCTCGTTTTGCAAGACAAAGCGACCAAGTGATACTCATGTACGGATACATGCTCGCTCGTCCGAATTCCCGATATTTCCAACGCCTCAATGTATCATTCCAACTGTCCAAGCATAATCCCAATCAATCAACCAACTGCCTCAATGAAATATTCCAACTCTAGCTCCAACTATCCAACGCGCAAATTAATTCAAGCCACAAATCCTATCCAAGCAACGACGTACACTCTATGTACGCCTCAGTGTAGTGATTCCCAATATTTCAATTCAAGTGTTCAAGCCTTTACGTGTTTTCCATATTATTAGGCATGAAGGAGTAGAGGAGAAGGGAAAGAGCCCACTCATAATGTTTGATCCCGTTAGGCCTGTCATGCCGATACGGCCAATCCCTTAAACCCGTGGTCCGATGCAAGCGCGATCTACTCAACTGGTATGACCGTGCGAGCAGGCCGTGCTCTACAAATCATCCGACCGATCGGAATAAGGAAGACGGCATTATCGCTCCAATCCAGCTATCTCAGTACTGCTCTGAACGAACACCTGATTTCCATCGAACTCCGCTAGCCATCTGCACATGAAACCAACTCAATCAATACTTCTCCCCAAAATCCAACAAATCAAATGTAACCAGCATTTGTTTCATTCAATCCGACTCAGCGTAACGCACCGTGCGGTTGCGGGCATTACAGATGCCGGTCGTATCTCTTCGCGGGGGAGCGGGGGGGGGGGGTCGTTGGCCGCGGGGTCGGGGTGAGGGAGTTCGTGGGGAGAGGAGAGAGAGGGGAGCGGGGTTTGGGTCGAGTCGGGTCGGTTTCGGGTCGGGTCGGGTCCGATCCGATCCGACCCGTTAGGTCTTGGGTCGGGTTTAGTTGGTTAGGCCGGTCCGGTTCGGTTGGACCGGGTTCAGTCCGGTTTGAGCCCGGTTCAACCCGGTTTAATTAAAACGAATTTTTTTATAGCAATTTAAAAATAGTTTTTGAGCCCAATAAATTTCAAAAAAATTACACAACATCCAATAATTAATAATACACAAAAAAAATATAATTTTTGCAATATTTTAATAATTATTTTAATCCATAAAAATATTAATCCCTGAAGGACCTTTTTAATAATTACTTAAAAATTATCGAAAATTCCAGAAAATTCATTTTTAAATTTTTTTTTAAAAAAACAGGGTGTTACAGTTCCAGAAGTTCATTTGTAAACTTGCTGGTTACTGGGGGCAGATCGTCTCTACGGCGAATCTTGCTTTGAGCAACAGTGGTTTTGACAACCCCAGCAAGGAGCTTATCTTCAGTTTTTCCTTCGCTACGTTTTATCTCATTGTAGCGTCTGCGAACGCAAAGAGAAGAACGTTTCACTCGTTGCTTGTTGTAAGCTTCATTTTCTTCGAAGTCTGTTGTAACATGTTCTTGGTTCGTGCTTCGTTGGAATCGAGATATATCATATGAGGAACTCTTGTGTGAATCTTTGATCTCGACGATAACTTGGGTTCCAATAGAGAGTGGACCTTTGGGTCTCGCTAGTAGCTCTGTTATAGCCCGCGTTCTACCATCTTTGATCCGCCTCGAAACTAACAGAGAATATATTTTAACCATGCAACATATATAGATATCTATAAATTGATAAAGCCTATAGTCCTTTTTTAAAAAATAAAATAATAAACCTATAGCAATTCATCTCACTTTCCTCCTGTGTCTGGTCAACCGGCCAGTGATGTATCATACATTTATATATATATATGTATATATCATGTCAAGTGCGATGTAGGAAAGAAAATAAAATTCTCTTATATTATTTAACAATAGTTTTAATAATTTTATTAAAATTATAGTTTAAATATAATTAATTTGAATATTAGATCTATTTTAATTTGAATTTGTTATAAATATGTTTATAGAATTTTGAATATATATTAAAATAGTTTGAAAATTTTATATAATTTTTTAATAAAAATACGATGGTTTAGAATAAAAAAAATAGATATTTTTTCAGAATGATCTTAACCGTTTTCAACTTTTTTTTTATAATAATAATAATAATAATAGATATAGCCGGAGAGAGAGAGACCGTTGGAATTGCCCCCTTTTTCCTTTCTCATGCGTACAAGACATCCCCACACTAAAAACTCTCCTCCTCATTTCCACACCATATTCCTCTAAATCGGTTGTAAAGCAATCACCCTTAATTTAGTTTCCTTGTCCAAACATCCCACTCGATCTACAACATCTATATATACAACTTATTGTCTCTACTCCCAATTAACTTGTCATTCCCCCACCAGTACCAAACCCTATATACACATACAATGGGAAGCCACATGAGCAAGAAATCCGACGTCGCCGTCGTCGAAAAGAAACACTGCTACACGTCCGGTCTGACCTCGTACTCGGCCGCGTGCCGCCTCGACTCCGAGATCCAGACCTTCGACACCACGCTGCAGCGGCGCATGAGCCGGGCGATATCCACCCTAGCAGTCGGGGTCAACGACGGGGTCGAGGTCCGGTCCCTGTCGTTCGAGTCCCTCAAGGAGGTCACCGGCTGCCTCCTGGACATGAACCAGGAGGTGGTCAAGGTGATCCTCAGCTGCAAGCAGGACATATGGAACACCCCCGACCTCTTCGACCTCGTCGAGGACTACTTCGACAACTCCCTCCAAACCCTCGACTTCTGCGCCGCCCTCGAGCGCTGCCTCCAGCGCGCCCACGACGCCCAGCTGCTCCTCCAGGTCGCCCTCCACCACTCGGAGGACAGGTCGACAATATTGGAGGAACTAAGACGTTTCAAGGAGGCCGGCGATCCCTTCACCCAAGACTTCTTCAGGGTGTTCCAGTCGGTGTACAGGCAGCAGGTGGTGATGCTGGAGAAGCTGCAGCTCCGCAAAAGGAAGCTCGACAAGAAGCTCAAGTCGGTCAAGGCGTGGAGGAGGCTCTCTAGCGTAATCTTCGCGTCCGCGTTCGCTGCGGTGCTCATTTGCTCCGTGGTGGCTGCCGTGGTGGCAGCTCCGCCCGTCGCAGCGGCGCTGGCGGCGGCAGCATCGATCCCTTTGGGGTCGATGGGGAAGTGGTTCGACTCGCTGTGGAAGGACTACGAAGACGCGTTGAAGGGGCAGAAGGGGGTGATCGGGTCGATGCAGGCCGGGACGTACGTAGCGATCGAGGACTTGGATAGCATACGGGTTCTCGTGGACCGGCTGGAGATCCAGATTGGTTCTCTCTTGAGGAATGCGGAGTTTGCTATTGAAGAGGAGGAGGCCGTGGCGTTGGCGATGGCGGCGGAGGAGATCAAGAAGGTGCTTGGGGGGTTCATGAAAAGCGTGGAAGAGTTGGGGGAGCAGGCTGATAGATGTAGCAGGGACATAAGGAGGGCAAGGACTGTTGTGCTGCAGAGGATCATTAAACATCCTAAATGAGTGACATCTTAAGAGCAAAGAGAGAGAGGTAGGTGCATGCATATACATGTTCTTTCTTAGATTGGATTTAACTTGTGATGCTCTTTGTAATTTTCACATGGAGTATCATTGGGACGATTATCCTCCGTGTTTATTTGACGTGCTTTGGAGAATTTCTAACCTGCTGGTCACGTTCTCACATTGTACATGCAAAGAGAATGAATTAGACTATGAATTTAGTTATTATCTTTTCTTCCAAAAAATAAATAAATATTATTTGTAAGAGATAGATAATTCGAATTTTTTTCTAAATCAAATCCTTATAATATCACCCTTATGAAGTGTATTTAATTTTCAAAGTGGAAGTATAAAAATCTGATAATATATTAAGATGTTTAATGGATCGGACAGTTCGAAATTCTATCTGGATCCGGTTCGATAAATTCGGACTGGACCTAACCGAGTTCAGTCAACGGCTCGACAAGGCTCGGCTCATAACATACCCGGGTTTCGACTGAGTATGGAATTGGGGTCGATAGGTCGGTCCGGTCCAATCGATGACGCGGGCTGAACCATGTTTTTCACACTCGACTCGGTCAACTGGTCCAGACCGGCTCGATTGGTGACCCGGATCAAACTCGGTGATGAACCGGATCCTCTCGCACCCGCAGTCCCTCCATTATATATATATATATATATATATATATATATATATATATATGTGTGTGTGTGTGTGTGTGTGTGTGTGTGTGTGTTGCAGTGGTAGCATCACGATACATGGGGTTCGAGCCCGGGGGGGAGGGGGGGGGGGGGGGGTGAGCTGTTCTTGCGGGGAGGGGAGTAGTTAGGAGTAAGAGTAGGAAATATATATATATATATATATATATATATATATATATATATATATATATATATATACACACACACACACGACCGGCTCGAACCGTAGTTTTGGAAATCCAAATCCAGCCTGGATCCGATTCCGACGGACAGTGCGTCGGAGCTGACGGGTGCTAATTGGCCCATGGAAAACTAAAAAAAAAATTCATATATATGAATGACCTTTGCTTTGGACTTTTAAAAAACATGGACTACAATATTAAAGATAAATTTAATGCCAAAATTTTAAAATAATGTTAATATTTTAATATTTTTTTAATATATATTAGTCTTCTTACATAAGTTATATAACTTGTGTTCGGATTTATGCTTTCAACATTTTTTCAAAATCCCTTTGTAATACTCCAAAGGATGTTTCTAGAAATGTTCAAAGCATAAACTAAAACATAAATCGCGTTAAAAAAATACAACTTATATTTAAGTTTTTTTTTAAAACATCTCTTCAAGTTTTTTTTGCAATACCACAAAATAATTACGCAGAGATGTTGAAAACAAAAACTCAAACATAAGTCACATAATTTAAATATAACTATCTAACCAGAATAATACATATTGAAAAATTATATATTTTTTCAAGAAGATGCAATATACTAGATGCAATATACTAGATACACTTATCTAGATGCATATGTAGATTTTCTGCACTGCACTTAAGTTTCTATTGGTGACGTTTTCCACAATGCAAGTATTCAACAAGAATTTCATGCAATATTCTTCTTTCGGTATCACGCTTATTGTAAACTCTGTCAAAGTGATGTCAAATTTATGATCTTCTTTCGAGTTGAGGTCCTTGTACCCCATGAGGTTGCGATACGGGTTGAGGTTGTTGATCTTGCCGCTGATGTGGTAATTAATTATTTTTTATGACAGCGAAAAAATAGTTTTTTTACCGAATATCATTAGATTGCTTGTAAATATTAAAAGAAAGAGAAAAAAATTTGTTGTCATAAATTTGAAAAAATTATGACTTATTTTTTTTTTAAAATTTGGTGTCAAATTATACCAATTATCTTTAAAATATAGTTGTTATAAGGATATTCTGAATGATCAAAATATCATTCAAAAATGGTAAATAAATTTATATATTGAAGGTATTTAGGTAAAAATATTCTCTGACACTAATATGATTGTTGGGAGGAATAATTTATCAATACCCCCTTAACGTTATAAATAGCGTTTATATTGGAGGGTAGAAACACACCGTAAACAATATATATCTTTATAATAAGGCAAATTATAAGGGCACTACTATTATTACTTGGGGCTAGCCCAGGATTGGGGCTAGTCCATTAATGAGCAAAGTTTACTCACACTAGCCCATTAGTTTACTCATACTAGCCCACTTTGAAACCCTTCTCCCAAACACTCCCAAACCCTCTCCACCCCACCGGAGCCCTCCCCCCTCCCGCCGGCCGTTCTCCGAGACTTCGTCCTCCTCCTCCTTGTCGATGGCTCCCAAAGTCTCGAAAGAATCAAGGTATAAATCATCATTTTCCTTGTTCTATTGCATTTGTAAAATTTTCCAAAAATTTTAAAAAATTCTATTGCATTTTGAAATTTTTGAGTGATTTTCTTTCCATTCTTCAAATGAGGGCATACAAGTCCTGAATGTAGTTTAGGATATAATTTAGACGTTTATTTGGTTGATCGAACACGATTTTAGGGCATACAATGTCGAGAATCGTCGACATTGTCGAGCAGTATCGGGCGGGACTGTAGATTTTTCTACAGTCCTATATAGATTTAGGACTGTAGAAAAATCGACAGTCCTATTTATATTAAGGACTGTCAAAATTTTTACAGTCCTAAATTTATATAGGACTGTAGGCATTTCAACAGTCCTAAAAAATTAGGACTGTGGAAAATTCTGCAGTCCTGTATACTTATAGGACTGTAGAAATTTCTACAGTCCTGAATGTTAAATTAAATTATGATGTTAAAATAGAAATTATTTTTTTGTCTTATAGTCATGCCCCTCGGAAGGACACTGTGGATGAAGATATCATGAGAAGACGCCCTACTGCGTCGATGCATAAGGAACGCACTGTTTCGCGTACTATTGAACCAGGCGTCACTATCCGCGAGCCCGATGCACGCCCTGAAGTGAGGAAACGTCGATTGACGAAGAAGATTGTCACTCGTTCGAAGAGACGTGCTCCTCCTAGTTCTTTCGGTTCTTCTTCCTCCTCCGGTGAGGATATGCCAAATGTCCCAAATCGGCCTACTGGTGGTTCAGAACCTTCTCAGCCTGCAGATAGTCCTGTCGAGAGTCTCCCACAAACTCTTGAAAACCGGACTACTGATGGCTCAGGACCTTCTGAGCAGCCAGATAGTCCAGTCGACACTCGTCCAAACGGTTGCTCTATGTTACCGTCGATCGAAAACCATATTGCATACCAAATATGGAACAATCTGATAAGTACATTACGTTATGATAAATTTATATATAGTTGTAAGTTCAAAGTTCATCCAATTATTTATAGATAAGTACATTTTACATAGAGGTATAATTTCATCCAATTGTTTACTTTTCAGGAGAGTTCTCGTATGTTGACGGTGATCAACTACGGGAAAAAATGCAATACATGGAGGTATAAATTATTGGGAGACGATGTGAAGGCAAAAATTAGTCCCACCGGTCTACAATATTTGGTAGCTACTCATATACGACGGTGGATAATGCACTGATTTTAGCATTTGTAGAACGATGGCATCCAGAAACTAACACTTTCCATCTACCTAATGGGGAGTTGACGATTACCCTTGATGACGTCCATCATATATTGGGACTTAGGGTTGATGGTCGAGTCATGATGATTCAAACTTTTGATGAGTCGAGCATCAACTTTTACGACTATATTGTGGATTATGTATCAGGGTGTCTGGGAGTTGATGCCACTAGTTTTACTAGTCTTCGAGAATTCAAGAAGTCCTACGGACTTCCTCTAAAATATTTGGAGGAGATATTCGCTGAGCCGGCCCCCAAAATTGATAATAGCAAAAATGTGGCCCGCGGATATATGCAGTTCATCTTAGGGGCTGTCGGCATTACGGATAAGTCTGGAACGTCCATACATGCAAAATATCTCCTCAATTTGGACAACATTGACACGGTGGACGAAATTTCTTGGGGAAGCGGTATACTAGCATACCTTTACCGCGAGCTTGGTGCGGCATCCCGCGTGGGTTCGAAGACAATATTCGGATGCCAGACTCTACTCCATGTATAGATATATCTTTGTCAACTTATATACATAAATTTAAATTTTATTGTTTATTTTTGGACTAATAATTTTTTAACCTAGTTACGTGAAGGCATGGATATACGAGCACTTTCTAACCCTGCAGCGGGCGAAACTGAACCGAGGGTATGACGAGAACCTGCCTATAATGTGCCGATGGAAGCCAACTAAGGAAGATGCCAAACGTTCTCACACATTGGCCGTCCTACGGAATGCACTCAAAGATATAACGACAGAAGAGGTGAATTTAGACCTAATTTTGTACTTAATTGGTATTAATTTTCTACGTTATGCTAAATTTTATGCGGTGCAGATTGTATGGGATCCATACCGTGATTTGCGACAGACTAACCGTCCATTGCAACCAGTCGCCTTATATCACGGTCTTATCAGTTGTCATGAAATCGAGGAGGCTTATATGCCGGATAGTGTGCTCCGTCAGTTTGGCTACGTACAAACTGTCCCAAGACGCACTTTGAAAATGATAACTCCTCCGCGCGGTACAAAACTGCTAAACTATATTCCTGCGTCGTTCAACTGGGTATCGGACTTCTTCACCGAGTGGCAACGCCACGTTATTAGAGATACCAAACGGCAAGCAACAGTCAATATGGCGGAGTGTAGCGACGACTACCTAGCCTACAACGTGGGTGTCGGACTACCTACCTTGTTCCAACGCGGAGGGGATATTGTGCGAGTACCTTCAGATCTTCCTGCCAAATCGGTCTTGTATACTGCACTGGTCAAGATGGTGAGCCAAGTTCTAGACTTTAAGTTTGATATTTGTAACTGTTTATAACAATTTTTTTTAATTCTCATGAATAGGCAAGGAAAGTGAAGAAGTTGGGAAGAAGCCTCGTTAGTTGCCAGGGTTCGAATTATATGGCAATCAATGACGAACTCCAACAAATTGACAATGCTGGAGATTTTTCTTTCTTGGAAAATAGAGAAAAACGTACAAAGAGGCGGCATGAAGTTTAAACTATCATTTTGAGTTGTAAAAGTTTGAATGAATATGACTTTTGAGAATTGTAAAAGTTTAAACTATGATTTTGAGTTGTATAACTTTGAATGAATTTGCTACTATTGACAATATCAATGAATTTGCTACTATTGACACTTTAAGTGAATTTGAGTTGTATAAAAGTTTAAACTATCAATTTGAGCTGCATACATACAGTTGTCCAATGTGCAGACAGTGGAGCTAATTTTACATATAAGACAGTGGGTAAAGCTTAGGACTGTCACAATTTGGACAGTCCTAGTATACTAGGACTGTCCAAATTATGACAGTCCTAAAGTTATATATAACTGTGTAACCCCCTGATTTTTCAGAAATTTTTAATTTGGATTTTTCACAATTTTCTGTAATTTTTTGGGATTTTTCTGAAATTAAAACTAAGGTATTTTATAATTAAAGGATTTTTTAATGATGTTAATTAATATTAAAATATTATGAAAATAATATTTTATGGTGTAAAATAGAAAATCGGACATAGAATAATTTTTGTGAATTTATTGGACTCCGGAAGCATTTTTAAAGCCCTAGAAACTAATTAATATTTAAACCAAAATTAAACCCTGAAATAAACCGGGTTTATTTGAAATAAACCAAACCAACCCAGACCCGGTTCACTGAACCAAACCCAGCATAACGGGTCGGGTCGGATCCGAGTCAAACCCGACCCGGACCCGAAACCCAAATTGAAACCCTAACCCTACCGGAATTCCTGTAACAGCCCTATAAAGCCGTCTCGACTTCCGTGCCCAGCCGCGCCGCCATCGAACCCTCTATCTCCTCTCATCCCCGCTGACGCAACCGACTCCGCCGCAGCTCCGGTCACTCACCGTTGTCCTCCTCCTTCCTCCACCGACCCGACTCCACAGCCACCATCTCCCCTCGACCAACCCTTCCCCGCCTTCTCCTCGCCATCTGACCCCGAGCCCCTCGCCGTCGAACCCGCTCCCCGTCGCCGAGTCTGCCCAGCCCGACTCCCCCATCTCCGTCATCCGCCTCATTGACGACCCCGCTCAGCCGAGCGCCACCCCCTTCGACGACTCCGGCCCGCGTGATCCCCCCACTCCGGCCTGACTTCCCCCACGGCTGAACCGCGATCCCTCCGGCCAACTGTGCAGAGCCGCCGCCCTAGCCCGACCTCGCCGACCCCGAGCCTGACTCCCTCCGGCGAAGCCCCCACCGCTGTCTCGATCAGAACCCTAGAGCAGTGGACACAAGAGCTCTTGACCAGAACGCGAGCAGCAGACACACGGACACAAGAGCTCGACCAGGACACGAGCAGGATACGAGAATTCAAACTACTCGGAGCCCAGTTCAGGTAACGTTTTCTCTCATATCGTAATTCCGTTTTCGATTCCGTCTGTTGAAATGCGTAGACTGTGTAACCCTCTCGGTGCCCGTGCAACCCGCTCGGTGCATCGTGTCCTGTGGTGATCGCATACCGCGATCCAAAAACAGAAAAAATAATGCCCTATTTTACCCCAGAACTGGGTGCGCCCCGCCAAACGGGACGACTTGGTCACACGCGGTCTTTACCGAAACGTGCGTGTCACGCCCCAGTCCCAAAATACGTAGGACTAGGAATACGTAACATGTCAGCCGTATGTATACGAACTCCAATATATGAAAACCATATACACACGTACGCTGTACATGAATATCCAATCCACAGTGGTAATATATGTCATAACAAGTCACACGCAGTTCTATATCTCATCCACAGCACAAATAATAGAATAATGGAAATCAATAATGAATATCAAAGAAGCAGTCTCAAATAGTAATCTCAAAGTGTGATAGTCGGGTGGAAACAAATCCACTGCAAATCGACTATAATAAACTACTAAAGAGAGAAGGGAATAAACTCTAATATAAGAATAAATGTCTAGAAAAGTATAGCAACTAGAATCTCTAAACAGCTGCAAAGAATCATATATAATCAGAAGGTAAGATCTCCTCAGACTGATAGGTAGCGTCAGGTCCAGGTCCATACTCCTGCGGGTACTCCTGCTCACCTATATCTGGAAGGGACCAGGTCCTCAGAGGGACGTAACAAGATACAAAAAGCACATGCCAATAAAGTACTGAAAATAAACATCCATTGGGGTCGCCTAACCATCTATGTGAATGCAGTTTGAGAACAACTTTCCACCAAGTGGGCTATCTGGCTAAAATGGGATTGGCATGGTTCTCTTGGAGATCCAGGGGCCTACAAAGGCACGACGACTTTCGAACGTCGGAGGCCCGCCTGATAATATATAATATATAGTGGTCATCATGACCGCGCATCTCCGGCGGAGCGTACGGGTTACACAAGGAAAGTGCAAAGGAGCCCAAATGCCTTACTTGTTGTTCTTCCCACCCAATGCTCTAAGCATGTCATGTCCATGACACGATAACCCCCTAATAACCGTCAGGTCTACTAGCATGCAAAGTTTCTATTGGCAGTTATCCATATTCGTCGCACGACCTACACGTACCAGTGGCCAGCCGAATACGCAAGTCCGTGTCCTATATGTGACTCACACTCGTGTAAGAGTAGTGTCATGGCCAATGAAACATAATGCCTCATGAAGATGGGGTAGTCTCATAAAGTAGGTCCAATGCATATACATAAATAAAAATATAGTACGACGACACCGTCGTTGCCCCCAAGTTTCCTTGGACGCGCAGTTTATATAGCAGTTAAAATAAATGAACTAAATAAATAGAAAATAAACATCCATGCCTCATATGGAATGTAAAAACAGTACAATGGCAAGGTATACTTGCCTGGCAAGAAATCTGTTAAGTGTACGCGCCCAACTGTCAAGGACACTGAACCTGGAACTAAGTACTCCGAACAAACGTCTCCGGATGCTGAAATAAATACCACCAACATTTCTGGAATGAGCAAAATAGCTAAAAAGCACATCTCTTTCGTCCAATTTGGACACAGGGGCAAAACGGTAATTTTGGATAAAAGTGGGGTCCACGTGTGACCCACTTTGCACCGAAAAGTGTGCCAAGGGTAACAGTCTCTAAATGGGACAAATTATAGGTTAAACAACTCTAGATGTCAATACGAACCCAACGGTATGTCCAAATGTGGATTCCGATGAGCCGAACAAAATTATGTCCAAAAGTCAACTGTGGGGCCCGCCAATTGGCGATCTGGTCAACCATCTCAGAAATGCGTGAAAATTGGGTCACAGGACCAGCGCGTTACCATGAGTCCAGCGGCGCAAGTTTCGTCACAATCTGACAAACGTGCACAAAATACGTGCGAGTTCCACAAAAGTTGCGACACGAAATGTGTCCGCGGATACGGCCTGATTCCGGCGCGTACACGCGTCCGAATCAGTCCCCACAAAATTTCACGTGTCCGGTTATGCTGTGTGCACCATGCGGTACATTTGGCACACGGCGGGACGGTCCCGTTTGGCGGGGCGCGCTCCATTTTCCAACTTTTAGAAAACTGGAAAAAGTGGGTGCGCGCAGTTTTGTGACGAATTTAACTATATCCACAGCAACTAATAGCATAGGGTTATTTTACAGAAAATAAACTAGGTCAGGTATTCTACAGGTATCAAAAAGAATTACCGAATTCGGATCTCTGTGGTGGGAGATACGAACTCGACAATACGGATGGTCATTCTGGAATTCTGTGATTCCAGAATTGGGTTTGTCCGTCCACTTTGGACGCTGTTTTTCACCTAGGGGTGCACGTTTTCCGAGGTTGTCTATAAAACAAATATTGGAGAGGGTTAAGGGATGATCATACCTATGAAGACGGAACAGCGTTTGGTCGAGCGAGTCGACGGAAAATCACTCCGGAGTGAAGGTGCCTCGAGTGAGAAACTGCAGCGCTCGAGGTCGGAGTCGACGGGATGGTTGGATGGCTTGGGGGCTTCTCTGGCTGCGGTGACGGCTCTAGATGGGAAGAGGAGGGTCTGGAGATTCTAGGTTAGGGTTTTTAGAAGAGAAATATATATATATATATATATATTAATATAGGAAGAGAGAGGGGGAAGTGGACGGGTTTGGACGCGGGTGAAGAGGTCGGTTTTGTTTCCGCCAAGGGCCAAAGCCCCTGAAGCAAAAGCAATTCCTAAGTTGCTGCGGTAACAGCAAGGGAATTGGCTGAATGCTAAAGAGTGATTACTTAGTAGTATATTTGTTATTATTATTATTATTATTATTATATTATTAGATTAGTAACTTATTTAATACTTTCTTTTACTTAATCTTTTCTTAAATCCTTTCTTTTCCTATTAGTATATATATATTATATATATTTGTATATATATATAATATATTCTCATAGAAAAATTCTAGATTAGAATAATACACATCATTAGGCTAGCAACTGCTCAAGGGGTCTCCTACATGAAATAATTTCCGAAAAAATCCTGATGGTCACATAAGTCCTCTAAGTGCCCGAACACCTAACATAAAAATTATTAAAAATCTATTTCTCCTATTTAGACCTAATTACTACAATTTAATTAATAATAAATAAATAAAAAGGTATATACGATTTCTAGGAATGGGGGTTTTACAGTGCGCGTCGTTGATACGGACGTGTGGGATTTCGCAGAAGTTGATTTGGATGTATGTGCACACCGAAATCAACGCGTATCCGCCGACAACGTCCCGTATCCGTCCTTTCTGGATCGTATTGTAACTTTATGAACACACGTCGGATCGAGACAAAACTTGCGCCATCGGACTCGTAGCAATACGCTGGTCCTGTGACCCAAGTTTGGTCCGATTCTGAGAACGTTGACGAAATCGCGTATCGTGGGCCCCACAGGCTCTACTTGACGGGCGATTTTGTGATCGGCTCATCGGAATCCAATTTTGGAAGTTCTGTTGGGTTCGTATCATCGTTCCTGACCTGTTGATACTGAGTTTGATAAATTTGGAGACCTTTGACCCTGACACATTTTTCGGTGTAAAGTGGCCCACATGTGGATCCCGCTTTGGCCCGAAAATGTTATTTTTGCCCTTGTGTCCAAATGGGACTCAAGGATAGGCGTTTCTAGCTATTTGATATTTTCTGAATCTAATGGTGATGTTTATTTCAGCAACCGGAGTAGCACCTGCAAATCACACTGAGATCAGAGCTACAGTTGGAGCCAGAACCCCAGGCAAGTGTACCTTGCCAAACTTGCAGTTCTTGTTATTTATTCCCTTGACTGTATATATATATTTGTGCATGCTTGACCTAGGACCGTGTGACTTACTTAGCGTCCGATTAATAGTCGGGTGCCAAGCCCGTATGCGGAGT
The DNA here is from genome assembly GCA_036927795.1 of Iris macrosiphon. Taxonomy (NCBI): domain Eukaryota; kingdom Viridiplantae; phylum Streptophyta; class Magnoliopsida; order Asparagales; family Iridaceae; genus Iris; species Iris macrosiphon. The sequence goes on from JAYESA010000001.1 coordinate 183,052,170, forward strand.
TGTGTAACGTCATCTAGACATGGATATCGTGACCCTTTACCTTCTCGTACTTGTCTTATCAAGTACCTCATAACCCAGGACACTTGACATCATTCATGAGACAGAATCTTCCTGAGATATTTATGGTGATTCTGCATAGGATACATGATACATGACTTAGACATTATATTCTTAGATCTCATTATGACTTACTGCATTAGTTATGATCCTGCATGGCATGGACATGAGACGTTGTATGCATGAGACGCATGATTACATTGGGTGGGAAGAGAGACACAGGCTACAAGTTGATTTTATATTATGCCGGCGTCTCAGTCTCACGCTGAGCTAGACGACCACATGATATCACTGCTACCGGCTCCCCGACACAGAGCTTGTAGTGATTTCAGCCTGAGTTCTAGTGCTGCTCTCATCTTGCATATCCCTTAGCTGGTTATATAGTTTACACTATTGAGACACACAGGCTACAGGTTGATTTTATATTATGCCGACGTCTCAGTCTCACGCTGAGCTAGACGACCACATGATATCACTGCTACCAGCTCCCCGACACAGAGCTTGTAGTGGTTTCAGCCTGAGTTTTAGTGATGCTCTCAGATTATATTTCACATAGATAGTTATATAGTTTACCCTATTTATTTCATTTACTATTATACTGCATTTTGGCTTGTATTATCTGTACCTTGTTATGTCCCCTGAGGACCTGGATCCGGACTATGTCCCCAGGACTAGCAGACGAGATCGACCCGAGTTACACGGGACAGGAGCATTAGCAGGAGCAGAAGCATGAGCAGGCACTGGAGCAGTACCAGATCCAGTAGACGAGTTATCACCGAGGGTATCATCTGGGTATAGGCTTTCCCCATACTCGGTATTTGCTGTGGTTATCTTTATTCTTGTATCTTGACAGATATATCAAACTCATTATCGGGTTATTTCCCCGAGTTTATATTATATTGAGATTAATCTTGCTTTATGATTCTGATATTGTTGTATTCATTTCTGTGGATGAGATTAGTATATTTAGACCATTATTATTGTATTACAGTGTCACGACCCGCACCCGAATATTCGGGCACGAGTACGTGGGTACGTCCAGCCTACGCCGCAGTGTCGGCGGTAGTACGCTGTCTAGGTCATTTTCTGGGATCAATAATTATCTATCTCATCCACAATAATACACATGCAAGGATATTCACAGGAATAAGAATGCTAAGATTTCATAAACTGAATGTGACAACAGATCCAGAGTTTATTACAGAATCAGAAATAAAATCGGGGACAAACCCGATTACTAAGATAAAGAGCATAAATAAATAACTACGGCTAACTACTCTGCAGAAGTAGTCTCCTGGGTGGGAACTGGCTCCTCATATGTATCATCTGCTAACTCATAGTGGCCATAATAGGTAGGGGCAAGGTCCTCATCATCGCCTAAATCAACGGATCCAGTCAGGAAAGGAGCAAAGTACACAATGCACAACAAGATTAAACTAAACATTTATGACAATTGGAAACAGAAACTGATTGTGTAACATATTGAGAATATGCATAAAAGAAACAATAATAACAAAGAGTTAATGCTATAAACAGGAATATGAGAAAGCAGGAGTAATATGAGACAGGAAATGAAACTACAACAGCCAACAAGAACTATAACAAGACAAGAAGCTATGTGTGTGAACTTGTATTTATTTTAGAATACATAGTTGGCATGTAGGGGTTTATAAGGCTAATCCGGCCGTCATAGACGGCTATTAAACATGAAACATCGAGATCCGGCTGAGGGTACAGTCGCGCACCAATAGCTATTAAATACGGTAGGGGGAAGGGTAAACTACATGCCTTCTAGTATTCTCCCACCCGACACGAAAGCAAGACATGAAAAACCAGTATTCAAGACATGAAATCCAGTGTTCTAATACTACGTGTAATCATCAAGAGTACTAGTAGAGCAGGAAATTTAATTATCACAATATAAAGATTTAAACTTGAAGTGCAGGTACTTGCCTGTTGTTTGGATCCAATTACAGTTTTGTGTCTCGGGGAAATTTCCAGAAATGAGTCCAAATGCTGAAATAAACATTACTATCATGCTCAGAAGATATCAAATAGCTAGAAACACCTATCTTTGGGTCCAATTTGGAGACAAGGGCAGAAACGACAGTTTCGGGTCAAAACGGGGTCCGCATGTGGGCCCGCTTTGCACCGAAAAATGTGTCAGGGTCAAAGGTCTCCAAATTTACCAAACTTAGTGTCAATAGGTCAGGAACGATGATACAAACCCAACGGAACTTCCAGAATTGGATTCCGATGAGCCGATCACAAAATCGCCCGTCGAGCGGCCACGCTACGCGATTTCGTCAACGTTCTCAGAATCGAACCAAACTTGGGTCACAGGATCAGCGTATCGCTACGAGTCCGATGGCGCAAGTTTCGTTTCGATCCGACGTGTGTACAGAAAGTTAGGGTGAAATTCAGAAAAGGCAGATACGGGGCGGTGTCCGCGGATACACGTTGATCCCGGTGTGCACGCACACCCGAATCAGCTTCCGCGAAATCCCACACGTCCGTATCAACGCTGCGCACGTATCTGTAAAGATCGCGCGCGACCAAGTCGTCCCGTTTGGCGGAGCGTACCCAGTTCCGGGGTGAAACAGGGTCTGGTTTTTCCTGTTTTTGGATCGCGGTGTGCGATCACCACAGGACGCGATGCCCCGAGCGGTTTATCCGGACACCGAGAGGGTCATACAGGCTTCGCAACGCAATTTACGGAATCGAAAACGGAGATACATGGTGCAAGATACGAGTACCTGAACCGGCTCTTCAAAACAGGGTTTTTCGTGTCCGATTTGTAACTCGTGTCCCGGGGCGTGTCCACGTGTCCGGCCTAGGGCTTCGGCCTGGGCTGCCTGCGGTGGCCGGAAGGTGGCCGGTGGCGTCGCCGGGCTCGGGGGGGCGGTGACGGCAGTGGGGGGTCGACCGGGTCACCGAAAAATGGCCGGACGGAGCGGAGTCGGGGGAGGCCGAAAATGAGGAGGGGAGGTGGAGCTCTGGAGATGGGGAGGCGGAGCCACGCGCTGGAGGCGGAGGGATCCGGCGGCAAGGGGCTGGCCGGGGGTCTCGAGGCGGGTGGCGCCGGAGGAGAGGGCGGAGTCGGGTCGCCGGAATTAGGGTTAGGGTTAGGGTGGAAGTGAGGGAGGAGGAGGAAGAAGAAGAGGGGGGAGTTATAAAGGGGGAGGAGGCCGGCCAAGGCGGAGGGGAGAGGGGATCGTGGTGGCGTGGCCGGCCGCGGAGGACGCGGGGAGTGGCCGGGAAGCGCGGCGCTGCGCGGGGAGGCCGGCGCGGGACGCGGGCGGCGTGGGAAAAGGGGGGAACCGGTCTCCGGGTCGGGTAGGCGGCGGGTCGGGTCTGACTGACCAGACCCGACCCGACCCGACCCGGTAGGAAGGGTTGGGCTGGGCTGCTGGGCCGGTCCACTGGGCCGGGCCGGCCCAAGGAGAAAATAATAATAAAAATAATAATAATAATAATAATAATAATAAATATAATTAATTAATTAATAAATAGTTTTAGGTGATTTAAAAATAGGTCCGGGGTCCAATAAATTCCAGAAAAATTATCCTAAGTCCAGTTTTTTATTTTACACCATAAAATTTTATTTCCATAATATTTTAATATTATTTATTAATAATTAAAAATCATTCAATAATTAAGAACCTTGATTTTAATTACAGAAAATTCCCAGAAAATTGCGAAAAATCCCAATTTAATATTTTCGAAAAAATCAGGGGCTTACAATCTACCCAACTTATAAAAATTTCGTCCTCGAAATTTAAAATTTAGCCATAATCTGTTAACCCTTTATGTACATAAGGCAAGTCCATCGCAATCTCCTTGCGACAATTAAAATCCTAAGCTTGTCTCATTATCAAGGTTAAGATGACTACTGTTCCAATCAAAATTCAACCTATGGTTATCACTTCTTACTTCCTCAAATTACCCACAGGCAGATTTTTAAATTAAGTCCATATAACATCTTCAGATTTGCATGTGCTTATAAATTTACCTCACGATTCTAATTATCATAATTTTTTCTGGAAGTAATTCGAGTCCAGTAGTATTCCCATTCACACTTGTATGCCTCAACTTTTAAATTTTCATTCACCTCCTCAATAATCCAACTAGTTAGTCCAACCATCAAATTTTAATTCTGTAATTCAAATCATCAAATTGAAAAATAATTAAATGTAGTCCACCCATGTTCAAGTCTGAAATTCTATAATTTTATCTTCTAAATTCAAATTGATGATTTTACCTTCATTATTCAAAATTTAAATTATAAACCTAAGATATAACTATTGGGTCCTCGATATCAATTCACTAATCATCTTAGTCACTCCTTTAAATTTTCTAAATTAGAATGGCTTGCTTCTTCCAATCTAACCTTACTCGGTCACAATCCAAAGGACATTCCTCTCGAGTTGACAAATGCATCGCTACCCAACTTAGAATTTACCCATTCATCACAAAAGACTATATACCTTAAGAAAATATTCCTTAATATGTTTACTCATGTCATTCAATCCTCGAACTTCAACGCCGATCGTATCACATATGATATGTCCTTAATTTCGAAAGAATAATCCTCAAGTATGTGATCGGCCTATGGGACATATCTAGTATTCTCTGTGTATCCGACTTATACCAAGCACGAGGTTTCGTCTTTCCAAAATAAGGGAAGGCGAGGATCAACAATACAGAGTTCAAGGGTGAGGTGATAGAACAGAAGTATCGGGATCAAGGAGTTTAAAGAATTCAGGTGGGAAATTGTCAAGTGATTTGTGGATTGAATCCTATCTTGGTAATGCTCGTATTAATACAGTCATGTAACCTGATATGATATGTTCAGACATGTCTAAGGCAAGGATATTAGTCAACTATATATCTCAATCCACGTAAAGTAGTGCGAAGGGCGAATCAAAATGCACTAAGGTTGATCAAACTGTAATACACTGATTCTGAATAAACGCTTGTATTAGTGTGTCGACCCACTAATACATATGTCATGAACAAGCTTGATAAAAGGATAAGCTTGCAAAACTAGGCTATACTAGCAGCATAAGTCAAGTACATCAAAATTTAGTACGCTAGATGATGATGAAAGGAGGTACAAATTATTGAAGTTCACAAAACAACCTACAATAAGCACAATAACAAAAGATTCTACAATCTCTACAGTTATCAAATACAAAAGCATACCAGGTTATTAGCAAGTTTAAAATTTACTAGGTTGGGGCCGAGGTCACGAACCAATAGGCACGAGCTAAATAATACTAGAAACGGCAGCTAAAATCACTTACGCGAATTAGCTACTCCAAGAGTCTGCGCGTTCTCCACGGTCATGCTGGTAGAGCATCTCGTGGTGATCTTGTAGGAACCTCGTCGCTTGCTGGTAGATCTTTTACTCTGCATCCAAAAATAAATGATAAAGACGCACAGGAATCAAGGCAGGATGCGAGTCAATAAAATAATTCGAAGCCGATGTGAATATCAAGAACGATTCAATCAAGTGGATGAGCTTTTCCTAAAATCCTCAATCTTATTGCAGGCCTGTTTGGTCCCTAAGTTGAAACTGAACAATTTAGTCGTTGGACCTGCATGGGCCACCACAAAAATGTGTCACGACCCGCACCCGGATATTCGGGCACGAGTACGTGGGCACGTCCAGCTTACGCCGTAGTGTCGGCGGTAGTACGCTGTCTAGGTCATTTTCTGGGATCAATAATTATCTATCTCATCCACAATAATACACAGGCAAGGATATTCACAGGAATAAGAATGCTAAGATTTCATAAACTGAATGTGACAACAGATCCAGAGTTTATTACAGAATCAGAAATAAAATCGGGGACAAACCCGATTACTAAGATAAAGAGCATAAATAAATAGCTACGGCTAACTACTCTGCAGAAGTAGTCTCCTGGGTGGGAACTGGCTCCTCATATGTGTCATCTGCTAACTCATAGTGGCTATAATAGATAGGGGCAAGGTCCTCATCATTGCCTAAATCAATGGATCCAGTCAGGAAAGGAGCAAAGTACACAATGCACAACAAGATTAAACTAAACATTTATGACAATTGGAAACAGAAACTGATTGTGTAACATATTGAGAATATGCATAAAAGAAACAACAATAACTAAGAGTTAATGCTATAAACAGGAATATGAGAAAGCAAGAGTAATATGAGACAGAAAATAAAACTACAACAGCCAACAAGAACTATAACAAGACAAGAAGCTATGTGTGTGAACTTGTGTTTATTTTAGAATATATAGTTGGCATGTAGGGGTTTATAAGGATAATCCGGCCGTCATAGACGGCTATTAAACATGAAATATCGAGATCCGGCTGAGGGTACAGTCGCGCACCAACAGCTATTAAACACGGTAGGGGGAAGGGTAAACTACATGCCTTCTAATATTCTCCCACCCGACACGAAAGCAAGACATGAAAAACTAGTATTCAAGACATAAAATCTAGTATTCTAATACTACGTGTAATCATCAAGGGTACTAGTAGAGCAGGGAATTTAATTATCACAATATAAAGATTTAAACTTGAAGTGCAGGTACTTGCCTGTTGTTTGGATCCAATTATAGTTGTGTCTCGGGAAAATTTCCAAAAATGAGTCCAGATGCTGAAATAAATATTACCATCATGCTTAGAAGATATCAAATAGCTAGAAACGCCTGTCCTTGGGTCCAATTTGGAGACAAGGGCAGAAACGGCAGTTTCGGGTCAAAACGGGGTCCGCATGTGGGCCCGCTTTGCATCGAAAAACGTGCCAGAGTCAAAGGTCTCCAAATTTACCAAACTTAGTGTCAACAAGTCAGGAACGATGATACGAACCCAACGGAACTTGCAGAATTAGATTCCGATGAGCCGATCACAAAATCGCCCGTCGAGCGGGGCCTGTGGGGCCCACGACACGCGATTTCGTCAACGTTCTCAGAATCGAACCAAACTTGGGTCACAGGACCAGCGTATCGCTACGAGTCCGATGGCGTAAGTTTCGTTTCAATCCGACGTGTGTACAGAAAGTTAGGGTGAAATTCAGAAAAGGCGGATACGGGGCGGTGTCCACGGATACGCGTTGATCCCGGTGTGCACGCACACCCGAATCAGCTTCCGCGAAATCCCACACGTCCGTATCAACGCTGCGCACGTATCTGTGAAGACCGTGCGCGACCAAGTCGTCCCGTTTGGCGGGGCATACCCAGTTCCGGGGTAAAACAGGGTCTGGTTTTTCCTGTTTTTGGATCGCGGTGTGCGATCACCACAGGACGCGATGCCCCGAGCGGTTTGTCCGGGCACCGAGAGGGTCATACAGGCTTCGCAACGCAATTTACGGAATCGAAAACGGAGATACAGGGTGCAAGATACGAGTACCTGAACCGGCTCTTCAAAATAGGGTTTTCCGTGTCCGATTCGTAACTCGTGTCCCGAGGCGTGTCCACGTGTCCGGCCTAGGGCTTCGGCCTGGGCTGCCTGCGGTGGCCGGAAGGTGGCCGGTGGCGTCGCCGGGCTCGGGGGGGCGGTGACGGCAGTGGGGGGGTCGACCGGGTCACCGAAAAATGGCCGGACGGAGCGGAGTCGGAGGAGGCCGAAAAGGAGGAGGGGAGGTGGAGCTCTGGAGATGGGGAGGCGGAGCCACGCGCTGGAGGCGGAGGGATCCGGCGGCGAGGGGCTGGCCGGGGGTCTCGAGGAGGGTGGCGCCGGAGGAGAGGGCAGAGTCGGGTCACCGGAATTAGGGTTAGGGTTAGGGTGGAAGTGAGGGAGGAGGAAGAAGAAGAAGGGGGGGGAGTTATAAAGGGGGGAGGAGGCCGGCCAAGGCGGAGGGGAGAGGGGATCGTGGTGGCGTGGCCGGCCGCGGAGGACGCGGGGAGTGGCCGGGAAGCGCGGCGCTGCGCGGGGAGGACGGCGCGGGACGCGGGCGGCGTGGGGAGAGGGGGAGAACCGGTCTCCGGGTCGGGTAGGCGGCGGGTCGGGTCTGACTGACCCGACCCGACCCGACCCGGTAGGAAGGGTTGGGCTGGGCTGCTGGGCCGGTCCACTGGGCCGGGCCGGCCCAAGGAGAAAATAATAAAAATAAAAATAAAAATAAAAAATATAATTAATTAATTAATAAATAGTTTTAGGTGATTTAAAAATAGGTCCGGGGCCCAATAAATTCCAGAAAAATTATCCTAAGTCCAGTTTTTCATTTTACACCATAAAATATTATTTCTATAATATTTTAATATTATTTATTAACAATTAAAAATTATTCAATAATTAAGAACCCTGATTTTAATTATAGAAAATTTCCAAAAAAATCCAGAAAATTACGAAAAATCCCAATTTAATATTTTCGAAAAAATCAGGGGCTTACATGCAGCTTAAGTACGCCCTGATGGATCCATTAAATTGGGTTTGTCCATCGGTGTGTGCTGCTGGCCATTGCCACGTGTCTAGTCCCTCGATATTTTGGGACTGGGGCGTGACAACTGTGCTTATAGACAGTGGGTAAACTTTAGGACTATCACAATTTTGACAGTCCTTGTATATACTAGGACTGTCAAAATTATGACAGTCCTAAGACAGTCCTAGTATATACTAGGACTGTCCAAATTGTGACAGTCCTAAAGTTACATATAACTGTGCCTATAGACAGTAGGTAAACTTTAGGACTGTCACAATTTTGACAGTCCTAGTATTTAGTTGGACTGTCCAAATTGTGACAGTCTTAAAGTTACATATAACTGTGCTTGTAGACAGTGGGTTAACTTTAGGACTGTCACAATTTTTACAGTCCTAGTATATACTAGGACTGTCACAATTTTGACAGTCCTAATTTTACATATAATTATGCTTACAGACAGTGGGTAAAGTTTAGGACTGTCATAATTTGGACAGTCCTAGTATATACTAGGACTGTCAATATTGTGACAGTCCTAAAGTTACATATAACTGTGCATACACAGTAGGTAAAGTTTAGGACTGTCACAAATGTGACAGTCCTAGGTTATTAGTAGCAAAGCACAACATACAGTCAAAATCTATTAGTATCAATTAGATAACTCCTTTTATTACACAACATACAACATATAGTTCAATATACAGTTAAACATACATGGATCAATATACATGGATCAACACAAAATATATTTCAATATACAGTATCAATCGATTAGAATAGCAAAGTAGTCGTCCGGCATAATTTTTGGATCCTCTATCTTCATCATCTTCTTATAGGCAGTCATTGCATCCATGTAGGGTGTCGTCCATGCGATCGCTTCCTCTGGTGCGTGTTTATACCAAAGCGTAGAAGGTGGCGGAATAGGAGAATGAGTGATCAACCTTGGGATGACGAAGTATTATCCGACAAGCCCTATGCAACATAGATTGGATACTCGGTGTTCGGCCGGGGGGGGGCACACATTGGAAAGAAAGTATTGTTAATACCTTGTGAGATAATTACAATAGGTAACTTATACCTATTAGAGAATACGTAAGCAGCAGACGGGACATCCATGTAATGGTCTGGTCCGGTAACTGTTTCCGTACAAGGTATGCCTGCCAACAAATCTCCAACAATTTCTTCGTCAAGTATCTGGCTATAGAAGGCTAGTCGCGACTCCAATTCCTTGTACAGCTCTTCCCTAACCTGTCTCCATCCTGCTTCAACTGAATAACCTAGTTGTCTTGCTAGTGTATGGTATCCACAATGGCCATCCTTAGGAACATCAATAATGGACCAAATGAAATTCCGTATCTCAGGTAGGAAATTTTCAATGTATAAACTATAAGAATCAGAAAATCTATCAAAACCCTCCGCCGTGACTGCATCTATCATTTTCTGTTTCTTCCCCCTCGAATAGTTAGCTTACTCTTTTTCTGCGGAAATACCCCCCGATCCATTACGGACTTTGCCTCCAAACTGCGTTCGATATGTTCAAATAAGGATGTATCTCTTTTAGTTGACTCCTCCTCCTTCTTTTTTGCTCTACTATTTCTTGACTGTGGTCTTCCCTTAGGAGTTCGAACAACAGATGGCTCTTGCAATCGAGTTATTGCCGGGACTGCAATCTCTTGGATTTTAACCTTAATGGATCTTCTCTCCGGTTTCGATGCGCCACACCACCTTGCGTGCAGTAGTTTCATTTGTAGCAACGCAAAGAAATCATCTTGAACTTCCACCGTCGACATTATCGACAGCTGTCTCCAACGTTGATCAACAACATCTATTGGAATAGGTATAGATTCACGCCGATATTCGTTGATCTCATGTGCACAAGGAAGTCCGAGTGAATGTCGATATGAACAACCGCAAACCTCGGGATCATAACCCACCGACTTCGACCTACCAATCTCCTCAAACAATAAGCCCAAGGCCTTGTGAGATACCACATGGGTTAAACCATCTAAGAGGTGTTCATGCTTGTATTCATGCTTTGCAATATTGAGGCTCATCTCAAATGATGCTACAATATCGTTCACCGTGGAAATAGTCATCAAATGAATTGATTGCCAAACAGAGACAAAATTATCGACCGATGACCGTAGATATCTTTTTAAACTTGAGTGTGCTCCTTCGACCCGGTTCGTAGTGATTGTGCCATAATGCTTCACCATGTTGGTCCATGCTAAGACGAATTGCTCTTTATGTGGTTATAGCCAAGTATCTTTGATATAAGATATGCATGTCGGGTTACTCGTCTCCCATTTTTGTTGGAACATGTACCATGCTGTGTCGTAGCTGTCTGTAGTACTTTCTCGCCATACAAGACTCCAATCACTGTAGAATTCTTCGAAGCGAAACATGTCGATTTTATCGTCCACTTTTACAAATTTTCTCTTGCATTGAGCTTGGATATTTCAATTTATATGCCAAGTGCATAGTAGTCTATGCGCATGAGAAAATACAATATCTATAGCATTTATCAGCGCATATTCTCTGTTAGTAACAAAAACAGAGGGTTCTTTGTAACCTGTGTAAACGGATTGTAGTTCCTCAACGCCCATGTGTAATCCTCTACTGTCTCACTCTTCATAAAATAAAAAGCGACTGTAAATGTTTTTTCCGTAGACATAAACCCAACAACGTGAAAAAGAGGCATCTTGAACTTGTTGGTCTTATATGTACAATCAAGGACCAACACGTCTGCGAAGGACCGAGCCAAGTGTGTGCAATCAGGATGAGCCCAAAACAACGAAAGGAGTTCATCAGTTTGTGGATGTCTTCTATGGTACTCCACGTAGTGATGCTCCCCAAGCAACTTCAATACTTGCTGTATCGCCATTCTTCCTTTCATACTATTGCATTTCGCTCTGGCCAAACTATTATAGATTGTCCTCATGGTAGACTTGTTCCCATCTTCTTTTTGTCGCACGACAGAATAAATTTGTTTCGGTGCAACTCCGAAAAGGAACAATTCTTCAACCAAGTTTCTCTCATCCTCCTTCAACCATGCCACATAGGCATGACCCATAAGTGTCCCTGGAATAAGATGATTGTGTCTTCCATTCTTAACTTCGATTATCCACTTCACATCTTCAACTTTTACAATCAACACCTTCAATGGACAACCATATTTTCTCGTCCCAACATTTTTCTTAGGGATTTCTTTTTCAACAACACCCCTTTTTTTAATGGTGCTCCCTAAACACACCTCCTCTTTCGCATCCCAGCTCAAGATATTTTCGGCCCGGCCGAGATTTGATGGATCTTGCAATAACAATAACTACGTTATGTCGTCTTCCAACTTCTCTGCACCACTCTAATGCTTCTTCCTGGGTTACAAATTGAATATCCGTTGAGAAAATATCATCCACATCAACACCAACAGCAGGATGTACCACAATATCTGAACAAGGTTGGTCCTATAACCAATATAAAATAATATAAAAATTAATAACTTCATATAATTATCCAGGACTGTCACAATTTGACAGTCCTATTTTTATATAGGACTGTCGAATTTATGACAGTCCTACTTTTATGTAGGACTGTCGAATTTATGACAGTCCTATATTTATATAGGACTGTAGAATATTTGACAGTCCTATATTTATATAGGACTGTCTAATTTTTATAGTCCTTATTCGTGACTGTCGAATTAGGGTTGTCGTTTTACGTACCGTATGTGCTTCGGAACAACCGACATGTTCTTCGGAACGTCCGAAGTGCATATTTAATGGATTGGAGGATCCGACTTCGTCATCGAACATATTTTCATGCATTGTTCCTACAATAGTAAAAAAAAGCTATATTTTTTTTTCTGACAATCGCATAACTTATTCATCGTAGGTTGTCGAAGACATACCGGAAGAATATTCCTTGGACAATCACCAAAGTAAAATTCTCCTCCAACCACAACTATCAATTTCCAAATTTAGGTTTAGACTTGGAGAATGAGGGTTTCTTCAAGTCTAGGTGGAATGCCAAAAATAGAAAAAAAATTCACTTATATATCTTGGTGTGGGCTAGCCCCAAGTAACTTTGAGAGTGACAAACTTGTAATTTTGGAAAAATTTACATTGGACTAGCCACAAGTAATAAGTGTAGTGCCCTTATAATTTGCCTATAATAATAATAATAATAATAATAATAATAATATCTTTCGGCTCCAAACTTCTCCAGCTAATGCAGCCATTCAGTGGTGGATAACTACCAGAGAGTACTCTTCCCATCCATGGCGAAGCTCTAAAACCCTAACCCTAATCCCGAACCCCGCAATGGCCTCCATCTCCACTTACCTCCTCTCTTCCAAACCCTTCCTCCTCCCCAGTTTCTCTTCGATCACTCGAATTCCCCGCCACACCCTCTCCCCGCTCCGCCTCCATATTCCCCATCAGATCCCCAAACTTAGGGTTAGGGTTTTGGTCCCGATCCTCCGGGCCAGCGCCGATGCGATACGTCCCGGGGGTGGCGTGGAGACGGACAAGTTGCCGTCCGATGTGAGGAACCGGGCGATGGGGGCCGTAGATTCCTGCGGCGGGAGGGTCACGATCGGAGACGTGGTCGGCAGAGCAGGGATGAAGGTCGGCGAGGCCGAGAGGGCTCTCCAGGCGCTGGCGGCCGACACCGGAGGTTTCTTGGAGGTATTATGAACTTCTGTGATAAATTTATTAGGGTTGTGTATATAATTGTGGTCGAAATTGTGGAATTATGTGATTTTGTGATGACTGGAGAATTTAATTTTAGGCATTCAATAGACTACGTGTATCCAGGCAGAAAGTGAACATATTATAGGTCCTCAATGTGAGGATTATTGTTACTGTTGCAAGGACAGTATTTGAAACTAAAGCTTGTAAATACCATTCTTTTGACCTCTTCTTATCAACATTGATGTAATAATGCACACAAAACCTCTTTTGTAACCTAACCAGACCGGTTACACTAAAATGAGTTTATGGATTGATGATTGATCATAATTCCTTGAATTAAACTGATAGTGGATTTAGGACATGTCCTAATAGATTTAGGACATGTTTGTTATTGAAGTATCAAAATAAATGTGAGATTTTTTAGGAAAAGTTTTAGCGTGATTTATATAATGTATACAATCGAGTAAAAGAGCAAAACTGAGATTAACGGGTTAGGTTGGTGTGGTCCCATAAGTTCGGACGGTTAAGAGAACCAAAGCATGCAGTTCGATTCTGTTCGGGTTGGCGTAAAAACATACTGGGCCGTGCTTACTCCTAGCTTGACATGCTCAGATGGTGGGTTTGGCAGGTTTGCACTCAATATCTTCAACTTTTCCATAAAATCACTGTGTTCCCTCGGCCTTTTTTTCTAAGTTCACATAGCTAGGATGTACTTCTTAAGTTGTTTCACTTTCGCTGCCCTCTCTTAATTTGCCGTTAAGACTTAATAGTCGTATGTTTTTCACAGGACTGATACAATGGTAATAAAAATGAACTAGTTCTTTGTAGGGAAATATTTAGAAAGAAAAAGAGAGATTTACATATGGTTTTTGTTGACTTAGAGAAAATTTACGATCAAATTTCTAGGGAGATAATGTGGTGGACTTGAAGAAAAAATAATTTCCCAATTGTTATGTTGAGATTATTAAGAATATGTATGATAGAATCACGATGTCCATGTGAACTATTGGAGGAGATAGTAAGCCCTTCCTATTATCATTGGTTTACATCAAGGATCAACATTAAGCTCTTACCTTTTTTCTGTAGTTATAAATAAAATTACTGGTTATATCCAGGAGGAGGTTCCATGATTTATGATGTTTGCTGATGATATTGTGTTGGTTGATGAGAGTAGAGAATGATTATATGCTAAAATAAAAGTGTGGTAAGAAACTTTGTAATGTAAGAGATTTAAAACTAGTACAACAAAAACAGAATATATGTAATATCATTTCAACCAAAATTCAAAGAAAAATTAGGAGAGTTTACATATATGAACAAGAGATACATAATAGTGAGTTTTCGATATTAGGATCAATATTTCATTATTATGGAGATAATTGAGTATATTTAATGCATATGGTTGAAATAAATGAGTGCTTTTTGGAGTAGTTTGTGATCACATGATACCTTGAAGTTGAAATAAAACTTCTACAAGACTGGTATAAGACCAACTATGCTTTATGGATCAAAGTGCTGGACAATTAAAAAATGTCTAAAGACTTATGGTCCGTTTGGATAGTCTTTCTAAAATTTTGTTCTGAAAACAATTTTATGAAAGTAAGTTATAAAGTTGTTTTCTAAGTAAATAAATTTTGGCTTTGCGTTTGGTTACTTTCATCTAGAAAGTAATTTTAAGAAACACAAATTTAAAATTTCGTTTGGTAAAATATTTTTAGAAAGTGATTTTTGAAAATAAATTTTTATAAAATAATTATGAATGTTCCGTGTCCATAATTTCGTGTCCAGTTTTTATGACTGTGTTCAGCTGACCGTATCCGGAGCAGGTCTTTGTGTCGAGGCTCAGAAAAATCCCTTGACACCGGCGGTTGTCTGGTGGTGCGGTACTCACGAGGACAGTGGCCAGAGTCAAGAGCCGTTGACGACGTTGTCGTCCTCGACGATGATCTCTGGAACTTGCCGTCGACGAAGTCGTCGTCCTTGAGCTAGTTCGTCGACGACGAAGATGAAGACGAAGAAGCGAAAGAGGTTCTCGTGGCGGCCGTCGTCGTGAAGGACGGGGATGGGCGGATCTCGTCGGGAGTCGGGTGGATCCCGACGAAGTGGCAGTTAAGGACCTCGTCTGAGAGGGTTTCCAGCTCAGGGTTGATGTCAGCTTCGGAACAGAACTCGACGCTTCGGAGCTTGCGGTGGAGCTCGATGACTCTCATGGAGGGGGAGGAGGAAGGAAATTGTGGAGGAGAACGTGAGCTGGTGAGTTTAATGGTGGAGCCGGTAAGCTGGTGCTGTGGAGAGGGTGGAGGAAGGAAATGGGTGGACAGAGGGTGGAGCCGGTGCGTAGTCGATGAACCAATGGCCACAAGAAGAAGAAGAAGAAGAAGAAGAAGAAGAGAGCAAACAGGAGAGAGAATGGGGAGAGGGAGAGACCCCTCCCATGTGAGCTCAGGTCCCGAGAGAGTTTGGGAGAGAAAAACAAGAACTCTCTGAAAACAACTCAGAGCAACTTTCTAAAAGCAGATTTATAACGTCAATTTTAAAAATATTTTTTCTGAAATTCTTTTTGAGTAGTTCGGAGCCAAATACCATTTCCAAGTGGTTTTGAGTTTAAACTCAAAACGTTGCTCCAAAAATGACAACTAAACAGGCCCCTAGTGTAGTCAAGATGAGAATGCTAAAACGGACGAGTGACAATACATCAAAATATAAGATAAAAAATAAGTGCATCCGTGGAAAGTTAGATGTGGCGCAAATTGAGGACAAACATGGAGAAAATCGTATTAGATGTTTTCGACATGTACAATGCATATCAATAAATGCTCCCGTAAGGAGCGATAATATATTAAATGGAGTTGTAGGACTAGCAGTAGGCCTAGACGAACATGGTTTCAAGTGTGATATGACCCTTACCGGAGCCAAATGGGAAGAATTTGATTCGAATAGCCGACCCCAAAATTTGGGATGAAGGATTTTTGTTGTATTTCTTTCTCCATCGCTAAACTAATCCTAACCCAAACCATTGTCACCCCTCTTGTGGCCGAGAGAAGTGGCCACCCCCATGATCATTCACGTTGGAACAGTGAGGGAGGCTTTACCCCAAGCGTCCTCCAGCCAGGGGCTATACTACTACCCATATACTCCCAGTGTAGCATGGTGGTGCCGAAGGTGATGGGTCTGCACAGTAGGGGATGGGGTGTGGGGCATCGCGTGCGTCGGTGCAGGCAGGGACTGGGGCAATGGATCAGGAGAAAAGAGGAAAATAGGGGTCAAATCGTCCCTTTACCTATCCTTGTTAATGTCTGCCGTCTCTGTAGGAAAGTGATAGATAAGTATAGGGTAGGAAAGTGAAGATAAAGAATTCGAGAGCGACCAATTTGATTATATTAAAAAGCTCAAGATATTTCCGTGAAAATAGCCTTTATAATCTTGCTAGATATTTTGACCATTCACAAGGTAGATTCTAGTGGAGTATCTATTCAGAATATAAGTTGTGAACTCGCTCCAATTGTTTTCTTGGGTGGATATAATCCCTTATAAATGAATAAAATAACTCTCTTTACTTGTTACCATAATATGCTAATGTTTTAAAGGTTACATCTTAGAAAGCCTGAACATTTATACATGTATATGCCATATTTCTATGACATACTCCTTTGTTATTTGTTGTATAGCAAATTATGTTCAGCATATTAAGCCAATCTATTTCATGATGTTATTGTTAGGTTTCAGATGAAGGAGATGTGCTTTATGTTTTCCCAAGGGATTATCGGTCCAAACTTGTGGCTAAATCCTTCAGAATGAAAGTAGAACCTCTGCTTGACAAAGTGAAGGTATTACAAATCTCATGCATGCTGTGTTGTAGCCTCTTCATTATTATCGTATGTTTGATGAAATCCAAATAATCTATCTAGCTGAATTATGTTGAAAGTTTTTTTTTTGTAGGCTGGAGCAGAATATTTAATCAGGGTTTCTTTTGGCACAGCGCTTCTTGCTTCAATAGTTCTTGTATATACAACAATTATTGCTCTTATTTCTAGTAGAAGGTATTTCATGTGAACATATGTCAATTCCCTAATACCATAAAGTCTTGACCTGTGGTAGTGCTTACCTATGATATTTTGCTGACATTTGCCTTTTTCCTGCCCTAAGACTGTTGGCCACCCCTAATGAATTTATGTTCTCATTGGTTTCAACTTGTTGGCTAGTGATGAAGACAATCGTGGAAGACGTGGAGGAAGGTCGTATAATTCTGGTTTCACCCTATTCTTCAGCCCTTCAGATCTATTCTGGTACATTATGGATCCTTGCCATTCTCTCTTTTGTCTAGACTTGGTGTAGGAAAATGATGCTGAGGTTTTCCTTTGTTGTACTTCCACTTGTTTTTTTATCAATGGATTTCCAGTTTCCTCTGTTTTGTTATGTGGGTGCACATAAGTATCCCAACAAAAATCTACACAACTACAGGAAATGATATGAGCAGAGACTACGGCCTGCCACAAACTACACAACAAATAGATACAGATTACCATCCATATCCTCGCAGTGTTGAAGAACACCCGAAAAAATACTTTCATGTCTTCAAGGTCGTAACAATTCCTAGGCTACTTAAATAGCCTGCAGAATGGCTCTTGCATGGTCGACACTAAATAGAAACACAAATGTAAACTACTTTGGATAATTTCTATGCTATCCAGTTCTATAGCTGCATTAAACCAATTTAATTCATAGCTTTACAAATTGGGATAATTTGCACTTAAATACCATGAACTTTCAGGTTTTGACAAAATACTAATGTAAACTATTCTTTTAAGCAAGTTGCTACCATAAACTATGAAATGTTAGCAACTTAATACCATATGTTAGTGTTCCATCCAAAAGATTCCCATGTGACATGCAGATGACCAAATTATGACCAGAATAAAACCCTAATTGACTAAGCCCTACAATTATTCCCCATTTTCCCACTCTTCTCCTCAACCCACACAATTCTGAACAGCCTACCCCTAATCCTAAGTTAGAGAGCCCCTGCGAAGGTTTATTCTAACCTTAAATTGGACGCGGATCCTAATCTAACCCTAAATGTTAGATATTTACATGGATGTTTTTAATGTTATTTTGTTTGAAAGTATGGATGGACCTGACTATTCCAATGAAGAGAATAGTGGTAATGTTGAAGCAACCAATCATGCTAAAATGGACGAGAACAAGGGACAGGAAAGTGAGCTTGGTCAGACAGTTGATGAACAGTACAATGATAATGTAGTAACTGAAGTTGGTAAGAATTCAGGGCAGGTAAGTGATCATGGTGATACAGATGGTGAACAAAATGATAATGCAATACTTGTAACGGAAGAAAATACGGAGATGTTGACAACCAAACATGAATCGTGCCCTGATTGGTAGAAGACATCCAGGAGGTGGGTTCATATATTGGAGTTTGTGATTGTGACATTTCTTCGATCAAAATGCTGGCGGAGCATAGAATTACTCGTGGATGAATCTTGTTAAAAGTGGCTTGTAGATCCGAACAGGGTCAACAATGGAGCATGTGGTTCTGGCCGGAAGTGGTCATGGATGAAACTTGAGGAGGCTGCCTCGATCAGATGGTGATGAAGCCGCAAGAGCTAAGGTTGCCGTGAATGATCGGGAGGAAGATGTGACAAGGTGTAGTCGATGTCTTTAGCAGGTGATAGGTGAGGGCATTGCAAAAGTTGTTCAATCTGGAGTCAAGCACGGTAATGGTGGCAACTTCTGTATAGCTGTCGAGATTAAGCTCCCCATGTAGAAGTGGTGCTCAATTGATTGATGCTGAACGAGAGAGGCGAGCGGGACGAAGGTCGTCATGGGTTATAGTCACTCTGGGAGTTGAGATTCACAAATGATGAAGATGGGTTGAGCCGGTTGACTCTAACTTGTAAGGGGCAGAGAAAGGTCATATATTTTTTTTCTTTTTTAAAAGGTGTTATGGTCTAAACTAATGGTTCATAGTTTATGGTAGCAATCTGCTTTTAAAAAAAAAATACTATATGGTAGCAATTTGTCAAAATCCGAAAGTTCATGGTATTTAAGTGCAAATTAGCCTTAAAACTTGCCATCAAAAGTTGTATACTCGATTTTAGTTAAAAGAGAACTTTGGTATGGTTTGAGAATGATGTCTTGGAGTTTGATCCGATAATTCTAATGTACATAATATTCTTGAGAGTCTGAGACATCTTGAAACTGCACGAGTAGTGATGTCTGACATATCATGTTCTACCATGGCTTGTTTGAGCGTATAGAAATATAGATTATGGCAAGATGACCTTTAACTTGATTGCTGATATTCTATTGATAATAATAGAATTTAGACTCTAGAGATGAGTTCCTGTACATGGATGCATAAGGTCACTAGTTTCTTTGGACATGAAAAGTGCTTCGTTTTTTTGCTCTTAAGCTCATCATCCATAATTGTAGAACTTAAATTCTGATTAAGATCATTTTCATGTGACATGTCCTGTGTTTTAATGATTTTTAATTTTTAATTTTTTTTATTTTTATATAATGCATGATGTTCTATATATATGGTTTGACATTGACTGCAAGCTTACAGGAGAAATTGTCCATACATTATACAGGTATTGGGATCCATACTATTATAGGAGGCGGCAGATCAGGATAAATGGTGGAATGAACTTTGTGGAATCTGTAATAAGAAACGGTTGACTGATTTGTTCAATATCTTAAAACTTCTCTCCTGTTTGGAATAATAACAAATTTTTTACATGTATGATCTATCTTCTAGGTTTTCTCATTTGTGTTCGGTGACGGTGACCCAAATCAAGGACTTGAAGAGGAGAGGTGGAAAATGGTACTATTAATTGAAATTCTTACAATTATTATATAATCATTATTACTTTTCATTTCAAGATATAGTCGTCTGTTTCTAATGCTGCATGCTACTGAGCCATGTAGTCTGTAGAGTATATGTAATGTACATATATGTTCACATATTTTACTATCGGAAAACCGAAGACATAATATAAAATCATGATGGAGGGCATCTCCTGGCATGACACCATATATATGAGGGTAAGATTACGTACATCACCTCCTCAGACCCTGCATAAGCAAAAGCCTCATGGAACTGGGACGTCCTATAATGTAAAATCATGAGGTTCCAATATAGAATTCACTGTGGACTATTAGTTGGAATTAGATATACATTGTATAGGTGCTTGCACCAATCTTTTAGTATGTTTTGAGCAAGCTTATGTTTCTTTTAGCTGTGTTAGTTATAAGATGCTTTCTTCTCACATTCTGTTACTCTGTTTATTATTAGAAATACTATAAATATTTATGTTTTGGTGCAGTGATAGTGTCTTAACATAATATCAGAGCAACCTGGGTTCAAATCTCGTCCGGCACAGTTTAAGCATAGTTTATACAAAAATATACTGCTGTGTGAATCCAACTCTCAGCCCATAAATTGGGATTTTAATTTGTGGTGGCGTGTTAGAAACTTAGAATCATATACATATTTAGCCAACAACTCTCACCACAATTTTTGGCGTTGGCGTGCAGAATTAGGCTTTTTAACAATTATACTATATAGTAACTTTGACTAGACAAATTGAAACCCAGTAACTAGCATCTTTATAGAATTTTGGAATACCTGTATATACCCGTATCAATCTGTCACCAATCTCTTTAGACAATGCAATGCTCATCAGTTAGCGTAGGTTTTAATCCTTCAAATTCGAAAATGTTACTTGAGTGCACTTTGGATGGGCAGCTAATGGAGGTGATGCTCTTAGTTGGTGAAAAGTTTGTGGTTTAATTTTTTGTTTGAGCAGGGCTGATATTATAGTTATACATCACATAGTATAGATTACTACCTCGTCGAAACCATATGACATCATAATGAAGATGACCAGTTTAAGTTGGATTTGGTCTTTCAAAGTTATGAAAATTTATATTCTTAGTTAAATTCAAGATTTAGTCATAGTTGGAGTCATGATTCTTCTTTAGTATTGTAGGAGATTTTATGGTTTTACATGAGTACTTATCTGGATCCTTTGTAGGAGTATTGTAGAATTAGGATTGTTCAGTTATATAAGACCTATGGATTATTATTTAGGTTGTTCGGGGGTTGTAACAATATGTGCCAATCACCAATGGTTGGGCACCCGACTGATTGAGACCTTTGGTATGGGAAGTCCTGGTTTCAAGGCGCAGGGGTGAGTGACCGGCTGACCCTTCACCCTAAAAAACAAGGTAGGTGCCTATCCGTCAATTCTTTAATTTTGTTGTCCCGAAGATAAAATTATAAGACGTTGCATATCGTGGACTTAAAGGTGTGCACATACTTCAAGTGGGTATGATTTCTGGTTCTTATAAAAATAGGCGAAGCTTAAGTTCTAAGAATTAATTAAAAGAGTATGGAGGCATGATCCTTTGACATATAGTACTTTAGTTGAAAACTTGGGCACCCCATTGGTTGAGACCTTTGGTATGGGAAGGGAAAGTCCTGGGTTCAAGACACAAGGTGGAGTGACCGACTAACCCTTCAACCTCAAAAACAAGGTAGGTGTCTATATGTCAATTCTTTAAGTTGGTTCTCTAAGATAAATTATAAGAAGTTGCATAGCGTGGACTTAGTATGTGCATACTTCAAGTGCATATGATTTCTGGTTCCTATAAAACTAGTTGGAGCTTTAAGTTATAAGAATTAATTAAAAGAGTACGGAGGCATGATCCTTTGATATATAGTCCTTTAGTTGAACAAGCTTTCTTGGCTTTCAATTCTTTAATTTTTAAAACTATAATTTAATTCAAATGTATTAGAAACTTTACAGGCTTGCATTAAAGGACTACAACTTTTTTTGGAAATTGTCATAAATCTGCACTCCATCTAGGCATTACTGGATTAATTATGATGGGTAGTGGATGTCAAGGTGATATTGCATATAATAGAGACTAAGATTGATTTATGTATTGGCATACGCAATGTGTATATTTAAGTTGAGCATGTTCTCTTCAATTAATAAATTGTGCAGAACTCTAAACCTCTCTACCCGATCCCTTCAAATCTGTGCCCTCTGTTCCTTGCGGTAGTGGATGAAGATCCTTTTAAGGAAT
Organism: Iris macrosiphon; assembly: GCA_036927795.1. NCBI lineage: Eukaryota > Viridiplantae > Streptophyta > Magnoliopsida > Asparagales > Iridaceae > Iris > Iris macrosiphon. The sequence goes on from JAYESA010000001.1 coordinate 183,074,439, forward strand.
AAAGTTGACATGAATTCTACACAATATAGACCTTTTATACTATGGTTTGTGATAGTAGCTTTGGCCTTTATGGATACTCGGTCTTCTGCATGTCTGTATGGTGGTTTTAATTATGGTGCATTCACTCAAAATTTCCTACTGTAATAATGTTTATACTCAAATTTCTAATATTGAAATTATGTAAAGTCAATTCATCTGATTTATTCTCTTGGGATAATAGAATTTAACCTTTGCCTGAATATCTTGGCAGATTGGACAATATATTGCCTCAAATGGTGGTGTTGTTACTTCAGAAGAGCTTGCCCCATACCTTGATGTATTGCCCACTAATGAAACAACGGTATGTGCACTGTTGTACTATCTTTGCCCACTAATGAAACAACGGCATGTGCACTGTTGTACTATCTTATCTGAAAATAAGTGCAGTAGAGATGGATAATTTCAATTACGTTTCATTTATGTTTATGTTCCTGTGACAATGTCTCTCTCACATTTTTTTCTTCTGATTCTAGTTGTGCTATATTTTAAAAAAATTGTGTTATATTTCATGATTCTTTCATTTTGGACTTTAAAACCCATAGCTGTAGCTGATTCCTTTGACATGCACATTTGACTTGTTCCACTCTTTGGCTGGAACAGGATGATGAATCATACATCTTACCAGTGCTTTTACGATTTGACGGACATCCTGAAGTGGATGACGAGGTATGTTAATTTCTTCATGAATGTGTCAACAATTTGGAATTGGTATTTAGATGCCATAAACTGTAGTAGGTCTAATAATAATATTAAGTTCTCTGACACTGTTGCATTACGTCATTATTGTGATCAACAAGCTTTTCATATTGTGAATATGATGGGTTGTTCCAACATGCTAGTTTAGATTGTAATATAAGGGAGAACATTCTCCTTTAACTTGTAGGTGTTATCTTTCTCAGGTGTACTTGTTATGCAGGGAAGCATTCTGTATCGGTTTCCTTCCTTGCAACGAACTGCTGCTTCTCAAAGGAGTCGTAGGAAGGAGTATGTTGGAAAGAAGTGGTCTGAGTGGGTTGATGGGGCTACAAAATATTTTGAGGAAAAGAAATGGTTGTTCAGGTTAGTGTTATAACGATTGTCTAAGATATTCAACTCAGTAACTTAATATAGCAAGCGATGCACCTTTAATGTCTTCTTGAGTTTTCTTTAAAGTTTTGTTCTTCTTTTAGCTCAAGGAAGGCCATTCCTTATCAATTGAGTTATAAGAAAGTTGTGAACAACTTAGTGCAGTATAGATGTCATATACAATTGTGAAAAAAGAGGACTCATACCATTCTTGCAAGTTTACACTGGTCATCCTTGTTTCCCTTAATAATGGCTCAAAGGGATGCACAATATGATGTCAAAGGTGACTGAAATGATTTTCATTAAGTTAATATAATTTCCAACACTTCCCTTGTGTTTGATATTCTGACTCCGTTCCCGAATAAATGCATTTTCTCACTCTTATAATACTTTTTAGTACCAAGGATCGTTGTAAGGGAATCCTGACAGGAAAACCTGGAATTTGAAACTATGCCCATAATACTGTAGACATAACAAAAGTATGGTTAATTATCATTTTATGTGGTTCTAAGAATGTACAAAAACACACATGATCGTGTCTCAGTGAATTATCTTGTATTGCTTATGTCTTTTCATTTCTTTCAGCACCATTTCTTGTTTCTGGAAAGCAGGGATTTTATATCGTTGGAGCCATACTCCAGTTCTGTGTATCTTGCCATGCTTCTTTTCCTAATGTGTATTATGACATAAGTGCATCTTTTGTAATGTTCATATTTGCAACTCTTATTAATTGTTTGTATCTTACAGTGTTTGTAGAGCCTGCATGCTTGTTCTCCCCTCTTTTATTTTTTAAATATAGAAAAGTCTTTCATTGTCACTCTCACAACTAAAACATGTTAGCACTTTGATTTTCGTCCTGGATCACTTATTTTCAGTTCTCAACCTTTTAGGTTTGTTTTTGATGCATATTGTATTTTCATCAGCACTGTTATTGCCATGTTATGTTATTGCCATCATTATTGTTGTCCTTGCTATTATCTACTGATTTGAATTACCTTTCATTTTTTTTGAAATAGTTCTCATTTTATTCTTTGTTTGCTTGGTACTCATCTTACCTCTTTATCTAGACTCTTTATAGTCTAGGAGAACTTGGTGTGTGCTTGTTGGTTGCATGAGTTTAAACCACATATCCAAAAGGTAGATCTACCTACCTGCCAAATGGCCGTCTAGGTTCTATGGCATGACCCTTTCATGCTAATTGTTACCTTAGCTAGGAATTTGGCACCATCATAAAGGGTTGATGTCAAGTTGACAACTGGTCATAGAACTTTGTCAAATATTTCATGGAGCTTTGTAATGCTACATAGCTGACCCCATTGGCCCATTCTAATGGGTGAAGGCTTGGATGATGATGATGATGATGATGATGATCTATGTTACCTGGACTCGGGTACGGGTGTCGGCTACGGGTACATATCCAAGAGTCAGCTACTTCAAACTCATAATTAAAGGACACACGGACTCGACTAAAAATGATCCAAATTTTGGATACGGGTAGGGGTGTGCAGATTTCGGTTTTGGGCCCGAAACCGACCCGACCCGACCCGAATTAACAATTCGGTTCGGTTTTGAAACTATCGGGTCGGGTTTCGGTTTTAAGTTTACAATAAAATGGTTTTTCGGTTCGGGTTACGGTTTCGGGTTTCGGTTTTCAACCCGAACCGAAAACCGAATCCAATATATGTGTTTTTACATGTATACCCCTCACTTCAATTATATAACCAAAAAAATCTCATATTTCTCTCTCCTCACAAATTCTTCACCGGCTCCTCACAAAAACCTAGCCCTAATCGGAGAGAAGGGCCTCTTCTTCACCAACTCCTCTCTTCCTCCTCACCGCCCTCCTCTCCGGCCTCCCCACTCCCCCTCCAACTCCTCTCCTCCTCTCCGGCCTCGGACTCCGCCTCCGCAGACCGTCGGCATCGTCCGCTCCAGCCTCGAGTCCTCCCTCCGGCGGTCGGTTTCTAAACTGCACGGATCCAGCGAGAACAACCCCGCCTCGAGTCCTCCCTCCGGCGGTTCGCTCTCCACCGCGCGGATCCAGTGCCGCCCTCTCCCTTCTCGAGTTAGCAGACCATCGACGGATCTCCACTGCACCCTGGGCCGAGGCGGTCGGCGAGAACTCGAGGCGGTCGACGAACCAGAGCTTCGGTTGCCTCGCCGATCTAATCAATCTCGACTACGACGAGTTCGAGCCACTCCGGTGAGTCACCTGGCCTTTCTTCTTGCTCTCTAATTTTCTTGCTGGAGAGAATCTGAGAGTGGTTTTTGTGTTTCAAACCCTGAACATTTGGTTTTCTGTGGTTTGTTCCACGTGTTATGTCTTTTGTGCATAGTATAAGGGTTTAAATGAAAACATGATGTAATTACTTTTTGCGGGTCTAGTAAGCCCGGGCTAGGTTGGATTTTTTTTAATTGGGCCTAGGATTTAATGAATCTTTCTGGCATGCCTGCAAACCGAACCGACTGAGAACCGAACCGATTTAATTCGGTTCGGTTTTTTTCGGTCTTTACAAATTCGGTTCGGTTTTCGGTTTTGCAAAAAACGATTTTCGGTTTTTTCGGTTTTTGGATATTCGGTTCGGTTTGAACCGAACCGAACCGTTGCTCACCCCTAGATACGGGTATGGGGATATGACTATTAAAATAAATACATTTGAATATGATTTCATAAAAAGACATCATGTAATTAAATTTGTATGGCTTCATAAAAGACATGTAATTAAATTTGCACGGTTTCATAAAAAGGCACTCTATAATTAAATTTATATGATTTCATAAAAAGACAGTTGTAATAAAGTTCGCATTGTTTCATATATTTAAGCTTATAATTAAATTTGTATGGTTTCATAAAAAGACATTATGTAATTAAATTTGTAAGGTTTCATAACTTTACTACCAATCCACCATATTAAAATAAACTATCTACTTCACTACCACATTAAAATAAACTATCTACTTCACTACCACATTAAAATAAACTATCTACTTCACTACCAGTATTCCGATTGTCACCATAAAGGACCATGAAGGATCCGATTGTCACTATGGAGGATCGGATACGGATTCCATACCCATACCCATGTCCTACCCGGTGGACACGGGTACTTCTCCTAAAGTGGAGAGTCCGGGTAACATAAATGATGATGATGCTTGGTATTCATTTAAATTTGCACAATATTAACATTTATTTTCATCGTGCCTCAACTTTTAGAGATGGAAATCATCAGGTTGTGGAGCTCATAACTATTGATCTTGTGCCATCTGATAATTAATATATATGAGCACACAATTAATTAATTTAAGTCTGGAATTTGTTCATGCTTTTGATTTTTCTGCCATATTGCTTGTTATTTTGCAGTAAAGCAGGGGCGCCCGAAAAAGCAATGGCTATAGGATTGGGAGCACTAAATCTTTTTGGAGTTGTTGTTCTCAGTAGCATGTTAAAGTACTTTGCAGCTTATGTATTAGATTGTTACATAGTCTTCCTCTTCTTTTATTATTATACTTATGCTTACACTACATTGGATTGAAGGAACACTGCAGTTACACAAGCTGGCTTTATTTCATTTGTTGCCGACATATTTCCTGCACTCCAGGTTTGGTCGCTTTTAAAAAATTATGGGTGGAACTTCAGCTCTTTTCTATAATACATGCTCATTTTCTATAATATTTGTTGCTTTGAGGAAAATACTCTGTAAATAAAGTATTTCTTTGTACTTATCAAATGTGTAACTTTGCTATTAGTTTTTGGTACTCTTGCCTTTTCTTTGAAACATGATGCATTCATATGCTTCTTGCTGATACAAACTTGGTTGTACTAGTCTCAGGAAATTTATGGTTAATTCCCTATAAAGATGGAGTAATGTAAAAACCTTTTTGAAGGATGTAATATTGATTGTTGGTCTTATTGAATGCGAAGTAGGAAGTAAGGCTAATTTGCTTTTAAATAACCTCAACTATCATACTTTTGCAACTTGCTACCCTAAAGTAATTTTATTAGCAAGTTACTACCCTAAAATATTCTTTTTACCACCTTAGTACCTACTGTTAGATTTTTCTGTTAAAATAGCATAAAAACTCCTAGTTTATGTCTCTTTAACACCATAATTAAATATTTTTACCAAAAACTCCCTCAAAATATTTTATAATTACAATCTTAGCTTCTTCTTCCCCACTCACCCTACCCCTATTAACCCTAACCTTATTGGAACCCAAACTCCGGTGATCCTTGCGGCCTTGCAGTAACCAAAACTAACCGCCGCCCCGCACATATGGGAAGCAACCACCAAGTATTCGCCATTAAAGTAAGTTTGGAAAACTTTTGCTTAACAACAACAATAAGTACAAAGAAATCATAGACAAAAAATCTAAGTACAATATTTTTGATCTGGGAACCGTGACGATGGAGATCGAGTACTGCATCGACCCCTTTACTCCGTTGACGGTCCGACGAGGGAATGCTGATGCTTTCTTCTCTTCTCTTCTCTCTTGAGTTGGTGTGCACGTACGTAGCTCGCCTGGAGGGGCATGATCTCTGAAGCAGAAAAGCCAGCCCTTGGAACGTCTAAGTTTCTCCTATTTATAATTATCATGCTGATACGCTATAGGTGCCGTATGTACTTCTGTTTGGTGGTCGCATGAGGTTTCTTCAACATAATGTGGTTGCAATTGTAGCTGTACACTATGGGCAGGCCGCTACGTGTACATCCTTAACAGGGTGTAGTTCCAACCGTGGGAGCGAGTCCAGGCTGAGCTGCCACGTGGACGTTTGTTGCGATTTGCTGTTGCTGAAGATCTGGACGGTTCTTGTCTTTTGTTTGTGTGACTTGGTCAACTTGACACGTGGCCCGCACTCAGTTGGAGATAATTACTTCAGTCGTAACAGAAAGATTTCGTCTCAGGGAACCTTGCCATATTTGCCGCATGGAGTCTGGGACGCATATGACGCATGGAACACATGGAGTCTGGAATGCATGTGGCCAGAGATGCATGGAACGCATGTGGCCAGAGACGCATGGAATACATGGGGTCAGAAACGCATGGAACACATAGAGTCTGGAACGCATGGGCCAAAGACGTATGAAACACATAGAAAACTGGCTTGCATACAAGTGGCCATGTATGGTTGCATAGTGACAAAAGTAATAATGACGGTGATGTGAGCACTGATGCCAACTGTTCGTGGCGGAACCGAGGCGTTCGGAAAGTCATTTTTGTCAGGATTCTGTATCAGACAATCTGTGTCAGGCTTTTATGTGGCCAATATTGGGGCGCATGAATGCTGTTTTTCTGGGTCGCATAGTGATTCTGCGGCCTGATTTCTTCTGAGTCGATCTTGGGGCGCATGTTTGTTGGACGCATGGATCTAGATTTTTTATGCTTCTACAAGACCCCCTTCAAAGTTTTCAAACTGATAGGTTTGGAATATTTTGAATAAGAAGCATGGAGGAGAGCACTTGGGTGCAAGTAATAGATTCGAAACGAAACTCAATCAGAGGTGACATGGACGTGATGAGTTTTGTGGACTTAGCACCGCTGGTGTACTTAGGGTCAAGTACCGGTTATAAGTTTAGATGACGTCCGTATGGACGTGATAATCGATAGTCAAGTAGGAAGGTTTGCTCAGAGGTAAGGACATGACAAACTCTACTGGGGAGGATGTCAGGACGATAGTTCAGAGGTAACGTGAACGTGAGCTAATCGATAGTCATACCGAGAGGTTAGGTACGATTATGGTGTTTTTGTTGAAGGAAAAGGAAATGAGTCAGAGGTAATATGGACATGGCTGTTTTCTTTGGATGAGAAATATGGGCAGCTCATAGTTCAGAGGTAATATGGACGTGGATTGTTTGTTTTTGTTGAGGACATCCCACTGGAGGATCTTTGGTAGACATTACTTCTTGCGCACTGGAGTGCAAGTAATAAGTTCGAAACGAAACTCTATCAGAGGTAATATGGACATGATAGGTTTTGTGGCCTCATTACTCCTTGCGCACCTGAGTGCAAGTAATAAGTTCGAAACGGAACTCTATCAGAGGTGATATGAACGTGATAGGTTTTGTAGGCTTAACACCGTTGTCGTACTTAGAGTTAAGTACGAGTGATAAGTTTAGATGACGACCGATATCAGAGGTATTGCGGACGTGATAACCGATACTCATACAAAGAGGTTTGCTCAGAGGTAATGCTCAGAGGTAATATGGACATGGCAAATCCTGCTGGGGATAATCGGTTAGGGCCATAGTTGCCTAATTCGCCAACCCCCCCTACGTCCCACGAATTGGGACGAACGACCCCGTTCGCGACCCGTTCGTCAAATTTAGCGACCCGGATTTTGATGGCTTTGGTTATGGACTTATAATATTTTGTTTAGTTACAATAATATTATCTATGCTTTTCTTCACTTGGATTTTGATGGCTTTGGTTATGAACTTATGATATTTGGTGTATACTTCTATATAATTGTATATGGTACAAATTACAAAAGACGACCCAGATAAAAACGAACAGTGATCCCAAATCGCGTACCGAATAAGCCTACCCCCACCGCACCGCGTATCGATTGAGGTACCGTACCGCGTATCCGTACCACGTACCAAAGCGACCCACAATCCTGGTAACATTGGTTATGACAGTAGTTCAGAGGTGATGTGGACGTGATCTAATGTCCAAGGGAGCTGATTATGAGTGGTCTACCCGAAAGTGTGGATAAACCTGAAAGTGGCTCCGCTGGGGACCTTTTTGAGGATCCACTGTCTATTGTGTATTCAGGATTCCTGAATACAGACAATGGCTTTCATCAAACTTTTGGTGTGGAAGTGAAGTGGATATTGTGCTTACACACTTGCTGGGGATGAACAACGGGGAACGTACACTGTACATTTTGGCTGTCCAGCTTATAGTAAAGGGAGTACAAGTCTAGCTTAGACATAGTACTTTTTGAGGAACTTGCCGTTGATAGGCATCATGAGCAAGTCGCCATTGGATTTTGCGAGCCGGTATGCGCCGTTTGAGAACACGGACCACAATAAACGAATCCTCCCATTTAGGTTGGAATTTACCGGCCGTCTTGTGGGACATAACCATCGGTCTTTTTACTGTCAAGACGAGGTCACCCACTTGGTAAGTCCTCTTCTTGACCCGTTTGTTGAAGGCTCCTGAGAGACGCGTTCGGTACTGCTCAATGCGTTGTTGAGCTAAGAGATGTTTTTCGTCGAGCGCTTCTAACTCTTGTAGCCGTCGGCGGTGATTGTCATCAATGGTTAACTGGTTGGACAGAGCCACTCGGAGTGATAAAATTTAGATCTCGAGTGGGAGAACAACTTCGCTTCCGTAAACCAAGGAGATTGGCGTACTGCCAGTAGGTGTTCGGACCGTTGTGTGGTAGGCCCAGAGACATTCATCCAACTTCTCATTCAAGTCGCGCTTATTGGATGACACGAACTTCTTGAGCAGCTTTAAGATGGTCTTATTGAATGCTTCTGCTAGACCATTTGCTGCTGGGTTGTAGGCAATCGAGGCTATATTCTAGATTCGGTTTTTGTCACAAAATCGGTAAAAAATATGACTTACAAACTGTGGACCATTGTCGTGAATGATCTTCCGTGGCATGCCGAAGCGGTATATGACGTGATGCTTGACAAAGCTGATCACGTTTGAGGTCTCGACTTCAGTGAGTGGAACAACTTTCGCCCATTTGGAGAAGTAGTCGGTGATAGCCAAGATGAACCGATGTCCCTTAGAAGGTGGACTAATTGGCCTGATAATGTCCATTCTCCATGCTTCAAACGACTAAGATGCTACCGTTGGACGTAGGAATTCTGAGGGCTGGTGGATAAAGTCTGCGAGGATTTGGCACGCTTGGCATTTTCTCACATAGTCAACAGGCTTCGCTACCATTGTCGGCCAATAGTAACCCATTATCCGGAGACGGTCCTGTAGCTTGGGTCCGGACTGATGGGCACCACAAACCCCGTCGTGAGCCTCGCGGAGAGCCTACTTTGTTTTTGCATTTGATAGATATCGTAGCAGAAGACCGTCGTAGGAACGACGATACAACATTTTGGTAGCCGTATCGTAATAGAACTGGAGGAAACGTTTTCTTATGGAAGTGGCTTTCTTTCGGTTCTCGGAAAGAATTTCATAGACTGCGTAATCGATAAATGGGAGCCTCCAGTCTTGGATGCCGGTGTCTACTTTTGCTATGTAGCTTAGGCACATGCAGAGGTTATTTTTCGGGCAGACCAGCTCTTGACCGACCACTGTGATCAGCTGATGGGTTTTGACCGGGACTGCTAGGGAGGCATCGAGAGGCATCGAGGCCGGCCAGGGCGTCAGCCTCGATGTTCTGTAGTTGGGGGACGTGCTCTATGAAGAACTCCTCGAAGGTGGAGATTATTTCGAGTGCGACTTGGTGGTAGGAAATCAAGTCTTCGTGTCAGACTTCGAACTCGCCCCGGACCTGACTGACTATCAGCATGTAATCGCCGTAGGCCTCAAGGTAGTCTAATCCTACTTGTTTAGCAAGTTGGAGCCCAATGACGAGAGCGTTGTACTCTGTCACATTGTTGGAGCATGACTATGTGAGGGAGTAAGCGCTGTTGATGACCAGATCGTATGAAAAAATTAGTACCATCCCGACGCCAGCGATAATATCGCCTTTGGGCCTTGTTCTTGAAGCACCGTCGAAGAACATTCGCCAAACGGCTTCTACGCTTGTGGTCATGTTTGGGTCTGTTACTTCGTCTGGGATCTTCTCTTAGAGCTTGGAGGTTTCTGGTACAGGATGGGCTGCCAGAAAATATGCCAATGCTTGACCTTTGACCGCCTTTTGTGGGACAAATACCATGTCGTACGGCGACATAAGTATTGTCCATGTGGCTAGGCGAGAGTTGGACGCTCCGGGTTTAGTCATAAGGACCCTGAGAGGATTAACTCGCGAAATCACATGGATGGTTTATCCTGCCACATAATGCCGGGTCTTCTGAATGGCGAAGACCAGAGCGAGGCACTTTCTCAATGGGGTTGTATTGTGCTCTGCGCCGGCCATCATTTTGCTGAGATAGTAGATGGCTTGTTCACGACCTGCGTCACTTTTCTGGGCTAGTAGAGCTCTGAGGGAGTGATCCATTGCCCACATATATAGCAAGAAGTGTATTCCCACAACGGGGGCCACCAATACTGGAGGGTTTATGAGATACTCCTTGATGTCGTTGAAGGTGCGCTGGTATTCTTCGTTCCAGACAAAGGAGACTCCCGACTTCATGAGCTGAGTGAACGGCTGACAACGTCCAGAGATGTTTGATATGAACGTCCTGATGTAGGCCAGTCTTCCTTGATGGCCACAAAGTTCTCCGAGGTTCTTCGGCGGGTGCATTTCAAGTATTGCTTTAGGCTTGTCGGGGTCTACGTGGATACCCTTCGAAGTTATGACAAAATCCAGAAATTTACCGTTGGAGACTCCTAGGAAGGATTTAGTAGGATTCATCTTGGGCTAGTGCGCACGCATCAAGTCGAACACAGCCTTCAAGTGTCGAAGGTGATCATCTTTGGAGCGACTCTTGACAACGATGTCATCAACGTAACACCGTAGATGTTCACGAAAGATGGTGCTCATAGCTCGCTGGTATGTAACACCTGCGTTCTTCAGACCGAAGGGCATGACTGTGTAGCAGTACACTCCTATCGGCGTCCGGAATGACATATGCTTCTCGTCGTCGGGAAACATCTTGATTTGATTGTTTTGAGATAATTTCGTTGGGGAGTTTTTGTGGACTTATCATCCTTGGCGTACTTAAAGCTAAGTATGGATGACAAGTTGAAACGACCGACACCATTAGAGGTATTATGGACGTGATGGTAGATAAGAATATTTGCTCAGAGGTAATGTTGACATGACAAATTCTTAGGTTGTAGACTTATTACCCGTGGCATACCTTAAGTACGGATAATAAGCTGAAATGACTGGCACTATCAGGGGTTATACGAACGTGATAGTAGAAAGTCGATAGGCAGAACGTTACTCAGAGGTAATATGGACATGATAAAGTTCTGAAAATTGGAATTCCGTTTGAAGTATCTTACGCAGAGGTGATGTGGACATGGTAAAATAAATTTCTGGGGGAACAAAAAAACAGGATTGAGGTAATGTGGACGTGACCGTTTTCTTGTGGTGATAGATTCACTATACTGAGGAGAATGACAAGATTACAGCTCAGAGGTATGTACATAAGTTGTTGCTTAGGGTATCCCACCTTACTTGGGGGAGCATTTCCGATCAGACTGGGGATCGTAAATGAGATGTCTCAGAAGCGACTGGGCTTTGAGGATACGTTTTGTTGTTGTTGGAGGGAATCAAGTTTGGGTGGTCTCAACGAGAACGTTTAGCTGCACCCGAGAACTGCTCCACTGGAGAATTTTTTGTGGATCCATTATCCGTTGCGTATTCAGGACCCCCGAACATAGATAATAGATTTTGCAAGAAATCATGGAGGGACACAAATCCCCTTACGCATTTGCACTTGCTGGGGATAACAAAATGTAAACACTGTACATTTTGAATTAATCTGCTGGGAAGTACTAGCTTAGACGTAGTACTTGTTGAGGAACTTGTCCTTGATCGGCATCATTGGCAAGTCTCGGTTAAGCTTTGCGAGCATGTATGCACTGTTTAATCGAGGAGACGATGTCCTTGATAAAGCATCGGATTAAGGAAACACTGTTCTTGGTGGGTTTGAGAATACACTATCCTCGATTAAGAGTTTAGATCTGCTCTTATTTGTTGACAGAGTCTGGAGTTCGAACTTTACGGACTACAGTCTTGCTGGAGCGACGATGCGTGCTAGCACTTTCGTATCCCAACCTACTGCGAGTGATGTTGTAATAGCTGTCGGATTGTAAAGGAATACGTCGTCCTTTACCAAAATTCAGACCTTCAGCCTTCTGGAGATCATAGCCCATCTTCTGCATGAGACGGAGTGACTCTTGGCTGTAATGATGAAACTGTGGTAGCTCATCATTTGTTGCACCAGATACTACCGATGCTTTGGCTTGTGACAAACGGGGAGTCATGTGTAAAGGAACACTGCCACGTACACATGAAGGAGTTGGTTGAATTGTGCGCGTAGGATCACTGCTACGTGCTCACGATTGCTTATTACGTCGAGGACCGCCGTCTGTTGCGCGTATATGCGTAATACGCAGACGGACACTGCCTGCTGCTGGGAATTTATTTCGTCGAGAAGCACTGTCTCGCCGTGGTTGATGAGTCATACGAGGCTTGGCTTTTGTGCAGAAGGAGACTTGTTGAGCTGCGGTGAGCGTCCGAAGTCTACAATTTGCGTTTTCTGAGGAAAAGATCATGCGGCACGGCCTGCATTTATTTTATTTTGACCTGGTCGTTGAATGTGCTACTTGTTGTGTCAGGTCTTGAGCAATGTCAGGGTGAACCCACATGACCTCTCCCTGTGGTGTGCTGAGAGGTACCATCCTGGTTGTTTGGCCGCGAGCTGGTGGGAGATTGACAACTTCCATTGTCCTCGGGATCAGGACAACACCATCCTGGATCTCCGTCATCGGAAAGTCACCAAACTTGAGGGACACTATGTTCGCAATGACCATCTTGTCCTCGAAGTCGAGGGTGAGCGCCTTGGCATCGATCAACTGCTGGATACGCCTCTTCAACACAGAGCAGTCTTTGGTTGGATGATGGACGTACCGATGGTAGTGGCAGTACTTGTGGTCATCGACCTTGTCTGCCTCCTCAGGGTATCTGATGTTTGGTAGCCGGAGTTTGTTGCCCTTCATCAGTACGTTGAAGATTTCAATAACGTCGTCATTGAAGGAGAAAGTATCTTTTGGCTTTGGGACTTCTCATTCCTGAGTCGTACGGTCCTCACGGAAGACCGTTAGTTTTGCATTGTCTTCGGACTCGGAGGGAATGCTACCCCCAGCTTTGGATGCTGCTCTGACTTGTCGAGGGCAACTACCCCCAGACTTGTTATTGTTTGTTTCCTGGAAATCACTGTTCTCAGGGAATGATGGGTTGGTGTGGACTACCGGAAGATTGCTACTCCCGGCTTGCGGAGTTATTGCGGGCCCTGACGGTGGTGGGACCATGTTCGCCTTTGTCTCCAGTATCGCCTGGGCCAAAGTCTGCATTGTTGCACTCATGGTGTGCATCATTGCCTCCAGAGCATCGAGACGTTTGCAATTGCTGGTGCCCTCGTTGTCCTCTCCTGCCATGTATACGGTTCTCACATGGGGAGAAGTGGATGGGACGGTGGACGTCGCACTTTCCGCCTCAGACTCTTACTGTGAATAGTCATTCCGGAAAGTTGGTAGTGCCGCATCATCTTCGTACTCATAGGGAATATTACCCCCATCGTAGGAAGCTGCGCCTTCTTGGCGATGGTAGCCACCCCCATAGATCTCATCATATGTTCCTTGGGAATCACCGTCTTCTCGGAACGCCGGATTGTCATAAAGGTCCGGCCCCCAGCTTGTGTAGCTATCTGAGGTCCTGAGGAAGAACTACTCCCACTAGCTGACAGCTTCTTCTTTGAGCGGGTGTCCAGGAAAACAGCTTCCGCGGGTTCCGCTGCCTGTCCTCCTTGGACCCGTCTTTTTGATCCACTGGCTGAGAGCGACGGGCTGGAGGTACTGGACTTCCGACCTCCCCTTATGGAGGGGGCATTCTGAGCATAATAACATGAGGCGAAGGTCAGCTCCTCTGGTGCTTGCACCTGTACTACGGGTTGCAGCCGGGTGGGTGCCTTTGGTTGCAGCCGCTGGAATGTCGACTGCCTGTTTGTGGGTACTGCTACTTTGTTACAACAACAGTTGATGATAATGCTGGCACAGTGTTGCCCTGGGGAGGACACTTTATATGTCGTAGTTGATTCCCTTGCTTTGCGTTCGTGATTGATCACGTTGTACAAGTCAAGCGAGGACTGATTCACCTTTACACCCTTTATGATTCTGGGTAGACTGAGCGCATGGATGTGTAGGTGTTGACTTTGCTTCCTGACCTGGGGTTCGTACAAGAACTTTTTTCAGGTTGCTAATAAAAGACTCTTTAGACTGACCATGCTCAATTGTCACTGCGGGCTGGACGCATGGCTTGGTTTTGTGCAACTTTCCGTTAGGGGCACGCATTACAGTTAGCGGCACCTGCTGACGGTCGGTCGAATAAGCAAATGCTTGAGCTTGGCGAGCTCGCATTGCCCTAGACTTCTTCGTCCTAGCACGCGCCGGTGCGTAGTATGAAGAGTCCAAGTTTACATCTTCGTCTTTCTCAGCAAGGCGCATGGAGTCAGCGTTGCATGAGATTCGGTTGAAGCCGGAACTTATGTTGCTGTCTTGGCCGCATGCGGCCATCTGCCTGCGGCTACCGACCGGTGCCGCATAGTCCTCCTTATGCGGCCTTTGACGTGGCCACATGGAACGTGTCTTAGCGCTCGAACTCCTGGCAACGTAGTATTTTCCTCTGCCAGAGCTCAAGTGCTGAGCACTTTCCTTGTCAGAAGAGGCTGCCTCATGAGTGGGGTCAGCTCGTGTGGACGCATGATGTGCATTCCCTGCGGCAGGGAGAGAGACGGGGAGCACATGCTCCGCAGTCGAGTGAGGCACATCGGCCTTTGCAACCCATGTCCTGCGGGTCTTCTTAGGCTTTGCCAGCCTCGGTGAAGTGCCGCCCTCATAGAGCATTTTCTCAAAGGCTTGCTGGTCGAAGCGTACAACCAGCATCCTCTGGGTCGAACCCAGCTTCGACGCGTCGGACTGCGTCATGACCTTCTCATCAGAGGAGAATGATGTCCCCAGCAGAGTCGCCACCTTGTTCGTCATTAAAGTAAGTTTGGAAAACTTTTGCTTAACAACCAACAAGAAGTACAAAAAAATCCTAGACAAAAAATCTAAGTACAATATTTTTGATCTGGATAATGTGACGATGGAGATTGAGTAATGCAGCACCCCTTTACTCCGTTGACGGTCCGACGAGGGAATGAGGATACTCTCTTCTCTTCTCTCTCTTGAGCTGGTGTGCACATACGTAGCTCGTCTGGAGGGGCATGGTTTCTGAAGCAGAAATGACAGCCCTTGGAACGTCTAAGTTTCTCCTATTTATAACCATATGCTGATGGGCTATATGTGCAGCATGTGCTTCTGTTTGGTGACCGCAGGGGCTCCTTTAACAGAATGCGGTTGCAACTGTAGCTGCATACTATGGGCAGGCCGCCACGTGTATGTCCTTAACGTGATGTAGTTCCGACCGTGGGAGCAAGTCCAGGCCGAGCTGCCACGTGGACGTTTGTTGCGATTTGCTGTTGCTGAAGATCTGGACGGTTCTCGTCTTTTGTTTGCGTGAGTTGGTCAGCTTGACACGTGGCCCGCACTCAGTTGGAGAAAATTACTTCAGTCGTAACAGAAAGATTGTCTTAGGGAACCCTGCCACATTGGACACGTGGAGTCTGGGACGCATGGAATGCATGGAGTCTGGAACACATGGGACCAGAGACGTGTGGAACGCATGGGGCCAGAGACACATGGAACTCATAGAAAACTGTCTTACATACAAGTGGCCCTGTACGGCTGCATAGTGACAAAAGTAATAATGACGGTGACGTGAACACTGATGCCAACTGTCCGTGGCGGAATCAAGACGTTCAAAGAATCATTTTTGTCATGATTCTGTGTCATACATAATCTTTGTGTCAGGCCTTTATGTGGCGGGCATGATGCTGTTTTTCTGGGCCGCACAGTGATTCTGCGGCCTGATTTCTTCTGAGTCGACCTTGGGGCGCATATTTGTTGGATGCATGGATCTAGATTTTCCATGCTTCTACACCAAGCACCTAAAATCTTGCCATTTCTGCACATATCAGCTGAAGCTGTGCACACAGTAGCGCACATACAACTTTGTTGTTGCATGTACAGCTCCCAACCTCTTTATCTTTTGGTGGAGACTACATTGAGGATTAACTATTGATATGAATGCACACTATTACCATTTCACGCCTGGTTGAATATTTGTTAGCAAGAAAGTCGTATCTCAGTGCTGTCATTTGTAAAAGAAGTTTCAACTGGCATAAACAAAAGTTGTAGAATATCTTTCTTTAGCAGCTTCTGTGGAAGCGAATGTTTTTGTAGTTGTCACCATGGTGGTGGAAATATTCTGATGAAGTTAAAGTTAAGCTGAAGGATTCCTTTTTAAGGGATGTTATTGGTCAGCCATCTAGGCAAAATCTGATATTGAAGTAATATATGTATTTATAATGATAGAATAGCATGCAAGAGTATGTTTCTTACAAGTGAATCAAATTCTGATACAGCTCGTACTAATTGCTCAATTATACTTGTTACTTTTTGGTTAGTGTAGGCTTTATTTGTTAAAATTTGGACGTTTGCCAAGTAGCTTAAGCTAGTAATGATGATGGTACTTGTAGTGAGAGGGTCAGTGAAAGGCTGGTGGTTGGAGTTTCATTTGCAGTAAGAGAAAAAAAAAACTTTCTGCAGGATTGGGAGTAGCCATCATCCATTTCCCCTCGTAGCGGGTGGTTACATCGGGAGTGGGTGGTAGGTCTCACACAGAACAGATGACACAAACATTAGCAAGCCAAACCAACATGCAGTGTTTTCTAGAAAAAATTATATGGGGATGATGTGTATTGACTAGATTAGTACCATATAAAAAAAATAAAAAAAATAGATTAGTACCGTATCTTAAACCTTTTAATTGTATCCTTAAGTTCACTTTATCCTTTTTTATTCTGTTTTAATTCTATGATTGGTGTCGACAGATATATGCTGCCTCATTTTTTGCAATACCTTTGTTTCGTTGGTTCTTGCTTCGCAAGAGGAATGCAGACATCGAAAAGAGGAACCTGAGGAGAAAGCAGCGAGCTCGAGTACTTGATTTGCCAGATTCAAATCTTAGAAGGAAGGTAATTTCATTGAAACATCTCGAGTTTTTCCCATACCATCTCAATTTCACTTAAAGCTTGTCATTGTGGAGCTGATGGTGAACTGAATCCGTGCTACTTATACATTCTTCTTCTTTTTTTACCTTTCTTTCTCTTCACCTTCAACTGGGTGCTCAGATTAATCCCATTTTACATAGACCTGTTTTACGTCTTCATATTCCCATCACAATTTATTTCTTGGTACCATACTAGTTCTGTTAATGTACTAACTGGGCCATACTGCTTTCTTAGGTGCTGACACAGCCAATTAATTTTAGATACTCACATTCACTCTGGTGCATTTTCAGCTGCTAAGTGCTAGAGACATGGCACGTGAAACAGTGATTAGTTCGGACAGGATAGTATACAGTACTGAGAAAGATTTATCTGACCAAGATCTCGACTCAAGGGAATGGGATCGGAGATTTAGAGAACTTGAGAAATCGGACTGAGGAATATGATACCCCAGAAGCTTCAGAAGAAGTTATCTTGTTCACACAATTTTGTTAATGTCGATAGGGGTGTATTCAGGTTGTGATGGTTTTGCTGATCTGCAATGGCATATGTAGATTCATGCTTATTCCTGCCATGACACTGTAAATATTTCTCTAAATCATGGAGGTTGTAACCAAAGTTCCATAATGTTGTAAAGTAATTGTTTAATCTAACATGAGTTATAACAATTTTTGCTTTTCAAACATCTTAGTTTTTAAAAGGATAGAAGTGTAATACGAAAAGAATATCATTATCTTAAATGGATGAATACATTTGTAATATTTTCTGTTCTGAATACAGTTTTGCCACAGAATCGGATTTCGAATCTGGGTAATGTAGATTGTTATTGAATTTGGGTTATGTAGATCATAATGGTATGTAGATTGAGCCGAGTAAAATTAACATGTGATAAACATGAGGCCTGCTTGCTACAAGTAATATCAGATCTATTACATATTCATCTCCTACTACGTTTTCATTTCAATTGCTCGTCTCTACAACACCACCTACATCCTCTACTACATTGTCTGTTAAATCATTTGATATAGTTTATGTTTTTTTTTTTTGTTACATTTTATTACAAATATATCAAGAGCCCCCTTTTGAGATTGAACAAGTTTTATCTTTCTGAAGTTTATAATATCATGAAACAATTTTCGATTAGACAATTCAAGCAAATAAAAATGTATACTAATTACTAAATAATAGAGATCAAATATAAAAACTGAACAAGAAATTCCACAATAGAACATAATATTTTTATAATTGAAGACTTAACTTAAAAATTGTATCACGTCTTCAAATCCCCTTAGCAAATAAAGTTTTCAAATTCTTGAGAAGATGATTGAGATTTAAGAGATTTTTTTTTAAAGGGATATTTGAGAGATTGAATAGTTATTATGATTTTTATTCAGAATTTTTTTTTTTAGAATTTATAGAGATAATCTTAATGGTAAATTCTTTTACTTTTAAATGCAGTAATCAATTTTTTTCCTGAAAACTTGCGCAGTTGCACCTCGTTGCTGCCTACTTGATTGAACTATAAATGAACATCCGGGTGAGGTGAAAGAGGGCCGCCTTGTCAGCCTTGGACCTTAGTTGGCCATGTTGATAATTTTGTGAGAAAGAGAGAAAAAAAATGAAGAAGATAATCACAATTATAAATTATAAATCGGGGTATCTTTGTAAGAGAGAGAGAGAGAAAAAAAAACAAAATGTATGTTGGTTAAATGGTTTGTTTGATACAAAAAGAGGTATAAAAGGATTTAAACAAACCTAATGATGACATGGTGATGATGTGGCACTAAGGCATGCTCTTTTGATAATAAAAAAAATTAACTACCCAATTTTGATAAATTAAATTTTGAAGTCTGATACTTTGAAATTTTTCTCTAAAATAATATTCATAAATAAATTGCTGCCTTTATCAAAACTAGTAACGTGCATTATACGCACGTAAAAAAAAAGAATATTTTAGCATATGTCCCATTCTAAATATACAAATTAGTATATATTCCTTTTTTTTTTAAAATATAGCAAATGCTTCCATTCTGTGTAAAACACTAAAGATTTTGGTTAAAATAATAGAGGTATATCTTAAATTTGTTTTACCGTTCCATACAAAAAACGGAGACATTTGATAGCATTAAAAAAAAAAGTAGAGGTACGCATATGCTATTTTATATATTTAGAACGATAACATTTGCTAAAATATTCCAAAAAAATATTGAAAAATAATTTAAATTAGAATTTGTTATAGATAATGCTGTCCCGTTGGAGGAATCCACAAAGTCAAAGAGAATGCCTCTCATTTTAAGTAGAGGTATTTGGCTAAAGTTAGATAATATTAGGTAGTTAAACAATTAGTTTTTTTTAATTTTTAATTACATGAGGACTTACGCACGACTTAAACGGCTCATTTTGAGCCGTTTTAAGTCTCAAGAGTATAGATATACACAAACTCTAATTTTTTTTTTCCTTTTATATATGTGTTAATAAGAGAAATCTCAAATCCATTTATTTGTCGCTTATATATGTGTTAATAAGAGAAGTTTCGACTATAAAATAGTCTCTCTTTCTTTACATTTTTAACAATATATACATTTATCACAATTGACATTTTTTTTAGCAAATAAACAAAATTCTGAACATAGAACTGTACAAAAATATAATAGTTTGAGGACTCTAATTCTGATCAACAATAATTACACCTTAAATCTATCACAAATTACAAAATGAGTCATCTGGGGTCTAAGATATCTATGTCAGCATCTATGTTTCTTTGTACAACAAAAGTACTAAGGGATCGACCCTCAAAGATACGCTGGTTGCGTTCCCTCCAGACATGCTATACCACTGCCCCAAAAAATAATCTAAGTCGGCGATAAGTTGGCTCTCCCTTCCATTCTGAGCTTTAATATCATTTAAGACTGCAACAAGCTCTCTACAATGTCCATGGGTTTGCCCAAATTTACGTCTTTACGCATTCTAAATCTTCCAAGTGACGTCACAAGCGAAGGACAAATAATCCTTAGTCTTATCATGTTTACCGTATAAACAACACTTCATGTCGTCAAAGAGGATGCCAAAATTGCTCAACCCGTCTCGAGTAAGAAGCCTATTTCTAATCAATTTATATAAGCACAGCATCTTGACTGCAGCCCCTTTGGTCCAAACCATCTCCGCCCAATCAACCTTCTCATGAGCAGTTCGTATCTGATTCATGGCTGTTCTGAAATTGAATGTGCCTTTCTCCATGTCTGCCCATGTCCAGTAATCCTCCACCGCTTCTCTATCAATCTTCACTGTCAGTATATCTTTCGCATGTGCTGCCTCGATCAAATGGCCCCGGATATTCCACTCTCCTTCTTGGATAAGGCTGCTGACCGTTTTCGTATAGCCCATCATCTCATAAACATGTCATCCCTCCATTTCAATCAAGCTAGTGTGCCCAATCCAGGGCTCATGTCAAATGCTTGTTTAGGCCCCTGAGCCTATTACTCTAGTCAACTTGCCCTTAGCCTTTCTTTTCGTCTTCAACAAAGCTTTAACGGTGACCGAGAAGTTGTTGTTTCTACTAGCTGACCAGAAGTCCCCTTTCGGAAAGTATCTTCCCTAGATCCATTCAGCCCATAGAGACTTTCCATTGACGAATCTCTAGAACAGTTTGAGGTAAGCAGTTTCCCGGAGAAGCCCCAAAGATCGCAATCCAACTCCACCTTCCTTTTTAGGCCGACACAACTCTTCCCAACTGATTGCATGCATGCCTCATTTTCACAAGAAGTCCGCACACATGCTTTTAATTTTCTTCATCGTACCCTTAGGCAACATAATGGCCTGGAGCTAGTAAATAGCAACTGTCTCTATTACGGCTTTAATAAGTTCAATCATCCCTCCAAAGGACAGCATCTGCGCCTGCCACCCCTCTAGTCTCGATTGCGTGTAGTTGAGGCGACCTTCACACTCTGTATTAGCAGAAGTATTTCACAGGAAGAATTCCTTCCACAATGGCCATTTTGGCCAGCTATACCTCCTTATTCTCACAAGTACGGTTCAGGAACATCTGGCTCTTATTCTTGTTCAGCTGCAAATCGGACCATTTTTTCATGTTATTAAATATACCCTTTAGAGTGTCTAGGGATATGTCAGATGGCTCTACGAACACCAGCAGGTCATCAGCATTAATTAGACGAGAAACCACATGATTCACTTTCCGAAATATAGGGGTAATCAAGCCATCCATTATTGCATCATCCAAAAAACAAGTGAGAAATTTTATGACCATCACAAAGAGATATGGAGAGAGGGGGTCGCCTTGTCTCAGTCCTCTGCTACTCTCGAAAAACTTCTCCGGCTGGCCCCTAACCCTGTCCATCCACCATCTGTCAAATCCTATACAGATCATGATGTGGTAAAGAAAATTCTGATTCACCATATCATAGACTTTCTGTAAACGCCCTTAATTTTCAAAATTTAAAAAACTGAATTTTTCACAATTTTCTGGAATTTTCTGGGATTTTTCTGTAATTTAAAAACAGAGTTTTAATTATTCAATAATTTTTAATTGATATTAAACAGTATTAAAATATTATGAAAATAATATTTTTGGATGTAAAATGAAAAACTGGACTTAGGACAATTTTTCTGGAATTTATCGGACCCCGGACCTATTTTTAAAGGCCTAAAAACTATTTATTTAATTATTTATTTAATTATTTATGTATTAATTATTACTGTTTTTATTTATTTTCTTTTATTTTTTACCCAGCCCGTTTGGCCGGCCCAGCCCGGCCCAACAGAGCCAGCCCAACCCGAGCCCTAGCGGGTCGGGTCGGATCCAACAGACCCGACCCGGACCCGCAAAACCCGACCCGGCCTCCACCCTCTCCCCCACGACCCGCGGCTGCCCGCACTTCCCGCCGCCCCGCCCGGCCGCGTCCTCCGCCCGCTCCAGCCGTCCATGCCCCCACGACCTCCGCCTCCCCCGCTCGGCTCCGCCTCCCCCGCCACGACCCGCTCCCCTCCGCCCCCTATTTAAACATCCCCCCCGTCAGCCCCTCTCCGGCCAGACACCACCTCGCCACCACCGCTCCCCCAGCGCCGCCGCCAGCCCGCCGTACGCCGCGCCGCCGTGCAGACCCCCAGCACCGCCCCCTCCTCTTCCTCGTCGACGGCCACCGACGACAGCGGCCGCCCGCAGCCGCAGCAGCGAACAGCAGCAGCCGGCCGCAGCAGCGCCGCCTCCGGCCGCCCTGAGCCGCCGCCGACGCGTCCCCAGCCACGCCGCGCCGACCTCCGCCGCGTGCCCCCGAGCCCGGCCGCCTAGCAGCCGCCCTCCGCCGAATTCCGACGAGGAATCCCCAAACCCTAACCCTAATTTGAAATCCTGTGTCCGACCGTGTCGGACACGTGTCGGACACAATCAAGTTCGGGTTTTCGGGTCCCCTTCTGGTACGCGTAACTTTTTGCTCGTAGCTCCGTTTTCGATTCCACAAATTGCGTTGCGAAGCCTGTATGACCCTCTCGGTGTCCGGACCAACCGTTCGGGGTATCGCGTCCTGTGGTGATCGCACACCGCGATCCAAAAATAGGAAAAACCAGACCCTATTTCACCCCGGAACTGAGTACGTCCCGCCAAACGGGACGACTTGGTCGCGCGCGGTCTTCACAGATACGTGCGCCTCGTCGATACGGACGTGTGGGATTTCACGGAAGCTGATTCGGGTGTGCGTGCACACCGAAATCGACGCGTATCCGCGGACATCGTCCCGTATCCGCCCTTTCTGTAATTCACCCTAACTTGGTGTACACACGTCGGATCGAGACAAAACTTGCGCCATTGGACTCGTAGCAATACGCTGGTCCTGTGACCCAAGTTTGGTTCGATTCTGAGAACGTTGACGAAATCGCGTGTCGTGGGCCCCACAGGCCCCGCTCGACGGGCGATTTTGTGATCGGCTCATCGGAATTTAAATTTGAAAGTTCCGTTGGGTTCGTATCAGCGTTTCTGACCTGTTGACACTGAGTTTGGTGAATTTGGAGACCGTTGACCCGGACGCATTTTTCGGTGCAAAGCGGGCCCACCGGTGGACCCCGTTTTGGCCCGAAACTGCCGTTTTTGCCCTTGTCTCCAAATTGGACCCAAGGACAGGCGTTTCTAGCTGATTGATATTTTCTGGATCTGATGGTGATATTTGTTTCAGCAATCGGAGTATCGCCTGCAATTCCCGTCGAGGTCAGAACTGCAAACCGAACCGGAACCACAGGCAAGTGTACCTTGCCAAAACTTGCAGCTTTGCTACCTATTTCCTGGACTTAGTTATACATCAGTGGGCAAGTAAATCTTGTCAATTCTCAGATATTTCTGGTTATAGTATTTTACTTGATTTCTGTAGCTTCATATGTGAACTTGTTTAACTGCTCAACCCAGGACACCTGACACTCTTCATGTGACAGAATTGCCTGAGATATACCTGGTGATTCAGTATAGGCTACATTTTCATGTCATTTCCAGTTTACATGCTTAGATTCTAGCCTGACTCATTGCATTAGTTCAAACTTGCGTGACTTGTACCTGATATATTCTGGAACGGTAACGTGAGATTACATGGGGTGGGAAGAGTATTGTCATATCAAGGCTGAATATAATATAATATAAATACTTATATCTGGCGGTGCCTTAGACTCTGATACAGAGCTTTGGTTCCTTACTGGCTCTTCGAGAAAATAATGCTATGGTTTCTTCGACACTGATCCTGTAGTAGTCTCAGCCTGAGTATGACTAAAACTCTCACTTGCATATCACTAGCTGGTTTACATATTTACCCTGCTGTTTCATTATTGCTGCACTGCATATATTTTGACTTGTATTTTTCGTACCTTGTTATGTCCCCTGAGGACCTGGAATGGACTATGTCCCCAGGTATAGCCGAGGAGAACTACCCCGAGGTGTACGGTACAAGAGCACTCCTTGGAGCAGAACCCGGAACCGAGGACGAGATAGTTGCAGAAGACTTCTCCTGAGCACCGGCTTCATATTCACAGTATTTCCTTTTCAGTATTTTATTTCCAGTCTATGTTTCCTTAAATGTAACAGAATAATTCTCGGATTTGTTTCCCGAGATAACCTTATTTAATATTGTATATTTAATTCAATTGCATTATTTCTGGCAATTAATCTGTGTTTGTTCTGTGGATGAGATTAGTAATACCTGAGACTTGTACTTATTACTGCTAGACTACAGCTGAAGCATGCCCTGATGGATCCATTAAATTGGGTTGTCCATCGGTGCGTGCTGCTGGCCATTGCCACGCTTCTCTAGTCCCTCGTCATTTTGGGACTGGGGCGTGACACTTTCCTGGGGTCCAACTTTAGATACACTTTGTTGCCTCGCTGCTTGTTGAAATCCCTAACAAGCTCACGAGCCAGTAGACAATTCTTCGAGATGGAGCGTCCTTTGATGAAGGTCTTCTGATTATGGGAGATAAGCTCTCTCATCACATCCCTCATCTGGTCACACATCAGGTGTGTTATAATCTTGTATAAAAAATTACAACACGCTATCGGCCGAAAGTCTCCTAGTGAAGTCGCTCCCTCCACCTTATCAATTAAGACCATAAAAGTGTGGTTAATCTCCTTGAGCATCTTACCAGAGAGAAAAAAAAATCTCTCACCGCTTCCAGGACGTATATCTTTATCATTTTCCAATGTTTCTTGAAGAAAGTCGTCCCAAAGCCATCCGGTCCTGGCGATTTGATATGGCCTACATTAATAATAATAGAATATATCTCCTCCATCGATATCGTTGTCCGTAAGACAACATTACCTCGCCGAGAGACAATCTTCTTAAAAATAAAGTGTGGAAAGATGTCCGGGTATGCGTTCTGGTTGTAGAGATCCCAAAAATACCGCACCGCCTCATTTCAGATACTATCACCCCGGTAATGAGGCTACCATCATGATCCAACAATCCTTGTATGGTATTATGACTCTGTCTAGCCTTGACAGTAGCGTGGAAGAATTTAGAGCACCTATCTCCATCTCTAAGCCAGTTGCATTTAGCTCTTTGTCTGATGTGGATCTCATTTAAGAATATTTTCTTGCGCAGTCGATCTTGGAGGACTATCTCCTCTTCCGTGAGGGCGGGATTAAGCAGGTCAAGCTGAACCCTCATTTGAATGTCAGCCAAGTTGTCCTCCAGTTCTTGGAGAGGAGTAGTAGGTCTGCCCTTATTCCAGGTCTTGAGTCGTCCTTTAATAGCTTTCAACTTTTGAAAAATCTTGAACTGAGCAGTATCAGCCGACCCAGCCTCATAACATTGTTGAACTACCTCCTCATAGCCTTCCATATGAATTCAAGAGTGGTTGAATCTGAAAGGCCTCCCTTTGATAACAGGCACTTATGTCAGTCTTATAACAATAGGGAGTGATCACTAGCTCCAGGTGTTAAGCATTCCGCCCTACAAGACTGGAATGTTTCCAACCATCTCCCGTTATAGAAAGCACGGTCAAGCTGAACGACAATCTGGTTAGTTATCGCCATGTTATTCCACGTTCATATATGTCCAGTCTTATCCATGCACCTGAGACCCGAGGATAAGTGACTGTTGAAATTCTAAGAGAATCGCTTGTTGCACTGGACGACCTCCAATTTTTTCATGGACGAATAATGTAGCATTGAAGTTTCCTACAACGACTAAAGGCCATCTATCTCCAATAAGCGTGCTGGTCATATTAATGTCATTCAACAACCCAAGACGCTTGATTCTGTCATTTTGACCGTACACCGCTCCTACCACAATTTGAAGCCTCCATTTGTTAGTAAATTTAATGGTGAGGAGTTGGTCTGATCGTTGTATCACATCTCCCTACCAAATTTTGGTGTCCCACATAACCCAGATGCGAGGTATATCGCTACAATCTATGTTATGGATGGAGGCCAAGTGTGTCGGAGTACGCATTTTAATCAAAATTGTCGAACTTACTTTGGATTCCAAAATATTGATGATAGAGCACTTGGATTTATTGATGTACCAAAAAATATTCCTCTACCTACCTATCGAATTCGTCCCTCTCACATTCCATGTGAATATAGTCATAAATTACGTTGGTGGGTTCCCTTGTTGATATGCGAACTCTCTCTAAGGGGGTGGGAGAGTCCATCATTTTGTCAGTTATTAGCTTTGCCATCTCCTGCTTTGGATTCCACTTTTTCTGCCAAATAGGATTCGGGTACGTGAACGGTTCCTGGCTAGTTTGATGTCCATCGAGTTGTCCATCATCTTTACTTGGGATCTTTGAAGATTTGTCCATAGGCAGAACTATACAGAGCGCTCCTCCACTTGCCAGTCTCCTCCTAACTCTGACACGATTACTTTCTTGGTTAACAGCCTCAACATTAAACTTGACCAGGCTAGAGTTATTTTCCCCCTGTTGGTTGTCAGCAACGAATACTACCATCGCATGTTGTGTCTCCTCATTTCCTCCCCCTCTTCCTTCTTTCTCGTTCTCAACCCCCATTCTCTTCCCCAATAGAGAGGATTGGGGAGCCTCCTGCAGGGCTAGCTCATCCGTGTCCATACTCCTTTGCTCCACAGTTAAGTCCACTTCCTCTCCCCACGACCTAGGGATAGCCGTACTGGCTCCAGTAGATCTAGTAGGTGTTGGCACCTCTGTACTAGAGCAGGGTACTTGCTTAGTGGCCTCCGGGACAACTCTAGCATCCGGACACTGGACTACGGTGTGTCCAAAGCTTTGGCAGGAATTACAATAAGGCGGGACCTATTCATACTCAACTTTTTGGAAAATGGTTTCGCCTGTCGGAAGATCAACCTCCAGCTTATCAGCTGCACTGATCTCAACAAAAACTCTAGCAAAAGACAATCGAGCTCTATCAGTCGTGTATTTGTCTGCCGAAGGGGGATTCCAATTCCGCTAGCCAGCTTCATAATAGCCGGGACACTCCATAGTTGGGGTGAAAGCCAAGGGAACCTAATCCAGATATAAACTGTTGCCAGTCAATCCCGTTCAAAGTTAGTAGAGGGGTCCCATCTTCTTAGGACAACAAGTCTCCCATTGGGCCATTCTGGATCACCCTTTTTTAAATCTTCCAACATCCAAAACTTGATGAAATAGAAGACATTCTTCCTAGAGTAAATGTCCATGCTCCCTTTACGTCTCCACATTCGCAAGACGAATTTTTTTAGCTGACCGAAGTATGGTCGGGCTCCCATAACGTAGAGGACAATAGTGTTCTTCTAGAACACTTCTGTTTCGGCGATGTCCTCTTTGGTGATAGAGATGACATTTCTTCCTTCTTTAAGATTGGGCGCCACGAAGTGCATCTCAATGTCATCCCTCGTCAGGTCAGGCCTGCATCGATCTGCCCAGGAGATAGGAGCCACTCTCGAGGTCTTAAAATTATTAGGAACCCTATTTGGAATTTTATCAAACATATGGGGTGCGTGTCGCACCAAACATTTGGACATGACCGTTGGGGAACTGGAAGCTCAAAAATGATTGGCCGAAGCCGGATGACGAGAGCCGCCCCCCTTCCCCGTCCGGGACAGATCCACCAGAGGTGCAAGTCGTGCCACCGATGGAGGAGCGCGCCTAGGCGCAGATGACGAGGCAGATGCTTTAACACATTTTTCGCGTCGTCGAGTCACTGTCGTCCATCCATCACTGGAGACGACCGGGACTTGCTGAGGGGCAGTCAGACGCCTCGACGCCACCGACGGCCGGCCACGACCATTGGCGGCCGCAGGTCTGGATCCAAATCCAGACGCAGAAGATGAGGATGGTTAGGGGAGGGGAGAAATGTTGTCGCGGTAGAGAAGGTGAGGGGGACGGGCGACCGGAAGCGAGCGGAGGGGAAGGATCGGGAGGGAGGAGGAGAGGGGGATCCGCCGTGGAAGCTCCATGCGCTGCTCCAACCGCTGTCATATATATATATATATATATATATATATATATATATATATATATATATATATGGGATGGATCCGGAGTCCTTCGGGAGTAACGTCGCTCTCGGCCGTCGGATCGAGCGAGCACACGCAGGCCCCCCGATCCGATGGTAGGGGGGAGGAGGCGAGACTTTGACGAGACTCCGCAGACGGAATCTTTTGAATCTTTCACAAATCTTTTGTTGTACCCCACTTTTCTTTCTTTCTATATCTTTTTGCACTTACTAGCCTATCCTATCTAGATACACACAATTTAAACTTTATTCCAAAGAATCGGTCTACACAGACCGCATGAGGACCATGGGCCAGCCCAAAGGCCACGTGGTATCCTCCCATTGGTAAGACAAAAAAAACCTGACATTAGCAGAGGGGGTTGACGTTTGGTTTTTTTGGCCGGCCACTGGGATGACGCCACGTGACCTTTTGGCTTGCCTATGGGCCATCACCACCACCACCAAGTCTGTTAGGAATTTTTCTATTCCAAAACCCAACTCCGATTGTTGACTATCCTCTCGCCATAAAAGTACCTACTAGTGTGGTCAACAAACATTTATTTCCCTTTCTGTGATTTGGTCTGGTGGTGAAACATTCTCTAACTACAACCATATCTCTAGATATTCACCAGGCAAAAGAGGAAACAAATCCATTCTCACACTTACTGTTTGATCAAATTGGAGCTGATCATCATCAGATATAAAGTCGAAAGCTAATATTCAACAGACCAAATCATATGCAAGTTGCAAGATTATTCCATTGAACCACAAAGTCGGCATCATACTTGGATAAGTTGTCATAAAACAGGCACACTCATAAGACTGTCAAGACCATCTACAGATTTCACACATCAGCTCCTATAACCCATTTCGAGAAGTGAGAGCGCCCAAAATCTTTCCACCATATAAATTCTTACTTCTTAAACCTGCAAGACTACCAAGCCAACTAGGTGACGATCAGTAGAGTTCACTTTCCTTGTGAGTATGGATGACACAGTCTTCAGTTGGGTAAGAGACACAAGTCAGAACATATCCATTTTCGACTTGAGATTCGTCGAGGAAGGATCCATCCGACTGATCGACAGATCCAGACACAATTTTGCCAGCACAAGTCGAGCAGGCCCCAGCTCTACAAGAGTATGGCAGCTCCAGTCCTGCCTCCTCGGCAGAGTCCAGGATGTAAGCATCATCTGGGGCTTCAAACTCATGCTCCTTACCTTCGGGACCGACGAGCTTCACCTTGTAAACAGCCATGGAGGTCGCCCTAAAACAGTTTGACACCTTTAGACCAAATGATTTAGAGACATTCTTCAAGGAGCTGAGGGAGGTTGGGGCCTTGACAAGCACAGAGGGGCTCCGGCTTCTGAAGTTGCATTTGATGGTGCAGGAAGTTGCAAGTGAAACTGTCGACATTGTAACCTGTCAACACCAAAGTAGATAATTTGAAGATTTTTGTTGAACTCAGTATGCATAGTCCAACCTTTCACCAATATTTTAATGTGGCTAAACAATAAAGAGTTCAAAGAAAAAAAAAATATTGAATCATCACAATTCGACACAAGATGCTTTCTTCAATAATCAAGTGTAAAGTTTTACAATAAAAAATTGACTAAGATGAAAAGACTTTGGAGTCAGTTCCTTGTTATTCTAGGCTCTACAGTAAGATAACCTTTCAGCTATGTGCTCTTCCTTAAAAGCTCTTCCAAATTAGGGGCACATGAGTTATCACTAAAAGGTGGGAAAGCAGCAGTTATTTTGTTCAAACTTGATCCTTTAAATGTTAAAAAGTTCACCGTCTTGGGAAAGGTTATAAAGGATTAACACTGCCGCCGAGTAAGTATGCTTTTGGTTACCAAACACAATAAACAAATAACATAAAGAGTATAACACACCACCTCCAAGTTTTGTTGACAATACAAGAGGAGGGATATTGAGATGAAAACTATATCGTCTCTTCCCAGAAGGACAATAAACAAACAACTATATTGACAGTACAAGAGGAGGGATATTGAGATGAAAACTATATTGTATCTTTATAGCACACCACGTCCAAGTTATGTTGACAGTACAAGAGGAGGGATATTGAGATGAAAAGTATATTGTATCTTCCCACAAGGACAATTACTTATCTAGGTTGTCTGAGAAAATTAACAAGCAATTACCATCCTTAACTTGAAACACAGAAAACGAGAGTGACCCAATCAAAACCATGCCACCCCTCATCCCACCCCCACGCTAGCCCAGCCCCAACACACATAGGACGGCACCCCCACGCCAGCCCAACCCCAACACAGGAAGAAGAAAAGAAAAAAAATCCCTTTTAAGATAATGTGTCAATGTACTACGTCAGCAGACCTGCCTAGGAAAGTTTCAACATTCAGCGACCATCTGGTACGTTAAAAACTATCATTGAGGTACAATTCGATAATTAATGACATGTCAAGCAAAGATACATTTACACTCTTTGACATCTCTGCAGATCAAACTGATGAGTGTTTATATTTTCAATAATGACAAATTTCAGAATAAAACCTATCACGTTCAATAAGAGGATTTACTTATTGAACGCAAATGAGAACTAAAGCCAACAATACAGATGACAGGAACATATTTAGCCAAGCCACTTCTTGTGTTGCACAAATGAATTGAGGACTTCAGAAGAGTCCAAAAGACTACATCATCTTGTTAAAATAAGGAAGAAGAGTAGAGTAGCTTATTCATGCCAAATTACAATTTGTTATTGCTTCATAATTTATGTTCTATGTTTTGGTTCCATGTCCAAACTGTTAACCATTTTAGACTAGATGTAAATAAATTAAAAACTATCCACGCTAGATCTACAAAACTAGGTCACTATGATTGTCAGACACTTCTTTGAAGTAAAAATTGTTGTATTCATCCATATCATGTTGGACTGATTAATTGATCTAAAAAATAAAGAACAACTTAACTATATGTATCCATCTATATTTAACACAATTTGATGCTAAAGAAATGCCTTGTTTGATTACTCAAAAGAAGATGCACAAAATGAGTTCATCATTTTACTAACTTCCCTATTATGTAGGCAGTAACCTGCATACATGCATGCATAAAGTATATCATATTTACAAACAGACATACAGCCATGACACAGTCTGGATTTTGCAGAGTTTGCATCTTGCAGACTGACAATGTTGAAATACGACTTTTGCACCAGTCTGCACAAATTATAGCCGACTTTTTAATACAAGGAGCAAGCAAGAAGAGAGACCTAGCAGCATCCTTGTGCCTTTATGAGTCCAAAAATCAAACCAAGTACTAGTGCAAGATTGAGCAAGCAAACTACAGAAATTAAAAATAAGAAAATGATTGAAAAGAAAGTAAAACCTGAAGGTAGAGAAGAAATATGTAATGCTGTTCAATCATAGCAAAGTATATTCTACGAATATCATTGTCAAACTTTTATTTTCAACTCAAAAACAGGAATTACATGTGTAACACCCATATGATTCACACTAGCATGTCATACTCACCACTATAATCTTCAATAGTTAACATCAGTTGTATGTACCACAATTAACTGAAACTAGACAAAAAAAACACAAATTGTAGAGAAATAGACATAGGGAACGTTTCAAATCAGTTAGTGCCATCTGTTAATGGCCGATCATAGCCAGAGTCATGAGCTGGGTTAAGTGCTACTATGACAATCTAACATCTGATTCTCGCCATATGTATAATCCAAAGTTCCAACTACAGACTTTCAAATGCTGCACTCAAACATTGGACTCTTTGCCTCTAATTAAAGCCAAACAATCATTAATCACAGTCAGAAACCTACACTACTTCCACCCTTGGGGCAAAGGAAAATGTTTTGGGTTACTAGCACATTCCAAGTGACACATTTCCTCTATAAAAATGGCTAACACTAAGATGACTCGAGATAAAAAAAGAAGAAACGTCAATGAACTTTTGCAATTCTAGAATCCTTCTATTAAATCTTTCTAAATTGAATCCTGGAAAGATTGCTAATATCTTTTGCATTCCTCATATGTTAATTCATAAATAACATCGAACCTCTTCAATCTCAACTTGTTTGATTGAAGCCAAAGAAGACATGGATACTACGAAATGCTGCACTCAGTTATATTGGTTCCTTTGCCTCTACTTAAAGCCAAGACTTCATTAATCATAGTGCAGACCTAAATTGTTTCTAAAACAAGGACATTCAGACAAAATTGAGGTTCAGCAATTAACAAGCATTCACCCCTACATTACTAAGAGCAACTCCCATATGCAGGTGGGGAAAGATGCCAAGTAGGCAATATGTATAGAAGGCATGCCCCCATCAATTAGGGTTCCAACCTCCCAATTACTTCCTGGCAACGAACTTATTACACCCAAAAGAAAATGGTTCTGGGTGCCTCATAGTACATGTCACATGGCCCATTTTCTATGTAAGGATGAATAGCATTAAGATGACTGGAGGCAAGATAACAAGACAACACAGAAATTGGCATCTGGAATCCTTGTATCAAAATTTTCTACCATATGATCTTGAAAAGATCACCGAATCTTCGCAGTACACAAAAATTAATTGATCAGATAACTTTGTCCCTCATTAAGTCTTTAAATTACTCATGAAGGCTTGAAGCCAAATAAAATGTAGATGCAGCTACCAACTTATTATAATATAGCTATGTCCTGATTCTCTCATTTCTCACCCTCATTCCACCTAATATCAGTTTCTATTACCAACTATACTGCAAAAGCAATACTTCTAAACTCAATAATGAAAGTTGAAAAGAAAGGTAAATTGGACTAACATGATTAAACCTTCCTGCAACAAAGAAATCATTAAAGAAGTGTAAGAAATGCAAATAAGTTTAGACCTACTGAAATGAAATTAGCAGTAAAATAATGCTAGCACCAACGAAGATGGACATCATGGAAGAAAATGAAGATAAACAAGAATCTAGGTGAAGGTTATTGCAACACGGAGATGTAGTGTGGATGTGTTTTGGGTTTTTCCTTTTCTTGGGTTGGTGGAGGGGGGGGAGAGACTGTTTGCACATTTCCATTTGTGCAAAAGAGGCGAAACTCAAACAAAAATAGAATGTATTAGGGTTATACAGATTAGACCCGTAGACATTCTCGGTAAAACAAATCAAACTGATTATTATCAAAAGGATCCGAACTGTTTCAAAGACCCAACCATGTAACCATGTAAATTCAGCCCATGTTTCTAGTTGAAAAGAAACATAAATCCCTTATCCAACCATAAAACGTCTACTCTTAGGCCTTGTTTGGTTCGCGGAAAGGAAAGGAAAGAAAATTAATTCCTTGCTCTTTCCTTTCCTTTGGGAAATTACAATTTTCATCGATTTTTCTTTCCTGTGTTTGGAAATGCCAAAAAAATTGGGAGGGAAACTGAATACCTAAAGGTGAGAAAATTGAATCCTTGGTTGGAATCAGTGTAGTCAAAGGCGCGCCTTGCTCCTAGGCACAGGGGCAGCGCCTCAGGGCACTCCAAGCGAGGCGCAATTCTTAAGGCGCACCTAAGGCGCGCCTATGTAAGCCTTTTTTCGGGCGCTTTGGAATAGCTAAGGCGCGCCTAGGTGCGTCTTGAAAATCTTGTGAAAAAATAACATGTTTAGACTATTTTTTTAACTGTTGTACTGTTTTTAGACTGTTTTTTGAACTGATGTACTTTTTTTTTAATTGTTTTCTCTCTCACTCACTCAATTCAAAGTGATTGCAACCTAGACATGGGAGAATTTGAAGCACACATGTTTATCAATATAGAAATCCGATGTGAATATATATATATATATATATATATATATATATATATATATATATATATATATATAATTTTTGTGCCTCGTGTCGCTCGGACGCATGCCTTAAGTGCGCCTTGCGCCTCGGGCGATTTGGACCCTTTGCGCCTTGAGTGCGCCTTGCACCTTTGACTACCTTGGGTTGGATGGAGGGAACCATTTTCTCCCGTAATTTTCTTTCCATTGGGAATCACTTTCCTTTCCTCCTTAATTCTTTTGGCACCCAAACATAGGAAATTAATGACTTTCCTTTCCCAACCCCATAATTCCGCAAACCAAACGAAGCCTTAGAGCCTAGTTGATTCAGGGGTTTGGAATAGGAAACATGAACTCAAAAATGTTTTCGAGTTATCTAATGGAGGTCCCACTAAGGACCAGTTCGAATTCGGTTCAATGGAATGAGAAGAAACTCCATGAACCACTGTTTGGTCCAATGAAATAATAAACAACAAAACTTACAATTGGATTCTTGTCCCTCTGTGAGGGCACTAAAACGTCAGCAAATTTCTGAAATAAAATTCAAATCATCTCAAAAGATTTGTCTGGATTTCTAAATATGGTACCTAGCCCAACTTATCTATACTATTATATAATAGGAAAACTAGAAAGGTTTCACAGTGAAAGTAAACTTTCAAGATTCCTAAACTGTTCTTATCTTAGCTTACATTATTTAAGTAGTTTGAAAATATAAATAAGGGTGTAATCGTAATTATAATACAATCATCATTAATGTCCACTACCATAATAAATATTTACTATCCATTATCATGTCTCTTCATACCATTACTTTTTAATAAAAATATAATGATATAAATACCAATTATTTGCAAGAATAATGCTATTTGTACCTCCAAAGTATCCCTCCAAACCATCCCTCTTTATGTGGCAGATGACATGGCGATTAATGTGGCAGCTGACATGGCAAATTATAAATTAAAATTAACATTAATATTAAAATTAATATTAACATTAATATTAATATTAATATTAATATTAACATTAACATTAACGTTAGCATTAACATAAAAATTAATATTAACATTAAAATTAATATTAAAATTAACATTGAAAATTTTTTGGTGATTAATTTTTTGGGTTAAAATTTTCCATGTCAGCTATCACATAATGCTATTTAGCATGCCACGTCAGCCGCCACATAAGAATGGATAGTTTGGAGAAATATTTTGGAGGTACGAATAACATTACTCTATTTGCAAATATCGCATTCCCTCGCAAAAGAAAAGCAAAAACTTTTCAAAAAACATATTTCATTAAGAATATTTCATTTTTGAAAAAGAAAAAAAAAGATAGCATAATAAAAGTTGGTAAAATATAAAATATCTTCTCCAAATAAATATTAGTAATTTATTATGCAACATCCCCTAAAAAAACTTATTACGCAATAAATTAACATAAAATACGTGTGCAAAGCATGTGCATGACTGCTAGTTTCCCCTTATGTTTGTAACTTGCAATCATTTAATTCTAAGTGTAGCTATGTTGTACGGTCACAGATATACCACAACACGGTAATGACACAGCAAGACGGACAATGTGTCTTCTAGTGTATTTTGGAGTGTCCAAGTCATGTCTATTATGTGTCCGACACAACATAGCCCACAAATTTTGGAGTGTTCATGCTTTCCTGAATGTGTATGATCTAAATTTGAAATCAGGATAAATTTGAAATTTGCAATCCCTATGGATTCCAGAAAGATCTTGGAGTTTGGCTGTTTTCTACCCGGATTTCAAACTTGGGTCATATTTAGTGGACTGTAATTTTCAAACATGAGAGAAAATAAGTTGGAGTGGACCCCAAATTTAGACTTTTGGCCAAATCCTTTGGGATACATTGATTTTATTTCAGAAATCTGCTGACGTTTGCTACTCTCACATGGGAGACGAATCCTTTCACCGGACAAAACAGTGGATTTAGGTGGAGTTCCATGGAGATTCTTCTCGCTCCATTGAACCAAACGGCAAATAGGCCCTTAAACAACTGATAACACCACTCCTACGGACTTCTATAGCTATTCAAATCCTCTCGTTCTACAACTCACCAAAATGTTAATCACGGCATCCCTTTCTTATATTACCAATAATTTCATATAAGAAAACCATTCAAATGCTCTCATTCTACAACTCACTAAACTAAATTAATAAGTGATCATAGAAAAAAAAAATTTCCATCCTACGTATTCAACGTGATATCTTTTACACCCACAAGTTCATTTCTTTCCCTAATTCTCATCAAATTCCATCAGAGAAACATGAATTTCTTACAAAATTTGGTCCTTTGTTCCCAAAAACATACAGATCGAGATATATATATATATATAAAAATCTACATAATTTAGATCGTAATAAAGAGAAATTAATCAAAAAAAAAATTTGAAGAATGGAGATGAAGAAATGAGCTCACCTGAGTGGAAAAACCGACAATGAAGAGTATGGAGAAAATTGTGGATCGGCAGTGATGACCTAGGTTTATACGCGTGAGGTTGGGGAACTGAGACACCCAGATGTGACGTGTAAGTTTGTTGACCAAACGCCACGTGGATGTATATCTGTATTTTAGACCAGGGTCAAATCTGGGTATGAACTTTTGGGTGCACATAATTATTGGGTTTTAGAGACTCAGGACCGTTGAACCTGACAAACTGTCTCAGTGGAAGCAAAAAAGGCTGTTGATAAGGGCACTACAAAGTATACTCAAGGCTAGTGCAGTATTGGGGTTACTCCAGTTATGAAATTTTTTTACTTAGATTAGTCCAAATTTTACTTAGGCTAGCCCAAACTCTTCACCTCTCTCCTCCTGCTCCCTCCGTGCTCCACCGCCGCCCCCGCGTGCAGCAGCGTCCTCGTTCTCTACCGCGTGAGCGCTCCGCCTCCGCCTCCTCCCCCGTCCTCCACCGCTGCCTCCCGTCGCCGCCTCCGCCTCCTCCCCCGCCTCCTTCCCCTCCTGCTCCTCCGTCTCGTACTCCCTTTCGGCCTCCGCGCAGGATCCACCACCCGAATCCACCCCCACTTCCCTCTACCCCTGTCCCACCCTCGTCCAGCTCAAGCTCGACTACCTCAACACCCTCAGCGTTCGCCGCTCCTCCCTCCCCTTCTTCCTCCGTCGCTACCACCAGGTCCTCCACTCCAGCGTCGTGGAGGACTGTCAAAAATTTGACAGTCCATTAAAGAGAGATGACGATCATCCTTTGTCCACTCTCCAGTATCCTTCCAACCTAATGTGGAAGGGTAATTAGACAGCCAGTAAAATGTATTTAAATGCAACCTAAAACCAGTAACAAATAAATTATTTTTAACAAATCATATCTGATCCTTTTACTAACTGAATACTGTATAGTCACATAGACATTGATCATATGACATGAATAATAGCACAATGACAACAAAAAAATAACAACACACACGAAACCAAAAAAGAAGAAAAAAAATAGAAGGACTGTCAGAATTTGACGGTCCTAAAAATATACGTTGATTTTTTACAGTCGTAAAAAATCAACATATATTTTTAGGACTGTCAAATTTTTGACAATCCTTCCAATTGGTAGGACTGTCAAAATTTTGATAATCTTGATTATAAAAAAAATCAAGAGTGGACAGTCCCGAATAAATTTTGAAAATGACAAATTTGTAATTATTAATGGTAAACATTTGAGCTGTTCCGAGTGAATTTTGTAGTGCCTTTATCAAGAGCCGCAAAAAAAGTGGCGGCCGAGTCGAACGACGAAATCGACTAAACAAATAACAGAAATGCCATCTTCGTTTTCAAAATTGACAATTATGTGCTGCTGCATATCATTTCTCTGATTTGTTACTTTATTAGCTGCAGCAAAAATATCAATTGTTCAATAATCTCGACTGAAGTTTCAAACTGCAAAACAATATATTTTATATTTTGCAGGTTATAGATGAAAAGATGCTAAAGAAAAAAGAAAAACAAGACTTGATGTTGGTTTCCAACTCTCCCATCAGCAATATGCAAATATTAACTGCTGCTCCTTTCACTTGGTGGGGGGTGTTTGGTTCACGGATCTCAGTCCGGAACTATCCCATTTTTTGGACTGTAACATGATTAGTTGAGTTCTAGTGTTTGGCTAGAAAAGAGGAAGTGGGTTTTGAAGTCACCGATGGGACATTTACACTTCCTGTCCCCCCTACCAATCTTCTATTCCACTTCTGAGATAAATAACAGGATGTGGGTTGTGAAGTGTCGAGGTCCAGTCCACGTCGGATGAGAGCTTACGATCGAGGTCGAGTCTGGACACCGGCCGTGTCGAGGTCGAGGCTGCATCGGAGGAGCGGTCGAGGTCGAGGCGCTCGCGAGTGAGAGAGAAAGAGCTCGACCTCGACTTCGCGGAGCCGCCTCGAGCTCGAAGTCGCCGGAGACGGAGCCAGGCACCGGAGCAAGACTTCAGCGTGCCGATGACTTCCACGGTCCGCGCGGCGACTCCCACGACAGAGGAGGAGGAAGAGGGGAGGAGGAGCGCGTCGACGATGTTAGCTTTGCTTGAGCAAAAGCTCAACTTTTTTTTTTCTTTAGTCCCACATCGGATGGGCCAACCCCTCCTTGTATGTATATATTAGTTCCTCTTCATTGCTTTCTTAAAGATGTTGTGTGGGGACCCTTGGACCACATGCGCGTGCCGCTGCCGTCCGGCTCGGTTCTGTTTGGTTCGACGTGCGTAACAGATGCGAGTACATGCCCACACATCCGGGCGCCAATTGCCGATCCAATTTGCTCTTCTGGTTCGGGTTGGGATCCAAATTTTTTTTTGATGCTCTTTATTTTTTGATCATATTTGGCTCATTCAAATTTTGAACGTTGAGGCTATATGTCCAGGTTCAATGAACCTAGTGATAGCTTCTGTAACAGCTCATTTGACAGTTTTCTTCCACGTTTCTTTCCTTTTGAAATTGTTCCTTAATGACCTGTTTATGAGCCTTTACTGTCATGTCCCGTGGCTGTGTCTTGGGACTGTCTATATACTCTGGTCTCTTCCTTCTTCTTTCTTTACAGAAAATTCTCCTACGTGAAATCTCTCTTTCTTCTCTCAAACCATTCTGTTCTCTGAATCTCTGCTCTGGGCAGAGCTAAGTTCGATCTCTCTCTCTGAGTTGTGTGCAACGAAGAGAACCCGATAGTCAGGGGATTTTACCACTAGGAGTTTCCGGTAAACGTCTGCACATAGACCTCGGATCAACTCTTAGGGCAGTGCTTCGTGCACGACTTACCCGGAGGTCGGTAACAATTTTCGTTTTTGTTTCTTTCTTCTCTTATAAATCTCTGAAAAATAATATTTATTTATATTATAAGTATTTTTAGTAACAATCTAAGAGTTGATCCGATTTCCTGTTACGTATAATAATTGTTAATCGTAGAATAACAAGTTCATAGTTTTTTAATTTGATTATCTATAATTAAATTATTTCTACCAATAAAATTATTTCTACTGTAGCAATAGAATAACAAGTTCAAAATTTTCTACCAATAAAATTATTTCTACTGTAGCTTAGTTGTTTAATCTGCTTGTTTGCAACTATATTGTTCATAGTTGTTTAAAGACACTATAGCAATTTTGTGACTAGCAAATAATTAAATAACTTTAGTAGCTTTTTATTTGAATAGATTCTGAAACAACTTGTATCATTTTTTAAATTTTAATTAT
Source organism: Iris macrosiphon (assembly GCA_036927795.1). Taxonomy (NCBI): domain Eukaryota; kingdom Viridiplantae; phylum Streptophyta; class Magnoliopsida; order Asparagales; family Iridaceae; genus Iris; species Iris macrosiphon. The sequence goes on from JAYESA010000001.1 coordinate 183,113,962, forward strand.
AATTGAACAAGTTCTAACATATCAAGTTGTTTAAATACCTTGCCTTGTGAAAATAGTGTTTTAACATATTTCTACTGCATCTTAGAACAATATAAATTATTTTCTAGAAGTAAATAAATAGTTAAAGTGAAACTGCAAATTCTTTTGAGTTTTAATTCTAAAAGTAGAGATAAATTTGGGAATAAGCCAAAAGGGTCCTTCTGTCAACCGGGTGTAAACAGCCCTAAGCGATATAGTATTTAAGTGTCTTCGGACCACCGCTAACTGGGAACCGGCCCCTACAGCCAACCCAAGTTAATCTACACTTGATAGACTAAAGATTTTAAGATTGATTAGCAAAATCACTTGAACTATTTTCTAAATCATTGGACATTGTTATTGAGTAAATACATATCTTTTAGTTTCAGTTTTTTCTCAATAGCAATCATGACTGGCAAGGATGAGACTTTCACTGCTAAACCTGCTAAGTTCAACGGGACCTACTTTAAGAGATGACAGAGTCAAATGAAGTTTTGGCTCACAACTTTAGGGCTGATCCCAGCCATTGATGGTTCCACACCCATCACAAATGATTCTGATAACACCGAGTCTGACGTAGGAGTGTCCAAATCCACCAGCTCCTCTAAACCCAAAACACCTAAGGAAATAGACTACCACTGCTTCCATAGAATTCTAAGCATTTTGTCTAAATCATTATATGACATATTCTTTGAATATAATAGTGCTAAAGAACTTTGGGAAGCTTTGGAAGATGAATATAGCTGTGATTGTCACGCCCCGATCTCCCGCAGGCAATCGGCCGTTCCCGCTAGGCGGGAATCACCCTCGCCAGCGCTCCCGCGGAACGATCGCTTGACCCATCCGGACGTGATGCCGCACGAGCGTGATCCACGTCCGTGCAAGGCCATGGTTCATTGGCTGGCGGCAAGAGTTCTAAGCCACAGAGTCGCACAGATTGTCCGAGTGCAGCGGAGTCATGAACGCATAGGCGATCGGTAACAGGTTCACTGAGTCGACAAATATAGCGGAAGCATTGAAACACAAGTTGAAGTAAAGCAAGCTCTTTTATTGATATGAACAAGTGTTACAGGCGGCGTATAGCCGAGATTATAAGTCGCTCAAGCCTCTCTCTCTGAAACATAAGGCGTGCCAAATGGCTACAACTGTGGAATGAATGTACAGGCGATGGTCAGGCGACGCTCCAACATTATGTCTTGTATATGTGCTTCAGTCCCGGACGCACCGTTGCAAGGCTTCAGAGGGAACTCCTGGCCTTAGCACGCACGAAGGAGGCATCCGCACCGAACGAGGTTCTCCCGCACCCTGCATACAAACTGGTGGATTATTAGTACATTGAATGCACTGGTGGGGAAGCTACTCGTCCGCTCGACAAATCCAAACACGTAACACAGGTTCCGTGCACAACTATTAAGTTGTCTTTCTAGTTGCCTTATGATCAGTTTCATGCAAATATTTAACAGCTTATCGTGTCGGGCAGTGCGCCGTGCGATATGAGAGGAAACACGGCGAGACTTATCAACTTACCATTTGTCCTTCCCTGTCCAAGGCAAATATTGTTAATTCATGCACGGGCAAGTATAAACATACAGGAGCATAGCATATGCAAACATGAGGGTCGTTATTTTCAGATCGTTCAGGTGTTCAGTTCATTGATGCTATGCAATAACTCGCACGCGGATAGCCGCTAAGCGAGGATGACTTATCTATATGAACATAAGTCGCTGGCGTAGCCATTATGGACGGTTCACAGTCTCAAGACACAGAATGATATGCAACGCAGGTGGCGAGCCCCGCTGCATAACACCTTGCCCCATAACATACGACTGCTCATACGTCCCGTCCGGATCGGATCGGTCCCGGTGCCCCAGTGACCGTTCGCGGAACTCAACATAACATACCTTGTGCACAAGTTGTCCGCGATAATGCAGGTCAGGGTCTATCCATATTCCATAGCTTGACATGATAATCATGAAACTTAAACTTAATCTGAACGAGCATATTGCTCCACGAGCTGAGATTCCATCAGTACATAACACGATCCTCGTTCAGATGCATACATAGCATGATTATCATTCAAGGTGATTCACGTTCAGTATTCATTCTTGCTTAATGCATTCCCCTGGTTCGGGGATATGCCTTGGTGACCTAACGGTCCCGGATACTTACAGGTTCATTCAGGCACGGAATAACTACGTAGTAGTCTCCCGGAGTTTGGATGAAAACACGGTAACATTCAAGCAGACAAGCATGCGTTTCTAAGGAATATAAACATGCACGTTTGCTCGGACCCGAAGGTAAGCCGAGAGATGAAACCGTTAAGGGACTTAGCATGCGAGGTCTGTATATAAGCAGTATTTCATTTCCATGTTCTAGCAAGCAATACAAGTTGGGATTATTCCCTTAGCTAGGTGCGTTGGATTTATTAGCATGCAGGGGGTGAATCACCTAGCGACTAGCATGTATCAATCCAGATTTTATGTGTGCTGGCTAAGCAAAGACAAGTTCACCGTAGCCACCCACCTTAGCGATGATTTACCTCGGTAGAGCGATACGTCTGAGCGAGCCTCTGAAAGCCTAAGCCGAATTCTTGTAGGGACAAGTCTGGATATCCTTTGCATTCTTGATCGAGGCAAAGCAGGTCGGGACAGCTGCACGATTGCCGTTTGAGACGGCAGTCCGCTTGAGCGGAACGGGGTGTTATAGTGATGATGCTGGAATCGAAAGATTCAATTCTTCCTCATTCAATAGATACTTTATGGTAGATAATAAACCCATGAATGATCAAATACATTAATTCCAAGAATATCTTAGGCATATTCAGGCCAAAGGTACTTTCTTTTCTACTGAGTATAAAATAGCCTGTTTGGTAGACAAGCTCCCTCCTTCTTGGTCTGATGTTAAGAAAGATCTTATTCATACACAAGGTGACCTTACCTTTGCTCAAGTACTAAAGAAAATTAGAACAGAAGAACAAATTAGGCTAAGGTCTAACCTTAAGTCTGAGTCTAAAGCTAAGGTAAACCTTGTAGAATCCCAAGGCAAACCCAAGCCTCGTCATCACCACAAACCCAAAAGGAACCTCTTCAAGAAGAAGCAGAACCCTCAGCCTCACCACCAAAACCATCACCACTATAAACCAAAAAACTTCGGTTAGACTCAGGATCACAAGAGATTTTGTTTTGTGTATGGTAAAACAAACCATATAGCCACCAACTGTTTCCATAGGAAGAAGGAAGTTGTCCAGACTTCTTACAAAGGGAAACGCCCAGCCAAACCAGAAGCAAACATGCTTCTCAACGGCCATTCTAGTTCCTTCAGGTCTGTAAGCTATCAACCCTTTGTCGACATTTTCTACCATTCTGACGATTTGTGGTTGGATTCTAGAGCTAATGTTCATGTTTTCTTTGATCACTCATGTTTTTTAAACTATCAGGAATCAGGTGGAGGAGGTGTAACTCTAGGAGATGACTCAGCGGCACAGATTATAGGAAGAGGAAGAATAGATCTAAAGATGACATCAGGAAAAACTATGACTCTTCATGATGTGTTACATGTGCCGTCTATCAGAAGAAATTTAGTTAGTAGGTCTCTCCTTGTAGCTTCAGGGTACAAGATTATTATGGAAGCAAATAAAGTAGTATTTTCTAAGAATGACTCTTTTATTAGAAAATAATTTGTAAGAGATGGTCTTTTTATTTTGAGTACCGTGACTAAAATTTTAGGTCCTTCATTTGTTGTTTCAAATGTAGGATTTTCAAATGTGTGGCACAGTAGATTAGGTCATGTGAATCTAGGTTCCCTAAGAAGGATGATAAACTTATATCTTATTCCTAAAACTATAATACATGATAAACACAAGTGTGAGATATGTGTTCAAGCCAAACACACAAGACTACCTTTCAAATCTGTAGAAAGAAACTCTGACCTTCTAGAGCTAGTTCATAGTGATGTGTGTGACTCAGATAGAATTTTGACCCGAGGTGGTAGAAAATACTTTGTTACCTTTATAGATGATCATTCAAAGTATTGTTATACATATCTTCTCAAAACCAAATATAAAGTTCTAGACAGATTTAAGGTCTATAAATCTGAAGCTGAGAACCAGTTAGAAAGAAAGATTAAGATTCTTAGATCAGATCGTGGTAAAAAGTATACATCAAATGATATGACCATTTTCTGTGAAAAATACGAAATAATCCATGAGGTAACTACTCCATATTCACCACAGTCCAACAGAATTGCTGAAAGAAAGAATCGCACTCTGTTAGACATGGTAAATGCCATGCTCCTCAGCTCAGGTGCTCCCGATAATTTGTGGGGAGAAACTTTATTACCGGCCTGTTACATCCTTAATAGGATTTTTAGTAAGTCTAATGATAAGACTCCCTATGAATTATGGAAAGATAGAGCTCATAGGATCCATTATCTTAAAGTTTGGGGATGTTTGGCTAAAGTAGGAATTCCTGAACCTAAAAAGAGGAAGATTGGACCTAAGACTGTAGATGATGTATTCATAGGATATGCCCTTGATAGCAATGCCAATAGATTTCTTGTTACTCACTCAGAAGTAAATAAAATCTCTAACAATACTATTATAGAAGCAAGAGATGCAGTTTACTTTGAGATTATATATCCCTTCAAAGATAAAATTTCTTTCTCTCCCTCAAACTTCTCACTTGCTCCATCCACTAGCTCTAATGTTCAAATATCTAGTTCACAATCCGAACAAAATATAGAACCTAGAAGGACTAAAAGAGAAAGAATTGAAAAGAACTTAGGAGAAGGTTTCTTTGCCTTTTTGATAGAGGGTGATCCCTCAACTTATGAAGAAGCAATATCTTCTCCTGATACCCCTTTCTGGAAAGAAGCCATTAACAGTGAGTATAACTCCATCATGGAGAACAATACTTGGTTTCTAGCAGACCTACTGTAAACTCCCTCGACCAGATTTCAGTATTTTAATATTATTTTTAGTTAATTAGAATTAGTGCAACTTTTTAAAAATTTATTTTTATACACTATTGATTGTGCACCTGTTCATTACACAATTAATTAGGGCCTCACACTAGCTGTTAACCCTAAACTAATTTCACATCCCTGCCCTAGACTTGCTAGACTACATTTTCTGTATTTTTAGCAACTCCCAGAAACCTCGTTTTGTGCTTCGTTTTAGTCGCACAAATATCGTTACAAACGTACGTATTTAATCCCTATTTAATTTTCTGCTCTTTACCCATCTATGTACCCTTAGGGATTTGAGGACCAGTAGGCACCTGTTTTGCCAAACAAAAATACGATAATATTCTACACTAATTATATTACAATTAGTGTATTGACACCGTAGAAAAATTATGACCCTAACTGCCCCTAAATAATTAGTGAACACCGTGCGCAGTATTTATTAAATAATAAATACGGTGACCCGTATCACCTGCAGAATCAGACCCTGACCCTGCTCAGGCTCATCCCCACAGCCCAGGACATTTCCCCAGCATTTTTCCCTCAATTCTGTGAATTTTAGTAATTTTTAGAACCAGGTGATTTTCCAGACAAATTGCATAATTGTGCAATTTTCTAATTTTTGGACTTTTATGCAAATTATGAAAAGTCAAGGGTTTTTATGCAAAAATGTATGTGAGGTGGCATAACCTCATTGACTAGACAACTTAACACCTACATGTGGCATTATTATCCAGAAAAATCTATTAGAAAATATCCTAAATTACAAAATTACTAAAATACCCAAAACTTCTACTTATTTACTAAACTGCCATTGCCTACAACTCCTATATAAACCTTAACACCCCCTCTCATTTTCGGACTCCTCTCAGCCACCACGGGCCACCGCCTCCGACCCAACTCCGGCCAACCCTCCGCCCTGACCCCCTCTCCCCTTCGGCCAAGCCACCTCCCCTCCGGCCGCCTGCTCCGCCCTGGGCAGCTGCCACAAACCCGAGCCCCCACCCTGCCCGACAGTAGCTGCCACCACCCGAACTCCTCCCACCGCCGCCTCCGGCCACCGTGCTCCGCCACCACCACCCCCACTCGACTCGCCCTGCTTCCCTCTACCCGACCCCCACTTCCTCGCCGCCCCACGACACCGCCTCCGCCGGCCAGAGCCCCCGCAGCTCCTCCCCACTTCCCTAAACCTAATCGACCCCTCCACCTCCGTACGTCTCCAGCCACCGCCACCGCCGTCGTGGACCTCCGCCACCACCACCCATCTCTCCGCCACCCTCCCCTCCTTCGATCCCTCACCTTGCTCCGCCGTCTCCGCCGCTGCTCCGCCGCCGGCAGCCCCCGCAAGCAGCAGCTGCTGCTGCTGCTGCTAGCAGCTACTGTTGCTGTTCCCGCTCCTCCGGCCGCCTCCGGCCATCTCCGCCGCCGTCCTCCTGCCGTCGACGACCAGTGGACCCCACCTGTCAAATAGGTATACCCTCTAAACCTATAAATACGTATATACATACCTATATGTATATCTATATATATATCTATATGTATATATATATGTATATATGTATATCTATATACTTATGATAATATATATACTGTATAAATACAGTATACTATACAAAATATATATATATTACTATAATATATATATATATGTATATATACTACTAATATATAAGTATTTATATATGTATATTATATATTATTATATATATATTTACATGTAACTATGTATATATATATGTTTATAATATATATAACTATATATGTTATGTATATATAACTATGTATATATATTATATATATATGTATATAATATATATATATATATCTATATATATATATTATGTAATATATATAATATATTATTAGATTCACTGTGAATATACACAGTATATATATGTATATATATACTATGCATTTTATACCTTTTATTTATATAATATATGTAAATATATATCAGTGTTATATATACACTGCTAATATATACTATATCTATAACAGTGGTCACCTATAGACCCTGATAATATTGCTGGATAGTACAGCATTTATATATATATATTTAAATTCCTGCACTGTCATTATATATATGTATATTTTCAATTCTTGCACTGTCCTTCAATTTATATATATACTATCTATTTAAATTCCTGCACTGTCAATTCATTTTATTTATATTATTATACATCGGTGGATACACCCTGATAATATTATATATATATATTTAGCAGTGGATATACCCTGCTACTATTATAATAATACCTGCATTTGTCTGTTCTTTATATACTATATATACTACTATATATATATATACATACTATATATATATCTATATTATATATGTGTATATAAGTATATATACATACTTTATGCTATATATATTATATCTATATATATACATACTATATATATATATATATATATTATATATGTGTATATAAGTATATATACATACTTTATATTACAGCCTTGATATTCACGAACCCTGTCTGTTTTAACAGAAACCACCTTCAGCACAGCCAGTGACCCTCTGTCACCAGCAACCTCAAATCTGACTGCGAGATCAGGTTATCAACACTATCAGGGAGTAGGCAAGTATACCTTGCCAAGTACTGTTTAAATTCTCAATAATGTTATATGCTCTTGTTTCTGTATTTCATATATCATGATTACCTGAGACTGCCTTGGGTACAGTCAGCTGATATGTTGACATTTAACATAATATTACAGACTCACCGACAATTGTGAGAGTATTCTAATATTCTTCTAGACCCTATCACGGGAACACGCAACATGGTTGCAATGCATATTGGGATACGATCTGCGTATTTGATTAGCTACCAGTACGTGTGACCCGCATCACGGATTAGAATAATTCAGGAAATGTACGACTTGACATTTAGTTACATTGGACGGGGAGAACGACTAAAATACGTATGGGACACCCACCTCTTTATCATGTGCCGCACTCGACGGAGTGATACGGATGTTATATATATATATTCATGTGACCATACTCATCGTAGATGGAAAATTGTATAGTGCCCTTGAACGGGGGCATATGTGGCATATACTAGCCAGTCACTACAGATTGGTGAATTACGTCAGCATATGTCTAGCCACACAATTCCCATACGTACTAGATTGTCTCAAATTGCATTTTACTTAGATGGTTAGCACCCTGTGTTATTTATTTATTTATTCAGTATTTACATACATGGCATGTTATTTTTCTGTATCTTGTTACGTCCCTCTGAGGACCTGGTTCCCTGCCAGGTTTAGCTGAGACATACCACCCCACAGTACCTGGACCTGGACAGGAGTCTGGACATGCCCTTGAGATGGAGTTAGAGGAGATGCCGTCAGAGTCTACCTGAGTACACCTGGAGTTGGAGCTACATATTTTGAGGATGTTGCGCTAGTTTATCTTATTTCACTTCTGCTTACTTTTTGTAGTGGGATTGTTCCCACCTGAATTTATCTGGGTTGTATATGACATTTCAGATTTAGTATCTATATATTCAGCACTTTCCCTGTTATTCTTGTGGATGAGATAGAGTTACCTGTAATTAGACTTGTAGTAGTTTAGGACAGCATAGCACATCACTTTGGGTTCATTAAATTGGGTATTCCCTTAGTGACGTGTCAGCTGGCCAATGCCACGTGGCCTAGTTCCGTATATTTTTGGGACTGGAGCGTGACACGGTTTTAGTGGTGGCCCATGCAGGTCCAGTTAATTGCTAGTAGCATAATTTCATGTTCAGCAAGCCTGCAATAGGATAGGAATACTAGGTCTCATCCACACTGATTTCATCCATAAATTTTTGCATCCTGTTTGATTATCATCTATTATTTCCTTCATACTTTTCTAAATTTTTCTATTTTCTTCAGAAATATGGACATACCCGGGGAAACTGCGATTAATGGGACTGACCAAGCAACATACCTCTCGCCAGATGTCCAAAGGACACCAATCCCGAGAGACCAATCTCCGAGAAGGATGCTGGTCAATCCAACAACCTCGTACCTTCACCAGGATCCGACCCAGGAAGCAACACCAGTCCAGCAAGAAGGGCAACCTTCTCAGGCACCAACACTGCAGGCGGAGATACCTTTGCCTCCACCTCCAGTTCTCGCAGCCCTGATGCCACAACTTGAGGGACAATCTCAGATGTTCCAAGCCATATTGCAGGCTCAGTGGCAACAGACTGAAGTCCTGAGACAATGCCTAATGACGGTTCTGGAGAGGACAACTGCCCCAGTACCAGCCCCTGTCCAACCAGCTAGCACTGTTCGAGGCTTTAGCCGGATGAGCCCGAGAACCTTTAAGGGCAATGAAACTCCGGAAGAGATCTCAGACTGGATCTCCAATACGAAAATACTGCTAGAAGGTTCACAACTTCATCCTGACCTATGGATGACCGCAGTAAGGACCCTACTCCTCGGCAACGCTCATCACTGGTGGGAATCTATAGAACGCAGCACGGGCAAGAACCATACTTGGGAGCAATTTCTGGTATATTTTAATGCAAAATATTTTTCAGCCACGGTCAGAGATGATCTGTACTCCCAGTTCCTGTATTTGGAACAAGGAAATATGACCGTCGACGCCTATGATGCAGAATTCAGTCGACTAAGTCAATTCGGTGCCATCCTAATACCAATCGAGCTGGAGAAGGCCCTAAAGTTCCATCACGGCCTTACCCCCGAACTCCAAGGGTATACTACGGCACAGTCGAGAATCTCCTACGAAGAAGTTCTTTCAGAAGCAAGGATACAAGAAGCCATTGGCCGAGAAGCAAGATGTTCAAATCCAACCATACTAGCCAGAGACCAGACTGGAGCAGGAGGACCAATCCGCCACCCGGGAAATCAGATACAACACCAGATGAGGTCATATCAAACCAAGAAATTTTCGACTTGTCACCATTGTGGCATGAAGGGACATTATGCCAAAAACTGTCGAAGGAAGTATAGACTATGTTTGATATGTGGAGATAATCAACATAGGGCCAGAGACTGCCCACAACACAGAGAAGCAACACTCCAGCATAGGCAAGGACCAGTAGCACCAGCTCAGAGAATGCAACCCCCTACTAGAGGTCAGCATTCCCCAGCATCTAGAAGATTTCAGAGGGGACCACCCTTAGCCACCCAAGACACGCAGTATTACCTAGCCAGACAACAAACCGGTAGACAAAGGCACGAGCAGGCCTTTGCACTAGCTGCAGTTGCAGAAGAACCGGAAGGTGAAACCATTTCAGGTACCCTTATAGTTGCATTATTACCAGCAAACCGCATTATTTGATTCTAGAGCTACACTGTCTTTCACATCTAGTAGTTTCGTACCCATGCAAATAGCCAGGTTTACCGGAAGAGGCATTGTTCCAGTTACCAACATTACTAAAGCATGCTAATAGTCAGGTATAGTAGAATAATAAGGATGCAGTTCTTGGTACTTCCAATACCAAACCTCGACGTTGTCTTAGACATGAACTGGTTAAGTTAGTCCAAATACTATACTAGACTACGGGAAGAGAAGCGTCATCTTTAGACCACCAGGTTACCCATTCAGAAATAGATAGTACCTAGGATACCAAATCATAGTAGTTAACCCTAGATACCTGATGACTTATAGTATCCGACCTAAATTATTTTCCACCCTTAGGGAATGATCAGGACTAAGCTACAACAGATAGGTAGATTGTTAGATATTGATTGCTAGGCTCAAATATGTGAATGTAGTAATAGCTGAATACTACAGGTAGTTTCCAAATTAGATTTAATGTATATGACTTATTAGGGTAGTCAGTAACTTCTAGTCTCGTGTTTTCACCATAGATAAATAGATTAGTTATAGCTAGTATCGGAAATAGAGCATTTCAATTGAAGGAGAAAGGGTAGACAGATATTAGCCTTGAGAAAAACATCAGGAACTATCAATAAGGTACGACCTATTATAAACCTGGTGATAACCATATAAATTGGATAAAGGTTACACATAGGGTAAAATAGGAGGACATGTGTTCTCACCTAACCGAGGAACTGTCAGACTTGGAAGAAGAGGAAAACTAAGCCGAGGTACAGCAAATCCTTCAATGTGTTGGAACGCATCAGAGAAGTTGCTTACAAGATAGCATTACCTCAGACATTGGGAGGAGTACATGACGTCTTCCACGTATCCCAATTAAGGAGGTACGCTCTGGATACAAGTCATGTGCTTAAATCTCTGTTTTATGCGGACAACCTATAGTGTATATTAAGGTTGTAGAACTTAGAAAACCATACCTCTTTTGGGACAACTAGCGACTTAGACAAGAAGTTAGAATAATAACTGTAGAGATTATAGAATCTTGTCTTTTTGTGAATTTGAATTGTTTTGTACTTCTCACATCATAATCTAGCGTACTTATATTTGTTATACTACCTTAAATTATGCTCTGCTATTATAGCCTAGTTTTGCAAGCTTATTCTTTATCAAGCTTGTTCATTAATTATGTATTATTGGAGTACTACACTAATACATTCCAGAATCAGTGTATGACGGTCTGATCAACCATAATGCACTTGGTTCGCCCTTCGCATAACTACTTTACGTGGATTGAGATATATAGTGATTAGTAGACAGATGTACTTACCCTATGCGCATACCATATCAGCTACATAACTGTGCTAATACGAATATGTGAATAGAGATTACCAGAATAATATTTCCATCCACAACTGCCTTGACAATTCCCATTGAATTCTTTAAACGCCTTGAATCTCCATACTTCTAATCTATTACCTCCCCCTTGAACTCTTGATTACTGCTTTCCGTCTTCCCTTATTTCGAAAGGAAGAAACCTCATATTTAGTATAAATACGAAGTGTATTGTTTCTGTAGCCATTTCTATTATTTCTTGGGAAATTACCAAACCCTATTATTAGATTAGATTGCAGTTTAAAACTGTTCTTTTAAAATGACTTTCGCTACCTACCATACGTTGTATTACGTTCCTCTAGTTCATATTGCATGAAAACATCATGCACCAGGCAAATCAACCTGGGAACGGGAAGATAATATTCGATAATGTTTTCCCCATCTATTTCCAGATCAGGGTATGTCCAAATATTTCAAATCAATCTTCAGCTATCTATGTCCTGATATTTCGAATCAATCAATCTTTCGTTCTCATTATATGTTTGTTTTTATTTCGAGGACAAAATATTCTAAGGAGGGTAGATTGTAAACTCCCTCGACCAGATTCAGTATTTTAATATTATTTTTAGTTAATTAGAATTAGTGCAACTTTTTAAAAATTTATTTTTATACACTATTGATTGTGCACCTGTTCATTACACAATTAATTAGGGCCTCACACTAGCTGTTAACCCTAAACTAATTTCACATCCCTGCCCTAGGCTTGCTAGACTACATTTTCTGTATTTTTAGCAACTCCCAGAAACCTCGTTTTGTGCTTCGTTTTAGTCGCACAAATATCGTTACAAATGTACGTATTTAATCCCTATTTAATTTTCTGCTCTTTACCCATCTCTGTACCCTTAGGGATTTGAGGACCAGTAGGCACCTGTTTTGCCAAACAAAAATACGATAATATTCTACACTAATTATATTACAATTAGTGTATTGACACCGTAGAAAAATTATGACCCTAACTGCCCCTAAATAATTAGTGAACACCGTGCGCAGTATTTATTAAATAATAAATACGGTGACCCGTATCACCTGCAGAATCAGACCCTGACCCTGCTCAGGCTCATCCCCACAGCCCAGGACATTTCCCCAGCATTTTTCCCTCAATTCTGTGAATTTTAGTAATTTTTAGAACCAGGTGATTTTCCAGACAAATTGCATAATTGTGCAATTTTCCAATTTTTGGACTTTTATGCAAATTATGAAAAGTCAAGGGTTTTTATGCAAAAATGTATGTGAGGTGGCATAACCTCATTGACTAGACAACTTAACACCTACATGTGGCATTATTATCCAGAAAAATCTATTAGAAAATATCCTAAATTACAAAATTACTAAAATACCCAAAACTTCTACTTATTTACTAAACTGCCATTGCCTACAACTCCTATATAAACCTTAACACCCCCTCTCATTTTCGGACTCCTCTCAGCCACCACGGGCCACCGCCTCCGACCCAACTCCGGCCAACCCTCCGCCCTGACCCCCTCTCCCCTTCGGCCAAGCCACCTCCCCTCCGGCCGCCTGCTCCGCCCTGGGCAGCTGCCACAAACCCGAGCCCCCACCCTGCCCGACAGTAGCTGCCACCACCCGAACTCCTCCCACCGCCGCCTCCGGCCACCGTGCTCCGCCACCACCACCCCCACTCGACTCGCCCTGCTTCCCTCTACCCGACCCCCACTTCCTCGCCGCCCCACGACACCGCCTCCGCCGGCCAGAGCCCCCGCAGCTCCTCCCCACTTCCCTAAACCTAATCGACCCCTCCACCTCCGTACGTCTCCAGCCACCGCCACCGCCGTCGTGGACCTCCGCCACCACCACCCATCTCTCCGCCACCCTCCCCTCCTTCGATCCCTCACCTTGCTCCGCCGTCTCCGCCGCTGCTCCGCCGCCGGCAGCCCCCGCAAGCAGCAGCTGCTGCTGCTGCTGCTAGCAGCTACTGCTGCTGTTCCCGCTCCTCCGGCCATCTCCGCCGCCGTCCTCCTGCCGTCGACGACCAGTGGACCCCACCTGTCAAATAGGTATACCCTCTAAACCTATAAATACGTATATACATACCTATATGTATATCTATATATATATCTATATGTATATATATATGTATATATGTATATCTATATACTTATGATAATATATATACTGTATAAATACAGTATACTATACAAAATATATATATATTACTATAATATATATATATATGTATATATACTACTAATATATAAGTATTTATATATGTATATTATATATTATTATATATATATTTACATGTAACTATGTATATATATATGTTTATAATATATATAACTATATATGTTATGTATATATAACTATGTATATATATTATATATATATGTATATAATATATATATATATATCTATATATATATATTATGTAATATATATAATATATTATTAGATTCACTGTGAATATACACAGTATATATATGTATATATATACTATGCATTTTATACCTTTTATTTATATAATATATGTAAATATATATCAGTGTTATATATACACTGCTAATATATACTATATCTATAACAGTGGTCACCTATAGACCCTGATAATATTGCTGGATAGTACAGCATTTATATATATATATTTAAATTCCTGCACTGTCATTATATATATGTATATTTTCAATTCTTGCACTGTCCTTCAATTTATATATATACTATCTATTTAAATTCCTGCACTGTCAATTCATTTTATTTATATTATTATACATCGGTGGATACACCCTGATAATATTATATATATATATTTAGCAGTGGATATACCCTGCTACTATTATAATAATACCTGCATTTGTCTGTTCTTTATATACTATATATACTACTATATATATATATATACATACTATATATATATCTATATTATATATGTGTATATAAGTATATATACATACTTTATGCTATATATATTATATCTATATATATACATACTATATATATATATATATATATATTATATATGTGTATATAAGTATATATACATACTTTATATTACAGCCTTGATATTCACGAACCCTGTCTGTTTTAACAGAAACCACCTTCAGCACAGCCAGTGACCCTCTGTCACCAGCAACCTCAAATCTGACTGCGAGATCAGGTTATCAACACTATCAGGGAGTAGGCAAGTATACCTTGCCAAGTACTGTTTAAATTCTCAATAATGTTATATGCTCTTGTTTCTGTATTTCATATATCATGATTACCTGAGACTGCCTTGGGTACAGTCAGCTGATATGTTGACATTTAACATAATATTACAGACTCACCGACAATTGTGAGAGTATTCTAATATTCTTCTAGACCCTATCACGGGAACACGCAACATGGTTGCAATGCATATTGGGATACGATCTGCGTATTTGATTAGCTACCAGTACGTGTGACCCGCATCACGGATTAGAATAATTCAGGAAATGTACGACTTGACATTTAGTTACATTGGACGGGGAGAACGACTAAAATACGTATGGGACACCCACCTCTTTATCATGTGCCGCACTCGACGGAGTGATACGGATGTTATATATATATATTCATGTGACCATACTCATCGTAGATGGAAAATTGTATAGTGCCCTTGAACGGGGGCATATGTGGCATATACTAGCCAGTCACTACAGATTGGTGAATTACGTCAGCATATGTCTAGCCACACAATTCCCATACGTACTAGATTGTCTCAAATTGCATTTTACTTAGATGGTTAGCACCCTGTGTTATTTATTTATTTATTCAGTATTTACATACATGGCATGTTATTTTTCTGTATCTTGTTACGTCCCTCTGAGGACCTGGTTCCCTGCCAGGTTTAGCTGAGACATACCACCCCACAGTACCTGGACCTGGACAGGAGTCTGGACATGCCCTTGAGATGGAGTTAGAGGAGATGCCGTCAGAGTCTACCTGAGTACACCTGGAGTTGGAGCTACATATTTTGAGGATGTTGCGCTAGTTTATCTTATTTCACTTCTGCTTACTTTTTGTAGTGGGATTGTTCCCACCTGAATTTATCTGGGTTGTATATGACATTTCAGATTTAGTATCTATATATTCAGCACTTTCCCTGTTATTCTTGTGGATGAGATAGAGTTACCTGTAATTAGACTTGTAGTAGTTTAGGACAGCATAGCACATCACTTTGGGTTCATTAAATTGGGTATTCCCTTAGTGACGTGTCAGCTGGCCAATGCCACGTGGCCTAGTTCCGTATATTTTTGGGACTGGAGCGTGACACGGTTTTAGTGGTGGCCCATGCAGGTCCAGTTAATTGCTAGTAGCATAATTTCATGTTCAGCAAGCCTGCAATAGGATAGGAATACTAGGTCTCATCCACACTGATTTCATCCATAAATTTTTGCATCCTGTTTGATTATCATCTATTATTTCCTTCATACTTTTCTAAATTTTTCTATTTTCTTCAGAAATATGGACATACCCGGGGAAACTGCGATTAATGGGACTGACCAAGCAACATACCTCTCGCCAGATGTCCAAAGGACACCAATCCCGAGAGACCAATCTCCGAGAAGGATGCTGGTCAATCCAACAACCTCGTACCTTCACCAGGATCCGACCCAGGAAGCAACACCAGTCCAGCAAGAAGGGCAACCTTCTCAGGCACCAACACTGCAGGCGGAGATACCTTTGCCTCCACCTCCAGTTCTCGCAGCCCTGATGCCACAACTTGAGGGACAATCTCAGATGTTCCAAGCCATATTGCAGGCTCAGTGGCAACAGACTGAAGTCCTGAGACAATGCCTAATGACGGTTCTGGAGAGGACAACTGCCCCAGTACCAGCCCCTGTCCAACCAGCTAGCACTGTTCGAGGCTTTAGCCGGATGAGCCCGAGAACCTTTAAGGGCAATGAAACTCCGGAAGAGATCTCAGACTGGATCTCCAATACGAAAATACTGCTAGAAGGTTCACAACTTCATCCTGACCTATGGATGACCGCAGTAAGGACCCTACTCCTCGGCAACGCTCATCACTGGTGGGAATCTATAGAACGCAGCACGGGCAAGAACCATACTTGGGAGCAATTTCTGGTATATTTTAATGCAAAATATTTTTCAGCCACGGT
Organism: Iris macrosiphon; assembly: GCA_036927795.1. Classification (NCBI taxonomy): domain Eukaryota; kingdom Viridiplantae; phylum Streptophyta; class Magnoliopsida; order Asparagales; family Iridaceae; genus Iris; species Iris macrosiphon. The sequence goes on from JAYESA010000001.1 coordinate 183,130,732, forward strand.
CAGAGATGATCTGTACTCCCAGTTCCTGTATTTGGAACAAGGAAATATGACCGTCGACGCCTATGATGCAGAATTCAGTCGACTAAGTCAATTCGGTGCCATCCTAATACCAATCGAGCTGGAGAAGGCCCTAAAGTTCCATCACGGCCTTACCCCCGAACTCCAAGGGTATACTACGGCACAGTCGAGAATCTCCTACGAAGAAGTTCTTTCAGAAGCAAGGATACAAGAAGCCATTGGCCGAGAAGCAAGATGTTCAAATCCAACCATACTAGCCAGAGACCAGACTGGAGCAGGAGGACCAATCCGCCACCCGGGAAATCAGATACAACACCAGATGAGGTCATATCAAACCAAGAAATTTTCGACTTGTCACCATTGTGGCATGAAGGGACATTATGCCAAAAACTGTCGAAGGAAGTATAGACTATGTTTGATATGTGGAGATAATCAACATAGGGCCAGAGACTGCCCACAACACAGAGAAGCAACACTCCAGCATAGGCAAGGACCAGTAGCACCAGCTCAGAGAATGCAACCCCCTACTAGAGGTCAGCATTCCCCAGCATCTAGAAGATTTCAGAGGGGACCACCCTTAGCCACCCAAGACACGCAGTATTACCTAGCCAGACAACAAACCGGTAGACAAAGGCACGAGCAGGCCTTTGCACTAGCTGCAGTTGCAGAAGAACCGGAAGGTGAAACCATTTCAGGTACCCTTATAGTTGCATTATTACCAGCAAACCGCATTATTTGATTCTAGAGCTACACTGTCTTTCACATCTAGTAGTTTCGTACCCATGCAAATAGCCAGGTTTACCGGAAGAGGCATTGTTCCAGTTACCAACATTACTAAAGCATGCTAATAGTCAGGTATAGTAGAATAATAAGGATGCAGTTCTTGGTACTTCCAATACCAAACCTCGACGTTGTCTTAGACATGAACTGGTTAAGTTAGTCCAAATACTATACTAGACTACGGGAAGAGAAGCGTCATCTTTAGACCACCAGGTTACCCATTCAGAAATAGATAGTACCTAGGATACCAAATCATAGTAGTTAACCCTAGATACCTGATGACTTATAGTATCCGACCTAAATTATTTTCCACCCTTAGGGAATGATCAGGACTAAGCTACAACAGATAGGTAGATTGTTAGATATTGATTGCTAGGCTCAAATATGTGAATGTAGTAATAGCTGAATACTACAGGTAGTTTCCAAATTAGATTTAATGTATATGACTTATTAGGGTAGTCAGTAACTTCTAGTCTCGTGTTTTCACCATAGATAAATAGATTAGTTATAGCTAGTATCGGAAATAGAGCATTTCAATTGAAGGAGAAAGGGTAGACAGATATTAGCCTTGAGAAAAACATCAGGAACTATCAATAAGGTACGACCTATTATAAACCTGGTGATAACCATATAAATTGGATAAAGGTTACACATAGGGTAAAATAGGAGGACATGTGTTCTCACCTAACCGAGGAACTGTCAGACTTGGAAGAAGAGGAAAACTAAGCCGAGGTACAGCAAATCCTTCAATGTGTTGGAACGCATCAGAGAAGTTGCTTACAAGATAGCATTACCTCAGACATTGGGAGGAGTACATGACGTCTTCCACGTATCCCAATTAAGGAGGTACGCTCTGGATACAAGTCATGTGCTTAAATCTCTGTTTTATGCGGACAACCTATAGTGTATATTAAGGTTGTAGAACTTAGAAAACCATACCTCTTTTGGGACAACTAGCGACTTAGACAAGAAGTTAGAATAATAACTGTAGAGATTATAGAATCTTGTCTTTTTGTGAATTTGAATTGTTTTGTACTTCTCACATCATAATCTAGCGTACTTATATTTGTTATACTACCTTAAATTATGCTCTGCTATTATAGCCTAGTTTTGCAAGCTTATTCTTTATCAAGCTTGTTCATTAATTATGTATTATTGGAGTACTACACTAATACATTCCAGAATCAGTGTATGACGGTCTGATCAACCATAATGCACTTGGTTCGCCCTTCGCATAACTACTTTACGTGGATTGAGATATATAGTGATTAGTAGACAGATGTACTTACCCTATGCGCATACCATATCAGCTACATAACTGTGCTAATACGAATATGTGAATAGAGATTACCAGAATAATATTTCCATCCACAACTGCCTTGACAATTCCCATTGAATTCTTTAAACGCCTTGAATCTCCATACTTCTAATCTATTACCTCCCCCTTGAACTCTTGATTACTGCTTTCCGTCTTCCCTTATTTCGAAAGGAAGAAACCTCATATTTAGTATAAATACGAAGTGTATTGTTTCTGTAGCCATTTCTATTATTTCTTGGGAAATTACCAAACCCTATTATTAGATTAGATTGCAGTTTAAAACTGTTCTTTTAAAATGACTTTCGCTACCTACCATACGTTGTATTACGTTCCTCTAGTTCATATTGCATGAAAACATCATGCACCAGGCAAATCAACCTGGGAACGGGAAGATAATATTCGATAATGTTTTCCCCATCTATTTCCAGATCAGGGTATGTCCAAATATTTCAAATCAATCTTCAGCTATCTATGTCCTGATATTTCGAATCAATCAATCTTTCGTTCTCATTATATGTTTGTTTTTATTTCGAGGACAAAATATTCTAAGGAGGGTAGATTGTAAACTCCCTCGACCAGATTCAGTATTTTAATATTATTTTTAGTTAATTAGAATTAGTGCAACTTTTTAAAAATTTATTTTTATACACTATTGATTGTGCACCTGTTCATTACACAATTAATTAGGGCCTCACACTAGCTGTTAACCCTAAACTAATTTCACATCCCTGCCCTAGGCTTGCTAGACTACATTTTCTGTATTTTTAGCAACTCCCAGAAACCTCGTTTTGTGCTTCGTTTTAGTCGCACAAATATCGTTACAAATGTACGTATTTAATCCCTATTTAATTTTCTGCTCTTTACCCATCTCTGTACCCTTAGGGATTTGAGGACCAGTAGGCACCTGTTTTGCCAAACAAAAATACGATAATATTCTACACTAATTATATTACAATTAGTGTATTGACACCGTAGAAAAATTATGACCCTAACTGCCCCTAAATAATTAGTGAACACCGTGCGCAGTATTTATTAAATAATAAATACGGTGACCCGTATCACCTGCAGAATCAGACCCTGACCCTACTCAGGCTCATCCCCACAGCCCAGGACATTTCCCCAGCATTTTTCCCTCAATTCTGTGAATTTTAGTAATTTTTAGAACCAGGTGATTTTCCAGACAAATTGCATAATTGTGCAATTTTCCAATTTTTGGACTTTTATGCAAATTATGAAAAGTCAAGGGTTTTTATGCAAAAATGTATGTGAGGTGGCATAACCTCATTGACTAGACAACTTAACACCTACATGTGGCATTATTATCCAGAAAAATCTATTAGAAAATATCCTAAATTACAAAATTACTAAAATACCCAAAACTTCTACTTATTTACTAAACTGCCATTGCCTACAACTCCTATATAAACCTTAACACCCCCTCTCATTTTCGGACTCCTCTCAGCCACCACGGGCCACCGCCTCCGACCCAACTCCGGCCAACCCTCCGCCCTGACCCCCTCTCCCCTTCGGCCAAGCCACCTCCCCTCCGGCCGCCTGCTCCGCCCTGGGCAGCTGCCACAAACCCGAGCCCCCACCCTGCCCGACAGTAGCTGCCACCACCCGAACTCCTCCCACCGCCGCCTCCGGCCACCGTGCTCCGCCACCACCACCCCCACTCGACTCGCCCTGCTTCCCTCTACCCGACCCCCACTTCCTCGCCGCCCCACGACACCGCCTCCGCCGGCCAGAGCCCCCGCAGCTCCTCCCCACTTCCCTAAACCTAATCGACCCCTCCACCTCCGTACGTCTCCAGCCACCGCCACCGCCGTCGTGGACCTCCGCCACCACCACCCATCTCTCCGCCACCCTCCCCTCCTTCGATCCCTCACCTTGCTCCGCCGTCTCCGCCGCTGCTCCGCCGCCGGCAGCCCCCGCAAGCAGCAGCTGCTGCTGCTGCTGCTAGCAGCTACTGCTGCTGTTCCCGCTCCTCCGGCCGCCTCCGGCCATCTCCGCCGCCGTCCTCCTGCCGTCGACGACCAGTGGACCCCACCTGTCAAATAGGTATACCCTCTAAACCTATAAATACGTATATACATACCTATATGTATATCTATATATATATCTATATGTATATATATATGTATATATGTATATCTATATACTTATGATAATATATATACTGTATAAATACAGTATACTATACAAAATATATATATATTACTATAATATATATATATATGTATATATACTACTAATATATAAGTATTTATATATGTATATTATATATTATTATATATATATTTACATGTAACTATGTATATATATATGTTTATAATATATATAACTATATATGTTATGTATATATAACTATGTATATATATTATATATATATGTATATAATATATATATATATATCTATATATATATATTATGTAATATATATAATATATTATTAGATTCACTGTGAATATACACAGTATATATATGTATATATATACTATGCATTTTATACCTTTTATTTATATAATATATGTAAATATATATCAGTGTTATATATACACTGCTAATATATACTATATCTATAACAGTGGTCACCTATAGACCCTGATAATATTGCTGGATAGTACAGCATTTATATATATATATTTAAATTCCTGCACTGTCATTATATATATGTATATTTTCAATTCTTGCACTGTCCTTCAATTTATATATATACTATCTATTTAAATTCCTGCACTGTCAATTCATTTTATTTATATTATTATACATCGGTGGATACACCCTGATAATATTATATATATATATTTAGCAGTGGATATACCCTGCTACTATTATAATAATACCTGCATTTGTCTGTTCTTTATATACTATATATACTACTATATATATATATATACATACTATATATATATCTATATTATATATGTGTATATAAGTATATATACATACTTTATGCTATATATATTATATCTATATATATACATACTATATATATATATATATATATATATATTATATATGTGTATATAAGTATATATACATACTTTATATTACAGCCTTGATATTCACGAACCCTGTCTGTTTTAACAGAAACCACCTTCAGCACAGCCAGTGACCCTCTGTCACCAGCAACCTCAAATCTGACTGCGAGATCAGGTTATCAACACTATCAGGGAGTAGGCAAGTATACCTTGCCAAGTACTGTTTAAATTCTCAATAATGTTATATGCTCTTGTTTCTGTATTTCATATATCATGATTACCTGAGACTGCCTTGGGTACAGTCAGCTGATATGTTGACATTTAACATAATATTACAGACTCACCGACAATTGTGAGAGTATTCTAATATTCTTCTAGACCCTATCACGGGAACACGCAACATGGTTGCAATGCATATTGGGATACGATCTGCGTATTTGATTAGCTACCAGTACGTGTGACCCGCATCACGGATTAGAATAATTCAGGAAATGTACGACTTGACATTTAGTTACATTGGACGGGGAGAACGACTAAAATACGTATGGGACACCCACCTCTTTATCATGTGCCGCACTCGACGGAGTGATACGGATGTTATATATATATATTCATGTGACCATACTCATCGTAGATGGAAAATTGTATAGTGCCCTTGAACGGGGGCATATGTGGCATATACTAGCCAGTCACTACAGATTGGTGAATTACGTCAGCATATGTCTAGCCACACAATTCCCATACGTACTAGATTGTCTCAAATTGCATTTTACTTAGATGGTTAGCACCCTGTGTTATTTATTTATTTATTCAGTATTTACATACATGGCATGTTATTTTTCTGTATCTTGTTACGTCCCTCTGAGGACCTGGTTCCCTGCCAGGTTTAGCTGAGACATACCACCCCACAGTACCTGGACCTGGACAGGAGTCTGGACATGCCCTTGAGATGGAGTTAGAGGAGATGCCGTCAGAGTCTACCTGAGTACACCTGGAGTTGGAGCTACATATTTTGAGGATGTTGCGCTAGTTTATCTTATTTCACTTCTGCTTACTTTTTGTAGTGGGATTGTTCCCACCTGAATTTATCTGGGTTGTATATGACATTTCAGATTTAGTATCTATATATTCAGCACTTTCCCTGTTATTCTTGTGGATGAGATAGAGTTACCTGTAATTAGACTTGTAGTAGTTTAGGACAGCATAGCACATCACTTTGGGTTCATTAAATTGGGTATTCCCTTAGTGACGTGTCAGCTGGCCAATGCCACGTGGCCTAGTTCCGTATATTTTTGGGACTGGAGCGTGACACGGTTTTAGTGGTGGCCCATGCAGGTCCAGTTAATTGCTAGTAGCATAATTTCATGTTCAGCAAGCCTGCAATAGGATAGGAATACTAGGTCTCATCCACACTGATTTCATCCATAAATTTTTGCATCCTGTTTGATTATCATCTATTATTTCCTTCATACTTTTCTAAATTTTTCTATTTTCTTCAGAAATATGGACATACCCGGGGAAACTGCGATTAATGGGACTGACCAAGCAACATACCTCTCGCCAGATGTCCAAAGGACACCAATCCCGAGAGACCAATCTCCGAGAAGGATGCTGGTCAATCCAACAACCTCGTACCTTCACCAGGATCCGACCCAGGAAGCAACACCAGTCCAGCAAGAAGGGCAACCTTCTCAGGCACCAACACTGCAGGCGGAGATACCTTTGCCTCCACCTCCAGTTCTCGCAGCCCTGATGCCACAACTTGAGGGACAATCTCAGATGTTCCAAGCCATATTGCAGGCTCAGTGGCAACAGACTGAAGTCCTGAGACAATGCCTAATGACGGTTCTGGAGAGGACAACTGCCCCAGTACCAGCCCCTGTCCAACCAGCTAGCACTGTTCGAGGCTTTAGCCGGATGAGCCCGAGAACCTTTAAGGGCAATGAAACTCCGGAAGAGATCTCAGACTGGATCTCCAATACGAAATACTGCTAGAAGGTTCACAACTTCATCCTGACCTATGGATGACCGCAGTAAGGACCCTACTCCTCGGCAACGCTCATCACTGGTGGGAATCTATAGAACGCAGCACGGGCAAGAACCATACTTGGGAGCAATTTCTGGTATATTTTAATGCAAAATATTTTTCAGCCACGGTCAGAGATGATCTGTACTCCCAGTTCCTGTATTTGGAACAAGGAAATATGACCGTCGACGCCTATGATGCAGAATTCAGTCGACTAAGTCAATTCGGTGCCATCCTAATACCAATCGAGCTGGAGAAGGCCCTAAAGTTCCATCACGGCCTTACCCCCGAACTCCAAGGGTATACTACGGCACAGTCGAGAATCTCCTACGAAGAAGTTCTTTCAGAAGCAAGGATACAAGAAGCCATTGGCCGAGAAGCAAGATGTTCAAATCCAACCATACTAGCCAGAGACCAGACTGGAGCAGGAGGACCAATCCGCCACCCGGGAAATCAGATACAACACCAGATGAGGTCATATCAAACCAAGAAATTTTCGACTTGTCACCATTGTGGCATGAAGGGACATTATGCCAAAAACTGTCGAAGGAAGTATAGACTATGTTTGATATGTAGAGATAATCAACATAGGGCCAGAGACTGCCCACAACACAGAGAAGCAACACTCCAGCATAGGCAAGGACCAGTAGCACCAGCTCAGAGAATGCAACCCCCTACTAGAGGTCAGCATTCCCCAGCATCTAGAAGATTTCAGAGGGGACCACCCTTAGCCACCCAAGACACGCAGTATTACCTAGCCAGACAACAAACCGGTAGACAAAGGCACGAGCAGGCCTTTGCACTAGCTGCAGTTGCAGAAGAACCGGAAGGTGAAACCATTTCAGGTACCCTTATAGTTGCATTATTACCAGCAAACCACATTATTTGATTCTAGAGCTACACTGTCTTTCACATCTAGTAGTTTCGTACCCATGCAAATAGCCAGGTTTACCGGAAGAGGCATTGTTCCAGTTACCAACATTACTAAAGCATGCTAATAGTCAGGTATAGTAGAATAATAAGGATGCAGTTCTTGGTACTTCCAATACCAAACCTCGACGTTGTCTTAGACATGAACTGGTTAAGTTAGTCCAAATACTATACTAGACTACGGGAAGAGAAGCGTCATCTTTAGACCACCAGGTTACCCATTCAGAAATAGATAGTACCTAGGATACCAAATCATAGTAGTTAACCCTAGATACCTGATGACTTATAGTATCCGACCTAAATTATTTTCCACCCTTAGGGAATGATCAGGACTAAGCTACAACAGATAGGTAGATTGTTAGATATTGATTGCTAGGCTCAAATATGTGAATGTAGTAATAGCTGAATACTACAGGTAGTTTCCAAATTAGATTTAATGTATATGACTTATTAGGGTAGTCAGTAACTTCTAGTCTCGTGTTTTCACCATAGATAAATAGATTAGTTATAGCTAGTATCGGGAATAGAGCATTTCAATTGAAGGAGAAAGGGTAGACAGATATTAGCCTTGAGAAAAACATCAGGAACTATCAATAAGGTACGACCTATTATAAACCTGGTGATAACCATATAAATTGGATAAAGGTTACACATAGGGTAAAATAGGAGGACATGTGTTCTCACCTAACCGAGGAACTGTCAGACTTGGAAGAAGAGGAAAACTAAGCCGAGGTACAGCAAATCCTTCAATGTGTTGGAACGCATCAGAGAAGTTGCTTACAAGATAGCATTACCTCAGACATTGGGAGGAGTACATGACGTCTTCCACGTATCCCAATTAAGGAGGTACGCTCTGGATACAAGTCATGTGCTTAAATCTCTGTTTTATGCGGACAACCTATAGTGTATATTAAGGTTGTAGAACTTAGAAAACCATACCTCTTTTGGGACAACTAGCGACTTAGACAAGAAGTTAGAATAATAACTGTAGAGATTATAGAATCTTGTCTTTTTGTGAATTTGAATTGTTTTGTACTTCTCACATCATAATCTAGCGTACTTATATTTGTTATACTACCTTAAATTATGCTCTGCTATTATAGCCTAGTTTTGCAAGCTTATTCTTTATCAAGCTTGTTCATTAATTATGTATTATTGGAGTACTACACTAATACATTCCAGAATCAGTGTATGACGGTCTGATCAACCATAATGCACTTGGTTCGCCCTTCGCATAACTACTTTACGTGGATTGAGATATATAGTGATTAGTAGACAGATGTACTTACCCTATGCGCATACCATATCAGCTACATAACTGTGCTAATACGAATATGTGAATAGAGATTACCAGAATAATATTTCCATCCACAACTGCCTTGACAATTCCCATTGAATTCTTTAAACGCCTTGAATCTCCATACTTCTAATCTATTACCTCCCCCTTGAACTCTTGATTACTGCTTTCCGTCTTCCCTTATTTCGAAAGGAAGAAACCTCATATTTAGTATAAATACGAAGTGTATTGTTTCTGTAGCCATTTCTATTATTTCTTGGGAAATTACCAAACCCTATTATTAGATTAGATTGCAGTTTAAAACTGTTCTTTTAAAATGACTTTCGCTACCTACCATACGTTGTATTACGTTCCTCTAGTTCATATTGCATGAAAACATCATGCACCAGGCAAATCAACCTGGGAACGGGAAGATAATATTCGATAATGTTTTCCCCATCTATTTCCAGATCAGGGTATGTCCAAATATTTCAAATCAATCTTCAGCTATCTATGTCCTGATATTTCGAATCAATCAATCTTTCGTTCTCATTATATGTTTGTTTTTATTTCGAGGACAAAATATTCTAAGGAGGGTAGATTGTAAACTCCCTCGACCAGATTCAGTATTTTAATATTATTTTTAGTTAATTAGAATTAGTGCAACTTTTTAAAAATTTATTTTTATACACTATTGATTGTGCACCTGTTCATTACACAATTAATTAGGGCCTCACACTAGCTGTTAACCCTAAACTAATTTCACATCCCTGCCCTAGGCTTGCTAGACTACATTTTCTGTATTTTTAGCAACTCCCAGAAACCTCGTTTTGTGCTTCGTTTTAGTCGCACAAATATCGTTACAAATGTACGTATTTAATCCCTATTTAATTTTCTGCTCTTTACCCATCTCTGTACCCTTAGGGATTTGAGGACCAGTAGGCACCTGTTTTGCCAAACAAAAATACGATAATATTCTACACTAATTATATTACAATTAGTGTATTGACACCGTAGAAAAATTATGACCCTAACTGCCCCTAAATAATTAGTGAACACCGTGCGCAGTATTTATTAAATAATAAATACGGTGACCCGTATCACCTGCAGAATCAGACCCTGACCCTGCTCAGGCTCATCCCCACAGCCCAGGACATTTTTCCAGCATTTTTTCCTCAATTCTGTGAATTTTAGTAATTTTTAGAACCAGGTGATTTTCCAGACAAATTGCATAATTGTGCAATTTCCCAAATTTTGGACTTTTATGCAAATTATGAAAAGTCAAGGGTTTTTATGCAAAAATGTATGTGAGGTGGCATAACCTCATTGACTAGACAACTTAACACCTACATGTGGCATTATTATCCAGAAAAATCTATTAGAAAATATCCTAAATTACAAAATTACTAAAATACCCAAAACTTCTACTTATTTACTAAACTGCCATTGCCTACAACTCCTATATAAACCTTAACACCCCCTCTCATTCCCGGACTCCTCTCAGCCACCACGGGCCACCGCCTCCGACCCAACTCCGGCCAACCCTCCGCCCTGACCCCCTCTCCCCTCCGGCCAAGCCACCTCCCCTCCGGCCGCCTGCTCCGCCCTGGGCAGCTGCCACAAACCCGAGCCCCCACCCTGCCCGACAGTAGCTGCCACCACCCGAACTCCTCCCACCGCCGCCTCCGGCCACCGTGCTCCGCCACCACCACCCCCACTCGACTCGCCCTGCTTCCCTCTACCCGACCCCCACTTCCTCGCCGCCCCACGACGCCGCCTCCGCCGGCCAGAGCCCCCGCAGCTCCTTCCCACTTCCCTAAACCTAATCGACCCCTCCACCTCCGTACGTCTCCAGCTACCGCTACCGCCGTCGTGGACCTCCGCCACCACCACCCATCTCTCCGCCACCCTCCCCTCCTTCGATCCCTCACCTTGCTCCGCCGTCTCCGCCGCTGCTCCGCCGCCGGCAGCCCCCGCAAGCAGCAGCTGCTGCTGCTGCTGCTAGCAGCTACTGCTGCTGTTCCCGCTCCTCCGGCCGCCTCCGGCCATCTCCGCCGCCGTCCTCCTGCCGTCGACGACCAGTGGACCCCACTGTCAAATAGGTATACCCTCTAAACCTATAAATACGTATATACATACCTATATGTATATCTATATATATATCTATATGTATATATATATGTATATATATATGTATATATGTATATCTATATACTTATGATAATATATATTAATATATATACTGTATAAATACAGTATACTATACAATATATATATATATTACTATAATATATATATATGTATATATACTACTAATATATAAGTATTTATATATGTATATTATATATTATTATATATATATTTACATGTAACTATGTATATATATATGTTTATAATATATATAACTATATATGTTATGTATATATAACTATGTATATATATTATATATATATGTATATAATATATATATATATATATCTATATATATATTATGTAATATATATAATATATTATTAGATTCACTGTGAATATACACAGTATATATATACTATGCATTTTATACCTTTTATTTATATAATATATGTAAATATATATCAGTGTTATATATACACTGCTAGTATATACTACTATCTATAACAGTGGTCACCTATAGACCCTGATAATATTGCTGGATAGTACAGCATTTATATATATATATTTAAATTCTTGCACTGTCATTATATATATGTATATTTTCAATTCTTGCACTGTCCTTCAATTTATATATATACTATCTATTTAAATTCCTGCACTGTCAATTCATTTTATTTATATTATTATACATCAGTGGATACACCCTGATAATATTATATATATATTTAGCAGTGGATATACCCTGCTACTATTATAATAATACCTGTATTTGTCTGTTCTTTATATACTATATATACTGCTATATATATATATATATACATACTATATATATATCTATATTATATATGTGTATATAAGTATATATACATACTTTATGCTATATATATTATATCTATATATATACATACTATATATATATCTATATTATATATGTGTATATAAGTATATATACATACTTTATATTACAGCCTTGATATTCACGAACCCTGTCTGTTTTAACAGAAACCACCTTCAGCACAGCCAGTGACCCTCTGTCACCAGCAACCTCAAATCTGACTGCGAGATCAGGTTATCAACACTATCAGGGAGTAGGCAAGTATACCTTGCCAAGTACTGTTTAAATTCTCAATAATGTTATATGCTCTTGTTTCTGTATTTTATATATCATGATTACCTGAGACTGCCTTGGGTACAGTCAGCTGATATGTTGATATTTAACATAATATTACAGACTCACCGACAATTGTGAGAGTATTCTAATATTCTCCTAGACCCTATCACGGGAACACGCAACATGGTTGTAATGCATATTGGGATGCGAGCTGCGTATTTGATTAGCTACCAGTACGTGTGACCCGCATCACGGATTAGAATAATTCAGGAAATGTACGACTTGACATTTAGTTACATTGGGCGGGGAGAACGACTAAAATACGTATGGGACACCCACCTCTTTATCATGTGCCGCACTCGACGGAGTGATACGGATGTTATATATATATTCATGTGACCATACTCATCGTAGATGGAAAATTGTATAGTGCCCTTGAACGGGGGCATATGTGGCATATACTAGCCAGTCACTACAGATTGGTGAATTACGTCAGCATATGTCTAGCCACACAATTTTCATACGTACTAGATTGTCTCAAATTGCATTTCACTTAGATGGTTAGCACCCTGTGTTATTTATTTATTTATTCAGTATTTACATACATGGCATGTTATTTTTCTGTATCTTGTTACGTCCCTCTGAGGACCTGGTTCCCTGCCAGGTTTAGCTGAGACATACCACCCCACAGTACCTGGACCTGGACAGGAGTCTGGACATGCCCTTGAGATGGAGTTAGAGGAGATGCCGTCAGAGTCTACCTGAGTACACCTGGAGTTGGAGCTACATATTTTGAGGATGTTGCGCTAGTTTATCTTATTTCACTTCTGCTTACTTTTTGTAGTGGGATTGTTCCCACCTGAATTTATCTGGGTTGTATATGATATTTCAGATTTAGTATCTATATATTCAGCACTTTCCCTGTTATTCTTGTGGATGAGATAGATTTACCTGTAATTAGACTTGTAGTAGTTTAGGACAGCGTAGCACATCACTTTGGGTTCATTAAATTGGGTATTTCCTTAGTGACGTGTCAGCTGGCCAATGCCACGTGGCCTAGTTCCGTATATTTTTGGGACTGGGGCATGACACCTACCTTTAGATAGTAAACCCATATGTTGTAAGTGGATATTCAAAAAGAAACTTAGAGCCGATGGTACCATAGAGAAATACAAGGCTAGATTAGTAGCCAAATGATTTAACCAGAAAAAGGGACTTGATTATTTTGATACATACTCTCCTGTAGCTAGGATCACCTCTATTAGAACCCTTCTAGCCTTAGCATCCATTCATAATATGTTATTCCATCAAATTGATGTAAAGACAGCATTTCTAAATGGGGACCTAGAGGAAGAAATCTACATGGAGCAACCTGAAGGTTTCATTACAAAAGGCCAAGAAAAGAAAGTTTGCAGATTAGTTAAATCTCTTTATGGTCTAAAGCAAGCTCCCAAACAATGGCACAAAAAATTTGACATAATCATCTCAGAATATTGTTTCGTGCCAAATGAGTATGACAAATGTATATACTCAAAAAATTTAGATGAAAGTTGTGTCATCCTATGTTTGTATGTAGATGACATCCTTATTTTTGGATCATCACTAGAATTGATTACTAATACCAAGGACTATTTATCTAGCCAGTTGTAAACCCCCTGATTTTTTTAAAATTTTTAAATTTGGATTTGTCACAATTTTCTGGAATTTTCTGCAATTTTTCTGTAATTAAAAACAGGGTTTTAATTATTAAATAATTTTAAAATAATAATAAACAATATTAAAATATTATAAAAATAATATTTTTGGGTGTAAAATGAAAAACTGGACTTAGGGTAATTTTTTTGGATTTTATTGGGCCTCTGACCTATTTTTAAATACCTAAAAACTAATTAAACTAATTAATTAATTATTATTGATATTATTATTATTATTATTATTATTATTGTTGTTGTTATTATTATGGTTATTTACTGTTCCGGCCCGGCCCAGTGGGCCGAAGCCCAGCCCAGCCCCGCTTAACGGGTCGGGCGGGTCCGCCCAACCCGGAACCCGCCGCCCGACCCGACCCGGATCCCCATCCCCTTCCCCCACGTCCTGCGCGAGCCCGCGTCCCCCGCTCCGCCGCCCGAATTCTCCGCCCCCTCCGCCGGCACGTCCCCACGCCTCCCTCAGCGCCGCCTAACCCGGCCACGACCCGCCTGAGCCCCCTATTTAAACCCTTCATCTTCTCCTCCCCTCCGGCATCCCGCAGCACCTCGACGTCGCCGCCCCTCGCCGTTCTCAGCCCGCCTCCGCCCTAGCAGCGCCGCCGCCACCGCTTCCCAGCCGCCTCGCCACCACCCTGCCCAGCCCCTCCTCCTCCTTCCTCCCCTCCTCTTCGTCTCCACCGGCGACGAACAACAGCACCAGCGCCGGCAGCTCCGACCACCCTGCGCCGCCAGCGCCGCCTCCGCCGCCCGCGCCCGAGCCCGGCGACGCCACCCGCAGCCACCCAGCCTCCCTCCGGCCACCGCGGTTCCAGAGAAGCTCTGAACACTAGGCCGGACACGGACACCGCGGACACGGACTCGCCGACACAGGATACGTGTTGGACACAGAAACTCGTTTCGAGGAGCCCAGTTCAGGTACTCGTATCTCGCACCTCGTATCTCCGATTTTGATTCCGTAAATTGCGTTACGAAGCCTGTATGACCCTCTCGGTGTCCGGACAAACCACTCGGGGCATCGCGTCCTGTAGTGATCGCACACCGCGATCCAAAAACAAGAAAAACAACGCTCCGATTCACCCCGGAACTGGGTACGCCCCGCCAAACGGGACAACTTGGTCGCGCACGGTCTTCACAGATACGTGCGCGTCGTTGATACGGACGTGTGGGATTTCGCAGAAGCTGATTCGGATGTGCGTGCACACCGGAATCAGCACGTATCCGCGGCAACGCCCCGTATCCGACTTTTCTGCATTTTGCCCTAACTTGGTGTACACACGTCGGATTGAAACGAAACTTATGCCATCAGACTCGTAGCGATACGCTGGTCCTGTGACCCAAGTTTGGTTCGATTCTGAGAACGTTGACGAAATCGCGTGTCGTGGGCCCCACAGGCCCCGCTCGACGGGCGATTTTGTGATCGGCTCATCGGAATTCAATTCTGGAAGTTCTGTTGGGTTCGTATCATCGTTCCTGACCTGTTGACACTAAGTTTGGTAAATTTGGAGACCGTTGACCCTGACACATTTTTGGTGCAAAGCGGGCCCACATGTGCAAAGCAAAGCCTCATCTAGATCTGGCAAGGAACCAGGTCCTCAGTGGGACGTAACAAGATACAGAAAAATGACATGCCATGTAATGTAAATACTGAATAAAGAAAATAAAATAAATACAGGGTGCTAACCATACTAAGTGAAAATGCAAGTAAAGATCCAGTAGTACGCATGAGAATGTGTGGCTAGACATACGCTGACGTAATTCACCAATCGCGGCGACTGGCTAGTATAGGTGTCGTATGCCCCCGACTCAGGGAACTCTGCAATCGACCATCTCTGATACGAAGGTATAAAACATTATTTGAGGGGTGTCCCATACGTCTACCAGTTATCTTTCCCATCCCAATGAAACTAAATGTCAAGTTGTATTTTTTTCCTGAATTATTCTAATCCGTGATGCGGGTCACACGTATTGGTAGCTAATCAAATACGCAGCTCGTATCCAAATATGCATGGCAACCATGTTGCGTGTTTCCGTGATAGGGTCTAGAAGAATATTAGAATACTCTCTCAGTTGTGGGTGAGTCTGTAAATTGTCAATCATAACAGCTGACTGTACCCAAGGCAGTCTCAGGTAATCAGGGTATATGAAATTCAGGAATAAAGCAGATATCAACAATTGAATTTAAACATTAACTTAGCAAGGTATACTTGCCTACTCCTTGATATTGTTGATAACCTGATCTCACAGTCAGGTTTGATGGTGCTGGTGACAGGGGGTCACTGGCTGTGCTGTAGTTGGTCTCTGTTACAACAGATAGTGTTTGTGAATATCTTGGTTGCAAATAATAAGTATACATCTATACTTATATACATATATATGATATAGATATATATATATATAGTATGTATATAGATATAGTATATATATAGCAGTATATATATAGTATTTAAAGAACAGACAAATGCAGGTAAATAGTAGCAGGGTATATCCACTGCGATATAATATAGGTAATTTGAAATGACAGTACAGGAATTAAATACATATATATATATATGTACTATAGTATAGATAATAAAAGGAATTGACAGTGCATGAATTTAATACGTATATAAATGCTGTATTTATTTAGCAATATAATATAAGTAGTAGCAGGGTCTATATGTGACCACTGAAAATATACATATATAGATAGGCTGTAATATCGAGCACAGTATTATTTATATAGTATATATAATATATAGATAATGACATTGCAGAAATGTAAATTTACATATATAGAATAAGCTGTATTATCCAGCTGGATATATATATATATAGTAGATATATATATATAAATATAAGTGCAGGAAATAAATGCAGAAAGATAAAATAAAAGAAAAATGCATAGTATATAATATATATACATATATACTATAATTATAATAGTAATAATATAACATATATGAAATATGTTATATATAATATTTATATAAATATATGAATATATATATTTATATATATAGAATTTAACAATTGCATATATATAAATTTTATTATATATAACATATGTATAATATGTTATATATATAACTATTATATATATATATATATATATATATATATATATATATATATATATATATATATATATATAACATATAAATAAATATGTTATACATATGTATATATAACTATTAATTATATATATATATATATATATATATATATATATATATATATATATATATATATATATATATATATATATAACATATAAGTAAATATGTTATACTATATACATATGTATATATATACTTATATATAATAATAATAATATATAGTATACATATACTGTATACTGTATTTATACAGTATATTAAATATAATATCTATTATATATTATAGATATACATATATATATACATATATATATACATATATATATATACATATATATACATATACATATACATATAGGATTATATATATACATACATATATATTAGGTATTAGGAGTATACCTACTGACAGGTGGGCCCTAGGGGTTGCCGACGGCGAGTGGACGGCGACGGAGCTGGCCGGAGACGGCCGGAGGAGCAGCAACAGCAGCAGTGGCCACTGGCAGCAGCAGCAGCAGCAGCTTGCGGGGGCTCTGGCCGGCGGAGGAGCGGCGGAGGTGGCCGGGCAGGCGGCGGGTTCGGGAGAGGGGGAGGTGGCGGTCAGGTTGATGGTGGTGGCGGAGCTCCACGACGGTGGTGGTGGCGGCTAGGGGCGTCGGGGATGAAGGTGGCAGCAGCTATGGTTAGGTGGTGGTGGCTGCTGCGGGGGCTAGGGCGGCCGGAGGCGGTGTCGTGGGGAGGTGAGGTGGTGGTGGTAGGTAGGGGAGGTCGGGGCGAAGCTTTTGGGGAGGGTGGCGGTGGTCGGCGATGGCCGGAGACGGCGCTGGAGCTGGATGGGAGTGGTGGTGGTGCTGTGGACAGTGAGGGCAGGGGGAGTTTGTGAGGGCTGTGGCCGGCGGAGGAGCGACGGCTCAGGCGGGTGGCAGTGGTCGGAGGGAAGGGGAGGGGAGTGGCGACGGGTTCGGCGGTGGTCCGGTGGCCGGAGGGTGGCCGTGGTGGCGGTGGGATGGGTTTGAATGAAGGGGAGGGCTAGGGTTTATATAGGTTTAGGCCTAATGGCATTCTCGTAATTAAGTGGAACTTCAGGGGTATTTTGGTAATTCTGGATTTTTGGGATATTTCCAGCAGATTTTTCTGGAAGTTATGGGTGGGTCCCACTCACCTATGGTCTAGCCAATAGGATTTGGCCACCTAGCATGCAATTTTGCATATAAACCCCTAACTTTTCAATAATTGCATAAATGCATAAAATTTGTATTTTGCGTAATTTCGCAATTTACCAAATTTCAGATACTGGTTTCCCGTAATTCTGAATTATACAAAAATGAGGGAAATAGCTGGGGAAAATGTTTTAGACAGTATAGGGTGAGTCTGGGTAGATGCAGGGTCTGATATTTGCAGGTGATACAGTCATCGTATTTATTATTTAATAAATACTGCGCACGGTGTTCACTAATTATTTAGAGGTTATTAGGGTCATAATTTTTCTATGGTGTCAATACGATAATTGTAATATAATTAGAGTAGAATATTATCGTATTTTTGGTTGGGCGATCAGGTGCCTACTGGTCCTCAAATCTCTAAGGGTACAGAGATGGATAAAGAGCAGAAAATTAAATAGAAAATAATTACATACGTTTGTAACGATATTTATGCGACTAAAACGAAGCATCAAACGAGGTATCTGGAAGTTGCACAAAATACAGAAAAAGTAGTCTAACAAGTCTAGGGCAGGTATGTAAAATTTGTTTAGGATTTAACAACTAGTGGAATGCCCTAATTTATTGTGTAACAGACAGGTGCACAATCAGCAGAATATATAATAAATAAATTTTTTAAAAAGTTGTCATAATTCTAATTAGTCTAAACTAATCCTAATTTACTGAAATCTGGTCGAGGGAGTTTACAATCTACCCTCCTTATAATATTTCGTCCTCGAAATAAAAACAACCATATAATGAGAATGAAGAATTATTAAGGACATAAGATGATTAAGAAAGATTTGGTTTGAAATATTGGACATACTCTGGTTTGGAAATAGGTGGGGATAACGCTGACGAATATCCTCTTCTCGTTCCCAGGTGGATTCACCTGGTGCATGATGTCTCCATGCAACACGAACGAGAGGAATAGTCTGGCCTCGCAACACTTTTTCGCTACGGTCCAGAATCTCTACAGGCTCCTCCTGATAAGATAAGCTTGGCCCGATGGTGATCTCTGAGTAGTCTAGCACATGACTCGGGTCTGGAATGTACCTCCTCAGCTGAGATACGTGGAAGACGTCATGTACTCCCTCCAAAGTCTGAGGTAGAGCTAGTCTGTAAGCAACTTCTCCGACGCGATCTAGCACATCGAAGGGTCCAATGTACCTTGGACTTAGCTTCCCTCTTCCTCCAAATCTGATAGTTCCTCTAGTAGGTGAGATCTTTAAGAACACATGCTCCCCTACTTGGAACTCTAGAGGTCGGCGATGAATGTTGGCCCAGTGCTTCTGCCTGTCTTGTGCAGCTCGTAGGTGTCCCTGGATCTTCTTTACTTTCTCCACCGTACGAATAATCAGTTCTGGTCCCAAGATCTGTCTCTCGCCAACATCGCTCCAGCATACTGGGGAACGACATTTTCTTCCATACAAAGCTTCAAAGGGAGCCATTTGAATGCTCGCTTGATAGTTGTTGTTGTAAGAAAATTCCACCAGGTGTAGATGATCTTCCCATGATCCGCTGAAATCAAGCATGCAGGCTCTCAGCATATCTTCAAGTGTCTGGATGGTGCGTTCTGATTGGCCATCTGTTTGTGGGTGATACGAGGTGCTGAACTTGAGGCGGGTACCAAGACTTTCTTGCATACTTCGCCAAAAGTAAGATGTAAATCTCGTATCTCTGTCAGATACTATGCTGACTGGCACTCCATGCAGACGCACTATCTCCTTCATGTACATGTCCGCCAAGACTTCTGTAGATTGTCCAACTCTAAAAGGTAGGAAATGAGCAGCCTTTGTGAGTCTATCTACGATTACCCATACAGCATTACGACCACTAGGACTTCTTGGGAAGCCCGTAACAAAGTCCATCGTAATGTGTTCATATTTCCACTCGGGTATTGGGAGGGGTTGAAGTAGACCGGCAGATCTCTGATGCTCAGCCTTGACCTGCTGACACACCAGGCATTTGGCCACAAAGCGTGCTATCTCCCGCTTTATTCTATGCCACCAGTAATATTGTCGCAGATCTCTGTACATCTTTGTGCCTCCTGGATGTATAGAGTATGTTGAGCTATGAGCTTCTGACATCAGCTCATTACGAAGTTCTCCATTTGGAACATAAAGACGATCACCACATCTTAGAGTCCCATCTTCGTGTATGCGACATCCTGTCTGAATTCCAGCCTCTGTTCTTTGTCGAAGCCTCTGAAATCTTGCATCTGTTGGTAGAGTAGTTTTGATTCTTTCTACCAAGGTTGATTGCAGCTGATAGTTTGATAATTGGCCGTCAAGTCCTGGCATAATGACCTCTATTCCCAAAATTTTCTAGATCTCTCAGAAGACCTGGTTGGGTGATCATAAAGAATGCCGAGGGTCTTCTGCTTAGAGCATCTGCCACCATATTAGCTTTCCCTGGATGGTACTGTAGATCAATTTCGAAATCCGCCATCACTTCGAGCCATCGTCTTTGTCTCAGATTTAGGTCCTTCTGGGTGTAGACGTACTTCAAACTTTTATGATCGGTGAATATCTCCACTCTTTCGCCATATAGATAGTGTCTCCATAGCTTCAGGGCGAAGATGACTGCGGCAAGCTCCAGATCGTGAGTGGGGTAATTCTTCTCATGAGTCCTCAACTGTCTTGAGGCATAAGCTACAACCTTCCCATGTTGCATTAAGACACAACCAAATCCTTTTCCGGATGCATCGCTATATATGACGAAACCTCCGGATCCAGATGGTATAGTCAAAATGGGAGCTGTAGTCAGACGCTTCTTCAAGTCATCAAAAGCTGTCTGGCAATCTTCAGTCCATATGAACTCCTGCTCCTTGCGAGTAAGACGGGTAATCGGCTCCGCGATTCTTGCAAAGTTTTCTACGAACCTCCGGTAATATCCGGCAAGTCCTAGAAAGCTCCTCACCTCTGAGACGTTGGTCGGGGTTGGCCACGTCTCAACAGATGAGATCTTTGCTGGGTCTACCGAGATGCCTTTTCCTGTGATAACGTGTCCAAGAAATGCGACACGGTCCAGGAAGAATTCACACTTGCTCATCTTAGCATAAAGGCTCTCCCGTCTCAACGTCTCTAATACCAACCTTAAGTGCTCTTCATGCTCCTCGTGGCTTTTTGAATACACCAGAATGTCGTCGATGAAGACTACCACGAACTGGTCCAGATATTGGTGGAAGACTCTGTTCATCAGGTTCATGAATACGGCAGGTGCATTAGTTAGTCCAAAAGGCATCACCAGGAACTCGTAATGACCATAACGAGTCCTGAATGCTGTTTTTGGACTATCTTCCCTGCGTACCTTAACCTGATGATAACCTGATCTCAAGTCTATCTTCGAGAATACCACGGCTCCTGTTAGTTGATCGAACAGGTCGTCAATTCTCGGCAAGGGATACTTGTTTTTGATTGTCAGAGCGTTGAGGGCTCTGTAATCAATGCACATGCGATATGTTCCGTCCTTCTTTGGTACAAACAACACTGGTGCTCCCCAGGGTGATGCACTAGGACGAACAAATCCCTTGATCTGTAGTTCCTCTAGTTGAAGCTTCAGCTCGTCAAGCTCCTTCTTTGCCAGTCGGTATACATTGGAGGATACTGGTGCAGCTCCGGGTATCAGCTCAATAATGAACTCCACTTCTCTGTCAGGCGGTAGGCCTGGCAATTCTTCTGGAAATACGTCCTCGAACTCTGCTACAATTGAGGGAAGTGCTGTCTCCATCGCCATGTAAGCTCTAGGAGTCTGGCCTACTCCTTGCTCGATGGTTCCACGGACATATTCGAACTCTGGATGATCTGGGGGTCTAAAGATAACACTACCCTTTCGGCAGTCTAGGACAGCATTATTCTGGCTTAGCCAGTCCATGCCTAAGACAACATCGAAATTTGGCATTGGAAGTACCAAAAATCGCGCTCTTAGTCCTCTACTACAAACAACTACCGGACAGGTTTCGATAATGTTGGTAACTGGAACAATACCTCCTCCAGTAAGTATTTTCCAACACTTGGGTAGCGGAGAAGTGGATAGCTTGTGCATGGCTACGAAACTACTAGATATGAAAGACAAAGTAGCCCCAGAATCGAATAATACAGTTGCAGGTAATGATGCAACTAAAATGGTACCTGTTATAGTTTCCCCTTCAGGTTCTTCTGCAATAGCAGCTAACGCAAAGGCTTGTCCCTGCCTTTGTCCTCCGGCTTGTTGTCTGGCCTTGAACTGGGTCTCCTGAGTAGGCAGAGGTGCTCCTCTCTGATATCCTCCTGATGTGGAGGGAAGCATCTTCTGAGCTTGTGCTCCTGGCTTCTGCCCTTGTTGAGGTGCTGCATCTCTACGTTGTGGGCAGTCTTTGGCCATATGATTTTTAGCTCCACATAGCAGGCATAATCCCAGCTTCTTTCTACAGTCATTGGCAAAATGCCCCTTCTTGCCACAAAAGTGACAAGTCGGGAGCTCCCTCTTCTGGTAAGGCCCCGTCGTCTGCTGAGTCTGATATTGGGGACGACATATAGGTCCTCCTGCTCCTTGCTGATTCTTGGCCGGGAAGGTTGAATTTGAGCGTCTGGCTCCTCGGCCAATGGCTTCTTGCTTCCTGGCTTCTGTAAGAACCTCGTTGTAGGAGATTCTCGACTGCGTTGTTGTGTACCTCTGGAGCTCGTGGTTAAGGCCATGGTAGAATCTTTTAGCCTTCTTCAGCTCGTTCGGGATCAGATCAGCACCAAAACGACTTAGTCTGCTAAACTCCGCGTCGTAGGCATCTACCGTCATGTTTCCTTGCTCCAGGTGCAGGAACTGGGAGTATAGGGCATTCTGGACTGTCGCTGAAAAGTACTTGGTGTTGAAATGCTCCAAGAATTGTTGCCAAGTTTGGTCTTTTCCGACGCTGCACTCTATGGATTCCCACCAGTGATGGACGTTGCCAAGAAGTTGGCCCCTCACAGCGGTCATCCATAGGTCGGGAGTGAGTTACGATCCTTCTAGCAGCATTTCGGTGTTGGAGATCCAATCGGAGATCTCTTCAGGAGTCTCGTTGCCTTTGAAATCCCTCGGGCTCATTTGACGGAAGCCTCGAACTGTGCCCGCTGGTTGGACAGGTACTGGTGTCGGAGTAGTAGTTCTCTCCAAAGCCGTCATCGACGTCTGTCGCAGAGCTTCAGTTTGCTGCCACTGAGACTGTCTCAGGGCCTCAGTTTGTTGCCACTGGTTCTGCAACATAGTCTGGAGAAACTGCAATATTTGAGGTTGACCCTCAAGTTGTGGCATCTGGATAGGCAAGGCTGGAGGTGGAGACAAAGGTGTCTCTGCATGTGGAGTTGGTGTCGTCTCCTGGCTAGAATTTTGGTGATTGGACGGAGTTCCTTGGGCACTTGGCGAAGGGTCTGTTGCTTGGTCAGCCCCATTATTCGCAAGTTTCCCGGGTATGTCCATATTTCTGAGGAAAAATAGGATAATTAGAAAACACAAAGGAGATAAATAATGATAATCAAGCAAGATGCAATAATAGAATTTGTAAAGATGGTGTCAGTGTGGATGAGACCTAATATTCCTATCCTATTGCAGGCATTGCTGGGCATGTCATCATACCACTAGCAAATAAAACTTGACCTGCATGGGCCACCACTAAAACCATATCACGCCCCAGTCCCAAAATGTCAGGAACTAGGCCACGTGTCACTGGCCAGCTGACACGTCACTAAGGGCTTAATCCACTTTGATGGACCCAAAGGGACGTGCTACGCTGTCCTAAAATACTACAAGTATAGAACAGGTAAAACTATCTCATCCACAACAAAATGTCAGAAAAACAAGTGCTGAAATATATATATATAACTGAGTCTGATACAGTACACAACTGGTGAGAATACAAGCCTACTACAAATACTGATAATAGCGCAAAAAAATCAGATAGACTAAGCAATGTCTATCTGATCAAAACATCTCCATCTCCAGGTAGCAGCATCTAGGGTCAAGCCTACTCTGAGGGTATCTCCTCGAGCTCCTCCTCGGTAGCACATCTGGCCTCCTAATCAGGTCCGTACACTGTGGGGTAGAAAGCCTCATCTAGATCTGGCAAGGAACCAGGTCCTCAGTGGGACGTAACAAGATACAAAAAAATGACATGCCATGTAATATAAATACTGAATAAAGAAAATAAAATAAATACAGGGTGCTAACCATACTAAGTGAAAATGCAAGTAAAGATCCAGTAGTACGCATGGGAATGTGTGGCTAGACATACGCTGACGTAATTCACCAATCGTGGCGACTGGCTAGTATAGGTGTCGTATGCCCCCGACTCAGGGAATTCTGCAATCGACCATCTCTGATACGAAGGTATAAAACATTATTGGAGGGGTGTCCCATACGTCTACCAGTTATCTTTTCCATCCCAATGAAACTAAATGTCAAGTTGTATTTTCTTCCTGAATTATTCTAATCCGTGATGCGGGTCACACGTATTGGTAGCTAATCAAATACGCAGCTCGCATCCAAATATGCATGGCAACCATGTTGCGTGTTCCCGTGATAGGGTCTAGGAGAATATTAGAATACTCTCTCAGTTGTGGGTGAGTCTGTAAATTGTCAATCATAACAACTGACTGTACCCAAGGCAGTCTCAGGTAATCAGGGTATATGAAATTCAGGAACAAAGCAGATATCAACAATTGAATTTAAACATTAACTTGGCAAGGTATACTTGCCTACTCCTTGATATTGTTGATAACCTGATCTCACAGTCAGGTTTGAAGGTGCTGGTGACAGGGGGTCACTGGCTGTGTTGTAGTTGGTCTCTGTTACAACAGATAGTGTTTGTGAATATCTTGGTTGCAAATAATAAGTATACATCTATACTTATATACATATATATGATATAGATATATATATATATATATATAGTATGTATATAGATATAGTATATATATAGCAGTATATATATAGTATTTAAAGAACAGACAAATACAGGTAAATAGTAGCCGGGTATATCCACTGCGATATAATATAGGTAATTTAAAATGACAGTACAGGAATTAAATACATATATATATATGTACTATAGTATAGATAATAAAAGGAATTGACAGTGCATGAATTTAATACGTATATAAATGCTGTATTTATTTAGCAATATAATATAAGTAGTAGCAGGGTCTATATGTGACCACTGTAAATATACATATATAGATAGGCTGTAATATCCAGCACAGTATTATTTATATAGTATATATAATATATAGATAATGACATTACAGAAATGTAAATTTACATATATAGAATAAGCTGTATTATCCAGCTGGATATATATATATAGTAGATATATATATATAAATATAAGTGCAGAAAATAAATGCAGAAAGATAAAAGAAAAGAAAAATGCATAGTATATAATATATATACATATATACTATAATTATAATAGTAATAATATAACATATATGAAATATGTTATATATAATATTTATATAAATATATGAATATATATATTTATATATATAGAATTTAACAATTGCATATATATAAATTTTATTATATATAACATATGTATAATATGTTATATATATAACTATTATATATATATATATAACATATAAATAAATATGTTATACATATGTATATATATATATATATATATATATATATATATATATATATATATATATATAAGTAAATATGTTATACTATATACATATGTATATATATACTTATATATAATAATAATAATATATAGTATACATATACTGTATACTGTATTTATATAGTATATTAAATATAATATCTATTATATATTATAGATATACATATATATATACATATATATATATATATACATATATATATATATATATATATATATATATATATATATATATATACATACATATATATACATA
Source organism: Iris macrosiphon (assembly GCA_036927795.1). Lineage (NCBI taxonomy): Eukaryota > Viridiplantae > Streptophyta > Magnoliopsida > Asparagales > Iridaceae > Iris > Iris macrosiphon. The sequence goes on from JAYESA010000001.1 coordinate 183,157,209, forward strand.
TAGGATTATATATATACATACATATATATTAGGTATTAGGAGTATACCTACTGACAGGTGGGCCCTAGGGGTTGCCGACGGCGAGTGGACGGCGGCGGAGCTGGCCGGAGACGGCCGGAGGAGCAGCAACAGCAACAGTGGCCACTGGCAGCAGCAGCAGCAGCAGCTTGCGGGGGCTCTGGCCGGCGGAGGAGCGGCGGAGGTGGCCGGGCAGGCGGCGGGTTCGGGAGAGGGGGAGGTGGCGGTCAGGTTGATGGTGGTGGCGGAGCTCCACGACGGTGGTGGTGGCGGCTAGGGGCGTCGGGGATGAAGGTGGCAGCAGCTATGGTTAGGTGGTGGTGGCTGCTGCGGGGGCTAGGGCGGCCGGAGGCGGTGTCGTGGGGAGGTGAGGTGGTGGTGGTAGGTAGGGGAGGTCGGGGCGAAGCTTTTGGGGAGGGTGGCGGTGGTCGGCGATGGCCGGAGACGGCGCTGGAGCTGGATGGGAGTGGTGGTGGTGCTGTGGACAGTGAGGGCAGGGGGAGTTTGTGAGGGCTGTGGCCGGCGGAGGAGCGGCGGCTCAGGCGGGTGGCAGTGGTCGGAGGGAAGGGGAGGGGAGTGGCGACGGGTTCGGCGGTGGTCCGGTGGCCGGAGGGTGGCCGTGGTGGCGGTGGGATGGGTTTGAATGAAGGGGAGGGCTAGGGTTTATATAGGTTTAGGCCTAATGGCATTCTCGTAATTAAGTGGAACTTCAGGGGTATTTTGGTAATTCTGGATTTTTGGGATATTTCCAGCAGATTTTTCTGGAAGTTATGGGTGGGTCCCACTCACCTATGGTCTAGCCAATAGGATTTGGCCACCTAGCATGCAATTTTGCATATAAACCCCTAACTTTTCAATAATTGCATAAATGCATAAAATTTATATTTTGCGTAATTTTGCAATTTACCAAATTTCAGATACTGGTTTCCCGTAATTCTGAATTGTACAAAAATGAGGGAAATAGCTGGGGAAAATGTTTTAGACAGTATAGGGTGAGTCTGGGTAGATGCAGGGTCTGATATTTGCAGGTGATACAGTCATCGTATTTATTATTTAATAAATACTGCGCACGGTGTTCACTAATTATTTAGAGGTTATTAGGGTCATAATTTTTCTACGGTGTCAATACGATAATTGTAATATAATTAGAGTAGAATATTATCGTATTTTTGGTTGGGCGATCAGGTGCCTACTGGTCCTCAAATCTCTAAGGGTACAGAGATGGATAAAGAGCAGAAAATTAAATAGGAAATAATTACATACGTTTGTAACAATATTTGTGCGACTAAAACGAAGCATCAAACGAGGTTTCTGGAAGTTGCACAAAATACAGAAAAAGTAGTCTAACAAGTCTAGGGCAGGTATGTAAAATTTGTTTAGGATTTAACAACTAGTGGAATGCCCTAATTTATTGTGTAACAGACAGGTGCACAATCAGCAGAATATATAATAAATAAATTTTTTAAAAAGTTGTCATAATTCTAATTAGTCTAAACTAATCCTAATTTACTGAAATCTGGTCGAGGGAGTTTACAATACCTGAGACTTGTAACATTTTCCTGTTAGACTACAGCTTAAGCATGCCCTGATGGATCCATTAAATTGGGTTGTCCATCGGTGCGTGCTGCTGGCCATTGCCACGTGTCCAGTCCCTCGATATTTTGGGACTGGGGCGTGACACCAGTTTGATATGAAAGATCTAGGTGAAGCCAACTTGATTCTAGGCATGCAACTGTCCAAATACAAGGAGGGCTATACTTTTTCTTTAACACACTCCATCGAGAAAATGCTAAGAAAATTTGAGTTTTTTGATAAAAAATCTGCTCTTACTCCTTATGACAGTAGTGTTGTTCTAAAGAAGAATGAGGGTTCTCCTATGTAATAACACAGATATTCTCAGATGATATGTTCTCTCATGTATATGTCAAACAGGACCAGACCTGATATTGTATTTGCTATTGGGAGACTAAGTAGATATACTAGTAAACCAAATCAGTTACACTGGATAGCATTAGAAAGAGTATTTAGATATCTTAGGGGTACTCTAGATTATATGTTGCACTATACTAGACACCCTGATATCATAGAAGGTTATTCAGATGCAAACTGGGTAACTGACTCACATGATGTAAAATCTACTATTGGATATATTTTCACTCTAGGAGGAGCTGCAATCTCCTGGGGCTCTTGTAAACAAACTATCATAGCTATGAGTACAATGGACTCCGAAATGATAGCCTTGGACACTACATGTACATAAGCAAAATGGCTAAGAAACCTTATTATGCATATTCATGTTTCTGTTAATCCTGTTCCTGCAATTTCTATAAACTGTGATAATAAATATGTTATGGAACTACTAAAGCATGATTCTGTGAATGCTAAGATGAACAGGCACCTGCAGCTGCGTTTCAAGTCTATAAAGAGCCTATTGGGCAAATATGTGGCTCTTGACTATAAAGTCAGAAAAGAACCTTGCAGACCACTTGACGAAGGGTCTGTCTAGGACTTTGATCCTAGAATCATCGAGGGAAATGGGGTTAAGCCCATAAGTAAAGTCACTAACAATGGCAACCCAACCGAGTCTGACTGGAGATCCCAAGAAGCCGGTTCAATGGGTAGGAACAAGCTGGACTTAGGTGACTTTTATGGAACACTGACCCGAGATTAAAATCTCATTCTATAATGCCCAAGTGGCTGTACATGCGTACAATGATTCTCCATCCCTATGGTGACAGTGTTCTTGAGTGATATGGTTAGGATGAGTTTTAAAAACTCTTAATAGGTCCAAGCTGGTATGCGGGGTTGAAACATATCACCAACCCTTAAGGACCTACCTATATGAGAGGTCGTGAAGGCCGCGACTATGGGGCAGGGCGATCCCAGACAACTCTCATGAATTTGGGATTAGTGCGCATGGCCAACCACAAGCGCCACCCGTTAGACCCATAACCTCTAGCATACTATGTGTGCTATTTTCTGAATCTGGTAAAAGAAGTCTGATTCAAGGCATAGTCCATCAAGCACTTCTTCAGACAAAGACAATAGTCACTAAGTGAGATTCAAGGCTGTAGTCCATCTCATCTATACATAGTATACCTGCCCAGAATCCCTTCTTTTTAATTTCTTTGTCACTTCTATTTCGGAACTTGACCTTGGGGGGGGGGGGGGGGGGGATTGTTAGCTTTGCTTAAGCAAAAGCTCAACTTCCTTCTTTCCTTTAGTCCCACATCGGATGGGCCAACCCCTCCTTGTATGTATATATAAGTTCCTCTTCATTGTTTTCTTAAAGATGTTGTGTGGGGAACCCCTTGGGCCACACGCGCACGCCGCCGCCTCCTGGCTCGGTTCGGCGCGCGCAACGGGTGCGGGTACGTGCCCACACCTGCGGGCGCCGAATGTCGATCCAATTTACTCTTCTGGTTCGGGCTGGGATCCAATTTTTTTTTTTGCTGCTCTTTATTTTTTTATCCTATTTGGCTCATTCAAATTTTGAACGTTGAGGCTATATGTCCAGGTTCATTGAGCCTAGTGACAGCTTTTGTAACAGCTCATTTGACAGCTTTCCTCCACGTTTCTTTTTTTTTTGAAATTGTTCTTTAATGACCTGTTTATGAGCCTTTATTGTCATGTCCCGTGGCTGTGTCTTGGGACTGCCTATATACTCTGGTCTCTTCCTTCTTCTTTCTTTACAGAAAACTCTCCTACGTGAAACCTCTCTCTCTCTCTCTCAAACCATTCTGTTCTCTGAATCCTTGCTCTGGGCAGAGCTAAGTTCGGTCTCTCTCTCCGAGTTGTGTGCAACGAAGAGAACCCGGTAGTCAGAGAATTTTACCACTAGGAGCTTCCGAGAAACGTCTGCACATAGACGTCGGATCAACTCTTAGGGCAGTGCTTCGTGCACGACTTCCCCGGAGGCCGGTAACAATTTTCGTTTTTGTTTCTTTCTTCTCTTATAAATCTCTGGAAAGTAATATTTATTTATATTATAAGTATTTTTAGTAACAGACGACACGTCCACGCTGTCAGTTTTCAACAGAGAGGAGTTGAGGATGGAAATGTGCTGTTCTTAGAGAAAAAAAGAAAAAGAGGAGAAGAGGAGAGAGAGAGAGGATGCGTGAGTTGATAAGGATGGAAAGATACTTAATTAAAATAATTAATTTTGTTACATTTAATTTAATTAAAATGATTAATGTTGTTAGCTAATTTATATTTAAACAAAAAAATAATAATAATTAATTTATATTATTCAATAATAATAATAATACTTAATATTTTTATCCATACAAAATAATAATAATAGTAGTAGGGAATAACCTCACCATATCTAAAAGTGAAAAACCATATCACTTCCAACAATCATCCAAACGAAGGAACTACAAAAAATTAACTTTTCAACAACCATCCAAACGAAGGAACTCATAAAATATACGTTACGCAAACTCTCTACTTTCAAATTTTTTACTTCGCTCTACTTCCGCCAACCAAACAGCCCCTCGCAGCAAAACGACTGCATCTTGATCCACAGCTTAACCAAAAAGCCAGTTGGAGTTGTTACTATGATACAACTGACACACACTGCAAATGTTCCACTTGTCCTGCAATTTTCAGCTCGTGACTCATCTGTCCATAGTATTGTAAATAAAAAATCAGTTACCTCCTAATATCTAATACATTCACTTGACCTCATCCACTGTAAATAAATTTGACGGCAGTCCGAAATAGAGATTCCAGGCAGCTGTTTCTATGCTCACCATACTCGAGATAAAAAAGACTCGTTGCTTTTTTAGGCTGAACAGTGGTAATAAAGCACCCTAGTCCCTAGCATTCCAGTTATTTGAATCACATGTGCAACGGAGGAGCACAATCCAAGAATGCATTATAATTTTTTTTTCCCAACTGAAAACACATTAAATAGAAGCTCTTTCAGACCTACAATCACGTAGGTAGAGGATTCAAACTACACATTTGCCGACACAAGTGTATACTCAATGATAAATGTAACATTTGATAAACTATAACAAGTTCTCAATCATTGTCCAGGGAGAAGTTGAAAGCCCGACGCCTCATTATTCAGACTGTCTTTGCCCCAATACCGATATGTCCTCGTACCTCTTCTGCAGGAAATATCAAGCCGTCACAAGAACAATACTAAATGTAAATGGTAAGGCTTTCTCAAAACAAAGCAGCTAAAGGAACAGGTTTCAGAAAAGAAGAGCAATGCAGATTTTAGACGAGAGTGAAACAGGTAAGCATCAAAATTCATTATGCATGTAAGACAAACTGTCAGAAAATGCCAAAGAAGCATGATAAAGCATGAAAGAAAGGATGATGCCATGCAATCTTGCTAGTGATCAGTTCTCACTTAACTAAAATGCACTCTTCCTTGCACCACATAATATAAGAAAACAACCTAAAACAAGAATATAGTGTTCCCTATTTTTTGAATATTTTGGTCTCATGAGCATATGCTCAATGTTACCAAAGTATCAATATGAATCATAAACATAAAAGTTTTATGTAGAGCTCCATAATAAGGAAACCAATGACAAGATGCAGAAACAAGTATTCATAGCTTTCTGCCTACTATATACTCTGGTACAGATTTAAAATTCTGTCAGCTGTGTGGTTACATATGCATGCATAGCTTATACTCTGGTTAAAAACTTGAAATTCCAAAGACGGATGATCAACATGTGCAGTGCTATATTATCGTTCACCGTCAACTTTACGCGAAAGAAGAACATACCAGCAGAGGGAAAATCTAGTAGAAGCAAACTTGTGTGCGAACGGTAAGTTCAAAGTAACTGACCCGCAACAGAACCAAGAACCAGTTTCCGAGCCACACCGCACCCCACCCCCATCCCACAAAAAAAAAAAAAAATCCACAAATCAAATTTTGCTTCTGCATGTGTACGTTTATATATACACTGCATAATTCCCGAACAACATGTTTTGTTGTTCCATGAATTTGGGTTATGCGTGTCATCTCTACAAACAGTACACAAGACTAAAAGCGAGGAAACTCCAAAGTTACTGTCATGTCTGCATTGGCCATGGCACAAAAACTCCAAATATACACCAGCACATGACAAAATGGTTGTAGTGTCAGGGGCTAAACCCTATCATTTCTTGACACAAGTGTCTAACATGTTGTGTCGCATTTAGGCACATACACAGACCCCACTAAACAAAGTAAGACAAGATCTAAACCACCGAATGTACCTTTTCAAGTTAATCAGACTATTTTATAAGCATCATCAGTTTCAACTAAACTAAATCTTTATTTTAAGCTTGCCTCATCGGAGTCAGCTTACCCAAATGTCTATTTTAAGGTTACAATTTAAGTAGGACCGGTGCAAGCCAACTGTTGTTTCAAAGGATATATGTTAATAGAATCTCAATACCTCGATGATGTTGCCATATGAGAGACAGAGAGAGGCAGAAATAGAAGCAATAGTGGCATGATGGCAATGGGAAAAATGGGAGAGAGATAGCATATGCTACTTGTGACCCTCAGGATCCTGTGTTTCTCTATATATTGTCCTCTAGGATTGGGTCGTGTTTCCAAAAGGAACATTTCCAAAATATTTTCCAAGTTTGCCATCATGTATCATCCAAACCAATACTTTGCTTGATTTCAAAGCATTCCAGCCCGAACCACAGGAAACACAGGTATGTACAAGTTGTGGCTTAAATCAAGACCAGGATTTGACACAAGCTAAGTTGTACGAATACGGACAAGGGTACAGATGCAAACACGATACGGATACGGTATGCAGACATTTTTAAATAGATATAAAGGTAGTTACATATGTTGCACAAGTGCAGTTACGGGCACGTGTACGGACACGACACGGATACATACATCATTTTGGCGTGTCCGTACGACATAGAACATAAGCAAGTGATGTGGTGCCTTACAACAATAAAATAAGAGCCAAGTCTTTCAATGTATGTAGAGATTTATACAAAAATATTTATTAGACTTTTAGGAGATAAATTACGGACTATACTCCCATGTGCCTCCGACATTGCTTGATAAATCGTCTGGTGCCTTCGACACCTTTTGACAATTTGATTTTTTAAACTGTTTATTATTTATATAATTTAATAATGATATTTTTAAAATTATTGACCTACCATGACATAGATGACAAATACACGTCGGAAAAGACAACTCAATTTTAATCGTGGGACTTCAATTTCTGTTGGCAATACTCTTTACGGTTAATCCCGACCGTTCTTTATTCTCTTATTTTTTGTCACTAAGTACAACTCTCTTGTATCATATAGATTAGCTTAGATTGGATTTTTATTTTGAATTCCTTTATTTAAATTTTAGGGTTTTAATTAGGATTTTCTTTATTAGGAAAAGTATTTTAAATATAATATAGCTAAGATTCTTTTAGGATTTTTTAAATTAGGATTAGTTTTATTTATTTGTTAGGATTATGACTTGTCTTAATTTGGTAATACTAGGGTTTTCTAAAGGCTATAAATAGGGGCCTTCACATCTTGTAATAACATTGCAATTTTTTATGAAAGTTTATTTATAAGAGATTTGTTATCTTGAGTTCTCCCCTAGAGATTTCTAGGGCTTCCACTAATCGTTCGATAGAACGATATCTATCCTCTGTCTTCTGCTACGCCATTCAACGATCATCATACGAGGAAATAGAAACAATTGACTCAGTATACTAATTTACTGACAGTATCAGATTTGCTTATGTTCATATTATACAAAAGAAAGTTCCAAACAAAACACAAATTGAGAAAAGATAATCAAGTATAAAACCCGCGCGGTGGGGTGGGGGGGGGGTGGGGGGGGGGGGGGGGGGGGGGTGGAATCTACATGCCCCCATTCGGCATTTCTGTTTTGGAAGTAAGACAAGTACAACCACCTCAAAATTTTCATCTTTGATAGGTCAATTCAAAAAATAATTACAACTTTCACACGAACTAAATATACTAACCATAGAAGTTTTATCTAACACGCTATATTCAACATTAAGCAAAATCTTCAATAAAATCCCTTCCCTTTGTCTAAAATTCCAGAAACGCTTCATATATCCCCTAATCTTATTCTAGGATGCACAGAATATTGCAACATTTTTTCTTCGAAATAAAATGTACAGACTTATTCTCCATAAGTTAATACACGTAAATTATGAATAGTGGTGTCCGTTTTTACCCTTTAGTACTAGAAATCTTAACAAATGATCAAATGTTCTGTAAACTTTCTTTTTAATTTATATGGGGTCCAAAGTACACGAGGCACACCCCTCTTCTAAAGGTGCATCCTGAACACGAGGCGATTGCTCAAGGCACCCATTGTGGTTGAGGGTCGCTTCCTAAGGCCAAAGACCTACGAATAGGCCTTGGTTCATTGTCTCTCCAAAATGCCTCAAGTTTACCTTCGTTTCCGCTTTTTTAAAACATGTTCACCATACAAACATATTTTCCGATCAAAAACATCTAGAAGATTATTAATAAGCCTTTGTAGTCAAATTAAGTGCCATAGTGGTGAAGGTTACCCATTCTTTGTGATGGAAGGCATGTACAACCTCCTCAAATTTCTACCATTCTTAATAGGTTTGTCCACAAAATATAACTTCCAACCTTCACTAAAATTAAATAGGATTTATAGACACAAGTCCCTTAAATCTAGTCATTCGACTTAGGTCCCTAGACATTATTAGTTGTTTAGAAGCCATCCAAATTATGAGGTTTATTATTCTATAAGACAAGTCTAAGACCGGCCATGCTTCATGGATGGGAGTATAGATGGGAGTGTTGGACAATTAAGAAATACATGTCTAAAAAGAGGGACTAGTTGAAATGAGAATGCTAAGATGTTTGAATGGCAATACATTAAAAGATCCGAAAAGAAATGAGATTCGTAGGAAATTGGAGGTGGCACCAATTAAGGATAACATGAGAGAATCATCTTAAGTGGTTTAAACGTACAACCCAAACAAATAGATGCACTGATAAGGAGAAGCGATAAGATAGTTAAAGGAGCCACCAGATCAAGAGTAGGCGTATATGAACATGGATTGAAGTTGTAAAGAACTATATGGTTTTTGTTCGAGTTATAGAAGACATAGCCCTTAGAAGAAAAAGGATTCAAACATCTGATCTAAAATTCCGGGATGAAGGCTTCGTTGTTGTCTTGAAGATATGGACAATGGCTGCCTCTATCCAGGTAAAGGTGACTAAAATGTCCATTTCATCTTCTTTTGTCTCAAACTAAACTTTGCCAAAATTCTAGCTTGTCATTATTAAAAACTTCTTTATTACCAATAAGACATGGTTCGCATGAAGCATGGGCAGCGTTCTAAATAACGGCCGCCTCGACCGCCTAGGCGGTAGGTGGTCTCTCTCCGCACCGTTTTTCGGTAGGCGGTAGAGTAGGCGGCCAACGGAGCTTTGACGGCATAAGCGACGTAGGTGGGCGCCTAGACGGAGCAATACCTAACAAGATTTTTTGACCAAACGGTTTTGCAAGCATTATGGACCTATGGTTCACTTTTACAAGACTAAAACTTAATAAATATTTGTTCTACAACATAGTTATGCATGAAACATCCTTAAAATATGTATATAATGCAAAAATTTGTGGTAAAATAGTAAAAAATATCCAAAATGTATCAACCATCTAGGCGGCCTAGGCGGTAGGCAGACTCTTTCTGTCGCGCAGCCGCCTACCGCACTTTAGAATCTTAAGCATGGAAGAAAAAAATGTGGAGGATAAAGATGGGAGACTTGATAGGTTGAGGGTAGATCTGTAGTGCCCCGTTCCCCCTATTCGGAGAGCGCGGCTAAGAAATACTTGGTATCGTCCGATCGGGACAAATTGAATCAAGATTCTTTCCTCGTTATGAATTGGTTTCTTCGAAATCAGGTCCCATATTCAACGGATCGTGCCTCAAGGAAGGACTTAGCAGCAGAGTCGAGAGGGGCCTTTCCGTTGCGTTGGTTTTCTTGCCCGTTTTAGATATCGCTTGGTTGTCTTTTGATGGTTTTTGATTTGCGTTTTTCTTGAACGGTTTCGATGGATTTCATTGTCTTCGTTCTTTGGATTTCGCAATTCGTATCGAACCCTTGGAGATCGAAGCATGAGATATTGATCAACTGTTGGTGCATGCAGGTGATCGAGTAGGCGATGCGCAAGCGGAGTCTTGAAGATCTCTCATTTTCTCTCCCCGTTCACCTACTTGTGAGTGGCTTTACTTCGATTAGCTCCCTTCTTCCAAGTCTTCGTTCTAAATAAATTGACTCATTGTGCATTCCGATCAAACGATACCAAGATAAGCAATAAAATTGAGTCAGAATAAAGAAGTAGACTTGAAACACTAATAATGCTTGTCACACAGAATTCTATAAGATCACCTTGATGCGTGCATGTTCGTTATTCATATAGCTATTTGTGTCAGTTGTAGTTAGAACTCATTTATCTATAACTGTTCCAATGTATGGTGAAAAAGGGAAAATGTGATCATTGTGCAAGTAGCCTAGACTATGAGAAATGCATGAAGTTCATTTAATTATATTGCTTGAATATGTGTTTCAATTGATAACTTAGTTTGTAGACGAGGTTCAATTGATAACTTAGTTTGTAGACGAGACATGGTCTTGGACAACTTGTATACAAGAGGTGTCGTTCTACGAACGGTCGCTGGGGCACTGGGACCGCTTCGACCCGGGTAGAACAATTTGCTAGTGTAGTCCTAGCATTGGATGGGTCCGTGCGTCCGCCAAGGACTAGCTACCCGAGGCGGAATGACAGCCGCCCATCTCTCGTCCGACCAAGTGATTGCTATGTATATTTAAACTGCACAGACTAACTATGTCTTCGTGGCAGGGAAGGTCATGGTAAATTTTGTACAGGTGGTTCAGACGGTTCAGGTAAAGTCACCGAGCGGTGGCACATTTTGTTATGTCATTTTATTCTATCATATACAAAGAATTGAACTAAGAAAAGATAGAAAGATCACATAATAAAGATGTTGCATGTTCACATGAATATGATGTTGATTTGGTATGTTGGGTTAGCTCGCCTTCACCGGTACTTTTCGAAGTACTAACCCTCGTTGCAGCAGGTTCCCCGAGCCGAGGCGACGCGGCGAGGAGCTGAAGCTTTCTCCAACCCTTCCCGGATCAGTAGGCGTGTTCGTGCTGTGACTTTTGGAGCTCAAGTACATACTCAAGAAATGAGCTCACACTTCCCTTTTGAAGCTCCTAGGCGATTGTGCTAACTCGCATCCAAGGTGTTTTGTGCATTTGAAATACTAGTAAATGATATAATGTATGGATCGACTATCTCATTTTGCGTCCAAGTTGTAAGCCCGTGCGGCATCTTCTTACTTTTGGGTTAAGAGTCTGTAAACAGATGTTCATTATCAATAAAGAGGACTTTTCTATATCTCAAGGTGTGATATCTTATTTGCATACTCTATTGCATTTGTTCTAAAGTATATCATTAAGCCTAGGCCTTGTGCACGTGCACCTTACGCGTGCACGACATCATGCCCGGGAGACGATTATCGATTTAAAACAAGAGAATTCAGCTTTTATCGGGGCTGGGCTGGGCTTGTGGGGGGGGGGGGGGGGGGGGGGGGGGTTGCAAAACAATTGAACTGATGCTAAAGGAATTATGTCACTCTATATAACCATAGAACCTTTACCTAATAATAATTTGGGAGAAACTCTAATAAGTAGATGACAAGTTTATGGGACCCGAGTAAAAAATGACAAGATTAGGGGACTCGTATCTAGAAAAGCTTATTAACATAATACTAAGCGATGCAAGTTCTAGGATTATAAGATTCCAGAAACTCGTCAGATAACTAGTGTGGTCTCCCAATAACATGCAATACAGCCTTCAGTAAGATGCAGACTGATGCAACATGCTTCTCTTGCAACAAGAAATATATCTATACTTACCAGACGAAAGACAAGTAATTGAAAAGTCATCAAAAGACATAAGTAGGGCATTTTATGTATAGCTCTACGAGGTAGCATTCTGCAATTTGGCATAAACTCTTTAATATAGTATTTTCGATAAAGATTTGTAGTAAAGTTGTCTAGTCGTAAGGGGACGGGAATAAATGATACTATTCCTTAGGATTATAGAGATATTAACAAAAACTCTTCCTCCATTAGTTGATACTTCAAGGGAGGTTACCTAGAATGAAAGAACAAAAATTGATTCATGAAGGTTTAATTATTGAATCACTTCTTAATGGTATGTTCTAGGTCCTTTTAGATAATGAAGGTCTAATTTTAGGTTATATTTCAAGTAGGATCCGGCGCAGTTTATTAAGATTATTGGCCACTGTTATAGTTATTTTATTTTGTTATTTATTAAAAAATTTGTTGTTTTTTGTCGACTTTTCATGATTTGTTGTTCGTCATCGTTCGTGGTTCGTTTATGAAATCTAGGGTTTCTACAGATCTCCGTTGGTTATTCGTCGTCGGTTGAGGTTCGTTGTGAGATCTAGGGTTTCAAAGACCTCGTCTTTCTGTTGCATCTGCAAGTATGGTGGAGACCGAATCTTCTAGCGAGGTTAATAGTAGTGGTGGTAGCGGAGGTGGTTCTCCTTTTATTGTTATTCATAATGATGAATTGGGAAAGTCGATTACAGCGGTGAAACTCAATGGTGCGAACTATCTTGCTTGGTCCAAATCTATCAAAGTGGTGTTAAGGACGAAGAAGTTGAAGTTTTTGACGGGAGAACCCCCGCCTGAAACTTCCGCTGAGTATGAAGATTGGATGAGTACAGATGCATACGTTATGTCGTAGTTGTGGCATAGTATGGAACCACATATCGCTGATAATGTTCAGTGGTGTGAATCAAGCAAACAGATTTGGGCATCTCTAGAAGAATCATATTCGCAGAAGCGAAATGTTGACGTCTAGCCTAGTGGTTAAGACCGATACATATTACCCAGGAGGTTGCGGGTTCGAGCCTCCCGGTTAAGTGGTGAGTTGGTGATGGATACAGCGCAGATGCGGTTCAAGTGCGGTGCAGGTGCGGGCCTACGGGCCGAGATGTGTGGGGCCTTCGGGCCGAGTTTGTAGACCTTCAGGCCAGGAGTCTGTAACACAATTACTTGTTCAAAAAAAAAATAACTTTGTGGAGGAACTGTTTCAATATCATCATGTTACTACTGATTTGAAGGAAGCTCAGAGACAGAACAAAGAGTTTCATGTTTCACTTATCCTAGCCGGCTTGGGTCCTGCGCTCGAACTTTATAAAGCTCAAATCCTTGCTGAAGAGCAGTTACCTACGGTGGCAGATACTTTCTTCCGTCTCAATCGTTCCTTTCTGGGACAGAGTTATGTGGTGCCGAGTACTGACTTTTCTGCCCTAGTTTCTAGTATTGGTCGTCGTGGTGGTGGACGTGGCGGTAGAGATGGTGGTCGTAGTTTTGGTCGAGGAGAAGGTCGTGGTGGTAGAGACAATGGTCGTGGTGGCCGCAGTGGTGGTGGTGGTGGTCATGGTCAACCACGGAAGTATAACTATTGTGGAATGCTCGGTTATGTGAAAAACTATTGTTGGGACAAGTGGGACAAACCAGAATATGCACATCAAGTGCATGATGAAAATATGCAGTCCCAGGTCACCACTTCTCCTCCCAGAGATGATACTTCGGGTTACAATCAGACTTCAACGTCTGATACCTCATCTCCATTTGAACAGATCCTCCAAAAGTTGAATGCGCTTGCTAGTACCACCTCCCAACCTACTGCAACCATGGCACATATAGGTAATCATGCTTTTGTGGCAACCCAGTCACCATCTACCTCTTGGGTCATCGACTCAGGAGCAAGCTCTCACATGTCTGGTATAACATCTTTCATAATCGTAGTTCCATGAAACATAATATTATCTTGGCTGATAGGTCTATTCGTCATGTGCTTGAAAATATGTCATTCACCCTACTCAATCACTATCATTATTTGAGTCATTATATGTGCCTAATTTTCCATTTAATTTGTTATCTGTGAGCCAGTTAACCAAATCTCTTCAATGTTCTGTGGCATTTTCTTTCAATTCATGTGTTTTTAGGATCTCAGGACGAAGAAGATGATTGGTTCGGGCATGAAAAAGATGGACTATACTACTTGGATCTACCTGGAAAAGCCTTTACTTCTGTTTCTACTTCTTCGTTGCAGTTACATTATCGTTTGGGACATCCGTCTTTGGCTAAGTTGCGTCAAGTTGTTCCTAGTTTAAGTTATGTTTCTAGTCTTGAATGTGAGGCTTGTCAGTTAGGCAAGCATCACCGTAGTTCCTTCTCTCGTCGTAGTGAGAGTCGTCAATTAGAGTTTTGATCTTGTTCATTCTGATATTTGGGGTCCGTCTAGAGTCAAAAGTCTGAAAGGATTTCAGTATTTTGTTATTTTTATTGATGATTATTCCAGAATGACTTGGTATTATTTAATGAAAGAAAGATCTGAGTTTCCAAATGTGTTATCTGCTTTTTATAATGAAGTCTATGTTCAGTTTGATAAACGTATCAAAATTCTGCGTTCTGATAATGCTTTGGAGTATACTCAATCTTCTGTGAACAGTGTAAACCCCCTGATTTTTCAAGATTTTAAAACTGAATTTTTCAGAATTTTCTGGGATTTTCGGGAATTTTTTTCTAATTAAAAACGAGGTATTTTTGGCATTAAATAAAATTAAATAATTTTAAAATATATTAAAATATTATGAAAATAATATTTTTGGGTGTAAAATGAAAAACTGGACTTAGGGTAATTTTTCTGGAATTTATTGGACCCCGGACCTATTTTTATTCACCTCAAAACTATATTTTATTATTATTAATTATTCTATTATTTAAAACCCAATTAAAACCAAATAAACCCCGAGCCCAAGGCCCAGCCCAGCCCATCCGCTGCGGGTCGGATCCGGGCCAACCCGCGACCCGAACCCGCAGCCCAAAACCCGCTCGGCTTAACGGGTCGGGCCGGGTCTGCCAGACCCGAACCCGCCGCCCGCCCGACCCGACCCAAATGCAACCCGCACCCCACGACCCAGCTGCCCGCGTTTTTTCGGCAGCCCCCGCGCCCCGCTCGGCCACTCGCCGCCTCGCCCGCGATTTCCGGCCGCCTCGCCCGGCCACAACGCCACGACCCGCCTCCCCCTCCGCTAGCCCCGCCACGTCCCCGCCCTGACTCCCTCTCCCCTCGCCCTATAAATCCAGCCTACGCCAGCCCTCCGCCACCACGCTCCGCCGCCCTCTCGTGCCCTAGCCACCGCCGAGGACCCTCAGCGTCGCCGCCCCTCGCGTGCCGCCCCAGCCACGCCGCCTCCGCGCCCGGCCCTCTCCTTCTCCTTCCTCCTCCTCCCTCCACCCTCGAGAGCAGCAGCGGCAGCGGGCCAGAGCTCCGGCCGCCGTGCCCGTGCCGCCGCCTCCGCCCAGCATCGCCGGCGCCGCCCTAGCCCTCCGGCCGGCCTCTCCCGCCGCAGCTCCGGCCAGCACCCGAAACCCTAACCCTAGGTCTTGCGCGTGTCGGACACGTGTCGGACACGTGTCGGACACGGTGAGATTCGATTTTTTGAACCCTGTTCAGGTACGCGTATCTCCCTGCTCGTTTACCCGTTTCCGTTTTCGTCAGTTGTATCGCGGACCCTGGGTGACCCTCTCGGTGCCCGTGCAACCCGCTCGGGACATCACGTCCTGTGGCGATCGCGAACCGCGATCCAAAAACAGGAAAAATAATACCCTGATTCACCCCGGAACTGGGTACGCCCCGCCAAACGGGACGACTTGGTCGCGCGCGGTCTTCACAGATACGTGCGCGTCGTCGATACGGACGTGTGGAATTTCGCAGAAGCTGATTCGGATGTGTGTGCACACCGGAATCAGTGCGTATCCGCGGACAACGTCCCGTATCCGACTTTTCTGAATCGCGTCATAACTTTGTGTACACACGTCGGATCGAAACGAAACTTGCGCCATCGGACTCGTAGCGATACGCTGGTCCTGTGACCCAATTTTGGTTCGATTCTGAGAACGTTGACAAAATCGCGTGTCGTGGGCCCTATAGGCTCCACTAGACGGACGATTTTGTGATCGGCTCATCGGAATCCAATTCTGGAAGTTCCGTTGGGTTCGTATCATCATTCCTGACCTGTTGACACTAAGTTTGACAAATTCGGAGACCTTTGACTCTGACACGTTTTTCGGTGCAAAGCGGGCCCACATGCGGACCCCGTTTTGACCCGAAATGTCATTTTTGCCCTTGTCTCCAAATTGGACTCAAGGACAGGCGTTTCTAGCTGATTGATATTTTCTGGATCTGATGGTAATGTTTGTTTCAGCAACCGGAGTACCGCCTGCAATTCCAGCTGAAGTCAGAGCCACAATTGGAGCCGGAACCACAGGCAAGTGTACCTTGCCAAACCCTGCAGCTTGCTACTTATTTCCTTGGCTCATTTATACATCAGTGGGCAAGTAAAGCTTGCTAATTCGCAGTGATTCCTGTTATAGTGCTTTGCTTGAATTCTTGTATAAATACATATAAACTTGTTTAACTGTTCAACCCAGGACCGAGTGACTTTACTTAGCGTCCGATTACTAGTCGGGTGCCAACCCCGTACGCGGAGTTGTGTAACGTCACATAGACATGGATATCGAGACCCTATGTATTCTCGTACTTGTCTTATCAAGTACATCATAACCCAGGACACTTGACACAATTCATGGACAGGATCTTCCTGAGATATTCGTGGTGATTCTGTATAGGATACAGGACTTGACATTGACATTATGTTCCTAGATACTATATGACTTGTTGAATTAGATATGATCTTACGTGACATGGACATGGGGCCACATGGACATGAGACGTATGATTACATTGGGTGGGGAGAGACACACAGGCTACAGGTTGATTTTATATCATTCCGGCGTCTCAGTCTTCCGCTGAGCTAGACGACCACATGATATCACTGCTACCGGCTCCCCGACACCGAGCTTGTAGTGGTTTCAGTCTGAGTTCTAGTGCTGCTCTCATCTTGCATATCACTTAGCTGGTTATTTAGTGTTTCCCTATTGTACCATTTATTGCTGGAGAGACACCCAGGCTACAGGTTGACTATATTATGCCGGCGTCTCAGTCTCTCTCCGAGCTAGACAACTACATGATAACGCTGCTACCGGCTCCCCTACACAGAGCTTGTAGTAGTCTCAGCCTGAGTACTGGTGATGTTCTCACCTGCATTTCACATAGATGGTTACATATTTACCATATTTATTTCATTCTCTGTTGCACTGCATTTATTTTGGCTTGTATTTTCTGTACCTTGTTATGTCCCCTGAGGACCTGGAATGGACTGTCCCCAGGTATAGCCGAAGAGATCAATCCAGAGATACACCGTACAGGAGCACTTCCAGGAGCTGTACCAGGACCTGAGGACGAGATCGTACCAGAGGACTTCTCCTGAGCATTGGCTTTATATAGTCAGTTATTTCTGTTCTATTTCCAGTTCTTTTATTTCCTGTCTATTGCATTAATGTACCAGACATATTCTCGGGTTGTTCCCCGAGACACTTATTTGAAATTTGCTTATTTATTCTATTGCATTATTTCTGGCATTTACTCTGTGATTATCTGTTGGGGATGAGATTAGAATAACCTGGGACTTGTAATAATTGTTCTATTTCCTGTTAGACTACAGCTTAAGCATGCCCTGATGGATCCATTAAATTGGGTTGTCCATCGGTGCGTGCTGCTGGCCATTGCCACGTGTCCAGTCCCTCGGCATTTTGGGACTGGGACGTGACAAACAGTTTCTGTATTGATCGTGGTATGATTCATCAAACCAGTTGTGTCCATACCTCTCAACAAAATGGTATAGCCGAACGCAAACATCGACACATTTTAGATGTGGCTCGAACTCTCATATTCAATATGCATGTCCCTAAACAGTATTGGGCAGATGTCGTTCTTACTGCATGTTATCTAATTAATCGCATGCCATCATCTGTATTAAATAACAAAGTTTCATTTACCATATTACATACAGATGTCGCACATTTTTTCTTATCTCCTCGAGTGTTTGGGGGTGTCGCTTTTATTCATAACTTAGAACCTAATAGAAATAAGTTGGCTCCTAGATCTTTGAAGTGTCTTTCTTGGTTATCCCCGTACTCAAAAAGGTTATCGTTGTTACAGTCAACAGTCACGCAAATATTATGTCAGTGCAGATGTTACATTCTTTGAGTCTACCCCTTTCTTTCCTTCAGGAGACCGTTGTATTCCTTTTACAACAGATTTGATATCTTCCATACCACTTCCGGTCATTCCTGAATCAATTTATGTCTCCATTGTCCATTTACAGGTTTATCAGAGATCCAAGGACAGGCCAGTGGTTCTGCAGAATTCAGCCCTCAACCAATCATCTTTCGTGCCTGAGGTTTCTGCTCTCATCACCACAGATCAAGATGATCTTCCTATTGCTCTCAGAAAAAGAAAACGCATTTGTACCATAAATAATAAGCATCTCATTTCTAACTATGTTTTATTACACCGTGCTTCATCATCTTTTCATGCATTTGTTGTTTCATTGTCTTCTATTTCCATTCCCAAAACTTACAAGCAGGCTGTCATCTTCTGGTTCAAAAAGTGCAATGGATGAGGAGATGTATGCTTTACATCAAAATCAGACTTGAGAGCTTACATCACTTCTTGTTGGAAAGCAGACAGTAGGTTGTAGATGGGTGTACACTGTTAAGTATCACCCCGATGGTTCTGTTGAGCGCCTCAAGGCACGGTTGGTTGCCAAAGGATATACTCAGACATATGGTGTGGATTATATGGAGACTCTCTCCAGTGGCTCGGCTGAATTCAGTTCGAATTCTTATTTCTATGGCGGTTAATCACCAATGGCCTATATATCAGCTGGACATAAAGAATGCTTTCTTGCATGGTGACTTACAAGAGGAGGTTTATATAGATCAACCACCGGAATATGTTATAGCAGAAAATAAAAAACTCGTATGTCGATTGAAGAAAGCATTATATAGACTGAAACAGTCACCTCGTGCTTGGTTTGACAAGTTCAGTTCAGTTCTCATTCAATATGGCTTTCGGCGCACCACATCAGATCATTCAGTATTTTGCCATTCTTCCTCAGTAGGTATTATCGTGTTGATTGTTTATGTTGATGATATCATTATATTTGGGAGTGATCATGCTGGGATTGTGGACTTGAAGGCCTACCTTAGTCGTCAGTTTCATACTAAGGATTTGGGTCTTCTTCGATATTTTTTTGGAATCGAGGTTGCTCGATCTAAGAAGGGTGTGTATCTGTCACAATGCAAGTATGTTCTAGACCTGCTCTCCGAGACTGGAATGTTGAAGTGTCGGCCAGTTGAGACTCCTATGGATTATCATCACAAGCTTGATGCTGACAGGGGAGAGTTATTTGAGGATGTTGGATATTATAGACGTTTGGTTAGCAAACTTATATATCTTACTGTTACTCGACCAGACATCACATATGTAGTTGGAGTAGTTAATCAGTTTATGCATACCCCTCGACAACCACATTGTGAGGCTATCTCTCGCATTCTTCGATACTTGAAGGGTGCACCTGGAAAGGGTTTGTTGTACAAACCTTCCTAGTTGCTTACGGTAACTGGGTTCAGTGATGCTGATTGGGTAGGTAGTCGCAGTGATAGGAGGTCTACTTCTGGCTATTGTACGTTTGTGGGTGGCAATCTTGTCACGTGGCGTAATAAGAAGCAAAATATTGTGGCCCGTTCTAGTGCAGAGGCCGAGTACCGTGCGATGGCACATACAGTTTCTAAGATGATGTGGGTTCAGTCTCTTCTTCATGAAATGGGGATTATGATTTCTATTCCGATGGAGATGTATTGTGATAATCAGTCGACAATGTTTATCGCAAGTAATCCGGTGTTTCATGAGCGCACGAAGCATATCGAGGTGGATTGTCATTTTGTTCGTGATTTGTTGCTGAAGAAACAGATTGTCACTCCTTATGTTCGGTCAGAGGATCAATTATGTGATATCCTCACCAAACCACTTGCTCGTAGTCCATTTTCTGATTTAAGTAGCAAGCTGGGCATGTCTAATCTATATGCTCCTGCTTGAGGGAGGATGTTAGAGTTATTTTATTTTGTTATTTATCATATGAGGGTATAATAGTAATTGTGGGTGTATTGCATATCAATATAAATAGACATGAGATGCAACCTAGGGTTTAAGGCCCTTGCAATCTCCTTTCTCATATTCTCTCTTCTCCTACTTTTTTTTCCTTCTCTTCTCCATCTCCAAACTTCATTGTCACTATTATTCTATAAGCTAAGGAAAATAGTTAACAATATCATTTTTCTAGCATTTCCATAAAATAATCGGAATACCACCCACGATCTTAAATTCCTAAGTATCATTAGTACTCCATAAGCTGATGGAATTGAGTAGAACTATATGTACATACCCCAATGTTTGTGCTCTTAAATAGCTCGTGAACTCAATAATCCCCAGCCTGCGAATACGTAGTAAGTTTTCTAGGAAAGAATACTATTTAGAACATTTCATTATTCATTTGTTACCTTTAATCTTGAATCCTTGACATTTTCTACCTTCTAGAAAGTTTGTGATCTGTTATTTGTTTCTTCTAATATCTATATGTGCTTCTTTAATGCTACGCTCAGATTATAAAATCTTGAAGATCATGGATTACTATCTGAAACTTAGGGATTCATTTCTCGTCAAAGATCACTTGAAACTTAAGTTCGTTTCTCATTGAAGAACACTTATTTTCTTTTCACCAAGATTATATCCTTCTTAGTAAACGCTTGATAAAAATAAAATTTTCTAGCATTTTGAGCTGAGAAGAAGCCAAGGGTAACATTGGCTTTGGAGAAACTTAAAGAAGGGCCCATAAAACTGATGTTGCTTTAACTGTCCCATGGTGACACCCCTCTCTCTGGTATATATTTTAGTAGTTGACCTTGTTTAAATTCTTTGCTCCATGAAAATGAGTCATTTGTTTGCTATAAGCATATAATGATCTATGATCGAAAAATGGGAAATAGCGGCCGATATATTGTTTGCTATATAAGCTCTATGAATTCAGACCAGTGTTCAGAAAATTGGAAATACCGGACAATATATTGTTTTGAGGCCAAAAGGATAGATAAGCTTACTTATTGCAGACAGGGGTGGACCCACATACACTGCACTGGGGGCTGGGCCTTCGGTGAAATTTTTTTTTTAGAAAGCATGTTTCATAGAAAAAAAACTAGAATACTACTTAATATATTATGAGATGTAAGTATTCTTCTCAGAGCATAGAAGAAGAAGGAGATTTTTAAGAACAAATAATATGTAAAGTATTCTTGTCAAAGCACAGAATAAATAATAACTAGAATACTACTTAATACATTATGAGAAGAAAATGTAAAAGGCTCAAGACTACTACTTAATATATTGGCCATGTAAAGTATTATTCTCACAATATACATCAAAATAACTAGAATACTACTTAATAAATAATAACGCTTACAAAGTATGAAAACTCATAGAGAACAATTGTGAGATGCAATGCTTTATTGTATAAAAATAGTACTATTTAATATATTATTATAGGACTATTTGATTTTATCCCCCGTTAGAATAGATATATTGATATTACCCCATGTTACATCAAAAGTTATGAATATCTCCCGACACTTTCAGGAGGTATTCTTAACTTTTGATCTAACATGGGGTAATATCAATATACCTAATCTAACATGGAGGTAAAATCAAATAGCCCAATATTATATTATTATACCCAAAAAAATCGGAGTCGTTGCCTTTGAACCCTCTATGATTGTGCCCTCAGTGGATAGTAAACCTAGATTCGCCCAAACCTCTAAAGCTAGCAACTTCGCAGTTTGGATGGAACTAGTATATTTTTCCTATTTCTCTTTCAATAGAAAAATGAAAAAAAAAAAATGAAGAAATGTCAGGAAGCATGGACACCCCAAAAATCGGGTGGCCTGTCCATGTGCCACACAACACAGACTCCAAAAAAAAAAAAAAATCTGTTTCCGTGTCGCCGTGTCCATCTCATGCCGTGTCATATTTGTGTCATACAAAGAGGGACATTTTGCTCTTATTACCTAAGATTGAGCAAAATTAGTAAATTCCCAATAGAAATCGAACAGATGATGTTATTCATTTAGATCTAGGAAAAATAACATTATAAATCGAAATATGAAGTAATACCCCGACGTTGACGCTTTCCCATAGCTTATGAACTCCATAGTCCACAGCCTGCAAACAATCGAAAATTTCCAAATCATCAACTACATATCCATACAAATCCTAAAAATTAGGGCTTTTCAATCGGATCGGATCAAACCCGAAACCCCGAAAATCGAGAAAGTGGAGAAGGATCCGTACCCGTTCTCCGGCGAAGGCGCCGGCTACGACGAAAGTGACATAGACGGAGTTCCGGCGCATGAGGACGCGGTAGAGACCTTCCCAGATCGCCATTACTCTTTTCTTTCTTTCTCTCGAATTAGGGCCGCTGACCTCAGATGTGGAGAACTTTATAGGTGCCGGGAATTTTTGGCTGAAAGTCTCTGCTAGTATCCATCACTTTTTATTGTTCTGCATTTACATAATTGCAGATAACCCCACACGTAATTTGCATCTCTTGGAAAAAAAATTCCAAACAATACTCTGCCAAAAAATATTATTCAACTATAAATTCAGAAAATTTATTGTAGCGAAATAAATTTATATTAAATTCATGTAAACGAAATAAGTTTGGAAAATTTTGAGAAAAAGTCAGAGTCCGCCAACAGTGTTGGCGGAAAACACAACCGGTGTACACGTACGCAGCCAAAAGATTAAAAAAAAATAAACGTGGGCCCCACGGCCAATTTTCGCCAACAGAGTTGGCTGAAATTGGGGGGGGGCAATTTCAGCCAACTCAGTTGGCGAAAATTGGCCCCGTGGGGCCCACGTATTTTTTTTTGTTTTGTTTTGTTTGGTTTTTTTACTTTGTTTGGTTTGGTTTTTTTCGTTGGTTTATTGTAATTAGTTATATTTTTTTTTATTTAGTTTAGTTTAGTTTTGTAATTAGATTTAAGTAAATTTATTTTAACAAAATTAAATTAAAATAAATTAATTGGAAAGAAATATTTAGAAATATTATTTTCGGAAAATAAAAAAAAGTAAATAAAGAAGAAAAAAAAATTTGTGTCCTCTAATTTTTTTGTCCTCTAAAGAAGAAAATAAATTATTTTAACTAGTATTTATTTGTGTCCTCAAATTTTTTATTTATTTTAATGGTTTAGTTTTTTTTTATATGAAAAAAAAAAAGACAAAGTAAAGAAGAAAGACAAATATCGGGGAATGATTTGGTTTTGATTTTGGTTTGAAATTGGGTTGGGTCTATAGGTTGGTTTAGTAGTTGGTTTATGTACAACGGCTATTTTACAACGGCTCTTTCAACGGCTCTTATTTTTTTAACGTTCACATCCAACGTTCGTCTAACGATCGGTTCGAAGTTACCTATATAAACGTAGTATTTGTTTGATATCAGCATATCAAACATTGCAATCAAATTTTTTATTTCTTTTCATACGAAATTTCTTTCTTTCGACACAGGAGAAGCTCAGTTCAATATACAATCTTTGAAGCCCATTTTCTTGTTGCCATGGATCGAAGTATAACAATATTATGCTCACTTGGTGGTGTACTAAATGGGTTAGCTTATGAAGGAGGTTTAGTTGAAGTTCTTTTAATTGATCGAAATATTTCGTTTTATAATTTACGTAATCTAATATTTGAAAAAATTTCTATTGACTGTGAATTTTTATTGGTACATATTTATCTATCTAATTGCATAAATTTAGTTAGTGAGGAGGCATGAAAATTTATTCTTGAAGTTAATATACAATCAACATATATTAATATTTTTGTGACTCCACCACCACCACCACCAAGAATTAGTAGTGGTCCTAGTTCTTCTCACCAAGTTATTTCATTTACTGAAGAAGAACATAGAGTAGATGATGGTAATACCGACGATGAAAATAGTGATGATTTAATAGAAAATATAGATGATGTACTTGATGATAATGTTGATAGTTTAAATAATTTATTCATTGGAAGAGAATTTATAAATCGTCATGCATTTAGAAGTTTTATTAGTGATATAGCAATTGCAAAAAAAATTTGTTACAGGGCTACTAGAAAAGTGAAATTGTATATAAATGTAACGTTTCTAGTTGTAATTGGAGAGTGTACGCTAAAGCCATTGGCAACGGCGAAACATTCGTCATTAGTACGCTAGAAAATGTACATTCTTGTTTAGGTGGACTTATAACGGAAAATCATCCATTAGCGACAACTATATTGGTTAAGAATAAGATTATTGATAAAATTCGTGATAATCAGTCGTATAGTCCATCGCATGTTATAAATAATATCTATAGGGAACACCGAATACATATTAAATATTGTAAAGCTTGGAAAGCTAGAGAAATTGTTCTATCAGAAATAAATGGTAGTTATATTGATGCATATAGTAGTCTTGAAGAGTATGCTTTTACAATTATTGAGACAAATCCAGGTAGCAGATGTTATATAAAGACTACAGAAAATAATAAGTTTCAAAGAATTTTTATTTGTTTCAAGGCATGCATTGATGATTTTTTAAGGGGATGTTTACCTGTGATTAGTACTGATGCTACATTTCTTTCCTCTAAATTTCAAGGTATTTTATTTATTGCGTGTGCTCATGATCCTAACTATCAATTATATCCAATTGCTTATGCTGTTGCTGAGAGCGAAAACACGGATTCTTGGACTTGGTTTTTAAACGGTTTGAAAACATCTTTTGAAGGTAGTTTTAATACGTGGGATACAATTTCTTTTATATCAGATAAACAGAAAGGATTAATAAATGTCATGCGTGCTACTTTTCCGGAATCACCTCATTTTTATTGTATTCAACATTTTATACAAAATTTAAAACTAGTATGTAGACTGCCTTATTTTCAACGTAAATTAGACTACCTTGCAAGATGTTATAATGAGACAGAAGCGAATATTTGCTTTGAAACAATTAAGGCTAAAAATATCGATGTTTACAAATGGCTTGTTGGAGTAAATGATGAAACTCGTGTTTTATCACACTGGATAACAGCTTATTCTCCTTGTCCTAGATTAGATATTAACACGTCGAACATTGCTGAATGCTTCAATAACTGGGTTAAAAACTTACGCGATAAACCAATAACAACACTACTTGATGGTATTCGAGCCAAAATCATAACACTTCAGGACAAAAATCGACAAAAAGCTGATAATCTTGCAACTGATTATTGTCCGAAGATATTAAATACTATGGCCAGTATCACAAGAAAAAGACACCAGCTGCAAATATTGAGTATAGTTGGTTATTTGTTTGAAATACTAGATCGTGAAACAAACAGAACATATGTTGTGAACTTAGATGAAAAATATTGTACATGTTTTAAATGGTATCATACTTGTCTGCCATGTGTACATGTATGTTATGCTTGTAATTCTAAAAATATTAGCATCGAGAGTTTTTATCCAGGTATTTTTTTCCAAAGAAGCATTAAGAAGCGTATATGAGCCGCACCTGGAGCCAATTCCAGTCCCTTACAACATTCAAAGTACATTAGTTATAGGTGACATTGGAGTACCAGATGTACGACGGAAAGCGGGAAGACCAAAGAAGAACCGCATCATGGCGAAGGATCAATCATCAAGAGATCTCCGATGTAGCAACTGTAATGGTTTAGGACACAATCGAAGAAGATGTACTAACCAACCAAGAGAATAAATGCATTGGCATAGATTTTCTTAGAAAAGTTATGTTCATTGATGTAATTTAATTTCTAATACATAAATTTCTCATAAAGTTCAACTTTTTAAATAACTTACCCTCATCTATAGAGTCTATTAGTTGAGACATCTGTACCATTATTTGAGACATCGGTTACTGATAAGTGGGGCCCACGTTTTTTTTTTGTTTTTTTTCTCAACTAATGGTACAGATGTCTCAAATAACCGATGTCTCAACTAATTGGCCCCCCCAATTTCAGCCAACTCTGTTGGCGGAAATTGACCGTGGGGCCCACGTTTTTTTTTTAAAATCTTTTGGCTGCGTACGTGTACACCGGTTGTGTTTTCCGCCAACACTGTTTGCGGACTCTGACTTTTTTTTCAAAATTTTTCAAACTTATTTTGTTTACATGAATTTAATATAAATTTATTTAGCTACACTAAATTTTCTGGGAGAGAAAGTGTTGTTCCCTATTCATTGACGGCCTATACTATAGAAAACTCCGTATTTCTTAATATTTGCCTATAATTTTAGGATACCATGATGGTGTGAGTCATTTAAGAATTTCATTTGATTTTTTGTTAAAGATTTTACTAAAATTGGACATACAATGCTCTTTAGAAGCGATCAAACTCTGAAAGAGAGCATCGTAGCCCGAGCTATTCAATCCTGCGCCCGCGCCGCAGACCTCCTTCGCGGCAAGCACCTCCACGCCCACCTTCACTACCCCTTCCCTTTCCCTCTCCAACAACCTCCCTCCTCAACTTGTACTCCAATTGCCGCGACCTCATCCTGTTCGACACAATGCCCCAAAGAAACCTCGTCACCTGGACCGCCCTCATCTCCGGCCTAAACTTCTCCGAATCTACCCGAACCTTCTCCCTGATGCACTCCTCCGGTACTAGCTATGCAAGGGCATCTGAAGCTCTGCTCCAGCTCTCATCTTCATACACAAATGATGCCAAATAGAGTAAGCTTTGCTTTAGACTATCTGCAATTATACATGGTTAGTAGTTCTCTAAGGCATCGTTTGGTTCGCGGAAAAGAAAAATAATATATATATATATTTTATTTTTTTCTCTCCTTTGAGAAATTATAATTTTTAATTATTTTTGTTTTCGTTGTTTGGAAAGCCAGTCAAATTGGAATGGAAAATGATTTATGAGGGTGGGAAAGTGAATCTTGATGGATGGAGGAACCATTTTCCTCTTATTTTTCTTTTTTTTTTGAATAATTTTTCTTTCCTGGCCTAAGGATCTTTTTCCTGAGCACAGTAATCAAAGAACTGCCTGCTGCTGCGCTGCATAGGTATGTCATAAATGTTTTCTTCAGTTACTCTCCTTCAGTTTTCTTCTTAAATCCTTTCTGTGCACAGTTTTTTTTTTTGAAGCCCATTCATGGATTATTTGCACAATCTAAACCTCAATCCTCCAGCCCATAGGCAGTAACTTTTTTGTGGCAGGAGGGGGCTTACATTGGTAGAGCTGAACATTTGAAGCCCAATTTTGATCCATATATCTATCTTCAGCTTGACAACAAAAGTTAGCAACTGATGTGATGTCTAGTTTTGTTTCATGTGATAAAAGCACAGGAACTTGGTGCCTTTTGGTAGGCTGGGGAGCTGCATGTATATATAGCTTACCAGGAGAGTTAATAGCCTTCTGTAGTGTTGGATGCTTGCATGCTACTGTGCTAACCTTCAAAGTATTCTTATCATAAATTAATTCCAAGGGGACTAAAGAGGGGGACATGATACAAGTCTGGTTCCTCATGAGTTCTCATGAGTTCTAAAGAGCTTCCAATGGAATGTGCTCTTTCCATATGTTCCGCATCATTGTTATTGTTATTGTTATTGTTATTGTTAATGTTGATGTTAATATTAATTTTAATGTTAATTTTACTGTTAATTTTAATTTTCATCTTAATTTTTAATGTTAATGTTAATGCTAATGCTAATGTTAATGTTAAAATTTAAATTTAAATTTAAATTTAAATTTAAATTTAAATTTAAATTTAAACTAAAATTAAATTTAAACTAACACTAAAAGTAAAATTAAAACTAAGATTATTTTTTAGATTTATTTTGGAAGATAAATTATTTTTTAGATTTTTAAAAAATTATCTCTATTTTAAAAAAACATAAAATAAATCTATCTATCTCTATTTAATAAATAAATAAAATAAATAAAATAAATCCATCTCTATTTAAAAAAAAAAAGATAGATAAGTCTTATTTTTTAAGATAGAGATATATATGTTTGTTTTTAAAAGTAGAGATTTTGTTTTTAAAGATAAAGAAATTTAGAAGAGAAACACACGTATCTTTCTTGATCCCGTAAGTTATTTCCGCAGGAGAAGTTCTTTGTGTTTATATATATATATATATATATATATATATATATATATATATATATATATATATATATATATATATATATTATCTCATGAATAAGATACATATACAAAATTGTTATCTGTCCATCTTTAATTTATCCGTATGGGTATCATTTTTATGTACATATATCAGGTAGTCAGAAGCAAAATACATTCTTTCATGAAGATCATAGTAAGTTTGAACAATTCTAAGAAATCCAGCTTCCTTCCTTGGAACAATGACACATAAGCTTACTACTATGAGTTGACAAAGTTAATAATTAAACCACAATCTAACAAATGTCATTATCGCCTTCTAATAAATATTAAGTACATAAATTAATTATACTTATGTGGTTGTTATGCTCAATGTCTACTTATATTCACAATAACATATTTAATCTTATAGCCAGCAGGATCCCTGATGCCCTAAACAAGTAGCCCCCAAACAACATATAAGACCATGGACAAGCTAAAATATTTTCATATTCTTTGCTCCATAGAATTAAATACTCAAACTAAATATACAGATCACCTAATCCAGAGTATTTCCTGTACATCAAAAGGAATAATTGGTAGAAGATATAAAATATTCAGCTGCCATCTCTTCTTTGAAAATGACCCCTTCGTTTGAGAGGGGGGTTACACTGGCACACATTCCATTGTCATTGGGAGCTCCTGATAACAAATTTTGTGAATTATTAATGCACATCACTTAAATAACAGGGGAAGGGTACCTTAAGGGCATGTTTGGTGCCAAGAAATGTCGAACTTGGAATATCTATGTGATGGGCGTCCCCTGGAAGTTTGATGAGATTTTGTTCCAAGTTTTCTGACTTAACCAGTTTGGCCGGAGGAACTTGGGCTAGAAACTCATAGAATCCAAGTAGAGGATAAAAAAAGAAGAAGAATTATACCAACTTCCACATTAAGTCAGCAAAGGAACCTGAGGAACCTAATTTAATATGGCAACTATACAGAGGCCTCCGAAATCCGATCATGTCCTTCTTCCCTCCACTTATTAATACAGAACATGAGAAGTGAGAGAGCCAGGAAATGGTTCAAATTTTTGTGAGTTCCAGTCAAGTTCTTCTTGGTGCCAAATAAGAGCTAAGGATAGAGGGGAGGGTGTCCTTAACTGTTTCATGGCTTCTTCTCTTAACAGGCATCTATTTGTGGTAAGGAATCTTGGGTGTGGGATGATTTTAGGTATTTGACAAGGCATGGATGCTGACCCTTAAACAGAGGGATAATACCAAACAAAATCATTTCAAAGGGGTTGCATTTAAAATGCAAGTGTGTTGTTATTGTAGTGTTTTGGTTGAGAAGGGGATAAGAAGGTTAATTAGGGAACCTTAGCTGCTAAAGTAAAACTACTGATTTTCTGCCTCCTATTGATTGCTGGTTTTGTTGACAAGTTTTATAATCTTTGAAGAGCACCAAGAAAGAGTCAATGAGAGTCTACAGTTGGTTACAAGGAATAGAGTAGGAGTCAGTGATTCTAATGGGGATACTGCCAAAGACCCCACCTCTTATATTCATCTCTCTCTCTCTCTCTCTCTCTCTCTCTCTCTTGCCCCACTTTTGAGAAAGTCTACGAGGACAAGATCTTGTGTGTACTATGGATGAATTCCCTGGGTGAAATTATTACAAGAGGGTGACAAGAAGTCAAAACTTTTCACTACAAAATAATATAGGAAGAGAGGATCATGAATATCAAGGTCTAACATCAGTTTATTCAGTGATATAAAAAGAAAGTTAGCTCCTTTCCCTGCCCATACTTAGGAAGACTGAAAATCCTCTCTTTCCATTCTCTAGCTGCCTCAGTTTTGGTTCCAGAAGAAAATATATTCCTTGTTCTAAAGTTTAACACCGCATGACATGGTATTCTTCTTTAGAAACTCAGACATTTCCCTCTCTCTCTCTCTCTCTTCCTTCTATTTTTTCTAAGGCAAAAAGGATCAGCTGCATGTAGAGCATCATCACTGGGAGAAAGCTAAGAGATGATCAGTGGAGGAGAAAATTCTTGGATGGCAAGTCATAGAGTTGGTGAAACTGGGATTTCTGATTCAGGACCTTCAAATCAGCCGATTCCATATGGAATCCCAGGCATCCCACCTGTTGCCACAAATTTCTTGTACATCCTTCTTCTTCTTCAGTGCTACTGTTCATATTTTTATTTAAGTTCAAGTGCTAGTTTATGCATCTAAACATGAACCTTTTTATGGATGACTTTCTTCCATGAATCTTTATTACTGGTTATACCATAAAGCATCAACTTGCATATGTGTAGTCCTTATATGAATTATCACTTATCACCAACTTCATTTATCCTTTAGTTGGTGCTTCATTTGTATCAGTTTTTTTTTTCTACTTTATGATCAACTTCTTCTATAGTTTCTTCTTTGTTAAACAACCAATAAATTCTATCCACGGCATGTAAGTAATGGGTTACACCTCTTCCCACCAGTTCAATAGTCCTTTGAGCCTTATCCATATTCATGGCTTCCTTTACTTTACATGCTAGCTCATTTCTTTGTGTACTACTACTTATAATATATGGATTGCCTTGATTTTTTTCCCATGTATCCTCAAGTCAAGTCATGACATGCTCTGAATGAAAATGGACCTTGTTTGCTTAACCAGTGATCAGGATGGAGCTGCTTACTTTGGGGAGCTTGAAGAAGCTCTTATGCAAGGAGTTGTTGGCATGAGAAATGAAGAGGACAGGAAACGTACGCTCTCTCTCTCTCTCTCTCTCTCTCTCTCAACCTTTCTTGTTTTTTCCAAAACATAACCACCACCCTTGAAGATGTTTGAAATGGTCTCCACAATAGAGATCACATGATGGCAGAAGGGAGGAAAAAACAACTTGAATGGTGTGATTCCCCCTAACAGAGGAAACTCAACCTACTCACTGAGAGTTGGTTTTAAAGCAAGCATTCCATTACTAACTCTCTGCAACAGTTTCAGAGAGAGATAAAGGAGGAAAGGAATATAAGTTCCTTTTCAAACACTGACACCTGAGTCCTTTCTCTTTGATACACAAAGATATATAGAGACAGTCTTTGTTTGATTTTCTGTAACTTTTGCTGCAGCCTTTTTCACCACCAGACCCCCTCCCACTCTTGAGATCTTCCCCTCTTGGCCAATGCGATTTCAGCAGACCACCAAGGTATACGGATGGTCCTTTTTTTTTCTTTTTTTCATTTCCCTTGTTGACTTATAAAACATGCATGAACATTCTTGTTTCCTGTTTAAGCTTAATTGTTGTTGCTGTTGTTGTTATATATGTAGAGAAATCCACAATCACCAGTCAGCACTGATTCTGGGTCAGGCCAAAACACAATTTCTCAGCTGGAATCAGACTCCCCAGTGAGTAATAAGGTCTCCTCAGAGCAGTCCTCTGATCAGCCAAAGCTGCAGCAGCAGCAGGAGGTGATGATGATGATGCAGGTGAGTGATGCCCCAAGAATAGGAACAGCAGCAGCAAATCATCAGCCCCGAGCCCAAGACAAGGTGGTACTGTGTGTTCTGAATGTTTTTCCATTTTTTCTTCCTGCTCATTATTATTACAGACAAGGGCACAAATCCCCAGAACCCCAGAAAGGGTTATTAATAACCTGTGGTGTATTTATTTCTCTTTTCAGCTTTAAAGAAACAAACCCAGTTCCCTATTCCTGTTATAAGTGATGTGTTTCACCATAATCTTATCCTTTCAGTGCAGCATATTGTCAACACAGATCCCCATGCATGAAACACCATGAAACACATCTCTTAGGAAATTTTACCACATCTTAACTCTCCAACTAAAACCCCGCAAAGGCCACAAACCCTAGAGGTAGTTTGGTTCCAATGTACTGCTAGCTTCTACAGTTGCCATTTATTATACTGTTATGATGCACATAATTTTTATCATTCAGATTTCTTAAGCATTATGTGTTTAAGCAATATAATTTCACTAACAAATGAAAAGGACATTTTGGACCAAATTGTAATCTTGATAGGATTAACTACAACTCCTTAATATAAAAACAAGAAAGATTTGTCTTGGTGGGTTTTACATGTAAGACATACTAATTCCTCCGTCTTTCAAGCATGTGTATTTTAGAATATTTACTTTGTTTTGTCTTGTATATCTAAAAATAATACAAAACTTAAGAATATTTACTCTGCCCTTGTTTTAAGCCATGAACTCCCACTGATTAAACACACACCAATCACTAACAACCTCTCTTAATTTGTTGCTTCCTTTTTTTTTCTGTCCATTATACTTGCTATTTGAAAAACATTTCTTATATATTTTATGTTCTCCACAGAGGAGAGTGTTTGGTTCAACTTCAGAGAGAGATGGAAAAACAGTAGATGCCAAGGTCATGTCTAACTTCTACATTAATATATTAGTAAGGCATATATGCATACCTTTGTTGGTTGTCTGCATGCACATATGCATGCATAATGCACGAGCTCATGCATGCATTGCATGCTGGATTATCAAGTTCTAGAACAACAAGAATATAATATATAACTGTGTCCTATGCAAGTTGGATCTCCTCCACCTGCTCTTAAGAAGTAAACTATGGAGAGTGCTAACTAACTTATGGTATATATAGACACTAGAATAGAAATAAAAATAGAACATCTGCCGGCCAGCATGGTAGAATAAAATGCTTGCTCAATTATGAACCTATATGATAGGTCATAATGATAGGAGTATCACTATCTGACTACTATACTGTAAAAGTATAGGTCCACGCCCCGCTTCGAGCCTTCCTCTCGCCATCATCAATAGTAGGCCATCCGCCGCGGCCTGATTGATGCAGTCAGTCAGTGCCCTCGATTGTTCCAGATAGAAGGATCATGGCGCCCCGGAACCATGACATCCAGCAGCTGCCTTGCGTGGCTAGTGCGAGTTGCTCGTAGTCCCTTACTAGTCAAGGGGCTTCAAGCCACTGACGCCTATATTCTTTGTCTTGAATCACAGAGGCGGTGTCGAGTCCATGCAGACTATCAATTAGTCTAGTCATTCCATATAATATAGGATTACTAGATAAAGAGCGAATGATCACCCATGAGGAAATGGGCATTGTCTAAATCCCTGTTATAAGAAGTTGAAAGAACGTTTTCACTCGGCCTTTTCCAGCATTCATCTGTCTTTTCAGTTAAGTTAGTCTTTCAAGCAAGCCCAACAATGAAAGCCCTTCACGCCTTTCTTTGTTGTACTCTTTGCCGGAACGAGTCGAACTCAAACAGAGCTATTACTACTTCTGAGTAGGATTCGAACCTACGACCAATCAGTTAACAGCCGACCGCTCTCGCTCAACGAGTTGCTCACCTTCTGGGTCACTCAAATAACCGGGTCATGACCTCAAGATTACCCTGAGCCGCGCGCAACATGCGCTTTTTTTACCTTTAAGGATCAGTCGTAGTCCTCTAAAGTCCGGGGAAGAAAGCGTATTCTCATTGGGGATAAATTCTGGCTAGGCACTGGATTGTGAATCCACCATGCGCGGGTTCAATTCCCGTCGTTCGCGCATCACATTATTTTAAATTCCAAAAATGGGATTTTAAATATTCTTATTTACGACGACGAAGAATAAAACTATCACTATATTTTTTCCTTTTCCTACTTCAATCTCTGAATTGCGGGAAAGTTCGGATTCGGAACTGCTTTGATTAGCAGGCTTCATAGGCTCCGGATGGCTTCTAAAGTATACGGTTAGACACCGAAGGAGGCGCTACCGAGACTGTCTCGTTTAATATTAGTGTTTACAAGATTACAGTTGCGATTAATTAGTTCGGTTGTTGCCAACACTAAATTGATACTTTGTCAAATATTAAGATTTCCAGCATGGTAGAATAAAACGGTTGCTCAATTATGAACCTATATGATAGGTCATAATGATAGGAGTATCGCTATCTTTGACTACTATACTGTAAAAGTATATTGGCTCATTTAATATTAGTGTTTACAAGCTTACAGTTGCGATTAATTAGTTCGTCTGCTGCCAACATTAAATTGATACTTTGTCAAATATTAAGATTTTCTAATTGGATTTGGATTTGGATTTAGATTTAGATTTGGATTTTGTAAAGGTCGGTGATTACAGAACGTGCTACTAGAATATATATATATATATATATATATATATATATATATATATATATATATGGGTAAACGGAATATGAGCCATAGTGCTCATATTTCTACATGAGCCATGTACACGTGGACCAATATGAATGGACTTATACATCCCATGTGCACATATGTGCACTAGTACACTCTATTCCTATTGGTCCACATGTGCATGGCTCATGTAGGAAAATGAGCACTATGGCTCATATCCCGTTTACCCTATATATATATATATATATATATATATATATATATATATATAATGAAAGAAATAAGAGAGTTATTAGATTATGTGCATGGTTAATTGGTTATAATAATTTGCTAGCATACGACATGGTTAAATATTTTTATATTAATGTACATCTTCCTAACCACCCACTCGTGTTATATGAGAAAGCAATCCCCTGTTTCGTGCTTGGAATTTGGCACCAAAGGAAAGGGTTGACATCAAGTTAGACAGAATTCATTGAAGCCTTCTCAATCTTGAACTTTGCTGTATAATAACCTCACTTTGACCGGAAGACGATGATGAGATGCACAAATGTTTCTTAATGATCCCTTATGTTTCTGGATTACAGACTTTGAGACGCTTAGCTCAAAATAGGGAGGCAGCAAGGAAGAGCAGACTGAGAAAGAAGGTGGTTTGGGGTTTTGAAGTCATTTAATAATACATTTTTACTGAAAAATGGTCCAATGTTAGCTCTCTTCCTATTTCAACAGGCTTATGTACAGCAGCTAGAAACAAGTAGAGTGAAGCTTGCACAACTAGAGCAGGATCTCCAAAGAGCAAGATCGCAGGTTGGTTGATGTAGTATTTACAAACATTTGCCAATCTTTCTTCTAAAACATTTTTTTTTAAATTCTTAATCTTATCCATTTTTGGTGGTTTTCAGGGACTCTTCTTAGGGGGTGGTAGTACAGGTGGAAATATTAGTTCTGGTAAAAATTATTTTCCGAACCTTCAAGAAAGTTGGTGGTTTATCTATCTGTTTATGTTTACATGATCTCTTAGTTGCATGAACAGGTATCCTATAGACATGATAAACTACTGCTATTATATATAAGATGTAAGTAAAAGCTTTGTTGTCAGGTGCTGCAATGTTCGATCTGGAATATGCACGATGGCTGGAAGAGAAATACAAGCACATGGCAGAACTGCGGGGAGGGTTACAGGCACACCTTCCAGATGGTGATCTCAGGGTCATTGTAGACGATTGCCTCGCACATTACGATGAGATCTTCCGGTTGAAGGGCATTGCAGCCAAATCTGATGTGTTCCACCTTGTTACCGGAATGTGGACTACTCCTGCCGAGCGTTGTTTCCTCTGGATTGGAGGATTCAGACCATCCGAACTTATTAAGGTTATATGGTCCCGATGATTTGTACTTTAATGGGTTGACAATAACATATATAAGCAATTTTTTTTTAACAATGTAATCTATATATCATGATAATGGCTATGGATCACTGCTAGCTCCTACGTCACTGTCAACTTTCTAAAATCCCAAATCTACACTAGTTATGATCTAAAATAGGAAGGAACAATAATAGGTCTGATTTCTTATTGGTTATGGACAACAGATCTTGATGCCTCAACTGGACCCATTGACGGAGCAACAATTGATGGGGATCTGTAACCTGCAGCAATCGTCACAACAAGCGGAGGAGGCCTTTACGCAGGGCCTCGAGCAGCTGCAGCAATCCCTGGCTGACACGATTTCCGGTGGGTCTCTCAACGAAGGCGCCAATGTGGGGAATTACATGGGCCACATGGCCATGGCCTTAGGAAAGCTAGCCAACCTCGAAGGATTCGTCAGACAGGTACTTATTCTGATGCTCATCTTATTAAGAGAGAATGATGATGGTAAGTAGTACTAATGCTAGTTTATGGTTGGTTGCTATCTAATAATATAAATGATGAGAGGGTCCATGAGTTCCCCATTGGTGATTACTGACAGTATAGCCATAATAGTTGTAGAATAAAATACGAGACCATATTTTGTTGTCCATACATGTCTGTATACGAGTTTGGTGGCCTACTTTACTTGCATTTACATCAACTTGGACACTAAGCAACACTGAGAGTATTAAATGTAATTCATTGCTTGTTGCAAATTTCAATGGAGGATGTTAGAATTTAATGTACAATAATTAAAATATTTCTTTAATAGAAACACACCTTAAGCAAATATCACAAAAATGTTGTCATTTACCTATGTATTCAATGCACCCTCAAGTCTTCTTGAATAGAAAAAGGATAGGAGTGCCCAAAATTATGCTGTGAAAATGACGGCACTGTATTCCCAAGTTCACTTGCCTAATTCTTAGAATATGATCATGGACAAACATTTTGGAATCTGACAGCAAGTTCCTGTATGCATTAATTATTCCTGTCCTTTTTACTGATTATGCATCTCTCTCTCTCTCTCTCTCTCTAACTGGATATGGTCATTGCCTACTGTGTTAGTTAAAGAGTAATAGGTAGGTGTAGACAATAAACTCCTCTAAAATAGAAAATTTTCTCAAATTAAAGGACAAATTACAAGTCCCCGAACCAAAATAAAAATAAAAAAATATAAAAGTATCTAATATAAACTCATTATTCTTCATCATTAGGCTACTTCCCGATCGAGAATAACCCTTCTAAGATGTTGTCCTGCCCAAACATAACCAATGAGAATGGGGAAGATCCCTCCTTCAACACTCGAGTCTACCCTCAACAGATCGATCCCTGTAGTAGCTGAGCACCATAGAGAATGTGGACCGATCCAGTAATAGATCAATGCCATATTTTATGTTTCTCTTGATGCACGTTATGTATTTTCTTTTGTGCTTTCGGCAGATCGACCCGTCAAGGTCTAAAGCTAATAGGACACTAATTTTAAAGCATTATTTCTGCCTCAGAAGAAGTTGCACACGTTACTATCAATGTGTAGTAGCAAGAAAAATGATCACCCTAATAATTCAAAATGTTTACATCAATTATATTTTCTTTTGGACCCATAAATAGAGTCTAATTGATTCATCATTGCAAGTTTGTTGAGATCATATGTAGAATAATAATTTGAGGTTAATATTGTCATGTTAAGCATTTCATTTGAATTTTATGTAGGCTGATAATTTAAGGCAGCAAACACTACACCAGTTGCTTCACATCCTGACAATTCGGCAGGCAGCCCGGTGTTTCCTTGCAATCGGAGAGTACCACAGTCGCTTGCGTGCTCTCAGCTCCCTCTGGGCTTCCCGTCCTCGAGAGTAAGCTCTCCTTACTGGCAACAAACTCAAGGAACTAATTAATATACCTTCATTATTTACAGTACTCTTGTTTCTATAATATGCAACTGGTCCCATAATTCAAGTCTGGTCATATGAATCATGAGTATATGGTCGTTTTAAAATGATTTCCATCAAGGCTTGCATTAATGGTTAATGATTCTCTCATATAATTCACCAACGTAGGAAATAGAGTGGAGGGCCACTCCCACAGTTGAAAATGCATGATAGCTACCTTGCCATTCGTTTAACTACTCATTATTGGTCAGATCCAGCAATAGACCAACCAACCCAGAAGTGGATATAGATTAGTCTCCATCCGTGATGCTGTGTTATTTCACTTGCACTTCTGCGTAACTTTCTATTTTAATAAACAAAGAGCACTTGGTCGGGAAAGGAATGATGGAAATTCTGTCACAGTCCATCCGCGCGAATGCCATGTACCCATATTAATCACCCAATCTTCACGTGCATTGCACCATGCTCAAATGTGATATGCATGACAATGTACACATGGCAATCCTGCGGATGGTTTTCCACCGGAATTTCCTTCTGCCCCTTTGTAATTGTAGTGTTAAACTCCCTGCCTCTTCACTAAAACTCTAGTGAGATGAGAGCAATATGTTATGCTCTTTAAATAAAAATGGCATTTTCCTAATGTTTCCCAAAGATATTTGTTTCCTTTTCTGTTATTGAGATGCCACCTTATTGTCATATAATATAGTCATACACAAGAAAATTACCTTACAATTTACTTAGTAGCACATAATAATGATAATGCAGATTTATCTCAAAAATAATATTAATAATGTCGACTAACTTCCATTGTGTTTTCAGTAGAGCCTCCTCTTACTAGTTGACTTGAAACTTCACGGGTTGAGATTATATATGACATAAATGGTTTTCTTCTTCGTTACAGGAACATGATTACTGAGAACACTTGCCCATCAACTACCGAGCTACAAATTATTCATCAGCCAGTTCAAAGCCATTTTTCAGCCTTCTGACTGAATTATCTAAATTGTTCATCCGTGCCACTAAAGTTTTCATTTCTAGGAGAGAGAGACGGATTTACAATAAGAGGTAGGAGATGAGGCACGAAGAAGAGGGTTAGGCAAAGGAACTGTTGTAAGCTCTTTATTCATAGTGGCTGTTTAAGTTATTGCAGGACTAAATATTCTATTAGAATGTAGATAAGAATGAGTAGCATCTCTCCCTCTCTCTCTCTCTAACAATTTGTGACTGTCTCCTTATATTTATATATATAGATCGTAGTCTGTTTTCACAAATTGAAGCGGGTTAGCAGGCTCTGGTATTAATGAATTCTATAAAATATGAATGGATTTGCTAGAGCCAACCACCCTATATATGGATATAGCAAGTGCTTAACAGTCGACATAATGTGTGGTTATATAATTGTGGGTGTCGGTTACATCATCAGCAAGCAGATGCCCATCAACCCAATTAATAAGAACCACATGGCAATTGAGTAGATGTTTCTGACCGTTCCATTGATTTTAGGCTGGATTTTCTGCCAAGTCTGTGGAGCGAGCAAAGTTGCCTTTAATTAATTCAAACTAGCATACTTTTCTAAACTCTGACAGAAGCAAAGAGTTCACTAGCTCCATTGATCATACTTAAAATCTCGTAATGGTGCGCTCTGGATTGGTTACGGAAGAACTTGTACCTTATTATATTATCATCAATATAGGTAACCCATCACATTATTCAAAGGGTAGTGGTAGGCTTGAAAACAAATACAAATTTATAATTCGATCAATATCCAACTCTGGATCTTATTTTAAACAAATATAAATATCTGTTGTCATCCCATAAAAAATGGATACAAGTATATGATGCTTTATTTTTTTAATTCCTCTTATCTCAATAATTCTGGAACTTTTCAGAAATATATCTTGAACTTAATTATTATTATTATTATTATTATTATTTTGTAGTTTTTAGTATTATTTAGTAGTATTTGATTTGTGCCCATAGTTGATCCAATAGAGAGCTCTCAAGTAGAACCACACATTTTTTGACTTAATTATGTAGAAACAAGATAGTAAAATGCCAAAACCAATACATTTCAGGGGCGTTTGCTACCTAATTTTCTTTCAGAATGTCTACTTGTTAAGACAAGAATGAGAAAGGAAATTAAAATAAAAGAGGGGTCCGTTGCTAGATTAGGAGGATAATATACTAGTACTCATGGCACTCCTAATGCTATCTTAGTCTATGAAAGTTGTATCTTTCCATTCTAAATTTCCTCTTGAAGCGCATGCCTGGTAAAAGGCAGTACTTACCCTGATAAAGTTTTTGTTAGTCTCGGAACTTAATCAAATATGGTAGAACCAGAAGTTGAAGTCTAGATTAAGAGTTCACACAAAAGTTTTCTTACTGATTTGTCTCGATCCAACGAACAACTATATAATGATTCTGATTACAACTTGCATACAAGATAACAAAAGACTCAGAAAAAAAATTTATTGATCTTCCTTGAAATAGCAGTTGCAGACGGACAGAACATAGATACAACACGCAGAAGAAAAGATGAAGAAGAAGAAGAAGAAGAACACTACTTGTTGTGTTGATGAAGATCACCATTACTCAAAGCAAGATTCGCCCCACACAATCTGCTTTCAGGAACCAGCAAGTTCACGAAGAACTTCTGGAACGCTCGTTGTCACCTCCTGCTTGGACTCGCACGAACTTCGTGGACTTTAATGGCGGCAACAACAACTCTCTTTGTTTCCTCTATTTTGAAGTAAGTCATCAATGGAGTCACGAACAGAGTATTTATAGATGAGCCAAGCCGCCCATTAGTTACGGAAAGATAGGAACAAAATAACTGCAAATTCCACAAAGATAGGCACGAATTAATTCAAATTTCACAAAAAACGGATCTGAATAACTGACCATATATTTCCATAATCGTTCAAATATATCCGATAGCAGCGGCAACGCAAGCAAACGCTCATGCAACAGCGCATGCAGCCGCGCAAGCAGCGGCGCATACGACAACGCATGAGTGCATCAAATGCGCACAAGCGCCATGCGCCGATGTTGACGTGATAAATACAAAGTGCGCCAACAAAGCGCCACTTTGCGCCCTTGAGCCCGAGCCCGAGTCGCTAAACCCCTTTGGGACTTAGCTCCTATGAAAATAATTCCAAGAGCATGACAAAAATCATAAATGCTTTCATTGTGGAGTTAATCCTTTTTTCTTCTAATAAAACACCCTCATATGGCACCCATGTGTCCCACCACACTCATGTGCACATCTCAACTCATACAAAGTATTATATTGAGATACCCACTTGATGGTGTAGTCAATGTGGGACTATTTTTCTTAGTCCAAAGGAAACAACACCAACAATCCCCCATATATCTCAATATATGGGTTGAGCGTTCCCCACAGTGACTGTCCATCATGCATTAGGATAGATGTCGCTTCGACTTGAATCTTCCCGCATGGGTCAAATAACAATATGATACAAGAATGGACTAGGCCTTGAATTCTACACCATAGCTGCAATTCTTTCCACTCACACAATGACATCAACTGTGCTTCTGGTTGCGCATTAAAGTCCATGTGCATGCCTGATTTTGGTGTATGTATCTTGGACGTCTATAAGTTTACCCTCAAGAGATGACATATATCTTTTCTTATACACTCTAGGTGAGTTCTTTTAAAGAGTCCTTGGCATGAAGTCTTGCGCTTCCTTTTTTCATGCCCTGATTCTCGCAAGGGGCCGATCGTAGTCGCTTGGAGCCTTGCAGAAACGATCGTCCTCGCATGGACGTGATGTCGTGCAAGCCTAAGTTGTGCTTGCACAAGGCCAAGGCTTTGAACAAGGACAAGTAGGCTATTCAAGTTAGAAGCAGCGGCACAACAATTACAGAAAAGTAAATAACATAATGGCATAGGAAAACAAGCTCTTTATTGATATTCAAGAAATGTTACAAGCGGCGCTTGGCCGAGATATTCGCTCAAGCTCTCTCTCTCATTTACAATGACATCGTTCCATACATTATATCCATTATATAAAAGCAGCTCAAAACAACTTGATACGTCTCAAGGCATCGACTCCAGATTTCTGGCTCCTGAGGATGAGGATATGCTATCGCTTCTTCGTACGATCAAGTACCTGCGGACAAGCAAACTGGTGGGGTCAATACTTTGGGGAAAGTACTGGTGAGTAAAATTAACGAACAGAAGTAACACTCTCTAAAACCAACAATAAGTAATCATGTTATAAAATATTATATTACTAGTGATCTTGCTACTTTTACCTATGTTCATGTCATGCAATACATGATCAAAGTCAGATTACTTCTTTCGAAAATATATCTTTGAAAACAGTTTGCATATTCAATACATTCAAGCATACGGTAGGGGCAATATTCTATCGTGCAATGTGCAGCATGTATCGTGAGCCATAATCATTAACTCTTTGGAACATAAGCTATCTCTAGTGGACTATTCTTTCTATATTAAGGGGCAACAACATAATAAAGTAAAACATGCAAGTCTAGGGACATTACACAATTCAAGCATAATCAGAAATTGATACAACACTTATTTAGTGATTTCTTACGCTTTGTCGAACGGTTATCCCTGCAACAGACATACAAGTTAGCATCAATTTGCATATACAAATAGGTTCTATTTCATGTTCGTCCCTGCATCAAACAGTTAGGTATGCAAGAAGGTTAACCTAGCATGCGCCCTAACTATATGATGGTCCCCGAGTGTTGGATCCCCGGGATCAGCAAGTAGAACTTCATGCCCTGGCTTGCTGATGACTTATTACCCACTCGTAAATCAAGGATGCCATGCCTCAGGGTATCTAGATCTCTCCCAGGCCGAATGATCCCCAGTGCCCCAGGAACCGCTAGAGAGATAAATCTTGTACACAAGTTGTCAGACCGATGCATGAATGCACTTCTATCAGATAAAAACTACATGATGCAAGCAGACAAAGAATAATCAATTCTTCTATACTATCTTTTCTATCAACCAGATCGTATTGATATACGGCGTTCGTAACCATCGATGTACGGGGCACGTAACCATCGATGTACGAGGTGCGTAGCCATCAATACTCTAGACGAGTTCAATTATAATTCTATGTTTCAAGCAATCTAGTTCTTTTAACAAGTAACAAGCAAGAACAGTTCTATAAATATAGCATACAATTTCTATCTCTTTCAGTACGATAGGGAACATTCAAGAAATCTCTATTTAAGCAAGCATTATAGTAGTTCTTTTATCTCTTTTTAACAAAAGCATATGATTTTACTTTTACTTAGCATACAATGGATTCACAAGTTCAAGCAATCTTTTACTCTTTCTTATTAGTATGTCAATGGTTTATTCGATAGCTGTGTCCGTGTAACTTAGCATGCAATATTCTATTCTTTTACTTAGCATGGCAATGTTCTTTTCAATGACAAGCATTACAAGTGTAGAAAACCTAGAGGGGGGTGAATAGGGTCAAGTTAATAAATCAAGCACAAATGATTAATAATAGACAATTTAAAAATTAAGTGTGCAAGAAGTAAAGCAATAAGAATATTGACACCCGATGTATCCTGGTATCCTCCTCGAGGCACTCCAGTCCCGGAAGCTCTTGTCCGGCTTGAATCCACTATTACCAAAATAGTTACACCATGAGCTTTGATCCAAAGGCCCATTGACTTCTTACACAAGAGCTTTGATCCGAAGGCTCTCTAACTTCACTCAAGCTTTTATCCGAAGGCTTGTATACTTCAACCTCTTACAAGATAATTTTGATCTTCTTACAACAAATATAAAGATCTAACTTTTGCTACTAAAGAATACTCTAACACAATTTTTGATAGGCATATGAAAGCTTTGGTGGAGTGTTTGTGGATGGTCTTTGGTAGATAAAAAAAATTTAGGCTCAAAGGGATCAACCTTGAAAGAAGAGGTTCAAGGCTTTATATAGGCCAACACAAAGAAAGAAAAAAAAATATAACTTTCAGCCTGCGAACGGTATACCTTCGGTATACTACAGTATACCGTCGGTATACCGGTCTACAGTAGCAATGGCTATAAATATGACCGTTAGGATCATTTAATGCACATAATCTGACCGTTGGATTTCCAACTTTGATAAACCGGTATACCGTCGGTATAGACCAGTATACCGACGGTATATGTAAACTCCCTGAATTTTCAAGAATTTTAAATTTGGATTTTTCACAATTTTCTGGAATTTTCTGGGAATTTTCTGTAATTAAATTCAGGATCTTAATTATTAAATGATTTTTAATTGGAAATAAATAATATTAAAATATTATGAAAATAATATTTTTGGGTGTAAAATGAAAAACTGGACTTAGTGTAATTTTTCTGAAATTTATTTGGCCCCGGACCTATTTTTAAACACCTAAAAACTATTTATTTATTTATTTATTTATTTATTTAATAAATCCTGAAACCCAAACCCATTAGCTGCGGGTCGGATCCGGGTCAACCCGCGACCCGAACCCGCAAGCCCAAACCCGATACGCCTAGCGGGTCGGGTCGGATCTGCCAGACCCGAACCCGCCGCCCAAACCCGACCCGGTGACCGTTTCCCCGCACCCCCACGACCCCGGCGTTCCCGCTTCCCGCGCCGCTTCCGCCGGCCGCGCCGCCCGCCGCTCCGCCCGGCCCTCACCCCCACGACCTCCGCCATCCCCGCCTCGGCTCCGTCTCCCCCGCCACGACCCGCTCTCCTCCGCCCTATATAATCCCCTACCCATCTCCCCTCCGGCCACCACGAACTGCCACCGCCACCTCGCCGCTCAGCCCGACGCCGCGCCGCCCCGCCTCGTCGCGACGCCGCCCCGCCTTCCTCCGCCTCCAGACCCCGCCTCGCCGCCAGAGCCTCCGCCCGCAGCAAGCCCTCCAGCCGCCCACAGCTGCACCCGAGCCCCGGCGC
Organism: Iris macrosiphon; assembly: GCA_036927795.1. Taxonomy (NCBI): domain Eukaryota; kingdom Viridiplantae; phylum Streptophyta; class Magnoliopsida; order Asparagales; family Iridaceae; genus Iris; species Iris macrosiphon. The sequence continues at coordinate 183,201,834 of JAYESA010000001.1, forward strand.
CGCCCGCGTCCCGCACCGCCGTCCCCAGCCCGCTCCGGCACGTCGCCGCCGCCGGCCAGCGCCGCCACCCTCGCCCTGCCCCCAGCCCCCTCCGGCCTGCCGCCCCTCCGCCGCCGCAGCCGAGGCCAAACCCTAACCCTAACCCTAGGTGAACAGGACACGGACACGGCCCTTCGTGTCGTGTCGGACACGGAAAATTCGAGTTTTTCGGACCCTGTTCAGGTACGTGTATCTTTCTGCTTGTAACCCCGTTTTCGTTTCCGTCGGTTGCGTTGCGTAGCCTGCCTGACCCTCTCGGTTCCCGTGTAACCCGCTCGGGGCATCGCGTCCTGTGGCGATCGCGAACCGTGATCCAAAAACAGGAAAAACAACTCCCAAATTCACCCCGGAACTGGGTACGCCCCGCCAAATGGGACGACTTGGTCGCGTGCGGTCTTCACAGATACATGCGCGTCGTTGATACGGATGTGAAGGATTTCGCAGAAGTCGATTCGGGTGTGCGTGCACACCGGGATCAACGCGTATCCGCGGACATCGTCCCGTATCCGACTTTTCTGAATCTCGCCCTAACTTTGTGTACACACGTCGGATCGAAACGAAACTTACTCCATCGGACTCATAGCGATACACTGGTCCTGTGACCCAAGTTTGGTTCGATTCTGAGAACGTTGACGAAATCGCATGTCGTGGGCCCCACAGGCCCCGCTCGACGGGCGATTTTGTGATCGGCTCATCGGAATTCAATTCTGAAAGTTTTGTTGGGTTCGTATCATCGTTCCTGACCTGTTGACACTAAGTTTGGTGAATTTGGAGACCTTTGACCCTGACACATTTTTCGGTGCAAAGCGGGCCCACATGTGGATCCCGTTTTGACCCGAAATTATCGTTTCTGTCCTTGTCTCCAAATTGGACCCAAGGACAGGCGTTTCTAGCTGATTGATATTTTCTGGATCTGATGGTGATTTTTATTTCAACAACCGGAGTACCGCCTGCAATTTCAGCTGAAGTCAGAGCCACAATTGGAGCCGGAACCACAGTCAAGTGTACCTTGCCAAATCCTGCAGCTTGCTACTTATTTCCTTGACTTAGTTATACATAAGTGGGCAAGTATACCTTGCCAACTTTACAGTTCTTGTTGCATATTTTCTTGCTTTATTTATATTGCTGTGCATGCTTAACCTAGGACCGTGTGACTTGCTTAGCGTCCGATTATAGTCGGGTGCCAACCCCGTACGCGGAGTTGTGTAACGTCACATAGACATGGATATCGAGACCCTATGTATTCTCGTACTTGTCTTATCAAGTACATCATAACCCAGGACACTTGACACTATTTATGAGACAGAGTCTTCCTGAGACATTCAAGGTGATTCTGTATAGGATACAGGTTTATGACATAGACATTATATTCATAGACATTATATGACTTGCTGCATTAGTATTGATCCTGCGTGTCATGGACATGAGACGTGTGATTACATTGGGTGGGGAGAGACACACAGGCTACAGGCTAATATATATATATATATATATATATATATATATATATATATATATATATATATATATATATATATATATATATATATATATATATATATATTCTGGCGAGGCCTCAGACTCTATATTAGAGCTAGGCACTCTATTAGTGATATATTTATTGTAAGGCCTCAGACTCTATATCAGAGCTAGGCACTCTATTAGCTATTACTGCTACCGGCTCCCCGACACAGAGCTTGTAGTGGTCTCAGCCTGAGTACTCGTGATCTCACTTGCATTTTCACATAGATGGTTACATACTTACCCTATTTATTTCATTATCTGCTGTACTGCTTATATTTTGGCTTGTATTATCTGTACCTTGTTATGTCCCCTGAGGACCTGGAATGGACTATGTCCCCAGGTATAGCCAAAGAGATCCATCCAGAAATACACCGTACAGGAGCACTTCCAGGAGCTGTACCAGGACCTGAGGACGTGATCGTGGCAGAAGACTTCTCCTGAGTACCGGCTCCATATACTCAGTATTTCTATTTCCAGTTGATTTAATTCCTGTCTATTTGATTTGCTGTATCAGACTTGATCTCGGATTGTTCACCGAGACACTTTTATTGAGATTTGATAGTTATTTCTACTTGCATTTCTCTGGCATTTAATCTGTGATTATCTGTTGTGGATGAGATTAGAATAGTCTGTGACCTGTAACATTTGACCTATTTACTGTTAGACTACAGCTTAAGCATGCCCTGAGGGATCCATTAAATTGGGTTGTCCATCGGTGCGTGCTGCTGGCCATTGCCACGTGTCCAGTCCCTCGGCATTTTGGGAATGGGGCGTGACAGTATACCCTCTATACCGTCGGTATAGAGGGTAAGGTAAGGTATCTCAATACCTTGAGATATCAAGATACTCAAGGTATTGGGTATCGGGGTGAGGTATTGAATTTTTGCCTAGGAATGGGGTTAGAGTTGATTATATATATATATATATATATATATATATATATATATATATATATATATATATATACGTGTTAAGGTATATATTAGAGGGTATAGACGGGGTATATAGCGTAGGTTGAGATATCAGATACCGAGGGTATTCCGGTATCTCAAAGAGGCGAGTTTGAGGGTTTACTAACTTAATGAGCTAGTTTTGACCTAGAATTTTAGGGACACCATAGTTTGACCTAGAGTTGACCGTAATTGCCCCGGTTGACCGCCAAAGTCAACCTTTGACCTAGTTTCGGCCTAGAGTTGACTTTTGGACCCCGAGTTGACTTTTTGACCCAGATTTTATCGGTTTGACCCGTTTGACCTAGAACAACCCTAGAAGCTTGTTTTTAGTTATTTTATATCTTTTTAACTCTTTAGAACTCCGTTTAACCTTACTTTTCGTAATAAGTCCTTGTGATGCCAGTCCGGATCTCGATCCTCACTAGTTGCTCAGGACGTCAGGCGAGTACCTACCTCTGATTGTTTCCATTTCATGATAGCGTATATATCACATGTTCTAGAACTGTTAATACTTAATTCTGACATATTATTTCATGAGCTGGTACTAGTTGGATCCCGTCATGAGATGTTATCCCCCTTACCGTATTCAGCGGGTACTCTATCATGTGTATTTCATCATGTGCTTCGGGTATTGATTCTCATGTGCTTCATGTGCTTCGTTTGCTCTCGCTTTTATGTGCACAAGTTATTTATCATGTACGTAGCGTATCGTGGTTGGATCCAAGAGTATTAGTGGGGGAGGGGAGTAGAAGTTGGTTATGTGATCAAATCCAAACAGTATTCATGTGTATGTCGGTTATGCAACTCACGCATAACGGATTTATCATAGAATAAATTATGTGCAACCCAAGCCGATCATATAACAAACTTGTGCTCAAGGCACTTAGCTAGTATTCCTATTTTCTCACATGCAGTTACTTCTCTACTACTTGTATTGTTTCCCAGTTTTACATTACAGTTACTTTATCAGTTTTATCATGTATTTACTTTCCTGTGCATCTTGTATTCTTTTCTATTTCTAGTCATATACACCTTATCATGTATTTGGAGTTGCTTTCAGAGTTATGTACTTCGCTCCAATCCTGACTGGATATATTTTTCCAGAGGATCCTGAGGACTTTTGTCCGACTTACTACAGGCCAGGCATCGACGATTGTTGTGACCCTGAGATAGAGGAGGAGCCCGTCCCAGCTGAGGAGACGCCGCTAGCGCCCTAGTATAGCTAGGTGGATTTCACTGGATTTGTTCCCAGTTGGTTTTGGATGACTGTATTATTATTTTGTTGCTACTGTGAGATGTTGTAGACTCTTAGAATTGGACTGTATATTTTGGATATTGTACTTGCTCTCTTTGGTTCTTTGTTTCTTTTGTTGATATCTTATCGTGCTTTTACTCTTTTCCTAGTTATTGTGATTGAGTTTATGTATATATTGTAATGTTGTCCTCCTTTTGGAGAGGTTATCTTGGCAGATTATTGTGAGTTATAGATAGTTGTGACCTAGAACGGACCTAGACAGCGTTCTACCGTCGATTCTGCGGCGTAGGCTGGACGTACCCACGACTCATGCCCGATTTTTCGGGTGCGGGTCGTGACATCTATACTTCAAAATAGGAAGAGCTTCAAGTCGTCTCTTTGATCTTCAGCTCCCGTTTAGTACCATGCGCCCTCCGTGTTCCCGACACCTGAGATATTTGGTATCAGTATGCCTACTTATACTGGTGAGCGGGACGTGCCCACTCGCCTAAACTAACGCTGCTTATTAAAGGGACGCATGCATTGAATATTATCTTGCTATCAGGAACTAGAGTGAATTTGCAGTTCATATCATAGGCACATTCAGTAAGTTGAATATATAACGTACAGATCGGTGATAGCTTAATCACCCGACGAACGCGTCCATGCATTGAAACATAGAATACTTACCCCATTGCACAAGAAAATACATTAGCATGAGTATTATCTTATATGCGGTCATTGGTGATATTGAAGACACCATGATGGACTATTTTAAGGCATTTCGGTGATAGTCTCTCAGTCGAGTTGGTAGCTCTCTGGAGGTCCCGCAATGCCCCACGCCTTAGCTCGTTCCATTATTTTCCCTTAGGTCGATTCGGTTCAGGTGGCACGGATACCGTTTCAAGAAAACTTTAACCTTGTGCACAAGTTGTCCATGACCATGCAAATACTTGAATAGTTTATCTAATGATGTTTATGCATGACATGAATCAGATTTTTGAGTAGTAATATTTATGAACTCATGCACTGCTTCAATCTTTCCTCCAAGCCGTATGTTCTGATTTGGTAAACCCGTAGGCACCAAACACTCCGAGGCACCTTGCCACAAATCGATGATTCTAGTATCACATTTATTTCAACAGTTATGTGGTTCAAACCACAACTGGATTCGCATACGAAGCTTAAGTTATAGGTCGCGTACAAAGATGCGCTCGACGATTTACAGTTATCCCATATTCCATTCCTTAGTAGTAAGCATGTATTGTGGCTAACATTTATATATTTACATTCAACCGGACATCGTTGATGTGAACGTATTCAAGGCAAAGTATGTGTTTACGCGACCGAGTAGAGAAGAAGGAAACGAACCACCACCGATTAGAGAATATGTCGAGGAAGGAGACTCACTTTGCTATGATCAAACATCAACTAAGTGCGTTCCTGCAATGGCACCAGCATCGTATTAGAATCCGTTAATCTCAATCTGTCCTAGCGAATTCCTTAAAAAATGAAAGCAAACAACGATGCAAAAATACTTCATCCAAAATCTCGTAATGAAAACATTCAAGAAAAGCAACAGTCGCTGGTCCTGTCGAAGGGACTCTTATATGGAGCTCACTCGCCGAGACGCAGTCCATTGCATATAGGACTTATTCCAATAGAAGCCAAACCATGAGTTGGAATGATTCTCTTTTATTCGTCCGTCATGATTCAATGCCGAAAGGGTCATTTTTATATTAAGTTCAGATTTTGAGCCATACTAGCCACAAGCCTTTACGTAGTGCGTCGCACGGTCGGATCGGGGATGGGGCACTACACTTACCCCCCACATTTGGAGATAAGCCTTAGACTAGAAATTTTGTTTATTCTTTTACAATAAACATGTCCTAATCTATTATGCCATAACTCAAGTGAATAACCAGAAGAAGAGACTGCATTGACATTATTAGCAGGAGTTACAAGTTGAAGTTTGAACATCCCTTCGGTACAAAAGACTTTTTTGAAGTATGTTCCTTTATAGGACATCACCATCTGTCCAGCATTGATGTCCATGCTCAAGCCTGTGTTGCAGAGCAGACTTTTCGAGATCAGGTTCTTGGCTATCACCGGTACATGCTTCACATCCTGAAGAGTCAGCGACTTCTCCGAAGTCAGATTTAGTACCATTATCCCAGTCGTAGCAACCTGCGCAATCATGGCAACCTTGTTAGGCTCACCTTGCTATTTCTCTTTGGACTTGTATGTGCAATCTCTGCTAAAATGACCTTTCTTGCCGCAGTTGAAACAAACAACATCATTCTTAGGCTTTGGTTTGAACGATGCTGACTTCACATTCAGATGGTTGAAGTCATTTTTCTTGTTGTGAGAAGCCTTCTGCCTCCCCTTGGAGTCAACAACATGCATTCACCAAGTTGTCATTTGCCAACTGTTTGGACAGTGTGTCCACTTTGATTTGAGCCCTTAACTCATCTTCCACATGGATATTGTGCAATAGTTGATCAAGACTCACCTCCATCTTCTTTTGTGCACGTCTGAGATAAACTTGATCCAACCAGGCGGAAGCTTGGCAACAATAACTCTCACGACGAAAGAGTCGACAAATGGCTTACCATCATCCTCAAGTTTTTGACGTAACTTGAGAAATTTCTTGACTTGAGGCAACATCGTCTTGTCATCCTCAAATCGTATCTTCTGGACTTTTTCCGTCACATGGATCTTGTTGCGGTTCTCATCCTCCTTGTAGTGCTTTTCTAGAGCCTCTCAGACGACTTTTGCATGGGTCATCTTGATATATGACTCCGCTAGAGTATCCTCCATAGAGTTGAGAATCAACAATTTGCAGAGGTTGTTGTCTCTCCTCTACTTGTTCTGCTTAGCTCTTGCAGTTGCAATCGTCCGAACAGTAACATCTTCACCCTCCGGAATAACAGGCTCAGGATATGTCAACACGTAGTCCACATCTACGAGTTAGAGATTATGGCTGACATTTCTCTTCCAAAAGTTGAAGTCGAGATCAAACGTTGTAATGCTCCCTGTCAAATTTCTCAAGTTTGTTAAAACTTGTGTCAAGAAGACTTGCACGGTTCTTCTCCATCTTACTCAGATCTTACTTTGAGATTGTTAGTCTCGGGGCTTAATCAAAGATGGTAGAACCAGAAGTTGAAGTCGAGATCAGGAGTTCACACAAAAGTTTTCTCGTTGATTTGTCTCGATCTAACGAACAATTATATAATGATTCTGATTACAACTTGCATACAAGATAACAAAAGAATCAGAAAAAAAAACTTCTCGTTCTTCCTTGCAATCGCAGTTGCAAACGGACAGAACAGAGTTACAACACGCAGAAGAAAAGAGGAAGAAGAATAATAAGAACACTGCTTGCTGGGGTGATGAAGATCACTGTTGCTCAAAACAAGATTCGTCCCACACGATCTGCTTCCAGGAATCAGCAAGTTCACGCACTCGTTGTCATCTCCTGCTTGGACTCGCACGAACTTCCTGGACTTTAATGGCGGCAGCAGCAACTCTCTGCGTTTCCTCTATTTCGAATTAAGTACTCAATGGAGGCACGAAGAAAGTATTTATAGAGGAGTCGGACCGTCAATTAGTTATGGAAAGATAGGAACAAAATAACTGTAAATCCCACAAAGATAAGCACGAATTAATTCAAATCCCACAAAAAACAGATCTGAATAACTGACCATATCTTTCCATAACCGTTCAAATATATCCGATAGCAGCGGTCACGCAAGCAACCGCTCATGCAGCAGCGCATGCGGCGGCGCATGGGGAAGTTCAAAGTGCACCACTTTGTGCCCGAGTTCGAGTTGGGACTTAGCTCCTATGGAAATAATTTTAAGAGCATGACAAAAAACATAAATGATTTCATTGTGGAGTTGATACTTTTTTCTCCTAATAAAACAACCACACATGGCACCCATGTGCCCCACCACACCCCATGTGCACACCTCAACTCATACAAAGTATCATATTGAGATACCCACTTGATGGTGTACCAATATGGGACTATTTTTCTTAGTCCAAAGAAAACAACACCAACAGTTTTTGATCCATATAATATCACCAATGTGAAATAAAAAGGTTTGAAATGCAAAAACCTTGAATAACATCAGTTACTGCTCGTTTCATTCTAAGAAAGCCAGCTTTCTCCATTCTCCTGGCCCTAGAAGTAATAGAAATTTGTTACGCCCCATTCTCCCCTAGCACATCAACATTATTTGCATTACGTATCGTAAATATGACATACATCCATCAATTTGGTGGTGACAGATCTAAGAAAATGATTTACCGGCATAGTTTCCTATCTATCTAGATATATAATGAGAAAACCGTTCTGCATATGAGAAACTTTGAAAATCTTTTTTCCAGATCTTGATGTTTAGATTTCTATATTAGGACCTTAGAAGGTCGGAGAGAGCCACCTGTCCACCTAACCTAATCGTCATTAGGGAGAAAAGTTGAAAACTGAGGCTGACAGAGGAGGAGAAAGAGTCATATGCTTTCCTGGTAGTTGACATGGTAACCACCATGCTTGATCTATAGGTACCTTTCAGTAACAGGTTGAGATATAACACCACAATCTGAAATAAAGAAAGTTTTCTCTGTTATTAATTAATGAACACCCAGAGTTGAAGAGACATTTTTATTAAATTCATTATTCAGAAATATTGCTGCCACACCTGTCGACATGAGGAATGTGATAATGCAGAAGAAATAGTGCTTGTCATAGAGCTGTTTGATACATAAAGTTCAAGGGCTCTTCAAGAACCAATATGAAATACAAGAATTAAGCTCAAAACTTGAGATTGTCATTTGCTTCGATTTTTTAAACAACACACGAGAGTTCCTTACAAGATATCTGAATTCCAGTGTAGAATAAAAGAAGAATTACATGAGATGACTTCCCCCCTTGCCCTATTTATAAATTAATATAATCCCAACGCTAAAAGAAAAAAGATTGGTGAAGTATCTTACGGTTCATTGCTTCTTAGATAGATCATCTGATCCTTTTGACAAATGCCTACATTTTGACCATTCTTCCAAGCTTTTCCGGTGTTGGGCATTCATTCTAATCCGAGGTCGCTTTTCTCGAACCATCTTCTCAGCGTCCTTCCAGTCTTCAGCCACACCTACTGCAACTAGAAGTGCACACATTACACAAACACTTCTCCCATGACCTGTTGTGTGTTCCATCATGCATCAAAACATTAGGTGAAGCAGTAGATCTTTAAGTACAAGAATGGTGATATTGAGAGATTGCGAATCAATTGACACAATGAGTTAGAAAGAATCAGTTGATCAATAACTGCATCGTTTAAAGTGAAAAATAAAAATAGCTTTGCTGATACTTTTAGCGTAGTCATAGTAATCCAAAAAGAGAGGAAATGATTTAAGGAATCATTAAACCACATATTTTCTGTAACCCAGTTTTTAGTTTCAACTTTTCCCCTAAAGTTGATACCAAATGAAAAGGTTATATAATTCTGGATAGGCAAACTACATTTTTAGATTTCTTAAAGAACCCAACTAAAACAAGATACGAACCTGCAACTGATGAAGGATCAGACAACAGCAATATGAATACACAGCCTATCGCTGACAAGTTCTTTATCTGAGGCTAAACGGTGGTACACGTCTCCCCTTGTTTCATTAATGATAATTAACAAAACTAAGATCCAATTACAATTTTTCCAACATTTTTGTGAAGCATAATGTACATGAAGTGAAGGTGAGAGAGATCTCATGACATTAGCTTCTCCCTGCATGTCTCAGTGAAATAAGACAAATATGATGGGGGTGAAGGCATGCAATTAGAACTTACATATTCTGAGCATCCAAGCTAGGTGGTGCTTTTACCATGACCACGGAAGCTTTCAGTCCTTAATCAAACCTAAACCCTTCACACTGATTGAAACAAGACATGAACATCAGGACTCTGATGCTTGGAATGATTGGGATTCTTATTCTTAACTATTCATGTAGAGTAGTAAACTTGTAATGAACACAAAGTTGCCGCTAATTACCTTCCCTGAGATAACAATCACATAAACTTACAGGTTTTAGAGTTCCATCAGTAAAAATGAATTGGTAACATAATATAATTCAATTGACATCTTCAGCTTTGTAAATTAATCCATATTGTCACTTTAATTATAACACAATTTGCAAAAGTTACGTTTTTCAAGCTTTATGATAAAACTGATCTTGTACAATCACAAAGTTATTCATTTTCCACCAAGAGGGTGGTCTAGTGGTGACACTAGTAAGGAGGGGAGGAGTGGGCATGGGTTCAAACTTCGAACCCCAGCCAGGGCAAAATAAAAATGGGAAGGGGTGTGTGTGTGTGTGTTGGGGGGGGGGGGGGGGGGGGGGGGGGTGCTCATACCCTATCCTGGGACGGCTCTTAAAGTTATTCATTTGCAGCATAAGTTCTTTCTTCAAGCACTAAAAAGTTGAGTAAAGGTTTTAATCAAACCCTGGAGTGTTTTTAGTTTGCAGATTTATTATTGAGCAGATTTTAATCAGAAATCTCAGAAGCACTTCAATGACTTACAGGTGGACAATAAGATTGCAAAATCTCCCCTTATTCTACAAGTTTAGTCCCTTCTAAATCATGAAGTTTTACGGACGTTCATGTCTCTCCTGCTTATACAGTAAGGTGTTTTAAAAATAGCAAGTGGTGTGCGTTTTTCTCACCAAAGCCTTCTTCTCCTCCTTCCCAATGCAATCCCAAAGTAAATATCTGGACCCCAGATCACTGATTCACCTAACCTTACATCCATCATCTTTAACATGAAATACAGAACTACACGACTATCCACAAGCCACTTGTTCAAGCAATCTAAGGCGTTAAAGTTAAAATATATTAAAAAAACAATCAGAAATGTATCATTAAAAGGAAACAAAGACATTTTTTTCATTCTGCAAAATTATTATCTTTAAAAAATACTCTCCAACCCTGAAGCTAGCACCATAATGTGTTGAACACATAAAGAAACACATATAACACAATAAATTGATTAAGAAATGAATTTACTGATGTACAAGGAAAAGGTGCATAAAGATGTTTTAGCAAAAAATATTATTTAGATGTCTTTCTAAGTTGCAATATGAACAAATAAAAGATGAACTCACCAAATGCACAATGGATGTATATGGGCTTTTTTTGGGCCCTAAAACGACATGCCCATCGAACTGCAGTTTCAATTTGGGCTGGTTGTGGGGACCTCGTATCCCAAGTGGGAATACAAAGATATGCATCTTTAGAAACAACAGATGTCCTAGGTAGTTCACATGTGCAATCGATGACCGCAGGTTCTCCTGGAGGGAAGCGGTCTGGTGAAGAAGGCCATCCTCCAACATATAAACCTTCAGAAATTTCATTATATGCTGCCTCCTTTCTTTTTAATTTTTTAAACTGCCAATACATCTGAGCAAACATCATAAATGGTCCAAAAAGAAGTTTTGACCAAAGTGGAAATGTCCCGTCAGGTCTTTTTCCCAATATCGATGGGAAATTTATGGATTGATGAGATGCAAGAGCAACCACATATGCAACTAGAGAGTCATATAGAATGGGCATAAAAAACAATGTCATGCCAAACTTTATCAGGCAAATAGATGCTAAGAGAAAAACTGTTCCCACCAATCCGACCACTTTGGATATCCCCATATGTGTCTTTCCTGAATAGACCTGTTCCTTGCTTCTTTACCTGAACACAAAGAGAAAAGGTTGTCACTGATCAGAGCCAAAAGATTTGAGTTAGCATGGCTTTATTTTCATCTTGAATTGTAGGTGTAGTGCTTCGTACACACCCCAAAAAATCTTGCTTAACTTGAGACACCTCCAACCCAAGCAATCCTCGAACAAATTTTCCACTCCTAATGGATTATACATGTCTACCCTATTGGACAACATAGACGTCTATATTGAAATTTATCATCCCTTTGTTATAGTGATGAAAGCAAATGATATACAGCCATGCTTGATTCTATCGACTGAAGATTTTTGCAAAAAATCAGGCTATGCTTTGATAATGAGAAAATGCAAAATAGCTTAAACAAGGGAGAATAATTTAACGCTCACTAATTTCAATTTCATTTGCTTAGAAACCTTATGATCGAGTTCATAGGGAGATAAGGTGGTGGATTTTGAAGAAGAAACAAGTTTCTAGTAGTTTTACTGAGAATATTAAGGATATGTATTATAGAGTTACGACAACGGTGTGGACTATTGGAAGAGATAGTAATCCATTGCATATTATCATTGGCTTACATCAAGGATCAACACAGAGTCATTCCCTTTGTGCGAAAGTTAAGGATGAAATTACAAGGCATATATACAAAAGGAGGTTCCATGGTATATGATGTTTGTTGATGATATTGTGTTGGTTGATGAAAGTAGAGAAGGTTAGATGCTAAAGTAGATGTGTGGAGTGAGACTTTGGAATCTAAAGGACTTAGGATTAGTAGAACAAAAACAGAGTATATAAAATGTAATTTCAACCCGAAGTCAAAAAGAAATGAGGGGAGAGTCCATGCATATAGATGGACAAGAAATACATAAGAGTTATAACTTTCGGTATTTAGGATTAATCAATCATCATGTAGAGAGATTGGGAATGATATTATGCATAGATTAAAACGGAAATGGTTGAAATAAATGAACTCTTCTAGACTTTGTGATTGCTGGATGCCTCTGAATTCCTACATAACTGATGAAAGACGAGTCTGCTTTATGGATCATGGTGATAGGCAATTAATAAATAACATGTCCAGAAAGTTAGTGTTGTTGAAATGAGAATGCTAAGATGGATAACTGACTAACATTGAAAGATAGAATAAGAAATGAGTGTATTTATGGGAATTTAGAGGTAAGCGTCAATTGAGGACAAGATGAGAAAAACTTAAATAGTTCGGATGTGGAATGTGGACCAAGATGCTCCTATAAGGAGAAACGATAATATAGTAGTTAACGGGAGAACTAGGACTAGAATTAGGCATGTCCACACATATGGTTTGAAGTGTTAAAGAAGGATATGGATCTTGTTAGCGTTATAAAGGACATGACCCTTAAGAGAGCCGAATGGAAGAACATGACTCAAACAACCGACTACAGAAATTTGGGATAAAGGTTTTGTTCTTCTTGTTCTTGTGTTAGCTTGTATCTCAAAGAAAATGACATTAGGAAAACTAGGGAGAATCATTTCCAGTTTTCGATTGCAAGCAGGCTAAGAAAAATGATGTACAAAAAAAATGTAACAAAAATAATTGTTCCTATTTTTTCAACCTTGGAAACGAGAACAATATAAACAAAGCAAGGAGAATCTTAGCTTCACCGTAGCCAGATCAAGATCTTGCCCACAAATTGACAGTTCACAAATTCATGCCAAAAGTTGTCAGGCTTCTTGGTCATCTTAATCAGTAATTTACAAGATACCCCCTAGCATTTCTAGTTTTCTCCCTCAACATCCTCTCTTGAAATTAGTAATCCTATCAGACTATTTTAGCAAAACTTGTCAAATAAGGGTTCTGAAATGACATTAAGAGAGAAGCACCATTAAGTCTAATAAATATTATTAATAAGAAGAAGAATTATAACTACTTTTGCGGTTTCACCTCTCTCCTTAATGGTTGTGGTGGCATGCCACCTGCTCCACCCCGTTTGGCTTCCCCTCCTTTCTCTACTGCTAAGATAAAGTAGTAAAAAGAGGAACACAAGGAAGATAAAAGAAGAGGAGCCTGACATTCAATTGTTTGTAGCAGCGTTGTCCTCAGGTAGTGGTAGCCACTAACAGGAGAAACTAGGCGAAAGGAACTTTCTAAAGAGGAAACCGACCTTCGGTTTATTGGTGGTTGTCTTATTCCCAGCTACCGCTAATGATCCACAGTAGAGAGACGAAAGTAACAGTTTATTTATTAGACCTAAGGATATTGTCTATCATTTAAAAACCCTCCAGTTTTTTTGCTGAAAGTACATGGTAAAGATAAAATCATTGGGGGAATAACTGAAAAACAATGGAAACTAAAGGGTTTGGTCGTAGATTGCATGTTTTAATCTAAGTGATCTCTCCGCAAACACAAAATAGTATTCTATCAACCTATTCAGTACCTACATAATACTAGCAATCAATCCCCTATGATCTTATAGACATTCATAATCTATAGAAAGATGTTTTTCATTTTCAACTCAAAGAAACATGTGAGGAGTGATTAGAGGGGCTTTGAAATCTTAGATTAAACTCAAGGGAAACATTATCTATTAATGATGCAAATGGAATGTAAATGAATCGAATATAGGCGGTTAGCATATTTGCACTTTTCTTCTCTATACAGAAACGAAACAGAGCATTAATTGGATACCAAGTTAGATATTCATATCCAATGAAAGCAAATATGAACTCAAGTTTAATGGTACACAGCTGATTCTCTTGTGAACCAGATATTACTGAAAATTATAGTAATTTTGGAGGAGAAAAGTTCAACTTTGAGTTCCAATCCCTTCTGGTATAGGTCCTACTGTCTGATTGACACAGAATATACCAAAATCCAGTTACATGTCCTAAAAGGCTAAAACATGCATGTTCAAGTTCATCGATCAATTTTGGATATACTTGCTAACGTGTGATTGATATTAATGTGAGATAATCTGCACACAGTAATACCAAAAACCATGTGTTACCAAATTTTGGGCTTTGTTGCAAGGATACGAATACAACACAATTCAAACATGGTGGCACCGGCAAATCACCTGTAATACCAAATCACTTGTTTGATGTGTCTTAGTGTATTTTGGAGTGTCTGATATGACATGACACGTACGTTGGTCCAATTTTGGAAGTGCCCATGCTTCCTAAAATTTGGTTAGTAGCTTAAATTCTGTTATATCATGACGATATTGGCAGATTCAAAGTTATATCCATATATGTCTCTATATGTTTTCACTCATGCTATAGTACGCACGATCAGATATGAAATGGATGGTGTTATACTCTTTGCGTCCTAACTTTTATCCTTGGCTGCAAAGGTATTTTGTTCGCTACTAGTTATACCCATGCCTCCAGCACTCCTTGATAATTAGTTTTTCAAATTGCTTCTCATTTATATAATTTAATAATATCTTTAATAATATTTGCATTAGTTTAAGGTTTTTATTGACATACACGTGTCATATTTGTAGCCATTTGATATACCTTCTATCTTTTATTGTGACCCTTCTTTATCCTTTAATGGTTTGGTGGGAAGCACCACTTCGCTCTATTGTATAGATTTGAAACTCATATATGCATGACTATGAACCGATTCTATAGATGCACTATAAACAGCATCACTGCATACTTGTCTTATTTCTTTATCATTGTTTCGAATTTTGCTTGGCTTCTTTATTGTCTACATTTGAGAAGATTTATTGTGATCAAATTTTGCAAATTTTGCCCGATTTAACTGAACATAATATATTGACATTTTCTAGAAGCAATCCAGAGCCAAATTTCTAAAATACAATGACCACTGTTCTCATCTTTCAGCAATTTCTGGAATAGAATATGTTAGAACTTGAAAAGGTTCACATTGCATATTTACAGTTATTATATGAAGCTTTACTATTCAAAGATCTATTAATCATTGGATAAATGAGCCTTGTATTCGTTTTGACTATTGACCAGGACTCAAAAACGATGCACTAGAATAAAGTATCGCTACCATGATAAAAAAAAGCCTGGCTATCTCAGCAACTATCTTGAGTTGTCCGTCGCTTAGTCGGGCATCCTCTCCATCAGGGGTAGGGCACATACGATCAAGAGTGTCTTCTTCTCTATCCCGATCTGGTGTGATGTTTGTGCTGCATTGTGTCAAACGCGTATCAGACACGACACAGTCGCTCTGAAATACACTATGACACGTCAAAAATAGGTACGCTGTTCGTGCCCCAGCGTCCCCATCGTGTCATATTCCGTACAAGCAACATACCCAAATGGGACATTTCCAAGATTGCTAGGGTTAGAAAAAAGGGTTCCTGGGCAAGGTGATCTCGACCCTACTTTCTATCTGTAGCTTCCATTAATCGTTACAATCATAACATCCATCTGGGCTATAAATATTGCCAAATTTGATGAATTAGTGATGATGAAATATGATTCAGAAACAATAACTAAATCGAAACAAAAATGTAGCCGATATACGAATAAATGAAATGCATCCGAAACTCTAAGGTCGGAAACCATAATCAATATATGCCTAAATAATCAATATTGAAATGGAAACTAGTCAACCAAAGACATAATAAACAGTAAATGAATAAGAATTTGAAGAACCTTGTTCGAGCTGTAAGAGAGGGAGAGAGAAAGTGATGGAAGAGAAGAAGAGGGCAAGTGCAGCATTTATATAGTTATATTTTCATTTATTTTAGGAGAAAGAAATGGAAGAATGCGTCCAATAACTAGCAGACCCAAACCCAAATTGATCCATCTGTTCGTCATGTAATGGATCTTTTCATTTAGAGCATCTCCAACCCTATTGCGACTTCAGAAAAAAATTGTTGCCACTCCAATTGTCAAATAAATTATAAAATTTATGTGGCAAAAATTATTTAAGACATTGTAAGGTTGGTTGTCTAGTTCTAGACTATGCATTTGACAATTTTTTCACCTCCATCTCATTAATTATGAATAAAAAATATTTTAAAAAAATAAAGAAGAGAAAAAGTTGTCTTGAAAGTTGAAAAAAGTAAGCATCTTAAGAAACTTTTCTACTTCATTAAACTTTTCACTACTTTTGCATTGGAGAAGACTTTTCTAGTTCAGTATCTTTTGTGAATATTGTCATCACCTAGAAACACATTGTCTTGTGCCTCATATTGTCACGCCTCAATTCCCGCAAGGAGCCGTTCGTCCTCGCTTTAGCGCCTTTGCGGAATCGATCGTTCTCGCATGGGCGTGATGCTGTGCAAGCCTAAGTTGCACTTGCACAAGGCCAAGGCTTGAATAAGGACAAAATAAGCTATTCAGAGTAAGAAGCAGCTGCACAATATTGCAGAAAAGTAAATGAACACAATGGCATAAGAAAACAAGCTCTTTATTGATATTCAAGAAGTATTACAAGCAGCACTTGCCGAGATTACAATTCGCTCAAGCTTTCTCTCGATACAATGACATCGTTCCATACATTACATCCCTTTTATACAAAAGCATCTCAAAATATCTCGATACGGCTCAATGCATCGACTCCAGATTTTCGGGTCCTGGGGATGAGGATATGCTATCACTTCTTCGAATAATCCAGCACCTGCGAACAAGCAAACTGGTGAGGGGTCAGTACTTTGGAAAAAGTACTGGTGAGTATAAGCAACGAACAGAAGCAACACTCTCTAAAACCAACACTAAGTAAGCATGTTATAAAATATTACATTACTAGTGATCTTGCTACTTTTACCTAGGTTTATTTCATGCAGCACAAGATCAGAGTCAATTTACTTCTTTCGAAAATCTATCTTTGAAAACAGTTTGCATATTCAATACATTCAAGCATGATATAGGGACAATGTTCTATCGTGTAGTGTGCAGCATGTATTGTGAGCCAATTCCATTTAACTCTTAGGAACATAAGGTATCTTTAGTGGACTATTCTTCTTATACAAGAGGGCGGCAGCATATTCAAGTTAAACATGCAAGTCTAGGAGCAATACAAGATAGCAAGCACAATTCAATAATGAGTACATCACTTATTCAGTGATTCTTACCCTTCGTCGAACGGTTATCCCTGCAACAGACATACAAGTTAGCATCAATTGGCATAAATATGTGGGTACTCTGGCATGTTCGTCTCTGGATCAAACAGTTAGGTATGCAAAAAGGCTAACTGTGGTGCCCGTTTCCCCTATTCGGGGAGCGCGACTAAGAAATACTTGGTATCGTTCAATCAGGACAGATTGAATCAAAATTCTTTCCTCATTATGGATTGGTTTCTTCGAAATTAAGTCCCACATTCAGCGGATCGTGCCTCGAGAAAGGACTCAGCGGCAGAGTCGCAAGGGGCCTTTCCGTTGCGTTGGTTTCTTTTTTCGTTTTTGATGTCGGTTGGTTACTTTTTTGTTGGTTTTGTGACTTGCGTTTTCTTGAACGGTTTTGATAAATTTTATTGTCTTCGTTCCTTGAACTTCTCATTTTGTATCAAAATCTGGAAGACTGAAGCAGGAGATATTGATCATTCGTTGGTGCGTGCAGGTGATCGTGTAGGCGATGCGCGAGCGGAGTCTTGAAGATCTCCCTTTCTCTTTTCCGATTCTCAAACTTGTGAGTGACCTTACCTTCGATTAGCTCCCTTCTTCCAAGTCTTCATTCTTAATAATCTGAATCGTTTGTGCATTCCGATCAATGATATCATAAGAATAATAATAGGTGAGTCAAGATAATAAGAAGTAAACTTGGAACACTGATGCTTGTCATACAAAATTTTCGTACGATTATATTGTATGCGTGTTTGTCCGCTATGCATCTATCTATTTATGCTTCAGTTATAGTTAGAAATTATTATTTATAACTATGCAAATGAGTAGTTGAAAATATTTGAAATGTGATCACTAGAGCAGGTAGACTATGCCAATCGCACTGTACTAAAGTAGTTATGTCCATTCTGATAGCTTGAAATGCTTCAATTGTTAACTTAGTGATGTGACATTGTTTGGTCGGATAACTTGTGCACAAGGTCTAGTACCTGTGAACGGTCTCCGGGGCACTGGGACCGATTTGTTCCGGACGAAACTCGGATAGTTACGCTAGCAAGTCTAGCACGGGTAACGTGGGATCTTGTAGCGGAGCTTGTTGTCCGCACTGCAAGGATTACCGTCTTACTGTAGTTATTATCCGTGACAATGTGTACCATGACCCAGCATATTACTGCATTATCTGTTCAAGCTAATGATGTCTTCTTGACAGGGAAGAACATGGTAAGTCTTGTGCAGGTGGATGCAACGTTGCAGGTAAAAAAGTCACCGAACGGTGGCACAGTTATTCAGTCATTTTATATATACATTGCATGTTGTAATTTGAACTAAGGCAAGATAGATAGTCCAGAATAATAATTTATTTGCCTCACTTGGATATTGTGTCGATTTGGTTAGTTGGTTTAGCTCGTCCTCACCGGTACTTTTTAAAGTACTGACCCTTGTTGCAGTAGGTTCCCCGAGCCAAGGCGACATGGTGAGGAGATGAAGCTTCTTCCCCCAACCAGTCCATTACTCGGTGCACTCAGTTCGTGCCTTTTGGAACTTGTACAAAATATCTGGAGCTTGTGCACACATCTTATGCAGCTCCGAGGAAAGGCGATAGCTTCGCCCAAAGGTGTCTATTATATTTTGAAGTTCTAGTAAGGGATGTAATGTATGGAACGACTATCTCATTTTGCGTCCTTCTTGTAAGCCCGCGAGGCACCCTTACTTTTGAGCCAAGAGTTTATAACAAAGATGTACATTATAAATAAAGAGAACTTTTCTTCCTGTCAACTTGAAATATTTAGCTTCCGAACTTTGCTGTTGTGTTTCTATATATATATATATATATATATATATATATATATATATATATATATCATTATGCTAGGTCTTGTGCGGGCGTGCCTTACACTCGCACGACATCACGTCCGAGGAACGGTTAGCGATTCTACGAAATGGCATGACACTAACCTAGCATGCGCCCTAACTATATGATGGTCCCCTCCAAGGGATTAGCAGTTAGGACATAAAAGCGCATCTCACTAATAGACCTATTTATACCCTCCCGTAAGTAAGGACTTATAGTCTCAAGGTATCCAGAACTCTCATAGGCCGAACGATCCCCAGTGTCCCAGGAACCGCTCGAGAGATAATCATTGTGCATAAGTTGTCCAGACCATATGCATGAATGCAAGTTCCTATCAGATAATCTCTAGGATGCACATGTTTATGAATGAGCAAATATTTTAATCAAGCGATAGAGCCAGAGCTCTCAATTCTCTTGCCTAATAGCCACACCCTCCCGTAAGTAAGGACTATTCAAGCCTCAAGGTGGACTATTAGTCTCGATGCAGCAGTTCAAGTTATTCACACAGTTCTATCTCTTTACAGTGCGATCAATGAAACATGTTCAAGCAGTCTAGTTCTTTTAACAAGTAACACGCAAGAACAGTTCTATAAATCTAGTATGCAATTTCTCTCTCTTTTAGTACGATAGGGAACATGCAAGAAATCTCTATTTAAACAAGCATAGAAGTAGTTCATCTATCTCTTTTTAACTAAAACATGAAATTATATTCTATCTTTTAGCATTCGATATGAAGACATGTTCAAGCAGTCGTTTTACTCTTCTTTTTAGCATGGCAGTAGTTTGTTCAATAGTTGTGTCAATGTAACTTAGCATACAATATTCTATTTTTTTACTTAGCATTGCAAGGGTTTGCTCTTAATCAGTGTCTGTGTGTACTAGCATGTGTAACACCCCGTTCCGTTCTAGCGGACTGCCGTCTCAAACGGCAAAAGTGTAACTGTTCCGACCCGCTTTGCCTAAAACGAGAAGCAAATGATATCCAGACTTGCCCCTACAGGAATTCAGCTTAGGCTTTCAGAGGCTCGCTTGACGTATCGCTCTACCGAGGCGAATCATCGCTAAGGTGGGTGGCTACGGTGAACTTGTCTTTGCTTAGCCAGCACACATAAAATCTGGAATATTTATGCTAGTCGCTATGTGATTCACCCCCTGCATGCTAATAAGAATCCAACGCACCTAGCTAAGGGAATAATCCCAACTTGTATTGCTTATGCTAGAACATGGAAATTGAAATACTGCTTATATTCGGACCCTCGCATGCTAAGTCCCCTAACGGCTTCATCTCTCGGCTTACCTTCGGGTCCGAGCAAAACGTGTTTACTTATGTTCCTTAGAAACGCATGCTTGTCTGCTTGAATATTGCCTTGTTTTCATCCAAATCCCGAAAGACTACTAAGTAGTCGTTCCGTGCATGATTGAACCTGCAAGTATCCGGGACCGTTAGGTCACCAGGCAGCCCCGAGCCAGGGGAATGCATCAAGGAAAATTATTGTACATAATCAAGATTCAAGTATCTCGTGTACTCGTGTACTCGTGTTCCCGTGCACTCTTGTTCTCGTGTTCTCGTGTTCTAGTGCACGCGTGTTCTCGTGTTCTCGTGTATCTCGTGATAATTGGAAGGCCCTAATTATGCATGTCGCGGACTAGTTCCACGGACGGTCACCGGGGCATTGGGGCCGATCCGGTCCGGATGGAGCTCGTGTGTAGTCTCGTGTGCAGGGAGGATAGCTTGCAACGTATCGTGTTCGTGTGCCTCGTGTACTCTCGTAGCATGCTATCCTTGTCCTCGACTACGTCCACAAATGGCTACGCCAGCGACTCATGTTCATATAGATAAGTCATCCTTGCTTAGCGGCTATCCGCGTGCGAGTCACTGCATCGCATCAATGAACAATTGAACGCCTGAACGATCATGTTAAAATGACCCTCGTGTTTGCATATGCTATGCCCCTGAATGCTTATACTTGCCGTGTTTGAATTAATAATGTTTGCCTTGGACAGGGAAGGAGATGGTAAGTTGGTAAGTCTCGCCGTGTTTCCTCTCATGTTGCACGGCGCACTGCCCGACACGTTAGGCTATTCAATATTTGCATGAAACTGATCCTAAGGCAACTAGAAAGATAACTTAATAGTTGGTGTACGGAACCTGTATTACGTGTTTGGATTTGTAGAGCGGGCGAGTAGCTTCCCCACCAGTGCATTCAATGTACTGATAATCTACTAGTTTGTATGCAGGGTGCGGGAGAACCTCGTTCGGTGCGGATGCCTCCTTCGTGCGTGCTAAGGCCAAGAGTTCCCTCTGAAGCCTTGCAACGGTGCATCCGGAACAGAAGCAAATATACAAGGCATAATGTTGGAACATAGTCCGAACTCGCCTGAACATCGCCTCTACGATCATTCCACAGTTGTAGCCACTTGGCACGCTTTTACTGTTTCAGAGAGAGAGGCTTGAGCGACTTGTAATCTCGGCTATACGCCGCCTGTAACACATCTTTAATCAATAAAGAGCTTGCTTTACTTCAACTTGTGTTTCAATGCTTACGCTATATTGTCGACTCAGTGAACCTGTTACCGATCGCCTATGCGTTCATGACTCCGCTGCACTCGGACAATCTGTGCGACTCTGTGGCTTAGAACTCTTGCCGCCAGCCAATGAACCATGGCCTTGCACGGGCGTGGATCACGTTCGTGCGGCATCACGCCCGGATGGGTCAAGCGATCGTTCCGCGGGAGCGCTGGCGAGGGTGATTCCCGCCTAGCGGGAACGGCCGATTGCCTGCGGGAGATCGGGGCGTGACAGCATGCACATTCATTTCTTAACTAAGCATGGCAAGGGTTCTATCTCTTTTAGACAAGCATATATTTCTCTAGTTAAGCATGCAGGATCTCGTTCTATCATTCTCATGTGAATACTATTAACTTAGCAAACGAGCATTACAAAAAGTCAGATTCATTATTAATGTATGCAAGAATCAGAGAATGAAGTTATGTCCACTCACCAAGATCAATCGTCTTATGTTTCGGTCGAAAAACTCTTCGAGAAGGCTTCCGCTCGAGCCAACAAAGCGATATCTCTTGTACATAGTGCCAACGCAGAGCGGGACACTACATATACCACATAAGAATCACAACATTACACAAAAATAGGGTGGAGATGCTCTTATAGCGACATTTACTACATATAACTGTGAATTTTTGCAGAGATCTATAGTACAAAGTTTTATTGTTGACAAATTTTAATCATTTGTGCATTTAGCCACGACCGGTCCGATGTTTTTAAGGATCCGAGGCGACAACCCTTCTGGTCGAATCCTCTTTTTGCATATGTTTTAGTCTTCGATATGTTTGGTTATAGAGAAAATTTAATATAAACAACATTTAATTAATATCTTTGAAAAAAAATTAAAAATTATAAAAAATTGAAGATAGAAAAATTGAAGAATATACGATATTAGACTCTACCCAATAGTTATGTGTGTTGCTTAATTACTAGTTGCCATACTTCTCTTTTTTTTTGTGACATCATGCTAGTTATACGAATTGAATATTTTAGATGTAAAATAATTTATTTGTTTCCACTTGGACCAACACTATAATAGACACAATATATATCCAATCTAACAAATACTTCGGCTTTTCTTGAAATGAAGTCCTATATTACAAACTCCAAATTTTTTATATTGACATATTAGGCCAAGAATTATAATAGATACAATATGGCTAATTATAAATGCGCATCCAAACTTACTCAGGACAGTCCAATTTTTTTGTTTTTATTTATAAGTTTGTCACCGAAAAATTTTACTCGTGGCTGCACAAATTTTTTTTAGGACTGTCAAAGATTTTGACAATCCTACCAATACACTGGACTGTCAAAAATTTTAATAGTCCGTCATCTTTAGGACTGTCAAAATTTTTGACCGTCCTTCCTATTCCTCCCTGCCTTCTCGGCTTTCAGCCCTCCTCCTTCTTCCTCCAGCTCTTGTGCGTCTTCCTCTTCGATACCGCCTCCTCAGTCTGCATCCGCGTAGAAGTCGTTTGCTGCCCTCCCCCCGCCTTCTCAATCCCCGCCTTCTGCAACTGTGGCGACTGCCTCCGTGGCCACCGGCCCCGCAACATTAACATCACCAGACCCTCAACGCCAACTACCTCTGGGGCACCATGGCCGCTGTCCTCTCCATCCTCACCACCTATCGCTTTGATTCCAACCGTGTAGGCGAGCAGCAGCCGCGACGACGAGTGCATCAACAACGGCGGCGAGTAGCAGAAGCGGCGGGGAGGGGAGGGGGTCAACGCTTCTCTTTCCATTTGTTGGTGGGCAGTCCATAGTAATTTTTTGGATATTCTAAGTAAAAGTTGTTTCAGCCTGGACTAGCTACAAGTAATGGATTGCCTTGAGTAAGTTTGGATGTGTCTTTAGAATTAACCATACAATATATATCTAGGCTAACAAATACTTAGATTAGCAAATACTTGGACTTTTTTATTTATTTCAAATCTTGGGCCTTGGATGGTCCCCCTTTGTTATGGCCAGGGCCGGTATGGACATTATTCAGTGTTGATGCGTTCGCCTTTTGCTTCAACAAATAAAAGAGGAAGAAGAATGCACGTTAGAGCACGTAATTTGAGATTGTGCTCTCCATGTACCTAATCCTCAGAATCTTTATTGCATTTGTTGGTAGTCTCCAACTTCCAAAAGAGAACTAGATTGGCTCTGTTCAATGATTAAATTCCCTACATACATGTTATATCTTTCCATGTGTGTTCCGCTCTGGCAACATCTAAGCTGAGTCATAGAATTGTAGTTTATCTAGTATTAGTGCAATCTGGACTGGATAATCTTGAATGAAGTTGATACAAAGGCTACGAAATATTTTCTTTTCTCAAATTATCAAAAGTAGATTGGCTGGATACAAGAAAAGGAAAGAAACGCACCTTTCAGTAATATCCATAAAACAACAACAAAGTAATGATTGGCACAATAAGATCATAAAGTCACCACATTTTCTTAAAAGATAGCCAGTAAATGAGACTCATGTTCCATCAAACAACTGCATGTACATAAGAAGAAATTAAAATATAGCCAGTAAATAAGACTCATGTTCCATCAAACAACTGCTTGTACATAAGAAGAAAGTGTCTGTGAAACACTTAAAATAAATCCTGATATAGAGTAAATTGTTGGGAACGAAAACGCAAAAATCGTTTCCTAAATCAGAGAGTACATACGAGAGAATCGAACAAAAACACACAAACCAAAAACGTCAAACATAAATCACAGACACAGAAATTTTTACGTGAAAAATTCTTACGAAAAAAACCACAGGACGATCAGAGTCCAACCCTGAAAAGCCTTCACTAATGGAATAAGAAATACACCGACTCCTTACAAACTTCTCACCGAACCAAACGGATCACCATAACTCTTTGGAATAGAAAATAGATCACAGAAAAACGAAGAACGGAGATGACGAGAAAAGAATTACCCGAAACCGATCTCCTCTTCGAAATAGTCTTCAATCTCTTCCTCTCTCTTTCCAATGTTGTAAAAATACTATTGTCTCCTTTTGTAATATTTTTTAGATATGAGATATATTTTAGGACTAGGAGACACATAATATATATAGCCTCAAACCCACAACTAGTATTCATATTATATATAGGAATACTCAATCCAAATCCAGTGACATATTCTTATTATATGTAGGAATACACAATCCAAATATATTGAGGTATTCCAATTATATGTAGGAATACTCAATCCAACTCATGGGTATTTTTCACATAGGTTGGGAACCCACCCACTCCAACAAATCTTCCACTTCACAACTATGTAGAGGGGGTTGTCGTCCCGACGATCCACCTGCAGTACTCAAACTTTTTCCTTGGAAAAATTTTTGTCAACATGTCTTCTCAGTTGTCATCCGTATGAACCTTCTCAAGCGCCACTTGCTTCTTTTCAACCACATCCCGTATCCATGTGGTACCGGGTATCAATGTGCTTGGACCAGCTATAAAATATCTTGTTCTTCACAAAGTGAATTGCACTCTGGCTATCGCAAAGCAAAGGGCACTGCTCTTGCTTTAGCCTCATTTTCTGCAGCAGCTTCTTCATCCACAGCAACTCATTGCAATCCTCCGTCGCCGCAATGTACTCTGCCTCTGTCGTCGACAAGGCAACACACTTCTGTAACCGGGTATCAATGTGCTTGGACCGGCTATAAAATATTTTGTTCTTCACAAGGTGAATTACACTCTGGCTATCGCAAAGCAAAGGGTATTGATCTTGCTTTAGGCCCATTTTCTGCAGCAGCTTCTTCATCCACAGCTACTCCTTGCAAGCCTCTGTCGTCGCAATATATTATGCCTCTGTCATCGACAAGGCAACACACTTCTGCAACCGCGACTGCCACGATACCGCTCCACTAGCAAACATCATCACATAGCCCAAAGTCGATCGCCTCGTGTCTACATCTCCAGCCATATCAGTATCGGTATAACCAACCAGCTTTGGCTCATCACCACCAAATGAAAGTCTCCAATCGGCACTGACCTGAAGGTATCGTAGAATCCACTTGACCGCACTCCAATGTACCCTTCCACGATTAAAAGTATACCTCATAACTGTGCCAACTGCGTGAGCGATATCTGGCCTCGTACACACCATAGCATACATGAGATTTTTCACAGCTGAGGCATACGGAACCCGCTCCATATCTTCTTTCTCGCCCTCGGTAGATGGACACTGCTCCTCAGTGAACTTAAAGTGAGCCGCAAGGGGGTTACTCACTTTCTTTGACTCGTCCATCCCGAAATGCTGAAGTACCCGATGAATGTACTTCTTTTAGGGCAAATGTAGCAGCTTGGACTCCCTCTCTCTCTCTCTCTCAGCTCATCTTGTAAACCCCCTCAACCCAAAATAGATATTTCGTGTATATTTTATATTATTATATTTATTATAGATATTGAATTTTTTTAGAGTATTCTCTTAGTTAATTAGCAAATAAATTTCTTGATATATTTACTTATATAAATATTTATTTAGAATCATTTTTAGGTTATTTTATATTTTTGAAGATTTTTCTAGAATTTTTAGGTAATTAAAACATAGGGAACATAAATTTTTAGGACTTCTATTATTTACTTTGAGACCATACTTGCATGTTATTTCTACTAAATATTTATTTTAGGTTAAAATATTTAATTATATTTTTTCTATAATTTATTTAGAAATTTAAGAAATTTATTTAGATTTTTGAAATTAATTAGGATTTATTTGGTTATATATAGTCTTAATATTAGATAGATGCTAATTTAGTGTTAATAGATATTAATAAGATTATATATAAATTATTTGTATTATCTTTAATTCTATTTAAGATTATAAATTATTGAGATAAACTTAAACTCTATTTTTAAATTAATTCAAATCCTGAGCCTACTAGGAAAGCAACTTCATGCATATCATATCCTTATTTAAACTGATCCTATTCATATTCAAATTAGTCAATCCTAGTCGTATTCAATTAAGTAGTCTCCACCATTATAAATACCTCATCCTTCGTATTTTTCTTCCCCAAATTCACCTCTTTTTCGTCCAAAAAGCGTCAAAATTCGTCATAAATTCAGCCTCATTTTCTAGTATGTTATGACGACTTAAAAAGACGATATCTCCTAGCTCCGGACTCCAAACGCGCTCCACTTTTTTTTGTTAGAACCATATCAAGGTTAGTTTTCTGAATATATAAATTATTTTAATAATTTCAGAACCTATTTTTCCAAAAAATTCTAAAAGTGTCAGCTGTCCGAAATCAGACGCGTTTTGGTATTTTCGAGATTTCGGGAGATCCCGAACTCGGAATTACAAACCGTTTGAAGTTTCAGAAATCTGACATGATAAAATTCTAGAAAAGTATTTTTACAGAATTTAAAATATAAGTTTATTCTACTGTAAAATTTGTGCAACGTAGACGTAAATAAAAAACTACCGAAAACTGTCATCTGTGCGCCCTTGTGGCCATAACTCTTTACTGACTTGTGATTTTATGAAACTGTATATTCCAATATTCATGTAGCATTGAAATATATAGGATTCTATACACAAATTTAGGATTTGAGTCGGTTGACTTTTTGGTCAACGGATTGCCTCGATTTGCGTGCCACGGATCACAAATCCTTAAAGTTGACTTTCTTTGGACCAAAATTAGAGCATAACAATAAAATCAGATTATAATAAGATTAAAATTCTATTTTAGGTTATTTTATTCAGAATTAAAATAGATTAAAATGGAGGAACCTATTCACCCACTTTTGTAACCTAACTTATTTAATTTATGTGACGGGTATATCGGACGACGCCTTGAGTTGGGACTTCATTCTTTTTCAGACCAGGCAAGATACCTTGCCAAATTGCTTACAGTATTTTTTATGCTTAGTATATTTCTGTATATTTATTGCATGTGTAGTTCCTTTCAGTCATTATTATATATTAGATATGTTGACACACACTTGACACTTAGTATCATGAAAGGACAATCATTAGGCGTATGGGCTTTTAACCACTTTGGTAAACCATAGTATATAGCTCGCACTACGGGCGTGTTTCGCGCTGGTCGCTACCCCCGCGGTATGTCAATTTCTGGAGTCTCGCTGGTCGCTACCCCCGCGGTATGTCGATTTTTGATGTCCACTAACGAGTGTGTGAGTTGTGAGGTAGATCGAGTAGCCTACCCTTGCCCATACGTCGAAAAGTTATCCTCATTACATTCATATAGATTGTCTTGTACAGCGTACTTATATATTTTTAAACATTATGCATGTTTACTGTATTCAAATTGGCTTGCTTCTATGTATCTTGTTACGTCCCTCTGAGGACCTGGCCCTTCCAGGTGTATCTGTTCTTGAGTATTCGCAAGAGCACATTTTCGGATGGTTATATAATTTCGAGGATGTCTTCTCTTCGAGCCCGTGATTGATAGCTGGTATTCTTATATTGTGTTTGTTGTGTTACACTTTTACATTTGAGTTGGTAGTGGATTTGTTTCCATCCAACTAGCATCTTTAGATACTTTGTATTGAGATCTAGTTTCATAGATATTGGTTTTATTTATATTTGATTTTCCGTGGATGAGATTTAGATTATACCCTGTGACTTTTGATAGATTTATACCACTTGTGGATTTGATATTCATATTACAGCGTACGTATGGGTTTGGTTTCCATATATTGGAGTTGCCATATCCATGCGGCTGGCATGCTTACATGTCCTAGTCCTTCGTATTTTGGGACTGGGGTGTGACACATCTCCATCCCAATAATAGTCTTCGCTGCGCCTAAATCCTTCATGGAGAAGGCCATGCCAAGTTGGAGCTTCAACTCCGCTATCCTAGTGGCATTCCGAACCACCAGTAGCATAAAATAAACATAGAGCAGTAAAATGATGAAATCATCCTCGACAAAGTACGTCACAAATACATAGTGGTCTGACGTCATCCGTGCATAATCATGCTCTCCCATAAACGAATCGAATTTCCTATATCACTGCCTCGGAGCCTGCTTTAGACCATAAAAGATCTTCCTCAACTGGCAAACCAAGTGTGACTTGCCCTTCTCACAGAATCTCTCTGGCTGCTCCATGTACAACTCCTTCTCAACGGAACCACCGGTACTGGCTGTATATCAACAGCCTCCCCCTTCAGGAACTGCCTCCTATGTTACGCCCCGGACCCGCCCGGGCCGCCGCTCCGCCCTGCCCCGCCCCGTACGGCCGGGATTAACGAACCGGGCACGAATCACCGTGCCTCGGCGTGCCAGACGCGAATCACCGCGCCCGTCCCGCGGGTGCGAGGGAGGAAGGGAGCTAAGCGAATGGCCGTTCGAGCTTTCGGGGGACGTGATGCCGCACGGGCCTGGGGTTGCGCCCGTGCAAAGCCAATCATTTAAGTTGATAGTTGGCTATCATCGCATCAATCGAGTAAGCAGCAGAAAGGGACTTGTTGTAATGCAATGTATTTAGCCAACTGAGTGTTCGGGATAATCGAGACAACTTGGGTTTCCTTTAGCAAAGGTACACGTTCGTTCCATACATTATGTCCCCTTATACGATAGCATTCTCGGGGCAACAATCGAAACCAGGATTCCGGGTCTTAGGGACTGTAGCACGCCTATCGCTCCCTCGGACGATCCAGTACCTGCAAGCAAGTAAACTGCTGGTGGGTCAGCACTTTATACAAGTACTGGTGAGATAAAACAACTGAACAGAAACATGCATTCACTCAAACCAACACTAAGTAATCATGTTATAAAATATTACATTACTAGTGATCTTTCTAGTTTTACCTAGGTTCGTTTCATGCAGTTCGCTAGCAGAGTCATATTACATTATTTGGAAACATGTTTGGAAACAGAGTTTCATATTGAATATGCAAGCAAGCAAACCGTTCATGTTTCAGGGGGTGCGCAGCGTGTCTCGTGCGACTCCAGGGTCAGATGTAAAGCTAGACACACAATGCATAATCTTAGGGGCAGTCATCTATCCAAGCCAACACAATGACTTAGCTATATGCAGGACGGTCCCCGAGTATCTCAGGATCGGCAGCTGGTTGTACATCATACCAATGACTCTTTATCTGATGCTAGAGGCAGCTGTGGCTCATGGTTGCTTTCCACTATCTCTGTAGCAGCCGTGACACATGCAGCTCAGCTTTCCACCAATAGCCATTGTCCGACCGCATGCGAATGCATGGAACACTATCAAATAAACTCTATTATGCAGACAAGACGAACCATCAGAATACTATCTTTGTTGTGGGGCAATCCGACTTATCACTTGAACACGTTCAGGCACAGTATGGTTCTCTCGAAGCATAGACGATAGTGAACATGTTCATGCACTCTAAGCAAGCGATTCAGGATTCTCGTTAAGCAGACTTTATTTCAAAGATAAGCTAGGTGAGTTCGTTCATTAACATGCAAGGCAGGTTCTATCATTCTCTTATGAAAATATTGCAAGCAAAAACTCAGGTTATTATTAAGGCGTGCAAGAATCAGAGAACGAAGTTCTGCCCACTCATCTTGATACATAACGTCGACGCGGAGCGGGGTGTTACATCCTAGGCGTGCTTATCCTCCTGAGAGTCACCCTGATCAAGGTTAGGAGCAACTCCATGTACTGGCTCCCCCATAACTAGATCCTCTGTGATATCCTCTAAAAACTGCTCGAAGCAAAATGACTCTAACTCGGGCAATTTTTTCAGCCTCAGAAGGTATCTCAGAATCCTGAGTGTTGGTCATAGTCTGATCCTCGACGAAAACCACGTACCTGGTTCTGTAAAGCTTTATTCCCACTGGATCATAGAGTCGATCGCCAAACTCATCCCGACCGTAGCCTACAAAGACGCACCGCCTCGTCTTCGACTCAAGTTTGAATCTTTCGTCCTTCGGTACATGCACGAAGGCCTTGTAACCAAACACTTGCAGGTGATTGTATGACAGATCTTTGTCGTACCATACTTTATCAAGCACATCACCCTGCAAAGGATCACTAAGCGATAAATTAATAACATAAGCAGCTGTATAAAGTATCTTACCCTAATAGTTGCTCGACAAGTTTGCTTCTGACAGAAAATATCGCACTCTCTCTATCAGCGTAATGTTCATGCGCTCCGCTACACTGTTGAGCTGTGGTGTCTTTGGTGGAGTCTTCTGGTGTCGTATCCCTTACTCTCTGTAATAAGCATCAAAGGGACCGATATACTCGTCGTCATTGTCCGACCGAACACATAGCAGCTTCTTGCACGTCTCCCTTTCAACAGAGGCCTGAAACTCTTTGAAAGTGGGCAGCACCTGATCCTTAGTCTTTATGACATAGACCCAAACTTTTCTAGAACAGTCATCAATAAATATTACAAAATAAGAAGCACCACCAATGAATTTTACCTTTATAGGACTGCAGACATCCGAGTGAATCAACTCGACCAACGCCGGCTTCCTTGAACTTGGGTGACTTTGGAAAGACACCATATTTTATTTTTCTGCCAAACAGTGCGTACATCTCTCCAATTTTGTAGAGTTTAACCCTGAAATCACCTTCATGTTCACCAAGTAGCTCATCCCCTTCTCGCTGATAAGGCTGAGCCGCCTGTGCTATAACTCAGTAGACGCACTACTAAAAATTGCGGGGTTAGCGACGCTACAAAACGTCGCTAAATTATAAAATTACGTCAGTGAAATAAAATAGCGACGTTATTAGCGACATTTTATAATTGTCGCGATCTAACTAGTCGCTGACTGAAAATACGTCGCTATACGTCGCAACTAGCGACGTATCTTAGTGACGTATGAACGTCGCAAAATTTTTACCAATTAGCAAAGTTCTGCGGCGCAACGTCAGTATATGAGCAACACAAATTTAGTCACAATACGTCGTTGATATTTCTATAGTTAGTGACGTTTACTGTGTCACTAAACGTCGCTGAGATTCTTCCATTAGCGACGTTTAGCAACGCATATACGTCGCTAATATTTTTTGAATTTAGCGAAGTTTAGCAACGTATTTTAGTTACGTCTTGATGACATGGCAGAGATTGCCAAGTCAGCAAATTAGCGACTTTTAGCGACATATTTGTGACGTCTTGGTACAGGGATAACGACGTTCTGATACCTCTCTACGACGTATTTGTACGTCGCTAAACGTCGGTAACAATCGCTAAATTGCTGTAAAAAAATTAAAAAAATACAGATTGTTATATAATAATTTATATAACAATATTCAGCATGCAGTTTATACAAATATATTCATAGTTTATAAAAATAGATTTTCGCACATAAGCAAATTATTAAACATCGATAAATTCAAATCTACTGTCACTGTTGGCCAATGTCATACAAATTCAAACATACATCAAAGTCTGAAATAAATATCCTCATGTCACAAAAGGAATATATACAACATACCCAAAAATGGGCCAATATCACACAAATTTTCAAAAATGGGCCAAATTCACAAACTCAAAACTATCTGACAAACATAGGACTAGTGCTGATCAGGAGGAGGAGGAGGAGGAGGAGGAACACCGTCGCGCAACTGGGATACCATATAGTCCAACTGGCCCTGTGAAAGTGCTACTGATGTCGAACTATGAGGCAGTATCGTCGGTGGAGTCGGTGTCGATGTCGGCGAACCAGGAGGACGTATCCGCTCCAATGCAGATAGGAGATCATTGTATGAATCCATGACACCTATAATCCGAGTGACGGAACGCTGTGTCGATGATGCCAGATCCGTAATGTCCCGCTGTGTCACCTCGGTCATATTCCTGAGCTCCAAAAGGTTTTGCTCGAGCGCATCAAAACGTACTAAGATCCTCGCATCGTTTATCTGCAGCTGGGACTGGGGCTGCTGTGAAATCAGTCTCATCATCTCGCCATACAGAGACGTAATCTGATGGTCAACTCTCTCCTACTGGACTCGTACCGACTCCTGGGAAGGCTGTAGTGTATGCACAGGGGAAGAGGGGGTCCTAGAGGCTGCGTCGCAAAATAGGCATCATAGGATCCCGTACCGTAGTACGTACCCCTCTGAAGACCACCAGTGGTGGTCTGCCACAGCTCGTCAGCCGATGGAACTGGGTGGGCCGGTGGCTACGAGAAAATACCGGCCTCTCCCTCGGGAGGTGCAGACGCAGCATATTGCGTCGACTGCTCATTGTCACGTCCCGATCCCGAAAGGTTCAATCGTCCTCGCTGGATCCCTTACGGAACCAATCGTCCTCGCTGGGGCGCGATGCCTTGCGAGCCTGGAGTTACGCTCGCACAAGGCAAGGACGTGCAGTGATAGGAACCCATTTTGAAACACAATTTAGAAAACACATTCACAGAGATTTGAACACAAGTGCAGGAAGAAATATGCTTTTTCATTGATAATTCAGAGTAATATACATAGAGTTTACATTGATGCGCCTTCTCGGCTATTTGAATTGCATTACAAAAGATAACTCAAAATGCAGGGCGCGCTCCATCAGATAGTCCACGTCGTTTGTACATTACGCCCTTGTATAGATTGAAGTCCATGCCTCCAAAATGAACTGACTCCAGCTATACTTCAAAATAGAGGTGCTCCTAACGCCTTCTCGCTATGTACTAGCGTTGCACCGTCTGAGTGCCTGAAATAGTTGCCCACAACGTGGGTCAGTACTTAACTTGTACTGGTGAGCGGGATGAACCCACTCGACTAAATCGACACTACCTTATTAGGGGCGAGCATGCATTAAGATGATCTTTCTATAAGGAAGCAAGTGAATTCAATTCATATCAGTTGCATGTTTTGATAGGAATGAAAATAGCATCGAATCCAACCAGTACACAGATTGCTTACTCAACCGATGCACGCCTTCCCTGCAATGAAACACAAGTATACTTACCATCTGCACAAGACAATAAATTAGCATGTGTTCTATTCTATGCGGTCATTGGTGTGATCGACACCTTAGGGACATATTTCAAGCATTAGCGGCGCGCCCTATCAGCCCGGGTAGCAAGCCCTGCTGGAGGTCCCGCAATGCATCGTGACTAGCACAAATCAAATATTTCCCTCCGGATCGATACGGTTCCAGTGCCCCGGAAAGCCGTTTCGAGGAAATGCCAAACCTTGTGCACAAGTTGTCCCAGACCATGCAAATGCATGAACAATTCATATATCGTACAATGCATCAAAATAAATAGAAGAAGTAAAGCAGCAATGTATATCTTATGCAACAGTTCATATTTTCTTAAGCGGTATTCCGATTTTGGTATCCCATAGGTCCAAACTCTATCCGAGGCACCAGGCCGCAACCAACAACCAACTTCCTTTACAAACAACTCAATGTTCATAAGGTGTGCAAGCATATAGTAAAAATAGTCTATAATTCCCATGTTCCTTTCTTAGTGGCTGGCATGCCTTGTGGCTAAAGATTTCCTAGGCGTCCAACCGGGCATCATCGAGTGAACGTTTGAAACATTAGAGATGTGGGCGAGAAGAAGTAGAAAAGAAGGGTCCAAACCATTCACTGGTTAAAGAGAAAAGATGCTGAAACAAGGAATCCCGCTAGCGACGATCAAACGTCAGTTATGCGGACCTGCAACAGCACGAGCACCGAGTTAGAATTCTTGCCTGTCCTTCCTTGTCGAACTCCCCAAAATCAAAGCTCCAATCGATAAAACCAGCAGCAAAAACCAAGCAAATCGAAAGCAACACCAAATCAAAATCCCAAAGCGGCAATCAAAAAAATCAAGCAACCAAACACGAAAACTATTGGACTCGTTTCAATAGAGGCCTTTCCATGACTTGGAAAGAATCATCGCATTTCGTCCGTGGCAAGAAGATGTCGAGATCTAGATTACGACTCAGACGGACTAGCCACAAGCCCAATTACATAGTGCTCGCCCCGGTCGGATCGGGATTTGAGACACTACACTCATGGAGCCGTAGATACTCATTCTAGAAAAAAAAATGAATCGCTCGATAAATATACTTGTTACTAACTACATGGATATTTATTTACATATTTTCTAAGTTGTTCAAAATTAGGGGTACCCGGTGTTATAAACTGAAAATATAGGGATAATTAATATAAATAACTCTATTATCTAAGCAATTTATTACTAACTACATGGATATCTATTTGCATATTTTCTAAGTTATATTAAAATAAAAAACGTAAAGTAATACTTACATAAGTCTGCATGGTCCTATCATCGATGAGCTGTCTGTCCTTCCAATGAATGACGAGGAAGACGATCATCATGTTAGCGTCTTCACCCCTCTGGACCTGTTAATTACAAATAGATATATTATTACTAAAATTAACCATTTTATCATACTTTGATTAAAATAATATATATACGTTCAAATACTTACCATGCGACGAAAATGTTCCATCATCGGAATTGACCCACCACTTGTTCATTACTTAATACTAAAAAAAAATCTAATTTTAGTATTATAGTAAACCCCAACAAATAAGGCAAATTCATGAACCAATTTAGGGCAATTGTCTGTGTATGTGTTGGGTGTCATGTCTGTGTGTGTCGTGTCTCTACACCCACCATGCACAATGTCATATTTGTGTGTGTCGTATCGTGTCCGTATTTGTGAGAGAGAGAGAGAGAGATAGGTTTAGGGTTTACCTAGATGTGACCGGAGCTATGAAGAGGTCGTCGGAGGGGAGTTGTGCCGAGGGGGGCGCTCAGGGGGAGGGGATCTGTGCCGGAGGGGGGGCAGCCGCAAGAAGGGGGAGCTCGGTTCAAAATTTTGGGTGATCGAATGGGAGGAAATGAGAAGGCCAAACCCTATATTAAACAAATTAGCAACATCCAAAATATACGTCGCTAAACGTCGCAGATAAATAAAAACTTAGCGATGAAAAAATGTCACTCAATATCGCAGATAAATAAAAAAAGTAGCGACGAAATAAATATCGTAAAACGTCGCTATAAAATAAAAAATTTGCGACCTTTGCCGGCGTATATTTTTTACAATGAAATGATGTCGCTGAATGTCGCAAAATATCGCTATATTTTAAAACTTTAGCGACGTTCAGCAACCTGTACCGACGTATATTTTTATAATATAATTGTTGTCGTTGAACGTCGCTAAACGTCGCAACTAGCGACATTTAGCGACAAGTTTTATTGTAGTCGCTAATATTACAAAACCTAGATACGTCAATATCTGGAGTCGCTAAAAATATCAATAATTGGACAGATTTTGGTAATGACGCATCGGTAGTTGCGTTCACCTCATATGCCACATGTGCGCTCCCTTTCATATAATAGATTCTAGATTTCTTGCTTCCTCTGGCAATCACCATCGAACCTCTGGAAAGCTTCCACTGACCGTTCCCGAAGAGGTTGAAGAAACCCTCTTCATCCAACCTTCCAACCGACACCAGGTTGAAACGGATATCAGGGACATGACGGACATCTTTGAGAACAAGAATTGTACCCGTCTTTGTCCTCAAATGCATATCTCCAACAACTTTCGACACATCTTCGTTGCCCATCTTCAACACTCCACAGTCGCATGTTGTGTAAGTAGCAAATAGTGTCATATTGTTGGATACGTGCGCTAAAGCACCTGAGTCCACCAGCCAAGATTTGTCATCGCAGGCAAGGTTCATAACTACATCATCACCTACAATGATCACGTCACCTCCATGTGTCGAGGCCACCGTTGTAGTGTTCTCACTTTGCTTCCCCTTGTTGCCCTTCTTCTCCATCTTCCAAGCGAAACAATTCCGCTTTATGTGGTCCTTTTTGCCACAATGGTAACACTTTGAGTCCTCGTACCGACCCTTGGACTTTTCCATGCTCTTGTTTGTGCAACCACCTGGACCCCTGCTCTTGCTCCTTCCGCGGCTCTCTGAAACTAGCGCCTCTGAGTGGGATATGGATGAAGTATCCTGAGAACGTTTCCGCATCTCTTCATTCAGTACCCTGCTCTTGGCAAACTCCAGACTGACCATGCCTTCCGGAGCAGAAGCGATCATAGACACTCGTACAATTTTTTACGAGTCTGGCAATGTACACAGCAACCATAGTCCCTGTACTTCGTCGTCGAACATGACTCATATCGAGGATAGCTGGTCCACCACGCCCTGGAACTCACTCAAGTGATCCGTAATAGACGCACCATCTTTGTATAGCAGACCCATCATCGTTCGGATCAGGAACAGCTTGTTTACTCCGGTCTTCTTCGCATACAAAGATTCTAGCTTATCCTATAGCGTCTTCGCATGCTCAATATTGGCAACGCGGTTGTACACGTTCTCGTCAACGAACTGCCGTATGTACCCACACACATGTATGTGCTCGAACTTCCAGTCCTTTTCGGATTTGTCACTGGACTTCTCGAACGCAGATACTGGAAGATGCAGCTTCTTGATGAACAGCAAA
Organism: Iris macrosiphon; assembly: GCA_036927795.1. Lineage (NCBI taxonomy): Eukaryota > Viridiplantae > Streptophyta > Magnoliopsida > Asparagales > Iridaceae > Iris > Iris macrosiphon. The sequence goes on from JAYESA010000001.1 coordinate 183,239,117, forward strand.
TCCTTCATCTTGCTCTGCCAATAATGATAGTTGGTACCATTCAGGTTTACCATGCGCACTGGCTTCACTTCCATCTCTACTCCCTGATTTGACTGTCAACTTCTGACACCTCTCTGAACTCAAGAACCTCGCTCTAATACCACTTTGTTGGGAACGAAAGCGCAGAAATCGTTTCCCAAACCAGATAGTACCTGCGAGAGAACCGAGCAAAAGCACACAAACCAAAAATGTCAAACATAAATCGTAGACACGAAGATTTTTACGTGAAAAACCCTTGCAGAAAAAACCACAGGACGATCGGAGTACAACCCTGAAAAGCCTCCACTAATAGAATAAGAAATATACCGACTCCTTGCAAACTTCTCACCGATCCAAACGGATCACCACAACTCTTTGGAATACAAAATAGATCACAGACAAACGAAGGACGGAGATGACGAGAAAAGAATTACCCGAAACCGATCTCCTCTTCGAAATAGCCTTCAATTTCTTCCTTTTTCTTTCCAATGTTGTAAAAGCACTCTTGCCTCCTTTTGCAATATTTTTGAGATATGAGATATATTTTAGGGTTAGGAGACACCTAATATATATAGTCTCAAACCCACAACTAGTATTCCCATTATATATAGGAATACTCAATCCAAATCTAAATCCATTAATATATTCCTATTATATGTAGGAATACACAATCCAAATATATTGAGGTATTCCTATTATATGTAGGAATACTCAATCCAACTCTGGATATTTTTCACATAGGTTGGAAACATCACCCACTCCAACATAAATGAGATGGAAGAGTACAATATTTGTGACTACAATACATAAGAAAGTTCCTTGCAACTAAACCTTTTTCGTGGAATAAAAGTTTATTGCTAAATTGGTAGAAAAACAGGAAACAATATTTTGCAAAATCAAAGTCATCTGGTACAGAGTGGAGACTGGCACTGCACCTTCTGCAATCTAGTAATTATGAAAAAACTTTGCATGCCATTGGATTCAGATATGCATACTTGACCGGTGATGTTTCTTTGCATACACGTTCAAGTTAAAGATTTCCAGTAACACTTAGGGGCCTCCTTTAGAAGAGAAGATGCAGCCAAAATTATTACATGAGGCGATTGAGAGGGGATGGGGGGACGGTTAAGGCGAGCGGACTTTCCTTTAGGAAAAAGATAGCGAGCAGATAGGTGTAGCTCAGGGTTTCCCCTGTCGTGGGGGAAACTAGTGAGCGGCGGGTTGAGTCTTTGGTAGCTAGCTCTCTCTTGTTTCGCTCGGGGATTCACCATCGCTCCACTTTAGCGCTTCATTCGGACATGTGTCCCCGTTTTCCGTTATTCCAATGGCATATCCTAACAACTCTATCAATAAAGTTACAATGAAGTGGTAAGTGTTTTAGTTTTCCCCTTCTCAATCGTTCCGCCTTAGAGGGAAGCTCCTACACAAGCAGGTGTGGACGAAACGGAAGCGAGAATGTCGAGTTGAGTAACAGAAATATTGGTGAGAATTTCCAACTGTTGCAAGGACAAGTTAGAGAATGAGAGAGTAGTAACCACAGTAAAATAAGGGTAATTTACATTAGAAATAACATCGGCTTTTCAATATCTTCACAATGATCTCACGTACAATTTTATGTTCACTAGCTTTGACTCAAATTAACCCCTTGAGCTAGCCAGTGATGTAATAAACAAATTAAAGAAGAAAAAGAAAAGATGAGCTTCCCTCTTGACGTGATTCCGGAAGTAAGAAAATTCATAGAACAATAATCCGAGGCATTGGAATTTGGAATAGAATTCGAAACCCATGAAAAATGTTATTGTTACTTGATGAGTGAAGTTGACAACATAAGAAGAAAATGAAAAGAAATGTTGGCCTTCCCTCTCGATGTGATCCTGGAAGTAATAAAATTCATAGGACAATAATACTAAGACATTGGCATTGGAATAGAATCCAAACCCCAGGAATAATGTTATTGTAATTACTTGAAAAGTGAAGTTAGCTTGAACAGTGAAGTTAGCTTGAACAAATGAAAAACATGAGGAAGATTTTTGTGAAAGTGACTGGTTTAATTTAATAGAATCAAATCAGCCGAGTCAGAAAGTCGGAGAGATTCACAAAAGAAAAAGATATTCACATACATACCACATACCTTAATACCTCGATGGATGGCAATAAGAAAGTTGAATAGTGGAAATGACACTTGTGCCCTTGCCCCTTTCCTCCTTGTTCCGCACCTTCCTCAATACTATTGAATCTTGTCATTGTTTAATGACATTTATGCCCTTAAGCCAATTCATTTTATGAATTAAACTTTTTTTAGGAATGTATGTGTTGAATTTTATCCAAATAAAGAGAATTGATTTAGCATGTTTGCACATTCTTTTTGTATGTTCTTTTATGATAAAGTCGAAATATTTAACTTTAGTGAATTAATATAATGTTGATTATATTCATATGATCTAATTCACTAGTTAACTCACTAAATATAGTTCATAGTAAGAGGAATGTCAACTGGACTTTGGTTGTTCCGGTTAGAGTAATGACACGTTTGATAGAATAACCAGAATCATAAATTATGTACATATAACGTATATCAAACGTGCAGGTGCTCATTATAAAATGAGTTCATCGTTCTCACCGAACGATTTACTCAATAGATTCCTTATATCTTTACATCTGATAATCGCCAATAAGAATCTAGAATTGCAAATAGTGTAAGTACCTTTGACTCGAGGCACAATGGTTATCTTGTGTGCAAGTTGATATACTTTAACGTTATTATTGCATGTTGTCTTAAACAGTTGCATCAAAGATAGTTATTGTGTATGTTGGATTCATTACGAAGATGAGTGAGTGGTCCATGGTGGATTTGTCAATTTTCAAGTAAAGGAGAGAGAGAGAGAGAGAGAATGTCTTAGTTTCGCCAAGATCCATCAAACTCTAAAAGTTCTAGCCAGGGCAAATGAAAATGAGATTTCTATTAGTCGATCGGGACTTCAATGAATAAGAGAAAATATCACTTCCATAGGTTTCATGACTAGTTATTCCCAATATGGAAAGTGATCAAAACATTAGTCTTAACAAGAGGAAAAGTTACGTAAGGACTTGTATGATTGGGTCCTATGATATTTATATCCAAGTTGGCTAAGATAGTTGTGACATAATGTTAGGTGTCACTCACCACATAGACGACCTTGCAACGACTTACGAGTAATCTTCTAAGAAGGAGAAATTAAATTGTTCAATTTGTAAACTGTGTTTGGTAAATTAGTCTCTCTTTTTTTTTTATGTGATCCGGCATTTTATATTGGATTTTTTGTGGATCCACTATTTTTCCAACTCTCGTCATTAATAAATAGAAAAAATAATACGTCACAAACTAAAATAAATGACAAATCATATTTACTAGCATAATAATGGTATTTGTTGCTGCCTTGCTGCTCTTGCAAGTGTGCAGCACCAGCATCGCAACTCCTACTGCAGGAGCGAGCATCAGATGCAAGCGACCACTACAAGGGCGCAATAGGCCTGTGTGCCACAGCCAACAGTATGTCCGCTGCCGGCATGCATGGGCATGGCCGCAAAGCAGCTTGAGGAGGGGAGGGGAGGGGAGGGCATTATTTTCTCAGGGTGTGATAGTCATGAAATATTCACATGAATTGTGTATGTGTCTCAATTGTAACAACTGATTAATGGATTGCAGTAAAGTGCAACCACTCCAAAAGTTCATGGTAATCCTCTAAGCTTTTACGTTTGACAAGCGGAGTTAGAGTTGGACAATAGCGAAAGTTAAAATTTGATCGTCCGGTCGGGCTAATTCCATACGAATCAGTACAGGGACCAAAGGTCTTTGACCAGCGATATGCCGCTCAAGTGAATATAAAAATTAATTGTACGTTGTATAAATATGAATGTATAGAAAGTTGAAGGTATTTTAGCCGTATAACAATAAGAGAGATTCAATCAGGACCGGTCCTAGGATAAGTCGGACAAGCCATCCGGCTGGGACAAACCCCCCTCCCCCCCACCTCCCGACTCTTACGTCCCTACCTCTCCGCCAATAGAACCTATGCGGTCCATCACTCCTCTCTGTTAGTTGAACTAGCAATCTACAAGGTCCATATTTTTAGTTTCCACTGAAAATGTCTCCAGTAGCTCAAGAAGAGGAATTCAGAATCCGAGTTCCACGACGTAGTCGTAACCAGAGACTTCGACGCTGCTGCCAAATCCCACTCGCCATCATTTTTTTTAATATTTTACTTTTGGAATCAAGGACAAAAGACAAATGACAACCAAATTAAGCTCTGGCTAGAACAACCTTATACCTGGGCCGGCCCTAGATTCAATGAGGTAAAACTCTCCACAATCCACATTACGCTAACCTCTACCAATCACCAATACCATGCTAAAGACTGGCAAAGCCCCCAGTCTTTAATTTGGTAGTCTTTTACAATCGGATTATTGAGCATTTTATTTAAACTTAAGAGCCTTTGCTATCTATGGGAATATAAAAGTACCCAACAACAAAGCATGGAAATAAATCAATTAATTTAAAAAGGAATAATAAAGCTACACAAAACAGTTTCCAATTATGATGTATACAAGGAATACAGCATTAGTATAATGGACCTTTTACTTTTTACAAGGTTTAGTCAAACCTGTAACTTGTTAAAATTAGTGCTATTGTATAGGTTTCTGTCTTTGTAATCTCTACTGTATGCTCCTTTTAATCCTCATTGGCTAGAGTAATTTGTCATGGCTAGAACAATTGCCTACTATGTATCTCTCCCTATATACAATTGACCTTGAACCTAATCAAATTTATCTCAACATTTCCAAACTGTTGTCTTTAACATAGTATCGGAGAAATCTAGGTTCGATCCATTCGGAACAAATTTATGAAGATTTTACACTATTTATACATATACACACACTTTTGCATAAATCCAGCTCTACCCAAAGTGGAGCTCTGACCTCGGAGTGAGCGTGTTAAAAATAAATATATATATATATATATATATATATAACCCAATCCTCAGACTCGACTTTTGATGCAGTTTTGCAGTCACACTGCATCTGAAGATATGAAGACCAGTTATACTATTAAAAGATGCCTACCAAGCATATGATCCTAAACACATCGTCACTACCATGTTTTATGACTGATTAAAGGAATTAATTTCCAAGGGGAATAAAGGCAAACAATTTAGGCAATGTCAATTTGTATAATGGGCCGGGCGACCCGGAACACGGCCCGGGATCAGTCCGGAATCGGCCTGGTCAACGTCGGTCTAGGCCGGTCCGGACCCAGTTAATGACCCGGACCGGCTCGGCCCACCCCCTCCGCTGGTCCGGACTAGGTCGGAAAAATCGGCCCGTATATCCGGCCCGGTCAGGCCCGGGTGAGCAACGATGTGAGTCTGGGCAGGTTCACGGTCGGGCCGGACTGGGCCGCTCCGGTTATTTTTATTTACTTACTTTTATATATATATATATATATATATATATATATATATATGAAAGAAAATATGTTCTTTAAATAGAGATTCATAGGTGATTTCTTTGGCACAAATGATTTCTACACTAGTAAGTTGACTTTATCAAAAAAAAATTACATCTTGTCATTTGAGTTGACGAGAATTATAAAAAAAATTACTAACAAATAACTTATAATTTTCTATTTATTATATACATAATATATTATATAACTTATATTATATATATAAAAAAATCGGGCCGGCCCGGACCGGTCCATGCTTGAATTTGAACCCAGACCAACCTGAATTCGGTCAAACCGGACCTCGGGCCGGCCCGGCCCGGCCTGGCCCATTACACACCTTGAAGGCAATGTGATATATTTAACACAGCTATGGACACGGCACCTATTTTGGTGTCCTAGTGTATTTGAAGTGTCCCCGGTGTATCCGATACGCATCCGACAAGAAACAGCCCAGATTTTGGGAGTGTCCCATGTATGCTATATAACTGAACGTGTATGAAGATACACAAATGTATCAGTGGCAGAGTAGAAAATAATTGAAGAAACTAAGAACAAAGGTCAAACTGCTAGGATGTTTCACCATAGCCATAGGAGCATGTAAGTCGCACCATGGAATTAAAAACAATGGTGGCTTGATTGTCTGCTATTGTGTAAAAAGTAGAAACAGAACAGTTCACACACTCATCATGGTGGCTATTGTTCGATGGGAAGTGTATTATATAGGGATAATAGGAAAGGAACGACAGCATGGAAGTTCACCAGTTTCAACATTGTGGCTATTAGTCAAAGTCTACTATATCATAAAAATTTACATAAAGAAAAAGGTACCAAGATGTAAAGATGTATTTACGACATCTAAATTCCCTGCATACAAGTAAACCAACAAAACAAAACAGGGACAATTATATACACCATTATGAATGAAGTATAAGATATTGGCGAGCCAGTTATGATGCAGATTGAAGACGAATTGAAGTGTGTCTAATATTGATATGAATATCTCACAGTAAAGTAATCTAAAGATGAAATAATAATATTTTTATGATGTACGTAATTATAGGAAGACTTAAGAGTCAGGGCGAAAAAATTCTTGGGCAAGCGTGCATGAAGCAAGATTAATGTTGGAATCAAGAAAGAAAAATTAAAGAAACTACGGTGGGCATGATGGTCAGCTACAGAAAAATTAAACAAGAAGAATAAAAAGATTCAAACAGACACCACCTTGACATAAACGCTTTGTTGCTACTGTTGTTGCTTCTGCTATTGTTGTCTATTGTTTATGTTGTAGTCGCTGCTGTATCTGCTATATTCTGGAGCTACGAAGCACGGGTACTCTAAAATTGTTGTCAATTGCATTGTTTCTGTGTCAGATATGAGTGTAATATCCCTATTGTTTGTATGGTATTTGTACAATATAGACGTACTAGAATTTTCTTGGAGGTGGCTGATCCCCTTCCTCGTCCTTTTTCCCTCTCTCTCTCTCTTCTTCCATTGGGACAGAGATTATAGATATCCTACTTTATTTATCAAGGTTGTGGTGGCAAAAGGCACTCTAGGGTTTGAGGTAAATGTCTCTCATTTCTCAGTTAGAAAGATTCTTTGGACCTCATTTCTTTTCATAGGTCGACCAAAGCCTAAATTATGGCCCTGAATGGTCAATTTTGCATAAAGTGTTCTACAGGTGAAGCATAGCCCCCAATCCATACATCAACTTTTTGATACTCAAAAATACAGAAGATATGTAGGATATACCTTCTATTAATGACTTGATGTCATTTAATGGCTGAATTGTAGTCATTTTTGGATAATTTCAGTTTTGGTATATGTTATCGCTGATATTACAAATATGGATATCTTACTGGATCAAATAAGTAAGACATCACCTAACAGTTAAGACTTACAAGGCCAGTTTGCAATGACATTAGACCTATCTCATTGGATACATACTTAACTATTCAGATTTTTTTTTTTTTTTTTTCTGAATTGGGAGCAGTCCTAGAAGGCCACTACAGCAAATTATTAGCGCAAATGCCAGTAACACTCTTTTCTGCATATGTAGTACATAAGAGTCATACACTTGTTTCTATCTTTGATACCTTATGACTATTCTAAATTCCTGTGGTGCCTGCATCGATTCACAAGCTTTGCAATATAAGCAAAGGGGATCATTGTTTTCCCCTTTTTAGGATGGTAACTGATTTGACAGAGCAGAATGGAAGAAATGAAGCAAAAGTGAGCAATGAAATTTTTTGGATAATGTCTTTCTGTTGCTGTTGTTTTACAATGCCAACTGATTATAATCTGGCTAATTCTGATGCATATGAGAGTACTTGACAAATTAGATCATTAAGAGTCTGGTATTCATAAGTTAAATCACATAGCGCGCATTTGACTGATTCCTGCCTTCCTGGTATCAGGATAATATTTCTAATATTATTTTCCTAATAATATAAGTTGGATCTTAAGAACAATTTGAATTTCTTTAGAATTATCTCCTCTAGAGACTTACCATCACTAGAAAATTGCTACACACTCAAGAAAATCTTTTCTTTGTAGACTATTATAATAATATGGCATTTAAAAGTGATGGCAAACAGGAGAAGTATCGAGTGTAAAGAAACAATATATCATGAAAATCTCATTACTCCTTTTTTTTATACCTGAAATGCTGCTCTTTAAGCCGCTACAAAATTGCTTCTAACCCCTTCTTAGATCAGTCACCATTTACTGAGATTTCCTTCAAAGCGAAAGTTTGCTTTAACTAGACTGTGGTACCTACTTTATTTTTTCCCAATTCTGTCTTTGTACCAGGGCTTCTAAAATATGCAGGCATAAAACAAGTAAATTATGCATAGTATTAAAATTACTTCAATCAAGATGCTTAATAGGCAACCCTACTTCCTGTGGTTTCACGAGAACTTCCTTTCCCTTGCAACCATACCAGTCACACCACTAAAATGCTGCTACCAGAGCAAGCAACAACCATTAGCGAACAAATCCCATGAGCTAGAGGATTACAGTAAATTATCTGCAAGATGACTATCCTCTTCATTATCCCCATTGACCTAAAGATATGGCCTCCTCTAATGGCAGTCACAAATGCAAGCTCACAGAGCAGATACCAACCTCCACCACCCCACCCCCAAACTAACCAGCAGGTCAAATAGATGTGCCAGCTACATCTAATTTGCTACTATTATAAATCTCACCAATCTAAGACACCCACAATATTTTGGGACAATGTTTCTTGTTTACCAATCTAAGACCAACACTCTGTCTGATGCCAGAAGCATGAAATTCAAAGCATCCTCTCCCTAGGGCATAATCTACCCTTCAAGAAAGGTCACAATTCATTCAAGTAGCAACTGAGTAGCTTGGAGATACTCAGAATAATTATATTATAATGGTAAAACAAAAGTAACTCATAACTTAAGATAGCACACAATCCAATAAAAATGCAAATTGGTTGAAGGGAAATGATCTGAAGTATTGAGACAATTTAAACTGCATGAGTAACCATGAAACTTTGATAATATTAGATAGGTTGGCACTAGGAGCCCAAGAAACTTCGAGGTGTGATGAATATGCAGCTCAAAATAATAGTACTTCCAAGACCAATATGTGATCATGAAGAAACCTGTAAAAAAATTGTTCAAGCTTAATATATTTTAATGGGATAAATGCTCAATTAATATTTTAATTTGGTACAAGGAGAAATTCTCAGATGACAGAAGGCAATTAGGATCTGCCAGAACTTTAAAAGGTATAGAAAAGAATGGACAGGCCTAGTTAAAATTCTAAGCTGCTTGAGGTAGATGTTTTGGGTAGTTAGTTGTATCATAACAGAAGTACTACCAATCTGATCTAGAAGCTTGTATGCATGGAGGTATAGTCATCTCTCATTAAAAATCCAGTTTCAAATCTGTAAGATCATCCATTGGAATTTGTAGGCAAATTAAATCCTGGTCTTGAAGTGCGTCTTCGTCAACGTTCAACCAGGAAGAAATATCCTGACCTTGCCCACCCAGGCCACCAGTTACATCAAATTCATCAATGGAGTTGATTCCCTGTAGCGGCATATCTTCCATATCTTTAGATAAATACTGAGAGCTATTGTGTAAACTTGGCAATTCGGCTTCTTGTTTTACTTTTGTGTTTCCACTATTTATTGTTTCACGATATTCTATCAAAGAAGGCAACACAGGAGAGGTTATTTCTATCACCCTGGCAACATCATTTCCATAAGTTGATAGTTGAGCTAACTTCTTGTTCTGCTTTGCTTTTGTCCTACGTTCACCCCTACCAGCACTTAATGATGGAAGGCCAGCTCTTTGAACAGAATTCCTTGACAAAGCATCTCTATCCTTATCTTTATCAGTTCTCTTCCATTTTGCACCACCAAGAAGTGCGCTATTGGAAGTTGGTATCGCCCTTAAAGCAGCACTTGTAACAACTTCATTAAGTAACACCTCCCCCTTCTTCCCTCTCTTAGAAACTGAGTCAATTTTAGTGAGTATTTGCTCCGCGGCATTTTGAATTGGATCCAGTGGACCTTTATCAATTTTATGACCAGGCGCATGCCTCTCGATCCTTTTAGATGACACACCAGAGGCCATAGCACCAGAAGCTGCAAGCACAACAGAACACTTTTATAATACTTTATACAGTTAAATGGAACATAAGCGACATCCTCACTTTCAAACTTGAGGATACAGATGATAGAAAAATTCAGGTCAAGAAAAGCATATTTGAGAAACAGGCATTGATAGCTTTTTTCCAGTGTCCATGTCAGTGTGTGCTTCAAAGGATCCGGTTTTAAAAAGATTATACAGACTCCAGGGGCATACCTGAAACCCGCAAAGTGAGCGGACAATTTCGTGATCTGACACGCATATTGGCAGAACAGCCAAATTTAATACCATCCAAGTATTTTGAGTTACTGCTGCGCGAAGGTTCAGAGAAGAGAGAATCCTGCAAGACAGGTTCACTGAAGCAGCTCTGACCTGTTTTCTCAAATGTCCGACATCTAGCAAGAGTTCTCTTAGCAAAAGCCAACGCAAGCTGTTTTGAAACCTTGCTACCACCACTCTTACGACTTGAACTGCCTCGGCGACCCTGTCATATGCAAAGCATGGAGGCTGTTCACAATCCCAAGCATCATAGTCACAATAATCTAAAGAAACAATGTTCGGGTAATCAACAATTTACTAGTTCTTTTATCTAAGACAAATGAAATTTAACATGATTAGGCATGTAAATATGTCTAATATAATCAACTCCCAAGAGTAGACGTAAATCACCACTTTGTTTTCCTTGGTAAAAGCATATAAATGCTATTACAAAGGATCATAGTCGCAATAATCTAAAGAAACCATGTTCAAGTAATCAACAATTTTACTAATTCATTTATAAAGACAAATGAAATATAACCTGATTAAGCATGTAAATAGTTGTCTTATATAATCAACTCCCAAGAGTAGACATAAATCACCACTTTGTTTTCCTTGGTAAAAAAACAGATAAATGCTACTACAAAGGACTATAGTGAGATTCTATAGGGCACAAAGTAATACCATGTGCACATTGCTTCTGCATCTGTGGGTGCAAAATGATTTAAGAAGCTTAATTTATAGTAAAATTTAAACCAGAGGAAACAACAGCAAGTAAATAGGAAGAAATGGTCAATGTATACTTCATGGCTCTAACACAGCAAGATTGTTATCTAGCCTCATTATATTCCTGATGTAACCAGATAGCAGCTGTTGCTGGATTAAATAACAGTGTAGGATGCAATACAGGAACATGTATAATTATAGCCCTCTCAGTGATCACAGGTAAACCAATAGATTCCTCTAGAAGTTTTTGGATAAATATTAAATATTCTTCTTTACATTAGTTGCTCATTCATTAAAAAATATTAACAAACATTGCTTCAGCATTCCAAGAGTTCTAAACAAAAACATTCCAACATACGAGGAAAAAGATGGATTAGTTTAACTTAAATCATTGGCTGTTTGTCCTCCAAAACGATGATATGCCTCATATCCATGCCCAAAAGAAGCCAGAGACTGTAGCTTAGTACTCAAATAAAGGACAATACGTCCCAATAAAGCTAGTACATTTGTGAATGAAAGCTCATGTAATGAGCATATGATTAACATTTCTCCGGTGCCCTCTGTAAAATTTGTTTACACCTTGAAACACTGACTTCAATATTCTACAAAATCTTTAGTGAATAAATCAAGGCATCACTTTCTTGCACAACAAATTAAGAACTTTTACCAGTAGTCTTTTGTAAGCCATCTCAACAAGCTTGTCCATGGCAAGCTGCTCCAGGTTCCTGCAAATTGGTAGATCAAAGCCGCATATTTATTGAAAGGATTCCTTTTAACTTGTGACAAGTCCAGGGTAGGCGACACATACCTTCTCTCATACTCCATCCCCTCCCGAACAGCTTTCTCTAGTTTTATTAACTGATTTTTCTTGTTCCTAACCTATTGTATCAGTGCAACATCATAGTAGATTAGCACTAAAACCAGCTTAAAAGTAAATAAAATATGGTTAGTTTACCATTCACATTCACATTAGCAATATTTCATTTTGTTAACTCAGTCCAATAACAGAATTACGTGAAACACTTTTGGCAATTGGATAAAAAAAAACATTGAGCTATATGCATTGTCAATAAGCATTGGCCAAGTGGTCAAGTCTTGGAGACATAAAAGCCGGGAAACAGTAAGAGGTTAGAATTCCCATGGGCGCAATATTCGCTTAAAAAGTAAAGTGGGGATGAACCGAGATATTTAGGTAGCGGCTGACCAAGTGTCGGACCTGGAGGAGTGATTTTTCTGTCTAGAGGATCGTAGTGCAGACGGTCAAGCCCGAACATAGCGTGCACCGGAGATCCGTCCGACCAGCAGAATAAGGAATGGTGCAACAAATGCAATGATAGAGGAACAAACGTGCAGAGAATTAGACATGGAATGTTCAGGAACATATATAATAAAAAGATCCGAACTTAAGCCAGACACTAGATGTAGGACTCACCATTAAAAAAGAGCTATATGCACTTCCTGACCACGCAATAATTCCCATGCAAATATAAACCGCAAGGTTGCATATTACATAAAATCATGGGACTTTGTAATTATCTATTTCTCCCTTGCATATCATCCACAGATTGAGACACATTACGAACAAATCTGAGTTCAAAAAGAAGACGTGTATAGGGAAAAATAAAATATCCTACAGATTACCGCAATGAAAAATTGATAAAGCAACTCATGATAGAAATTGTTAAGATATAATTAAATTAAGATTGAGATTAGATTTATTAGATTCCGGTCTATCTTTACGTTATCTCCCAAATACGGATTTGTTCTCCATCTATATATATACATAGTTGTATGGCTCTTTTGATTATTCATCAATACAATCAATATTGTTGATTTGTTTCATGATATCATAGCCTAGGATTTTCCAATCAGATCCATCCACTTCATTGTCTTCACCGACCAATCTCCGGTGCATCCTCTTCGTTCTCATCTGTTTCTTATCTCTCTCGGCCAATCCTTACTCCCTTCCCACCAGAGCACCAACACCGTCAGAGGCGTCAGCAAAATCCATCGATCGGACCAAGTAGCCAAAGCTATGGCCCTGCTAGCCTAGTTGGCGTGTTGAGGAAGACGCCACATCCATCGAAGCACCGACCGAAGACGCAAGATCCGTCGTTTCTGCAGTCGCGAGATCCACCGAACTTGTGCCCCTGTTTCTGCCGTTGTGCCAATCTCGTTGTGCCAATCTCTCTTTCCTCCCCTCCCTCCAAACCATATATGTTCTTGACATGTGCCAAACCCTCAGGGGCGCTACTCTGTAGAAAAGGAGAATAAGCAGGGGATCTCTTGCTCGACAAGTCCGAAAAGATCTTCAACGCCGCCAAGGATCTGATGTCCGGAGATATCAACTCACTAGTTCGAGCCTTCAAGTCAATTGGTGGTCATCTCTGTGAAAAAGGAGAATAAACAAAGGATATTCTCGCTCGACAAGTCCGAGGAGATCTTCAACTCCTCCAAGGATCTGGTGTTTGGAGATGTCAACCCAAAAATTTCGAGCCTTCAAGTCAGTTGGTGAACAACCCATAATTTTTTATTTTGTTAAAGGTTCTCACTTTTTGGCCTTCTCCGTTCTAGTCTCCCCACCATTGAAGAAGAGATGTCGCCAACGCTATCGTTGCACATCCAAGCCATCGGAAAGGAAAGCTTCCTCTTCCTCTTCCTCTGGTCTTAGGCAGAAGACCCATTACGAAGAAATAACTCTTACTCCCTTTTTTTATCAAACAAGTTTCAAAAAAATATGCCTTCATTTGAACAGTTCTAAGATTTCTTTCTGACTTCTACTGACTTTCCGTTGACTTCTCATGATTGAGCTAAGTGGGCTCCTTCAGTCCGGACCACTCTTCGTGGTCGTCATCTTTTATCCCGAGTCCTCATGCGCATGATAAAGCTGAGACTCGGAATAATATTTGTGTCGCACAGGACACTTAGAACAACCACGATAAGCGGATCATTGCTTTCATCATCTCTTCTGTTGATCGGTCACTTCATCCAGATCTTGAGGATATTCTCTCTGTTGTTTTATTATAGGACCATTTGACTACCCAGTTTGTTCAATCGAGTGGTGCTCATGAGTATTAATTGATTACCAAGGCATCGGTCGCCAGACAGGAGGATCACACTATTCAGGAGTTCGTTACACTAATGCAGGGTTACTGGCGTGCACTACTGAAATTGGAGGGCCATGGTCTGAATTCTATATACGCACGCATCTGTCGGGAGCGCTGACAGCTCTTTCAGTTTCTCATGACCTATATTCCGAATTTCAGTCCACAAGCGGTGTGATCATCCAAAATAATATCATCCTAGATCTTGCTAATTCTGAGCTTATGGTGGTGGAGACTCATTTGTGTTCTCTTTCTACCATCGTCTCTATACCGACTTCTGGTTCTGAGACTTTCTTGCTGCTGCTACACGTCCTCCTTCTACTTCCGAGAAGGCTCGTGCTCCCACCTCCAGAACTTATTGTGTCCTTACACTCATGAACAAAATGGGATAGTCGAACGCAAACATCGTCATATTCTTGAGACTACTTATGCTCTCTTGTTATCTTCTTATGTTTCTCAAAAGTTTTGTGCAGAGACCCTATGTTAATCTTATGAATGTCATTCGTTTCTCTGTTTTGTCTGGTAGGACACCTCATGAGAGTCTTTTTTCGTCTCCTCCTGATTATAATATGCTTCGTATTTATGGGTGCATTTGTTTTGTTCTTCTTTCTTTAACTGAGCACACGAAGCTGACAGCTTGATCAGCCCAGTGTCTTACTTGGTTTTAGTTCCGAGCACAAGGGATACTACTGTTACGATCCCTTACCCGTCTCTGTATATCTTGTCATGTCAAATTTCTAGAGGACTCTTCTTATTTCATTGTTCCATCTCCGGATGCTCATTTCTTGTTCCCCCAGCTCCATCGTCTAATGTTTTCATTAATCCTACTCCTTTGCTTTCCTCTCCTGGTACAGGTCCTCCTATGATGTCTCTTTCGCTGTCTCATGAGGATCCTCCACATATTCTACCAGACTATGCTACACTATCTATGCCTCCACCACAACCTCTCCGTTGGTCCCAACGTACTAACTGACCTCATGATCGTTTTACTCTCGATTGTTCCGGTCCACCAAATAAGTTTGGTTCTGCTACTTTAGTCTCATATTCTTCACCGTTCCATTCCTTCCTTATTGCTATTCATACTACACGAGGGTCTGGTTCTTATCAAATTCAATATCTTGAGTAGCAGGAGGCTATGGCAGAATAGTTCTGAGCATTTCAGCAGACATGCACTTGGGATGTCGTTCCACTCTCAGACACCCTCCATCATGTTAGTTGTAAGTGGGTCTTTAAAGTCAAGTATCAAACCTGACGGATCTAGTGAGCGACACAAGACTCGTCTTGTTGTCCAGGATTTTACACAGGAGCATGAAATTGATTATCATGAGATATTTACCCCCGTCACTCAGATGGCTACAGCTTGTACATTACTAGTTTTGTTGTCGTTCGTCGGTGGCCACTTTATCAGATGGATGTGAAGAATGCATTTTTTTACGGTTCTTTATCCGAGGTTGTTTATATGCAGCCCCCTCCAAGTCTTTCTACTCCGTCGGAATATGTTTGTCGCATTCGTCGTGTTATCTATGGTCTCAAGCAAGCTTCTCGAGCTTGGTTTAAGTGATTCTGAAGTGCTATTCGTGAGTCAGATTTTCAATAGTGTTTTCAAGATAATTTTATGTTTGTGCGGTCCTCACCGCAGGGACGAGTTCTTCTCTTACTATATGTGGATGACATGATTTTGACTGACAATGATAGCAGGGATTGCAGCTACTCATAGTTACCTTCATTTCAGGGTGTGTAATAGGCCGGACAGCAGGGAACCCGACCCGGGCCCGGCCCGGTCAACGTCGGTCTGGGTCGGCTTGGGCCCAGGCCCGGTCAACGGGCCGGCCCATAGAGAATATGGGTCCGGGTTGTGTCCGAGAAATCGGCCTAATAACCCGCCCGGCCCAGAAAGAAAAACCAGCCTGAACCGGAACCGGCCTGACAACGATAATTCGGTCGATCCGACCCAACCCGGTCCAGGCCCGGTCTAAACCCGAAAATTAAAAAAAATTTGATCGTTTGGGGGAGGTATACCAAAATATCCCTATTCTAATGGCTATTTTTTAGACTTTTGAGGGGTATTTTGGTCAATTTGCTAAAAATGACCAAAATATCCTAATAACAACTATATTAGGGATAATTTCGCACCCGAAATTTCTTATAAATAGGATTAATCATCAAAACCACAACAAATTTTTTTTCTCTTACAATATTTAGAAGCAAACAAAATTCTAAAAATTGAAGTAACTTTCTGGAGCCTGAAGTTACAACTTTCTGGATACTGGAGTGCAACTTTCGGGAGTCTAAAGTACAGTTTTCTGGAGGATTCAAGTTGACGTTTCAAGTAATTTTAATATTAAAAATTAGTTTTTTTCTCTCTTTTTTGATTCGTGAAATGTTTTCCTCTTTTTCTGGAGGATTCAAGTTGACGTTTCAAGTAATTTTAATATTAAAAATTAGTTTTTTCCTCTCTTTTTTGATTCGTGAAATGTTTTCCTCTTTTTTGTTGGAAAAACAAATTCTTCTCTTTTCTTTTCTTTTTTCTAAAAATTATTTTTTAAAATATGGATGCTACTGGTTCTAACCAACCTTATCAAGGTGGTTCCGAACAAAATTATAATTATCATACTAGTCTTTATGAAAATAATCATGTTGAAGATTTTGTACCACCGACATAAATGTCACCTCCAGAAGTTAGAAGTATGGCTACTAATGTTACAACTAGAAAAAAATTAGTTTTATGAGAATTTTATGATAAATTATTTATCACCGATAATGAGAAAACACCAATTTTACATTCAAAAAATCAAAAACTAATAGCTAAATGTGCACAATGCAAGAAATGCAAAAAAAAAATTTGATGGCACAGACACTTTAAAAAGACAATATGAAAGTTGTTATGGCAAAGACACATTACAAGCTAGACAAACACAGCTAACCACCACTCCTCAAAGTCTTCTATAGATAACTTTACTTATTTTGATGCTCGTAACAAACTGAGTTAACAAAATATATTATTTGTGATGAACAACCTTTTACATTTGGTAAGAGTGAATCATATTATGGTTATCCAAGTACTACTTTTAATCCTTGTTTTACTAAAGTATCTAGATCTAATACTAGAACAGTAGTTGTCAAAATATTTGAAGAAGAAAATGCAGCTTTAAAAGAAAGTTTTTTAAACGTTAGTAAATTTGCTTTAACTTATGACATTTAGACTAGTAAAAACAATTACCCTTATATTTGTATCACGTCACATTATTTAGATGCAAAATAAATTTTGCAAAAACGAATTATTTATCTAAGACTTTTAGAATTTTTACATACTGGTACTGTAATCGGTGGAGTTTATAATGCATTTTTTACGTGAATATGATATTCACAATAAAGAAAATTCAATTTCTTTTGATAATACTAGCAATAACACTTCTTGTATTACTATTTTAAAATCACAATTTTTGTCTATAGTAGAAGGACAACTTTTTCATGTAAGATGTGTTTGTCATATTATTAATTTAATTGTACAAAAATACCTTCAGTTCTTTTAAGCAAATTTAGAAAATATTATATCATGTTCAATTAGTTTGAACACTTCTACAAGTGGACAACAAGATTTTAAAACGTTATGTGCACAATATGGTATGACTTTTAGGAGATTTGTTAAGCAGTGTTTTAAAAATCGGAATAGGCGGCCGCCTAGGCGCTAGGGCGGTCGTCCGCCGCACCGAAAACCCCCAATTCGACCCTCCTAGACGCCTGTTCGGCCAATCCAGCCATGTTCAGCTAATTCGGTCAAGGCAAAAAATTTTAAATATTCAAAATTTTCATATTTTCAAATTTCAAAATTTGAAATTTTAGATTTGAAATTGCAAAAAATATTCAAAAAAAAAATTTAGATTTCAAAAAAAAATCAAAAAATTCAAAAGAAATGCAATAAAAATTCAAAAAAATCATAAAAAATTTCAAAAATTCAAAAAAAAAAAATCAAAAAAATTTAAAAAAATTCAAATTGAAAATTCAAATTTTTTAAAAAAAAATCTATGCGCCCGCCTAGGAGGCCCTTTAGCTCACTGAATCCGCCCTTTGGCTCACTTAGATGAAATCTACTTATTTAATGTTGAAATCTTCTATTAAATTTAAAGATGTTATTACACATTATTGTAATGTTAATTCTAGTTTTGATTTTCAAGTAACGAAAAATGATTGGTTAATTGCTAGTTCAATTTATGAACTTTTAGAATTATTTTACAATGCTACATATATTTTATCTGGAGTTTATTATCCAACTTCTCCTTTAACTTTAACAAAAATTATTAACATGTCTCATTTATTTTATAAATATAGAAACACTCCTGGTTTTTATTATGTTGCTTCAAAAATGGAAACAAAATTTCTAAAATATTGGCGTGATATATCTCTTCTATATTTTTTTTGGCTTCGATTTTTTATCCTAAAATTAAATTAAATAGCGTATTTATATTGTTAGACGATTTTAATAACAATATGAATGTTGAGGTAGTTAGCTTAAAAGTAGAAATTAAAAAAGTTTTAGATACTATAATTACTTTATATGAAGAAAAAGTTGTATCGAGCCGACCCGGTACAACCGTTCAAGGTAGTAGTAGCTTTGGTTTAATGTCTAAGTTATTACATGCTAAAAGTATACTGTAAAGGAAGAAACAAAAACAATCTTCCTACCAACTCAAGAACTGTCATTGTATTTAAATTCTTATGAAGAAGATAATGATTCTGGATCATATTTTTTTATTTTAGAATGGTGGAAAAGACACGAAAAAAGTGTATCATATACTTTCTTCTTTAGCATATGATCTTCTAATGGTCCAAGTGTCCACGGTAACATCAGAATCTTGTTTTAGTGCAGATTCAAGGATGCTAAGCAAGAATAGCAGCAGGATGCTATCAGATATTCTGGAAGTATGCATCTATATTCAAGATTGGGTTTGTGCAGAAAAACGAACTCAACACTTTAAGAGATAAAAGTGCTGATATCAATAAGCTGGACTTTTAGTCTCTTACTTTGGACGATGCTACTGGAGGAGGAGCTGAGCAATAAACCTGTACGAAAAACGAACGACGAAAAAAAAAAGACTACATTTTATTACAAATTTTATGAAAATAAAATCTCAAGTTTTATTTTTTTGTTTGTTATAAAAAAAATGTTATAGTAAATTTAAATTATAATGGCATTAATAAAATTATTTCAATTTTTTCCCATATCAAAATTCTTTTTTTTTTTGAATTTTTTTAATAAACCGGGCCGGTCTAGTCCGGTTCGCCCCGGCCCGGCCCCTACCGAACATGGGTCCGGGATGGGTTTACCCATGTCCATTCAGGTCCAGGCTGGCCCGGCCTCCCTCCTCTCCCGAGCTAAGCCTGGCCCGGCTTAGGCTAGGTCAAAATCTGTCAACTCTAGGTGCGGCCCAGCCCGATAGACACCACGACCTTCATTAACAGTTTCATATGAAGGACCTTGGTTATCTTCGCTACTTTTTTGGACTCGATATTGCACAAAGTGACAGAGATACTTATTTCTCAACAAAAGTATACTTCAGCGATTATTACGTCTGCATGTCTATCGGATAGATTGACAATTGATACTCCTTTGAAGCTTCATGTGAACTTTGTCCCTACATATAATGAGTCTCTCACAGATCTTACTCGCTACATACGACTAGTGGGTCAACTTGTATATCTCTGTTTTACCGGACAAGATATTTATCATGCAGTTAGTGTTGTTAGCCAGTTCGTTTCTGCTCCTCGATCAACTCACTTTGGTGTCTTACTCAAGATTCCTTGATATCTTCATGGTTCCATTACGCGCTCATTATTCATGTCTTCTACATTTACTTTGTAGCTTCGAGCATTTTTTGATACAAATTGGACAGGAGGTCTGACCATCGAACGATCAACTACATGATTCTATTTGTTTCTTGGTGATTCGTTAATTTCATGATGAAGCAAGAAATAAGCAGTTGTTGCATGTTTTTCTGCTGAGGCAGAATACAGAGCTATGGCTGCCACCACCAAGGAGATCGTTCAAGTATAGAGACTGCTCTCTGATATGGACGTTGCTCCTACAGTACCTATGTCGCTTCACTGTGATAACAAGAGTGCTATACATATTGCAAACAATCTGATTTTTCATGAACGGACGACGCACATTGAGATTGATTCTCATTTCGTCCGTGAGCAATTTTTGGCAAACAATATTTCTCTACCACATATGACCTCCGTTGATCAGCTGACAGATTTATCTACAAAGTCACACCCTACACCGCGGTTTCAGTTTCTACTCATATTGTTTGACCCATCATGAGTTTGAAGGAGAGGATGTTAAGATATAATTAGATTTATGATTGAGATTAGACTGATTAGATTCCAGTCTATCTTTACGTATCTCCTGTACGGATATGAATTTGTTCTCTCTCTCTCTCATATATATATATATATATGCACGTGCGTTACACGTAAAATAAAATTTTCTATTATTATTATAAAATAGTTTAAATATTTTAATTATAATTTATTATGGATATATTTTTACTCTTTATAGAAGGTCTTGAAAAGGCTAGCTGTCTAAGTTGTAGGTATATCCTCACGTAACTAAAAATTAAAAATTAAAAATTAAAAATTAAAAATTAAAAATTAAACTAATTAACTATATAATATTATATAACTATAATCATTATCTCTTCTAACCCATATGGTTAAGGTGGGAGGCATTATTCTTGGTTGGTCAAGTTCGATTCTCCATGACGTTATTTATAACAAATTAATTTTTTTCCAATAGATTTTTTATGTAATATTAATTTTTTTAATAAATGGTTGAGTATTTACAAACGGCTTAGATGGCTAACTTTTGAACCGTTTTGAAGCCTCATTATATATATATATATATATATATATATATATATATATATATATATATATATATGCCACTTTTGATTATCCATCAATACAATCAATATTGTTGATTTGTTTCAGCAATAAGTATACATTATATATCAATGTAAACCGCTAACAAATTAAGTACAGAAACAGGTTTGTTGTGAAAACTACCTTTTGATAAAGCTTGATATTAAGTTCTGAAATGACTTTCTCAATCTCTTCAGCATCTCCCTCAGACAGATCAGGCTGTGATCAAGAAAACATAGGAAAAGACAAAAGTAAAACATATAAAAATCTAGATGGCTTAAAAGAAAAATAACGGAATTAATCAGTTAAGGAAAAATGGGATCATAATATGCTAACTCCTCCAATTGCAACTTTTGTTTGTTCACTTCTACAGGAAAAGCCAAGTAGTCAAAGCATGTTTATGCTACTCAGTGTCATTTTATCAAACATGTAAGTTAAGTTAGTTTGCTAATAGAAAATGAAATGAAACCTTAAAAACGTTGCAATTTGAAACACATCTTAAAAGAGAACATATGAAAAACCTAAAATTAAGAAAAATAATTAGAAAGTGATATGCTGCTAATATTTAATAACATGCAGCTGAGCTATGTTTTGATAATATATCCAGTAACAGTAACACCGCCAATAACAAATCGTCTATCCCAAATCTTTGGGGTCTGGCACATAGATTGTTTTATTTTGAAGTAAGGACCATGCCAAGTTACAGCCATGCCTGAACTGCTATCTCCAAACACCTTCATTCCAAATCTCAATGTCAACCTCAAGCAGTCTTGCTAATAAAGAAGGGGAAAAAGTAATACAGCATCAAAACTACAGGAATCCTTTTATTCATTCAGCTTTTAAGGGCTATCTCCTCTTTAAAGTTGACAAGTAGCATAAGGTTTACTATGACCTTAATCTGGATTTGTTTTGGTTTGTTCCCTATCCAAATCCTATCACCCCTAACATGTAGATATATTGGTCTGTATCTCTTACACGTCCAAACAATCTCCAACAAATTTTGCTCTTTACTCTCAGTAGAACCCATGCCTAACTTCCCAAAATGCACTCAATTATTTATCCTATCCCCATATGAAAACCTTTTTATTTCAGCTAATATCTATTCTTGGCCATGTTCCAACATTCTGACCGATAAAGCAATGGCAGTCTTCCAAAAATTGGACAAATCAGTGAAAATCAGCCACTTAATTTGACTGATAGGGTGGCTGATTGATCAAAAATTCCAAGTGCCCACATAATTGTGATTAATAGGCAAAGTACTCCAATTAGTAGGTAGCCATCCCGCACCAAACACATAATAAGAATCAATTAAATATAACATTCAAGTATGGCCAACCTGATAGTTGTCTTATGAACTTTCCTTTTAATTTAAAGGATGCGGTCACATAGCACTCTAGAAGAACATCTCCACTTCCATCAATATACTTCAATTTTGAGAACAGCAGTCTTAGATATCAACATCATGGCAGATGATGTATCTTAATTCCCAAGTAATAAAAAACGTCTTAGGTATCTCCTGGCAATCAACATAAACTACTCTCATTTCTTATTGTCGTTTTGCCAGAAAATATTATTTTTATACATCACCCTTTATGTCCTACTAAGTCTAGAATCTCCCAATTCTAATAGGTTATCTTGGCAAACAGTGTGAATCATTCCCTCATTTCTCACTGTTAGTTTTGCTTGAAAATTTCTCTTTCATATACTCCCTTGGAGTCTAAGACCCTACTAGTGATAAATCCTCTAGATTGTAAAACTTCTACTCACATTTCTGCATTAGAATTTAACCCTTCTGCCAATCTCGTCAACTAAGACAAGCTTTAGCTACATGAGAAACAACATTTCCAAAGAAAAGAACTCATGGGACTTGTCATGTTGATTTACAATCAGAGATCGTCCTCGGAGTAATTACCCTAAACTAAAAGTATCTTCATCAATCAACCTTCTTTAGATGTCCAATATTTAGATCTCTATATATTGTTAACAATAAAGATGCAAGGGAAAGAAAGAAAGTGAGGGTGTGTGTATATTGGTAAGTAAAGAAGGTAATGCATGTATAACCAAAAAGAGAAATAATAATCATCATCATCATCATCAACGAACCCTTCTCCAGTCAGAATGGGGTCGGGTACCAAGCATAAGAAAGCACCATAAAGGATTTGGCAGTTTTTATGACCGGTTGTCAACCTAATGTCAACGCTCTATATTGGTGTCAAATTCCTAGCCTAGGTTGCTATGAGCATGAGAGAGTAATACCATAAAACCTAAAGGTGCATTTGGCAGATAGTAGACCTAACTTTGGTTTTTGTAGTTTAAGCTCATGCAACCACGGAACATCCTCCAAGTTCCCCAAGACTATAAAGAGTCTAGAGGAAGAGACACAATGATACAAATTGCTAACGGAATTGCATTCATCTATATGCCACATTAAGGGCCTAAGGCAAACAGAAAAGGAACCGCATTCCCATAAAAGGAGAAATAAAAAATGTGAAAGGATAATTGTGGTCATTCTCTTCGTCCTACACAGAGCCTCCTTAGACCTCTCTTATACTAAGTTTTCAGCTCTACGTCGTTATATATTTTAGGGAATAAGATTTAACATTCAACACCAAGATAAAATGAACATGCATAATAATCCAATCAATATAGGTTCTTCAATGTTTGAGAAGACAGGTAAGCAAGGATCTAATGCGGATTTGGAAACTTCATACCGAAGTATCTGGAAATATGCCTATACTGTGAAGCTCCATCAAGATTCGGTCATCCAAAGGCATATGCTCGAATTGGCAGTCATATGGATTAGTATCTGAATCTATGGCCATGGATTCTTCCCAAGTTGTCTTAGATTGGCCAGAGTGCAAAACATACCCAGCATCAGGATGTATGATAACATCATTTTCCTGCAATGTCTCAACACAAGATTTGAAGTTGTTAGGACGTGTAAAGCTATTTGGAGTTGCCCATCCATTGCAAGGAATATTTTCTCCAAAGCAATTAGTCTGACTCTTCAGATCACGGTCCACGTCAAATCCAGGATTCAGCTTGTTTTGGGCATGGCTATTTTCTCCAGAAGGAGAAGAATCCCTAGTGAACTGTAAAACTGCATCTCCTTCTTTAACACCAGAGTCAAACATTTTGCTTTCATCTTCTGTAATGAATGCTGAGAGAAGCCTTTGTGATAATGGGATAATTTTCTCAAAACAACTTTCTCGTGCAAGTTCTCCAGGTCTCATTTTCAGTACATGTGACTCATTAACTGAAGACAGAGTCTCAACTGATTTGTTCAGACCAACCACATTTCCTTGACTTGCTTGTTGACAAATTTCAGAAGATGGCATCGTTTGGCATGTAATCTCACCCTGAAAAGAAAAACATGTTACTCCTTGCAAGAGGAATTAGAAGAGATAATAGTACTTGACCAACTAGGATGCCCGTGCAAGTTGTCACCACAGAAACAAATATTGCAATATCATTCAAATATCCCCAAGGAATGGAACACAATTGAGATGGCAAAAAATGAAACTACACCTAAGGAAGTCACCAGCTCCGCAGTCAAGAAAATTTAGGACAAAAAATGTACTGCAGGAGTAGGATGATCCAATAGATAGAAAAGCCAATGCCATTAAAAATAAGTTGATGAAAAAACAATACCATTTCACTTTGGTTAGTATCAAGCAAGTCGCATAAACTTCCATCAAGCTCTTCAGCGAAAGTTATCTGGTGCAACAATTTAAATCAGCAATAAGCACCTAAGCAGACTCAAACATAATTTCATAAATTTGACAAGAGCAACATATACAAAACTAGGAAGAAGCAAAGATTGGCACATACCTGATGCTTCAAATAGGCTAAATCCTCTGAAGTGACACAAGCAAAGATCGACTCCATTTGGTTCCAAAAAGCCCTAGAGCTTGCCACAGCTGAAAACACAAGAAATTCAATAGAGTTACGAACAGAGAACGTGTTGCATTGAAGAAAATCAATCCAGTTAGGACACTGACAACGTGAAGCACGAGCAGCATTTACCGCTGCTAACAGCTCTTTTCGATCATCCTCTGGTTCAACTAGAAAATATATATAACAAAATAAATAGATGTTGGAATATTAAGTAACTGGTTCAAATGATAAACCGAATCTGCTGGAAGTGAAAATAGATGTAACCCAGTACCATCCAAATCTGAGGAACCCCTATTTATATTTTCTCCAGTACGAGTACAACCCTTGCGATCTGATACCTTCTTCGAAAGAGGTCGACCGACCCTTCTGCAATAAACATTACAGCATCTAAGATAAGAATGGGCAAAACAAGTAACATAAACTAATATTAGCTTGATTCTTTAGCAAAAAGGAATAGTTAGGAACCTTTCAGTCTTATCAGAAACAGGCTTCCCACTTTTCAGTGGCTTGGTTGATTCTACATTTTCTAATTTTTCTTTTGTAACTGGCAAGCAAGCTTTCGACTGTATTGAACCTCTTCCACTCCTGCCTCGTCTTCGAACACCTCCAATTTCTTCTTTTGGAGGAAGCCTGTTCGTTTTCGTAGGTAAAACACAATTTGCTGCTTTAGGGCCTGCATTCAATGTTCCATCCTCGATCTCAACATTATCAATATCTTTCTCTTTGGGCTTGCTTTCAGGAACACCAGATCCCTCACTTTCAGACAATCCAGCAGGAGATGGAACATTCTCAATCTTCAATTTTATTTGTTGAGTGCTGTTTGCCTCGGTGCTTGTTAATCTGGCTCCCACATCAGGAACAGAAAAGCCTTCAGATAGAGCCTGAGCTTCATCAAGATTTGAGACAGGAGAAAGCACATTTGTTCTTCTAGAACGAGAGATCTTTAGAGGACGTTGACTTGCCCACCGAACAGGAGGTGAAGGTGAACCTGTAGGTAAGGGCCTTTTGTGATTAACCTCAGGCAAATGCTGGACTTTGTTCACAGAAGAAGGCTGTTCCCATCCATCAATACTGCCTGAAGAACGAGGGAGATTTGGGATGTTCATCAAAACAGCTGATCCAGTTCTTGGCGTCCTGGAAGCTTTTCCTTTTGTCAAAGGACTCTGACCATCTTCGCGAATAGTTAGCCTGGACGTCGGAGTTGGAAATTGAATATGATAGATGAAGAAAAGCAATTGTCGATGAAAATGACTATGGAAGACCTTGTTTGTCACAAGTAAACTTTCACTATTCCATCTATTTGAAATTGTAATGATGTTAACTCAGGCTTGTGCAATGCACATAGAGCAGGGACCAATAGGTTTGAGCATTTGGCCAATATAAAGAGTTGGTTAACACAAAGTTCAAAATTACATTTGCTGGAAAACTTATGGAAGTATTATATGTGAACAATGTCACCATTTAAGGAAATTGGATAGAATAGCTCACATGACTTGATAAACTAGGTGTCAAATCTGTCAAAGCATTAGAGATGACAACGTGAGATCAGGTAGATAACATCAAGAGGTATACATACTTATTTGTTCCTTTCATGATGGCTCGCTCGTTATCTGACCCAACAGTGCATTCTCCTCTCTCTTCTGAAAGAAAGCCAGTATCCAAGTCATTCCTGGGTACAATGCAAGAACGACCACCACTCAATTGAGAACTTCCATCCATTCTGTTACTTCCAACATTTACATTAGATGATCCAGTCCTGCAAGATATGGGAAAGATGTGAAGCACCAGCCAGCATTATCTAACTTACAGCAAGATACATGTGTGTATGTGTAACAACCATTGCAACGTGATGAATTGATTCAATAGCAATCGAAGTATTTATGCAACTGAACCAAGTCTGCTCACCTGTGTTGACTTACCTATCCTATTTTCTGACAAATCCACCACAAAGATATAACCATCTGAAGAGAAAAAGGAATCCTCGGTTCCTCATTATGTTTACCATCAACATAGTTATCTTTGGTATTCCCTACACTAAGCATGCCCGAGACATCTTCGACAGTCCACTTCACTTATCCTTTCCTTTGGGCGATATTCATAAACCTCCTCCTAAGTCCTAAGTGTAATTAAATCAGCACCTGGCCATTTATGTTATCCCACACCACCTGTACTTCTCTGCTGTGCTTTTCAAATTTACTTGAGTTATTCTTTTTGTTCAAATCATGAATATAAAGCTGAGCCATCATAGTCACCTTACAATCTCTGTGTATAGCATTCGCATGATTATACTAGCGATAATGATGTGCCATGAGCAGGAATAAAATATAAAACCCATCAAGCCCTCACCTCAGCCCCCAAAGGGCCCAAACCGAACCCAGTTACCCATCTAAAGTTGCCCACATTGAAAGAAAAAAAGGAAGACAAAAGAAAGTTATAACTTATAAATAGAAATTCCTCAATTGAAAGAACTCTAGTTGACTCTCCGAAATTCTAAAAAGATATTTCTCCACTCCTCTTGGCTTAGGAATAAAGACCTATGCTTGACCTATGGTACCTAAAATCTAGCAATTGGACATAAAGCCAATATTATTGTTTCACTTTATGTACTTTGGTCTAAATACCTTCACTTTCACTGTACTTCCCTAACGTTAGTGATGTCAGTTCCACAATCACTCATTTCTAGTTTGATAATAACATAACAAAATCATTTAAAGAGAGCACAGACAAGTACTCGTCAGTTCGTAACAGATACCATCTTAAACAATTTGAAATGAAAAAAAATGACCCATTGTAAAATCTCTAATTTCTTGGCTAGTTCTCACAGGTCATATTGCTCACTCACAATAATAACCATATAGATTAAAATTTCATAATCAGTCAGTGTCTAAAAAACTGCTCCAATTACTCTAATAGTAAAGTTTCCACTTAAGAAACTAAATGTATGTTGTGCATATTACGTCCTGTGCTATTCCATTTGTTAATTTGTGTGGAGAAAGAGCACAGGTAGCTTCTTAGAGTTTATTAAAGTAAATTCAAAACTCCCCTTTCTAATCGTCGGAAGTGCAATGATTGGTCCAATCTCATAGGTCCACTCCTTCCTATCAAAATGTGAGTTACAAAGTCTAACTAGAGAAGGTACCACTCTATAACTGGTCAAATTTCAAAGAGCAGCTTTGTTGACAAAGAAAGCCCAGTCACAGGTCCCATACAGATACTGGTGTCACCGTATGTCGGCAATTTTAGGCCCAACCATACATCACCGTGCTTCAGAATCGGACCTACAAATAAAAAGCTAGCATCCCTTGCTCCCATTGTGAGGTTAACTTCAGAAAATTCCAACAATACATTCACTCGTCCTTAAGAGTTGAAAGTCGAAACACATTTCATCAAGCTATCGACCCTGAGTTGGCATAGTCCCATTCCAACCACACCAAAGTTTACCCTTTCTATGTTTACTTCAAAGTTCAAATCTGAAGTTCCAAAACTACAAGATATAGAGGTAGCATACTTTACTGCTAGGAAGAGATAATCTTCACAGCATCCCTAGAGTGTACAACTCATCACAGAGAGAGATGCACTCACCTATATGATGCATGCAACAGAAGAGTGCAAAGAACAGTTGGACGGCACGGAAGAGACATCTAAACCTCCTCCAAAGAGGAGGTGATTCTTAAAGACTCACTTACATTCTCCAGACATGATGACCTAAGATGTCTTTCTACTCTGACATATAAAACAGACAAGTTAAAGGATTTCTACACTATAAGTCCCTTAAATCTATCTCATTGACTTAGGTCCCCTAAATATCATTATTTGTTTACAAGTCGCTTGAATTTCTTATGAATTTTAGATATACGTATACTACATTAAATTAAATATCAGGATTATGGAATATTCCATTAATTATGACGATAGTGGAGTTCCTTCCCATTTTTCCCATGGTCTACTCTTTATTTCAAGTCATTTTCTCCACCAACCAATCTTCCTTCCTCTCCGAACTAGGTTCGAGCTCAATTCCGTTTCTCTTCCAAGTTCCAAATATGCATCTCCATTTATGCACCAACTCAAAATCCTCCTTCATCACCTCCCCGGTCGCCAGTGCCATCCTTACTGACCTATCTGTTAACACTTATGACTTAGCACCTCCCCCATCCACTCAAAAGAACCAGTTGGTGTTGTCGCCTCCACCGAGTCGGCAACACAAGAACAATATAAAACTAAAATGAAGGGGAGGAGGAAATGAAAAGTCGATAAACAAGTAGCAAAGGACAAACAAGGGGCGACAATGCTAAGGCAGGAACATACATCTTTAGAGTTAAGACTATGTACTTCAAAAGACCAAGGAGATCAAGCCCATTAGATTTATCACCAACCTCTTCTCGAACTCTAAAAACTCACAACAATCTAAAAATATTCTCCTAAATGGACTTCACGGTTGGGACGTCGAGCTCGAGGAAGATAATGAAGTTACCGGGGGGGCGTCTTGGACTGCGAGGGTAAATGGTCAAAGAAGGTGTCACATATGCATTAACCAACATGGATGTGACAAGCTTGGGTTGTAGCAAGTTGTGGACATTGACACCATTGCAGTTACAGTTGGCGGATCCAGGACAGGTGGCAGATGCCGATATACGAAAATAGAAAAGAGATAATAAGGCAAAATGGAAGACCAAAGGAGAATTTTTTTGGAGTGTGATGTCGTTTAGGTGTGGGGGGGAAAATTAGTTGCCATGGTAATTGTTGGAAAATGAATGAGGTGGTAAGGGTTGTAGAAAAGTTCTTGTGAAGATGGTAATAGTGATGAAGAAGTTGGGTAGGTAAGGGTCGGGATGTAGAACAATGGTGGTGAAGATGGTAATAGTGATGAAGAAGTGGGTGGGTAAGGGTCGGGATGTAGAACAATGATGGTGAAGATGATAATAGCGATGAAGAGGTGAGCAAATGAGAATGAGATGGATTAGTTGGAACATAGGTAGTGGTTTGGAGATAGGTAGTGATTCGGAGAAGAGAGATTTTGTGGGGATGGAACATAAAAGAAAAAGGGAAGGAAAGGACGGTATTGCTAACGAGATGGTGGAGCTTCTTGGCTTCAATGGTGATGGTGAGGTGATCGTTGATCAGGGTAGGTGTTAGTTGGAATATAAGTGAGTGGGATGACACAAAATTGGAGAGGAGAATTTTGTGGGGAGAGGATTATTTTTGGGAAGAAAAATGGTTTGTGGGTTCGAGGAAGTTGTTCTTTTGCGAGTCGGAAGAAGCATTTAAGACATCTTCCTTTTCTAGTTTGAGTTGACCTGTGGATTAGGTAAGTCTCAAATCTCTATTATTCTTTTAGGAGACCTATGTAGAAAAATTTAAAGTGCTCACATTATAAAAAACATGAAGTTAAAGGTGAATCATCTAAGAATGTGTTGGAGGCTGTTAGCATCATTGAAAATATACTCAAGTTCACCGTGCAATCATAAGTTCAATTTAAGGAACATGAACTTCGGCCAACTAATCAAACTAAAAAGTTGAACCCTTACACCTTCTATCTTCTAGCACAAATGGTATTTGACGTATTATAAATAGAAGGGACCTTAAAGCTTATGAATAAAACAGTAGGTCGTATCTAAAGAAAATCACCTGAATCTGAAACTATCAGAAGATTGAGGGCGGATTTCATCATGCTGTATTGCCTGTTTGATCTCACCCTCACCATCTGCATTTCTGGCGACCATTGTGCCAACAGAACGTTTCAGCTTCAGATTTTTCTCCCATCCATCCCCTCCAGTAGGGGATCCATGCATCTTCTCCTCCGAAGATATAGGATCACCATTGTTAGCCATTATCATGTCCTTATCCTTGTCAGAAAGAACACTTCTATCCTTGTCCCTCTTTGCACCTTGCCTAATAGGAACAGTATTCCTTCTGACTCAAGTGAATGAGTCGAAGAATCCTGTTTTCGAAGATAAGGAAATCATATCTACAATATTGGTAAACTCCGTTAAGCAACCAATGTCTTCCAGTATTGATCAACAAGATGTAGTATTTTTTGTTTTCAAGAAACCAATATAGCAAACTACAACTCATTAAACTTTAAATAAGTATATACTGGAGAGGATTTTCACGAAAGGCACTTGAGTATAGTGGTAGGAACAAAGCAGGAAAATTGCATTGCTAGAAACGGTCAAAAGAAAAGCACAATAGCCAAGCAGACTAGCATGAGACAGAGAGAAAAGGGCACTAAGAATACAAACCCGTAGTTCCGCCATCGAAGAGCGAACACGTTTATTGGGTACTGCATTTTTTGACCGCTCCTCCAGTCTTTGACTTAGAAGATCTGACGTTTTTTGTTGCATTTGACTCCCTATCTTCAGCAAGTTCAAACCACATCTCTTCTCACTCGAATGTAATTCATTTTTTTGCCATTTCCTTGAGACAATGTTGCTATTCTTATCCAGTTTCAGTACGGACTCGTGCAATAGTTTTGCTCTATCCCTGCTTAAAGGCAGCCCACATGCTCAGCAAACAAGAAGTCACTCTCAAGTCTCAACCTCTTACTTGAGTTCCAATGAACGTATATCTAACTTCAAGGAGCTGTTTGGTCACAAAAGTTTATTGGTGAAGTTTCACAAAATCAGTTTTAGTTGAGAAAATTATAGAAACAGGCTTTAATTCATTCTTTTAATAAGTAGATTAGGTCCAGTTGTTCGTTTGTTTTTCTCTAGAATTGGATTGTGTAGTAAATAGAACCAGATATGATTTATTTTTAGGTTTATTTGTTGGGTTTTATATTATAAGTACCAAGTTAAGAAAAAGTAAGAGTTCAATCTTCTACTGGATAAGAGGTTGGCCCAGAAATCCAGAAACTTATATTTGTACCCATCTAGATGCTTGTTAACTATAGGCACTTTTATAATACCAAGCAAACAGCCTCTAAGAATACCTTCGCTACGAAATTCAAAGCACTTATAGTCCATTCTACATAGTGTCATTTTCGAGATATCAAGGTCAGATAAGGCTATTACCAGTCCATGAACACATCTTATCAACAATAATTTTGAATTTCATTTAACTCCTTCAACCATAACAGCAAAAGAGGCTAGCTGTCACAGAGTATATAAAGTTCTCGCAAAACTGGGCTTACTGCTGAAAAGTAAGAAAACAGTGTGATTGTGTCTTTTGTTAAACTGACTTCAGATATTGAAATGCTTGATTATATTTCTCCAAATTAAGAATTAATTGTCCTTAATATTCTGGCATTTGTTGTAATATTGCTCCTTTGATGCTCTAGTGTACAATGTGTCGTTGAAAGAAAAATGTGCCTGAGTGTCAAAAGTAAATCAAATGTCATCAACATGATGGAGGTTCATAACAATTTATTCATTAGATTACTATAAGAAGGTCGTGGTGAAATGGTAAGAAAGTCTTTGACGTGAAAGGCGGCTAGCTTCTATTATTAAGTAGTGGCTTGATTCGGAAGGTAAAACGGTTAGTAAAAAAGTATTGATATGCTTCGAATGTGTAGATGGCAGTGTTTTGGGTAGTTTGGAGTGTGGGGACTTAAGATGGACTTTTTTCACAAGGAGGTTAAATATTAGGAGGATTTGTTAAATTCTTCCATGTGTTACTTCCCATTAAAGACAAGATTGCTTCTTCCATATCTTAGATGTGTGCAGACATTGTTACATCAAACAATTTCAGTACACACTCAGTCCATTGCTGGTTACCGATTAATCGGATTACACAGCCAGTAATTAGCATTACTCCCTTTTGGAAATTATTACTAATCGAACTAACCTACTGATTTTTTGGCAGAATTATTGTCGATTAATCCGATTTTTAGAATGATAACATATCATGGTCGATGATCTACTGTACTAGTTGCTGGACTGAAAACTTTAATATGTCACTGATGGAGATTTTTAAGCGAATGTTGCATTATAGAAGGATTTCAATTTTATGATTTTCAAGTTCACATTATGTCTTTCTATGTCTGTTTCCTGGCATGTGCCATTCCTATTCTAACGTAGTATCTAGTTGGATATTATTCTATGGAGGATTGCCCCTATTCTCCGTAGATGATTCTATTTCTCTGAAATTGATTTGTGAGTTTGTATAGTAAGCATTACAAAGAGCCGTTCATGATATTCCAGGTTTGATAAAACCTCGCAACCAAACAGCACTTGAAGCATTTATAGTTTACTATAGTGTGCCACCGTAAGGAAATCAAGGTTATTACCGGGCACACGAAGATGTCTCCTGAACACCGACTTTGAACCTCTTGAGCTCCTGCCACGATATCGGCGGAAGGGACTTAGACTGCGAGGACCCAAACGAGTGGTCTTCGACCGAGACGCCGAGGACTCTCCTTAGCTCCCCCGACCGGACACTCTTCACTTCGTTCGTCGCGAACGGCTCCAGTGCCATGTACTGGGCAACCGGCGGAACCTCCGCCGCGCTTCTCGACGAAACCATCAAGGTCTCCCGAAAGCTCCGGACCCGTAGCTCCCCCGCTGCCTGTTGGAATACGACACGAGGAAGCTCGAACCGTCAAGACTGCTCGACGCCATATTCGTCACCGGAACCGATCATCACAACTCAAAATCGATTTTGGTTTTTTCTAGCTCGAATTAGTAACTCAATCTTTCTTTGAGATCAAATGTAGCATAAAGCATCCCTAAAATCTACTGCAAACAACAATCGGCGCCAAAACTCTAACGGAAACCTCAATTCCGGAGGGGTTGAGCAGTGACAACAGCGAAATTGAGCAAAAACAGTGCAAAATTGGGGAGAGCCAGGCGATCGGAGCAAATCCTAAACCTAGTTTGATGAAAAGAAACCCTAATTTGATAGATTTGAGGAGAGAGAAATTGAGGGTTTGGACCGCCGAGCCGTTGTCGGACGGAAACTCCCCGATATAAGAGGTCGGCAGATGTCTTAAAAATATTATATAAGTAAACAACAAACTAATTGGTGGGTAAGTAAATACAAAATAAATGTGGGGGTAAAAAAGTTGTAATTCTTGGACTCCTCTTTTTTAACTTTGTTATTTTTTTTTTTTTAGATGTCTCACGATACGTACGAGACTTTACGTACGCTGCGTTACATGTCATTCGGGCCCACTGTCTCTAAAATCTTTTCGCGGTTTGATTCCGAGACCTCCGTCCAGCCAGAAAGGTTATACCTCTTCTCACTGACCACAAGAACCAATTGATTTCGATTTTTACTCTGTTTCTGCTTTGACTTAGTTTTACTATTGAGAGTTTGGGTCTACTAATACTCAAAATTATTTTCATGTGTCTTTTCTCGTAAAAAGGAGTTGACTAACCTTAAAATGGAAAAGAACTCGTATTAGAACTTGCTAACCTTAAAATGAAAATATATATATATATATATATATATATATATATATATATAATATTTAAATTAACCATTTTGTTAAAGAAATAATAAAGGTCAACTCAAATATGGACATATAACTTACAAAAATAAGTGGAACGCTACACTTCTCTCCCATTGCCAAACTTCTTTCATCTCCTTACAGATAGAAAAATCATGATATATCGAACATAAGAATAATAAAATATCTATAAAAAATATTATATTTGTATACAAACAAAGACTACTATAATTTATTTTTTATCAACAACACCATAAATTTATGGATTGTATCTTTTCAACAATTTTTTTTACTTCTCACAAGCATATATTTACTTTTCTAACATCGTTAGAAACGATTTCTCCTAACAACACCATAACTGGTAGTTGGAGCTCTTTATTAAATTTTGTGTAACAAAAAATAAATCAAATAAAAAATATTGTAAATATTCTCTTACATTTTCCATCGACAATATCCTATGCTTACCTTAACCGTGTTTTAAGTGAAATTCTATGTATTGTTGTGGTTTATATAATAATTCATTTAGATAAACATGTGAATAGAAACATCATAAATAAAGTATACGTTTATTAAAAACGAGATTATCTAGGAGAATGACAGAAAGATGAAAACTTATGATATTGAAACTTACACTTGAACACTTCTTCTCCTTTCTCTTGGATAGATGAAACTAACGATATTGAAACTTAACCGTCTTTGTTCTCCTTACAAAGTCTGACAAAATGAGTCTCGTTCCTTTTTTTAAGTATGTGGAGAAAAAAAATGGGGTTCTGAAGTTTGACGTGAGTAGAATGAATATAAGAAGTTGTTCACATATAGCCGTTTGAAAGTGATGAATCTCTTACGTATTTATTAGTACATCTTTTTTAAGGGTTTACTTATCTGTCGTCTTATTTTTCCAGCCGGCACCAGCTGTCACTTCCCTATTTATAAGATTAAGAAAATAAAGGGGATTGCATCTGTTGTTTCAAATTTTAATTTTTCACATATGCACAACATTGTTCTTTCTACTTTTGAAGTGTTTTGTCTAACATACATTGTCACTGTACATTCATAGCTTATACATCTTTTTCAGTTAGTTTTGACCTAATTTATGAATTCAATGAATATATTACCGTAAAATGGATATGTATTTCATGCACTAGTATGTGCTTATTATAATAGTTGCAATTTTATGACTTATTATTTTAATACTGTTCTTTTTATTATTATTATTATTATTATTATTATTATTATTATTATTATATATATATAATTTAATCTCTTGCACTTTATTGTTCACCCCTAACTTTATCTTAATTTATTATGGTAATCCTAAACTCATTCATTATTTAAATTTATTTTACTTTACTAATTTATTTTTTTCTTAAAACCCCTCTTATTTTTCATTTTTGTCTTTTGTGAGGACAGCTCAAAGGACTAGTTATCACCTGCCCAAGGCTATGACTTACCTACACATCGTGACTCACCATCCTTACCAACTCATCAATCCATCCACTTTTGTCATGAGCACTTGTGAGGGAAAGAAATAAATAAAATCAAGAAAGAAAGTCAGGCGGAAGAAGAAGAAGAAGAAGAAGAAGAAGAAGAAGAGGAGGAGGAGGAGGAGGAGGACATAGGAGTGAAGGAGATAGTTGTAATATCCAATCCAGGGATTTATGGGTGCAACTCGGGCGGGTTGGGTCAGACTTGAACTAAATCCGAGCCCAACCTGATGAATCATAAGCCTAGCCCGAGTCCAAGTCCGAGCCGACCTCGGGTTCAACATATATAGCCCAAGACCAAGCCCGGAGGATCGGGTTGAGCTCAGATTGGGTCGGGTCCATCGGGTTTATCGGATTATAATATGTTATTTAAAATTATTTTAAACAAGAGTAATATTAAACACATAATCAAATAGCAATCAAGACTCAATCATTAAAAAATACAAACTGAAATAAGATTTAAGATAAGAAGTTGAAGATTTTGGATGAAGAAATTTAGGATTTAAAATTTTTATTTAAGAAGTATAAAATTATATATATATATATATATATATATATATATATATATATATATATATATATATATATATATATATATATATATATATATATCGATCGAGTTTCGGATTCTTTGGGTAACCCAACACATGAACCCGAACCCAACCCAATTTTTGATCGGGTTCAAATATTTTAACCTGAATCCGAGCCCGAATCAGAGTATCTTCAACCATAACCCAACCCATTAACGGGTTTACCCGATCAGGCTCGGTTTTAGCCCACCCGAGTTACATCCCTATAGGAATTTCTACCTTGACGACTCAATGGTCTCAAACCTTTTTTTCATAATTTCATATATTTACAACAACATTCCATATGTATATAACAATAGTACAATGTTTCATGTTTCTATATAACAAGTTAACAGTAATAATATTACTCTCTTTTATCTTGGCTATTATACTAAGTATTAACTGTCATATGGAATATATAAACAAAGACTATAAAAATTATTTTTATTAAGTGTGAAGATAAAGGAGAAAAAGATAAAAACTTTCCACTGTTATAACGTGGGTTACTAAAGGGTTGGATTTTCACTTTGTATTTTAGTCCCACATTGGTTAGAGATTAGTATTACACCTTCATTGGGTTGTATAAATAAGGCATTTGCCTCCCGCTATGTGATTATACGAATAAGAGATCTTCTCTCCTATTTTCTTCTTCCTTCTTCTATGTTTATTCTAACACGTTATCAGCACGAAGCTCTAACGGAAGAAAATAAGCGATAACATCTCAGTGAAGCCACCATTTACGGATTCTCCACTTCGATAATAGGTATGGTGTATATATTTTTTTTTTTTTTTGCATATGTATATCCTAGGCGCAGCCTGATGTTGATGTTTATACATCTCTTGGTATAGCACTAGGGCAAAAAGAATAATTATTATCCATTTATCTCACTTCTTTTAGTTAACTCTAATAGCACTCCGATGTTAATCATATATAGATCTCTCGGAGAGAACGCTGAAGTTATTCTTTATTTATTTCTTTTATATATGTTAATACATTCAGATCAAAACCATCAGAGATCTGATGACCATGAACATGAATTATTTGGTCTATATATATAAGACTTCTGGAACATCATTGTTCGAAGCATACCATATGTGATATTTTTGAAAGACTTCTTGAACATAATCATTGTTCGAAGCATACCATGAACATCTAGTGTTTGGTATTTACCTACGACTTCTGGAACATCATTGTTCAAAGCATACCATAAATAAGATTTGTTTGGTATAAATATACTTTTAAAACATTATTGTTTGAAGCATACACCATGAACATGAATTGTTTGGTATTTTACTAAGTTCTTATGTTAACTTGTTATTATTGATCTTATACAGCAATATGTCGAGCCTCACAAAGCATAATTTTAAGCCTCTAAACTTAGAAGGCCATAACTTCTCAACTGGAGATTGGATGCTGAATTGCACCTTCAAGCCAAAAGCTTAGGTGACACAATTGTGGCTGATAAGCCAATATCTGCACAAGATAAAGCGAAGGCTTTAATTTTCCAAAGATATCATATTCATGATGATCTCAAGGCTGAGTACTTAACAGTCAAGGACCTCTTGGTGCTATGGAATTCTTTAGCTGAGAGATATGATCACCAGAAAATGGTCATACTACCAGGTGCACTCCATAAATGGCTCAACCTACATTTCCAAGATTATAAGACAGTTGTAGCCTATAATTCATCTATGTTCAGGATTAATTCACAATTGAAGTTATGTGTTGAAGAAGTGACAGAGCATTCCATGCTAGAGAAAATATTCACCATATTTTATGCGACTAATACTACCCTATAACAGAAGTATAGGGAGAGAAATTTTAAGAAGTATTTTGAACTCATTAATGTCTTACTCGTGGCCGAAAAAAATGAGTTATTAATCAAAAACTACACTAGTAGACCAACTAGGTCTGCACCAATTTCAGCTGAAGTGAATATGACTAGTGCTCAAAAAAATATGACCAATACTAGGGGTCGAGAAAATCATAGAGGTAGAGGTCATGGACGTTGTAGAAGCGAAAGAAATGGCTACAATCCGGGTCCAAGGAACGATAAAGAGTTCAAAAATAAGGAATTTAATCCTCGAAAAAATAATGCCTAAATTTTCAAACCAGCTGCTCCAACTGATATTTGCAAACGTTGTAGAAGAGCTGGTCATTGGATGCGAAACTGTCGAACCTCACAAAAGAAAGTTGACGAATATGAAGACTCAAAGGGTGTGGAGACTAATCTCATGAAGGGTACAACACGAATGTATTTTAATGATTTTTTCCAAGATAAGGATGGCAACACAATTTTGGAAGACCAGTTCAACGCCATGATAGGCGAAGTCAATGAATAGTTATTGTATGCTTATCTAAGTTTATTTACTTTTCACTTTGAATAAATTGGTCATTATATGATCAATAGTCTAGGTAGTTTACTTTCTTTGAAGCAGTTTCGTTTAGATTTAAGTTGTAATAATTGGCAATATGCCAAGTTTAACCATTTAGTAGCATATTAATATATTATTAATTTTTTCTTTTGAAAGGTATGGACAATGATGATGGCATATGCTTGATAGATAGTGAAACAAATCACACTATATTGAAAACTAGAAAGTTTTTCACAACATATGCCTCAAACACTGCCAAGGTGATCACCATTGCTAGACCCAAGCAGATTATAGAAGGTTATGGTAAAGCCGATATTGTGTTACCAAATGGAACACACTTATTCATTCAAAATGTATTATTCTCTAGTAGATCTAATAGAAATCTACTAAGCTTTAGAGATATTCGAATAAACGGGTTTCATATTGAAACCATGAACGATGATAGCAAAGAGTATCTTTGTATCACCTATAATGTTGGAAGCAATAAGCTCACATTAGAAAAGTGCAAGTTAATCTCCTCGGGGCTATATCAAACTACTCTAAAGGTAGTAGAATCTCACCCCATCACTAGCAAAAGGCTAAAGGATTAAAGGAATCTGATCCTTTGGCATGACAGATTAGGTCTTCCAGGATCGACTATGTTGAGAAAGGTCATCAACAATACCAATGGGCATAATTTATCATACCAAAGTCTTTTCTTTCCTACTGAACATTTGTGTATAGCTTGTTCACAGGGTAAACTCATTATAAGACCTTCACTTCTCAAAATATCTTCTGAATCACCACCATTCTTTCAGAGAATACAAGGTGATATTTACGGACCAGTTGATCCTGCTAGTGGACCTTTCAGTTATTTTATGGTTCTAATAGATGCTTCTAGTAGATGGTCAAATATTTTCTTACTCTCATCTAGAAATTTTGCCTTCTCCAAGCTACTTTCTCAATTAATTAAGCTTAAGGCTCATTTTTCTGACCAACATGTTAGAACGATTCGACTTGATAATGCAGTTGAGTTCACTTTCCGTACTTTTGATGATTATTGTGCTTCCGTAGGAATAGAAGTTGAATATTATGTCCCTCATGTTCATACCAAAAATGGTTTAGCGGAGTCCTTGATTAAGCATTTTTAACACATAGCAAGGCCTTTGATCATGCAATCAAACTTACTCGTTTCAGCTTGGGAATATGCCATATTATATGCTTCTAAATTGATCATTATTAGGCCAACTGCATATCATGAATTTTTATCATCGTAACTTGTGACAGGCTATCAACCTAACATCTTTCATTTACATAAATTTGGTTGTGTTGTTTATGTCCCTATTTTTCCTCCTCAGCGCTCTAAAATGGGATCTCAGTGCCATTTAGGAATTTATATTAGTTTTGATTCGTCCTCAATCAATAGATATTTGGAACCTTTAACTGGTGATATTTTTACTGCTAGATTCGTATACTGCCATTTTGATGAGACTAAATTTTCACCGTTAGGGGAAGATAAGATAGAAAAGAATGTTCTTACAGAACCATTCGACACAAATAAATGGCATAAATTATCATGGGATAATCCCACTCTATATCATCTAGATCCTCGTACTAATCAATGTAAAACTGAGGTACGAAGGATATTACGTCTACAGAATATTGTAAATCAAATGTCAGATGCATTTACTGATGCAGCTAAAGTGATTAAATCACATGTGCCCGCTACCAATGCGCCAGCTCAAATTGATATCCCCGTAGGAAAAAATAGTAGAGTGGCTAATGAATCTGTACGCCAGAAGCATGGTAGACCTATAGGTTCGAAGGACTTAGTCCCTAGAAAGAAAAAATATCCAAGTAACGCTTTTAAGGAGGTTACACATAACGCTCAAGAAGAGGTTATGAATGACAGATCCATACTCTCTGAAAACCCAGAAGCGGTTATTGTCGTAAAAAAGATACAAGCCCAAGAGGAGGCTCAGGTACCAAAAAGCAAATATATCTCTATATTTTATACATATACAAGAGAGGTATGAGATCGCAAAGATATAACAATATATGAGATATTCTCATTCTTAGTAGCTACTGAAATATCTAAGGGCATTGATGACACTAAACCACGTAGCATTTTTGAATGTTAACAAAGAAAAAATTGGCCAAAATGGAAGGATGCTATTCAAGCATAATTGGATTTCCTTAATAAACGTAGAGTATTCGGACCTATAGTACAAACACCCAAAGATGTTAGACTGGTAGGTTACAAGTGGGTATTTGTAAGAAAGCAAAATAAAAAGAATAAAATCGCTCAATTTAAGGCATGATTAGTGGCACAAGGGTTTTCTCAGAGACCCGAGAT
Organism: Iris macrosiphon; assembly: GCA_036927795.1. Lineage (NCBI taxonomy): Eukaryota > Viridiplantae > Streptophyta > Magnoliopsida > Asparagales > Iridaceae > Iris > Iris macrosiphon. Next base: position 183,280,303 of record JAYESA010000001.1, read on the forward strand.
TGGTTACGAAGAGACGTATTCTCCCGTAATGGATGCAACAACGTTCCGTTATTTGATAAGTCCGACAGTTGAGAAAAAGTCGGACATAAGACCTATGGACGTTGTAACAGCCTATCTATATGGTGATTTAGATAGTGATATCTATATAAAAATTCCAGATGGATTTAACCTACCCAGCTCAAAAGCTAAGAATATGCATTCCATAAAGTTAAGACGTTCATTGTACAGTTTGAAGCAATCTGGAAGGATGTGGTACAACCATCTTAGTGAATATATGAAAATGGAGGGATATAAGAATAATTCTATATGCCCATGTGTCTTCAAAAAGAAATCTAAGGAGTGTTTCGCTATAGTTGCAGTATATGTCGATGATATAAACTTGATTGGGATAAGACATAAAATCAATGAGACTGCAAACTATCTGAAAAAGAAGTTCGAGATGAAAGATCTCGAAGACACAAAATATTGTCTCGGATTAAAAATTGAGCATTGCACTGATAAAATTTTAGTGCATCAATCCAAATACACAGAAAATATATTAAAACAGTTCAATATGGATAAATCTCATCCCCTTAGCACTCCAATGGTTGTTCGATCTTTAGATATCAATAAAGATCCATATCGTCCTAAGGACGACACTGAATGATGCTAGGATCCGAAGTACCGTACCTTAGTGGCATTAGGGCATTAATGTATCTATCACAATGTACAAGGCCAGACATATCATTCTTTGTCAATCTGTTGGCTAGATATAGCTCGGCGCTAACTCGCAGATATTGGAATGGCAATAAACATGTGATGAGATATCTTCGTGGAACTACCAAGATGGGATTATTTTATACTTGTGGTTTATCTGACATTGCAAATCTAGTTGGCTTTGCAGATTCATGTTATTTATCTGATCCCCATAAAGGTCGTTCACAAACTGGATATGTGTTTCTTAATAGCAATGCAGCTATTTCTTGGCGTTCAATAAAACAGACAATTGTTGCTACCTCCTTAAATCACTAAGAAATACTGGCTCTCCATGAAACAAGTAGAGAATGTATTTGGCTGAGATCGTTGATTCAACACATTCGTAGCTCTTGTCACCTTTCCCCTACCACATATACTCCAACTGTTATTCATGAGGATAATGCAGCATGTATTGCACAAATTCAAGGTAGATTCATTAAAGGAGACAAGACCAAGCATATCTCACCGAAGTTTTTCTATACTCATGAGCTTCAGAAGAACTTTGATATTGACGTCCAATAAGTTCGCTCAAGTGATAATCTTGCAGACTTGTTCACCAAATCGTTGCCAAAGTTAACTTTTCAGAAACTAGTTCATGAAATTGGAATGTGACGTCTTCATCAGCTGACTGTTCAGGATCAACATCATCAGGGAGAATGATTATTTTTAGGGAGAGATACATTTTGTATGGACTATAACGCATTGTACTCTTTTTCCTAAGTCATAGATTTTTTATTTCATTAGGTTTTTCCTGACAAGGTTTTAATAAGACAACATTAAGCGTGTCAAACCCCTATCAAAGTCATCATAAAGATTGTACTCTTTTCTTTCGTACATATTTTGTCCTAATGGATTTTTCTGGCAAAGTTTTAACGAGTCAATAGGCTTAGAGATGATGGTCATCCAAATAGGGAGTGTTATAACATGGGTTACTAAAGGGTTGGATTCCCCTTTATATTTTAGTCCCTTATTGGTTAGAGATTAATATTATACCTTCATTGGGTTGTATAAATAAGGCATTTGTCTTCTACTATATGATTACACGAATAAGATATATTCTCTCCTATTTTTCTTCCTTCTTGTACGTTTATTCTAACATCCATCATGATGAAAAACATCTATGTCCGGACTGAGCAGATACCGAATGATTACTTAAAGAGACGATTTGATGTGATATTCAATCTTCTTAATTGGTATAACCGTATAAGTAAGTCATGTTTCCTATTTAATCCAAGAAGCCAACACAATGCCTCCGTTCAAAGTGAGACATCACACAAATCACATAGATCTATGAGAAATTCTTATGCATGAATCTAAATCCAACCAAGTCCTTCGAGCCAATAAACCATTATAATGCACCGCACGCAGCGGGACATTACAATCACAAGTCCTAGTTACTAACATATGCAAGTTTAAGGTTCGAAAAGACATGTATTGTAGGTTGCACATGCTAGGCCAGGAGAGTCCAGAAATAGTATGTATAATAGGCATCACTCGACGGTGAGCTAATAGTTTGGGTACAAGATGCATCATACGACAGTGAGCTAGAAATGTGCCCCTCACGACGAAGAGCTCTATAACAATATATAAAGCCCTAGCCAATGGGACTACATAAAACTCGGAACCTTCCATCCCAATCCACTAGGTGAATCAAACTAGTTATTTTATCCCGATAGTTTTAACTTGAGTTACATGTCGTGGGCATCCATACGACTCATCATACGATGATAATCCCCTATGTTGGACAAGAAATATAGGTTAAAAAAATCATAAGACAAATATCGGACTTTAAAACCACTACAACGAAATAGGTTAATAACGACACTTTTTAAATAAGTGTCATTAATTTTCTGTACTGGTGACACTTTACTAAAACGTGTCGTTGTAATTAAGTATTTATCATAATCTATGACACCTTTTTAAAAATGTCATAAACGTAAATTCAACAACGCTTTTTAGGGCACATAATAATGTAGTAAATAATTGTATATCAAATACAACACTTTTAAAAATGTTGTAAACAATTATGTACAAAATACAACATTTTTGAATTGTTTAAACAAAATTTTTCGTTTAAAGGGATAAAGTTCCCCCAATTGCGGCTAAAGGGTGGATTTTTAAAAAATTACAATGGGGAGGACAACTCGCCAACTGAGTTGGCGAGTGCACGAGAGAATGGCCAGCTCGCAAAACGAGGGAGAACCCGCCAACTCAGTGTTGGCGGTGGGAGGGAGAACCCGCCAACTCTATTGGCGGTGAGGGTGGAAAATTTGGCTCACTCGCCAAGTCAGTTGGCAGGGCATGGGTCCCATATCCGCAGCTTCGAAGACTCGCCAACTCAGTTGGCGGGGCATGGGTCCCACATCCACAGGTTCGAAGACCCCCACTCTCCCCTATCTTTTTCCCTCGGAGACCCTCCACTCTCTCCTATTCTCTTTCCCTCGGAGGCCCCCCACTCTCCCTCAAAGACCCCCCCCCCAACTCTCTCGAAGATCCCTCCCCCTCAAAGACCCCCCCTCCAGTCCCCCTTAAAGACCCCCCACTCCCTTCCTATAAATAAATATCCTTCCCTCTTCCACTGCACATACTTCCCTTCTCTCCCCACAGCAACAAAACTCCCTTCCCTTTCATCTCTACGTATATCATTCAACATTCTTTTTCCTGCAACCAACAAGATCACCCGAGAAAAAAAGAACCAAAAAATCTGACGTAAGTCAAAATATTGTTTGTCTGACTTTTTTAATAGTTGACAAACTTGTTATATTTATATGCGTATATATTAGTCGGCAATAATCATAATTAATTTAATTTTTTTGTAGATGGCTAATCAAAATGGCGATCGTATTTCGGGTGGATCGATTACCGACCTTATTATTAGGCAACGTGAAGACCACATATCTAGTCGAATATTTACTGGAGAGATAATTTTTTAAATTGTATGTTTTCAAGTTAAATAATTTTTACATAGAATATAATGTATTTTTTTTATAGTTATACGATCATGATCTTGGTTTACGAACCCGGATCCATGTACATTGGCGGACCAAAATCCACTATCGTATGTGGGAGCTAAATTATGTCCAAAGGCTTTGGTGCAATCCTTTGGATTTTACTATATAGATCGGGTTAGATATTTAACCCACGATCTTCACCTAGTTGTAAGTCTTGCGGAGCGTTGGTAGCCTGAACGCAACACTTTCCAGCTCCCATTTGGCGAGATGACGATCACACTACTTGATGTAGCAAATATACTAGGGTTACCTATTACAGGTAACGCTATATATTTTGATCCGCACTTAAAGGGATCTGATCTGATCAGGAGGTATCTCGGTATTACGCCTCCATCTGGTATAAAAGACGGTCATTTTATGAAGTTGACATGGCTTTGTGGCAACTTCATAGACCTACATCGCACTATTGATGAGGTAGTTGATGTAGATGAATTATAGGTGTCACGCCCCGATTCCGTTGAATCGATAGTCGTCCCCCGGATGTGACGCCGTACGGGCCTAGGTTGTACACCGCACAAGGCTAAGGTATTTTTTTTCTCTTTTGCATAGCGAGCACATATTCAGAGTACGCAGATAAATTAAAACACAAAGTTGAAACATGAAAAATTTCTCTTTATTGATAATGAACATCTATTACAAACTGTTGAACGAGTCATAAGGTTGCCACACGGGCTTAAAAAAGTTGGCACAAAATAAGATGGTTTACATCCTTTACTAAAGCTTCAAAATAAGGGACCTCCAGGCGGGATGATGGCTTTCCCTCGGAGTTGCATTGAGTTTGGGTTGCTAAATCCATGCTTCAAATACTTCAAAAGATGGCACGATCAGGACGCGCCTACAGCTGGACTGGATTAGAAAAATGACTTCATCTCCTCGCTTGGATCTCCTTAATGCGAGAAACCTGTTTCAACGAGGGTCAGTACATCGAAACGTACTGGTGAAGGTAAGCTAACCCAACTATACCAATCAACACGTTGTTTATATGAAGCATGCATATTATTTGTGGTCTTTCTATCTTTGCCGAAGTTCATTTTACAAGCATGCAATAAACATATAAATTACTGAAATAAACTTGCCACTGTTCGGTGACTTTTACCTGCCCGTCTGAACCACCTGCACAATACTTACCATGTCATTCCCTGCCACAAAGACACAAGTTAGCTTGCACAGGTTTAAATATACGTGGTGATCACTGGCTTGATGCCATAATGGACGATATAGTCTTGAACATGGATGGCATGCAACAAAGATTCAATAGTGGCTACAGACCATCCCATCCAGATGCATGAGACTATCGTAAAGTTCCGTCCAGATCGGATCGGTGCCAGTGCCCCAATGACCGTCCGCAGGAACTGTTAACCTAGTGCACAAGTTGTCCGTGATCAAATGGCGTCCATATAGAGTTATCCATTGATGCAGTTTTGAGGTAATAAGATTTTTGGGACAAGTAGCATGATATGATTCATTTTCCATAGTCTCCCTGATCGGTTTGTAGCATAGCAAGGCATATTCTATACATAGCATAATTTATAGGAGAAATATGCATTCTAACTAAAATTGAAGCATAGAAAGAATATTAAAAATGAACTAGCATGCAATAGGTAGCCGTTCATAAGTTGATTGACAAGCATAAAGCATTCCAAGTCTATTCCTTTTTATCTTGACATCTTTTAGTTATTATTTGGTATCGTTTGACCGGGGCAAGCAAGAATACAAGATTTTTGATATGAAGACTTGGAAGAAGGGTCAACTGAATCGAATATAACCCACTCACAAGTTGGTTGGGGAGAGAAAGAAAAGAGGTGCTTCAGGACTCCGCTCGCGCATCGCCTACTGCTCGTTCACCTGCATTGCCATGAATAACTGATCAATACCTCTTCCACTCTTTCCAATCTCAGAATTGAAGTACAGTTCAATGAACGAAAATAATTAAATCCATTGAAACCATTCAAGAAAATGCAAGCAAATTTGAAAACTAACTCAAAGCACGAAAGCAACAAAGCGACAGCGAAAACTGGGGCAAGAAAAACTTGCAGCGGAGAGGTCCCTCCTGACTCTGTCGCTAAGTCGATCCTGGGGGCATGGTCCACTGAATATGGGAATCGAATCCGAAGAAGCAAATCCATAACGAGGATAATATCTTATTTCAATCTATCCCGATCGAACGATACCGTCTTGTATTTCTTAGCCGCGCTCCCCGAATAGGGGAAACGGGGCACCATATCCTACCCAACTAATTGAAAGTTTTATCCACAAAACTTAGGAATAGAACCTACCACTAGGAAATAATAAAAAAAAACCTTTCCCTCATCTCAGATTCAAGCTTCCAAGTAGATTCTTCGACCGAGTGATTTTGCCAATGCACGCGCACAAGAGGAACCGAACAACTTCGAAGCAGCTTATCCTTATGATAATTTGCACAGGTTGTTCGACATAAGTCAACTCTGCCTTAAGATCTAGTTGATCAAGATCTACCACATGACTCGGGTCATACACGTACTTCCTAAGCTGTAAAACATGGAAGACATTATGCACTTCAGACAATGATGGTGGTAGGGCAATCTGATATGCAACTGAGGTAACTCACTTTAGTATCTCGAACGGACCGACGAATCTTGGACTTAGCTTTCCCTTTGCTCTAAATCCGGTGACTCCTTGCATGGGCGAGACTTTGAGAAATACCCTATCGCCTTCAAGAAACTTAAGTGGACGTCGATGTGTGTCTGCGTAGCTCTTCTGATGACTCTGAGCTACCTTTAGCCATTCCCGAATCAAACGAATCTTTTGGACAGTCTGCTCCACAAGTTCACGGCCCAAAATTTGTCGTTATCCAACTTTGTCCCAACAGATCAGGGATCTGTACTTCTGCCCATATAACGCCTCATACGGCGCCATCTGAATGCTGGATTGAAAGCTATTGTTGTATGCAAATTCAGCTAATGGTAAATGCATGTCCCAACTCGTCTTCAAGTCCAAGGCGCAGAGTCGTAGCATGTCTTCGAGGATTTGGTTGACACGTTCTGTTTGAATGTCTGTCTGTGGATGGTAAGCGGAGCTGAACTTCAACTTCATCCCCATTGCTGACTACAGGCTTTCCTAGAAACGCGATATGAATCGACCATCTCTATCGGAGACAATGGATACGGGCACGTCGTGGAGCTGAACGATTTTGTTGAGGTAGATCTGAGCCAAGCGGTCGGCACTCCAAGTAGACTTGATAGGCAGAAAGTGAGCTGACTTGGTGAGTCGATCAACAATGACCCAGACGGCATCATTCTCCCGTTGTGCCTTTGGCAAACCAACAATGAAATATATTGTTATATGTTCCCATTTTTACTCCGGTATAGCGAGGTTCTGCATCTCTTCTCCCGACTTCTGGTACTCGGCCTTTACCCTCTGACAAGCCATGCAATACAACACGAACAGCGCCACATCTTGTTTCAAGCCGTGCCACCAAAACATCGTACGGAGATCTCGATACATCTTGGTACTACCCGGATGAGAAGTATAACTTGCATAATGAGTTTTCGTGAGTATCTCTTTTCTGAGGGCCGCATCGTTTGGAACGCACAATCTCTCCTTCACTTGGATCACCCGGTCTGTGCCTACCGCAAAGTCGATTGTCTTTCCTGTTGAGATAAGATCTTGCATCTTTTGCAGGAACATGTCATCCTTCTGAGCGGTCTTGACCTTTTCTAACAAGTCAGGTTCGAGGCACAGTTGAGCCACTTATGCCCCCCTTTTGCATCTGATTATTAGTGTAATATCCGAAGATTCAAGATTTTGATGCAGCTTGTCATCAATAGCTAAACTCCCAATGAACACTCGACTCAGTGCATCAGCTACAACATTTTCCTTGCCAGACGTGTATCTGATCATCGGGTCAAAGTCGCTAAGGAGTTCAAGCCAGCACCGTTGAAGAAGATTCAAATTCTTTTGTGTGTAGAGATATTTTAGGCTCTTATGATCCGTATAAATCTCGCACGGTACACCATAAAGGTAGTGGCGCCCTAGCTTCAGCACGAACACCACTGCGGCGAGTTCCAAATCATGGGTTGGATAATTCTTCTCGTGAGGCTTTAACTGCCTTAACGCGAAGGCTATCACTTTGTCCCATTGCATAAGGACACATCCCAATCCCTTGCCTGAGGCGTCACTATATATTTTAAAATCATCAGGTCCGTCCGGAAGGGCAAGAATTGGTACTGAGACGAGGCGCTGCTTTAACTCCATAAACGAAGCTTCACAGTCGTCCGTCCACGCGAACGTTACTCCCTTCCGAGTGAGCTGAGTCAGAGGCGAGACAATCTTTGCAAAATCTTGTATAAATCTTCGGTAGTAGGCTGTCAGACCAAGGAAACTCTGTATATCGCTAGCTGACCCCGACCGTTTCTACTGCACAATGGCTTCTATTTTTTTTGAGCCAACTGAGATTCCTTGTGCAGAAATAATGTGCCCTAGAAAGGATATGATGTTCAATCAGAACTCGTATTTACTTAACTTGGCATATAGCTTATTGTCTCGAAGGGTCTGAAGCACCATCCGCAGGTGTCCTGCGTGTTCATCCCTATTCTTCGAGTACACTAAGATGTCGTCTATAAAAACGACCACAAATTTATCGAGGAAGGGTGGAAACACTCGATTAATCAAATCCATAAAGGCAGCAGGGCCGTTCATCAGACCAAACAGTATGACGAAAAACTCGTAGTGCCCAAAACGGGTTCGGAATGTAGTCTTGGGCATGTCCTCTGGCTTAATCTTCAACTGGTGGTAGCCCTAACAAAGATTAATTTTTGAGAACACCGTTGCCCCTTGCAGCTGATCAAAGAGGTCATCTATCCTTGGCAGAGGATACTTGTTTCTGATGGTGACCTTATTCAGCTTCCGATAATCGATGCAGAGGTATAGCGTTCCGTCCTTTTTCTTTACGAAGAGCACAGGTATGCCCCAAGGAAACACGCTCGGACGGATGAACCCACGATCCAGCAGCTCTTGCAGTTGGTACTTTAACTCCTTCAATTCAGCAGGGGTCATTCTGTACGGAGGATTAGAAATCGACTGAGTATTCGAGAATGTGTCAATGGTGAACTCGATCTCTCGGTCAGGTGACATGCCGGGTAGTTTGCTCAAAAACACATCAGGGAACTCCGTCTCAACGAAAGAAGACTCAACGTTTGCGTAATCCAGCTATGTGTCCCGAACCGACGCTAGGTATCCCTCGCAGCCTGAGCATAGCATTCGCCGAGCAGACATCGCAAAAATTACCTTGCAGGCCCTGGGCGCATCAGTTGCTGGACTACTCGTATAGCAGAATTCGACTTCTCCAGGCAGGCGAAAGATCACTCATTTCTCTGCACATTCGATAGTTGTCGAGCAGGGGCCGAGCCAATCCATCCCCAAAATGATATCATAGTCACGAACATCTAGAACTAAAATATCTAGCGATAGCTTTCTTCCTCCAATACAGACATAACCACCTTGACATACTGAACGAACATGTATTTTCGTGCCTGACGGGGTGCTAATACTAAGGTCTAGATACAATGGAGTCATTTCTATATTGTTTTTTACGGCAAAATTTATGGATATAAAACTATGCGTTACACCAGAATCAAATAGCACACATGCATATATGTTATGAAAAAGCAATATACCTGACACAACGGTGTCTGAGGCCAGAGCTTTCTCTCGTATCATGGTGTAGACCCGACCTTGAGCTTGGCGACGCTCTGGCTGAGGCGCAGCTCGATTGGCCTGGGGAGCAGGGGCAGGATTTGGATGCTGAGGACGACGATCATAGTGGCACAGCGGACAGACAGGAACGGCATGGTCTGGATCTCCACAAACGAGGCATAATTTGTGCTTCCTTCAACAGTTGTCTATCGTGTGCCCTGGCTTCTTACAATAGGAATATGGTTGCCCTGGATTCCCTTTTTAGTGACCGCCGATATTTGGACGCTTAGGAGCGTTATTTTCTTTCTCATTGCTATGGCGTTTGTGATTAGAAGTATGCACAGCGCCGACAGCAACATGAGGATACTGCGGTTGAAGAGATAGGACGCCATTCAGGACTTCCCGCATAGTCTGATATTGAAGAACGACCACGTGCGCATGGATGGCAGGACGCAGACCACCTTCAAATCGTCTGGCACGACTCACCGTATCAGGTAAATAGGAGCTAGCAAACTTGGCGAGCCGGTTGAATTCGGCAGAATACTACATAACTGTCATACTGTCTTGGCGTAGTTGCACAAACTCGTTCTCTTTCTAACGATGTACGAGAGAGGGTATGAACTCCTCTTCTAACGCGCCACGAAAGGTGGCCCATGCGATCGTCTCTACGTCATCATCAACTGGAAGAGATCTCCGATGCACGTTCCACCAATCGTGTGCATTCAAGCAGAGCTGGAGTTGGGCACACTCGATACCCTTCTGCTTGGGTACCTCTAGAAGTTTGAAGTGGTCTTCCAGTTCGGCCAACCAATCTAGAGCCACGATTGGGTCCTCAATCCCTTTAAATGACATGTTGCAGACTTTTTTGAAGTCGCCAAAGTCGAAGGCAGTCACATCCTTCTTCCTTGGAGTTTGAGGCATCTCGACTTCAAGTGCGGGTTGCTCCACTGATGTTGCTGCTATTGTCGCGGACTGGTTGGAGGCCAAGGTCTGAACAATCTGCTGCAGGGTATCTACCTGCTTTTGCTGGACTGAGAATCGGGCTTCTATATTATTTTGGAACTGGTTTTGCCTCTCTTCAACTCGCTTCTCGGCCCGTTCATAATGAGCCTCGTCCCTTTGTTGGTTAGCCTCTAACATCCTTATCATCTGCTGAATGGGGTCAACACGAGACATGACTCTCTGGCTCCGATAACTTCCTGAAGTATCGGAACTGCTTTCTTGGGCTTGTGTCTCGCCCGGTGCTAGCGCTGATGATTGCGCTTGTGCCTTCCTTCAAAATGAAGATAAATTACATCAGGATCATAATGTATTATGGACTCATTGTATGAACATATCCCATTTTGGCCTAACGAGTTCAAGAGTTCGTACATGGATTTGATCTTTAAAGGAACTTTTCCAACACGAGGGTCAAAGGAACTTGAAGCTGTGCTCTGATAGTCGTCCCCCGGGCGTAACGCCGTGCAGGCCTAGGTTGCGCACCGCACAAGGCTAAGGTATTTTTTTTTCTCTTTTGCATAGCGAGCACATATTCAGAGTACGCAGATAAATTGGAACACAAAGTTGAAACATAAAAAAGTTCTCTTTATTGATAATGAACATCTATTACAAACTCTTGAACGAGTCATAAGGTTGCCACACGAACTTACAAAAGTTGACATAAAATTAGATAGCTGTCATGTACATTACATCATTTACTAAAGCTTCAAAATAAGGGACCTCCAAGCGGGATGATGGCTTTCCCTCGGAGTTGCATTGAGTTTGGGTTGCTAGCTCCTTGCTTCAAAATACTTCAAAAGATGGCATGATCAGGACGCGCCTACAGCTGGACTGGATTCGAAAAACGACTTCAGCTCCTCGTTCGGATCTCCTTAATGCGGGAAAACTGCTTCAACGAGGGCCAGTACATCGAAACGTAGCAGTAAAGGCAAGCTAACCCAAGTATACCAATCAACACGTTATTTATATGAAGCATGCATATTATTTGTGGTCTTTCTATCTTGCCTTAGTTCATTTTACAAGCATACAGTAAACATATAAATTACTGAAATGAACTTGCCACCATTCGGTGACTTTTACCTGACCGTCTGAACCACCTGCACAATATTTACCATGTCCTTACTTGTCACGAAGACACAAGTTAGCTTGCACAGGTTTAAATATACGTAGTAATCACTGGCTTGATGTCATAATGGACGATATAGTCTTGAACATGGATGGCATGCAACAAAGATTCAATAGTGGCTACAGACCATCCCGTCCAGATGCATGAGACTATCGTAAAGTTTCGTCTGGATCGGATCGGTGCCAGTGCCCCAGCGACCGTCCGCAGGAACTATTGACCTTGTGCACAAGTTGTCCGTGATCAAATGACGTCCATATAGAGTTATCCATTGATACAGTTTTGAGGCAATAAGATTTTTGGGACAAGTAGCATGATATGATTCATTTTGCATATTCTTCCTGATCAGTTTGTAGCATAGCAAGGTATGTTCTATACATAGCACAATTTATAGGAGAAATATGCATTCTAACTAAAATTGAAGCATAGAAAGAATATTAAAAATGAACTAGCATGCAATAGGTAACCGTTCACAAGTTGATTGACAATCATAAAGTATTCCAAGTCTATTCCTTTTTATCTTGACATCTTTTAGTTATTACTGTCACGACCCAATTTCGTAGAATCAATTGAGGCATCCCCCGAATCGTGACCGACGTGCGGGCCTGGAGTTGCGCCCGCACAAGGCTTTAATGATTTGCATAGCAAGCACATATTCAAAGTACGCAGATAAATTGAAACACAGATTTGAAACATAGAAAAGTTCTCTTTATTGATAATGAACATCTATTACAAACTCTTGAACGAGTCAGCTAATCTGCCGAACGGCTTACAAAAGAGATGATTCAAAATGAGATAGCAGTCCTGTACATTACATCCCTTTATAAAACTTCAAAAGATATAGACCTCCTGGCTGGAGGATAGCTTTGCCACGGAGCTGCATTTGTGTATGAAGAGTTGCAGCTTCGGACTTCAAAAGGCTTCAAGGGGCGCGGTGAAGATGTGCCAACAGCTGGACTGGATCGGGTAGACGACTTCAGCTCCTCGCTCGGTTCGCCTTAGTGCGGAGAACCTGTTTCAACGAGGGTCAGCATATCGAAACATGCTGGTGAAGGCGAGCTAGCCGAACTATACCAATCAACACGTTGTTTTAATGAAGCATGCATATTTGTGGGTTTCTATCTTGCCTTAGTTCATTTACAAGTAAGTAGCATATAGAATTTACTGAAATGAACGTAACACCGTTCGATGGATTTTACCTGCCCGTCTGAATTACCTGCACAATACTTACCATGCCTTCCCTGCCACGAAGACACAAGTTAGTTTGTAACAGGTTTAAATATATACGATGATCACTGGCATGATTGCCATAGTGGACTAGTCCGAGACAAGGATAGCATGCAACGATAGTACACGAGACGCTGCAAGCCATCTTGTCCCGTACACGATAACTATTACACGAGTTCCGCCCGGATCGGATCGGTGCCAGTGCCCCAGCGACCGTCCGCAGAACTATACCTTGTGCACAAGTTGTCCATGATCAAACACGATTAACAAGTTAACAATTCATGCAGTTGAGGCAACACGAGTTCAAGAACACGAGTGCACGACAAGTAGTAATGCATGATTTATTTAGCATAGCCTCCCTGAACAATTATGCACAATATAAGGTGTGTGTCATACTTAGCATAATTCATAGAACATTTGCACGAACAAGCATACGATAAGGCAACAGTTCACAGGTTTGATTAACAAGCATAATAACCAAGTCTATTATCTTTTATCTTGGTTTCTTTTATTATTATTTGGTATCGTTTGATCGGGGCAAAGAGAATGCAAGTGTTTTAGCTGTGAAGCTTGGAATCAGGGCTAGCTAATCGGTTTGGTAGCCACTCACTTAGATAGTTGGAAGGAGAAGGAAAGAGGCACTTCACGACTCCGCTCGCAAGCCGCCTACTGCTCGTTCACCTGCACACGAACAGCTCGATTAATACTTCTTCCTCTCTTTCCATTCTCGGAATAGAAGTGCAGTTCAATGAATGAAAACAATAAAACCATCGAAACTGTTCAAGGAAAACAAGCAAATCCCAAAATCAACTCCAAGCACGAAAGCAACAAGCGACATCGAAAACCGAGGCAATAAAAGATAACAGCGGAGAGGTCCCTCCTGACTCTGCCGCTAAGCCGATCCTTGGGGCGCAGTCCACTGAATATGGGAATCGATTCCGAAGAAACAAATCCATAACGAGGACGAGTTCTTAATTCAATCTATCCCGATCGAACGATACCGTCTTGTGTTTCTTAGCCGCGCTCTCCACACCGGGAGAACGGAGTGCTACATCCTACCCAACCAATTGGAAGTTTCGTCCCGAAACTTAGGAATAGGACCTACCGTTAGGGAGCATTTCGTTGGGGACGACGATCAGGATGGTTCGGGCAGGAATTAATGGCATGGCCTGATTGTCCACACGCTAGGCATAACCCAAGTCTCAAGCGACAATTGTTGGCTGTGTGCCCACACTTTTTACAGAAATTACACGATGGCCCTGGGTTCCCTCTTTGGTGCCCTCCGTTGTTAGGGCACTTTGCAGCAGTATTTTCTCTGTCGTTGCTTTGGTGTTTGTGATTGTAGGTATGCACAGCGCCGGCAGGAACGTGAGGATAGTGTGGTTCAAGCGATAGGGCGTGATTCATGACTTCACGCATTGTACGATACTGATGAACGGCTACGTGCGAATGGATGACAGGGCATAGTCCACCTTCAAACCTTCTAGCTCGACTCGCTACATCAGGTAAATAGGCCCTAGCGAATTTGGAGAGTCGGTTGAATTCGGCAGAGTACTCCTTAACTGTCATGCTGCCTTGCCGCAGCTGCAAGAACTCGTTTTCTATTTTGACGTTGTACTGGAGGGGTTACAAACTCCTCTTCGAACGCGGCACGAAAAGTCGTCCACGAGATCGCCTCCTCTCCGTGATCAAATTGAAGAGATCGTCGATGCACGTCCCACCAATCGTGCGCGTTGAGACAGAGCTGTAGTTGCGCGCAGGCGACGCGCTTCTCTTCGGGGACCTCTAGCAGAGCGAAGTGATATTCAAGTTCGGCCAACCAATCTAGAGCTACGACTGGGTCCTCAGTCCCGTTGAATGGGGTATTGCAGACTTTCTTGAAGTGGCCAAAGTCGAAGGCAGTCACGTCCCTCGTCCTTGGAATTTACGGCGTCTCTACTTCAAACACGGGCTGTTCCACCGGAGTCGCTGGCGTTGCCGCAGACTGGTTGGATGCCAAAGTCTGAACGATCTGCTGCAGGGTATCTACCTGCTTCTGTTGGACTGAGAATCGTGCTTCTATATTGTCTTGAAACTTGAGCTGACTCTCTTCCGCCCGCTTCTCGGCCCATTCATAGCGAGCCTCGTCCCTTTGTTGGTTTGCCTCAAACATCTGCAACATTCGTTGGACGGGATCGATGCTTGGCATGGCTCGCTGGCTATCTGAACTTTCCGAAGTGCCTGAACTACTTCCTTGGCCTTGCATTTCATCCGGTGTTTGCGCTGCAGATTGTGCTGAAGCCATTCCTTCAAAAGAAGGTAAATTACATTAGAATCATATTGTATTATGGACTTATTGCATGAACGTATCTCATTTTGGCCTAGCGAGTTCAAGAGTTCGCACAGGAATTTGATCGTTAAAGAAACTTTTCCAGCACGAAGTCTAAGGAACTTTGAATCTGTGCTCTGATACCACTATGTCACGACCCAATTTCGTAGAATTAATTGAGGCATCCCCCGAATCGTGACCGCCGTGCGGGCCTGGAGTTGCGCCCGCACAAGGCTTTAATGATTTGCATAGCAAGCACATATTCAGAGTACGCAGATAAATTAAAACAAAGATTTGAAACATAGAAAAGTTCTCTTTATTGATAATGAACATCTATTACAAACTCTTGAACGAGTCAGCTAATCTACCGAATGGCTTACAAAAGAGATGACTCAAAATGAGATAGTAGTCCTGTACATTACATCCCTTTATATAACTTCAAAAGATATAGACCTCCTGGCTGGAGGATAGCTTTGCCACGGAGCTGCATTTTTGTATGAAGAGTTGCAGCTTCGGACTTCAAAAGGCTTCAAGGGGCGCGGTGAAGATGCGCCAACAGCTGGACTGGATCGGGTAGACGACTTCAGCTCCTCGCTCGGTTCGCCTTAGTACGGAGAACCTGTTTCAACGAGGGTCAGCATATCGAAACATGCTGGTGAAGGCGAGCTAGCCGAACTATACCAATCAACACGTTGTTTTAATGAAGCATGCATATTTGTGGGTTTCTATCTTGCCTTAGTTCATTTACAAGTAAGCAGCATATAGAATTTACTGAAATAAACGTACCACCGTTCGGTGGATTTTACCTGCCCGTCTGAATTACCTGCACAATACTTACCATACCTTCCCTGCCACGAAGACACAAGTTAGTTTGCAACATGTTTAAATATACACGATGATCACTGGCATAATTGCCATAGTGGACTAGTCCGAGACAAGGATAGATGCAACGATAGTACACGAGGCGCTGCAAGCCATCTTGTCCCGTACACGATGACTATTACACGAGTTCCGCCCGGATCGGATCAGTGCCAGTGCCCCAGCGACCGTCCGCAGAACTATACCTTGTGCACAAGTTGTCCATGATCGAACACGATTAACAAGTTAATAATTCATGCAGTTGAGGCAACACGAGTGCAAGAACACGAGTGCACGACAAGTAGTAATGCATAATTTATTTAGCATAGCCTCCCTGAACAATTATGCACAATACAAGGTGTGTGTCATACTTAGCATAATTTATAGAACATTTGCACGAACAAGCATACGATAAGGCAACAGTTCACAGGTTTGATTGACAAGCATAATAACCAAGTCTATTGTCTTTTATCTTGGTTTCTTTTATTATTATTTGGTATCGTTTGATCTGGGCGAAGAGAATATAAGTGTTTTAGCTGTGAAGCTTGGAAGCAGGGCTAGCTAATCGGGTTGGTAGCCACTCACTTAGATAGTTGGAAGGAGAAGGAAAGAGGCGCTTCACGACTCCGCTCGCAAGCCGCCTACTGCTCGTTCACCTACACACGAACAGCTCGATTAATACTTCTTCCTCTCTTTCCATTCTCGGAATAGAAGTGCAGTTCAATGAACGAAAATAATGAAACCATCGAAACCGTTCAAGGAAAACAAACAAATCCCAAAACCAACTCCAAGCACGAAAGCAACAAGCGACATCGAAAACCGAGGCAATAAAAGATAGCAGCGGAGAGGTCCCTCCTGACTCTACCGCTAAGCCGATCCTTGGGGCGCAGTCCACTGAATATGGGAATCGATTCTGAAGAAACAAATCCATAACGAGGACGAGTTCTTAATTCAATCTATCTCGATCGAACGATACCGTCTTGTGTTTCTTAGCCGCGCTCTCCGCACCGGGAGAACGGGGCGCTACAATTACTTGGTATCATTTGATCGGGGCAAGCAAGAATACAAGATTTTTAATGTGAAGACTTGGAAGAAGGGTCAACTAATCGAATATAAGCCACTCACAAGTTGGTTGGGGAGAGGAAGGAAAGAGATGCTTCAGGACTCCGCTCGCGTATCGCCTATTGCTCGTTCACCTGTATTGCCACGAACAGCTGATTAATACCTCTTCCACTCTTTCCAATCTCGGAATTGAAGTGCAGTTCAGCGATCAAAAATAACGAAATCCATCAAAACATTTCAATAAAATGCAAGCAAATCCAAAATCCAACTCAAAGCACGAAAGCAACAAAGCGAAAACTGGGACAAGAAAAACTTGCAGCGGAGAGGTCCCTCCTGACTCTGCCGCTAAGTCGATCCTGGGGGCATGGTCCACTGAATATGGGAATCGATTTCGAAGAAGCAAATCCATAACGAGGATAAGATCTTGTTTCAATCTATCCCGATCGAACGATACCGTATTGTATTTCTTAGCCGTGCTCCCTGAATAGGGGAAAACGGGGCACCACAATGGGTATGTATTTTAATTAGTAAACTTTTTATGACTTAATTTAGTGTTTATATAACATTTACTATTTTTAGGTCACTCGTTGCACTATAGCATATTTGCTCTGTTTATGTGGTATAATTCTATTTTTTTCGCATCAAAAAATATGGTAAATGTGCAGCTGCTACCATTCTTGGATAATTTGACAAAACCCATTCGTTATGCATGAGGAGCTGCTACTCTAGCATTTTTATATGCAAATTTAACGGAAT
This sequence comes from Iris macrosiphon, assembly GCA_036927795.1. Classification (NCBI taxonomy): domain Eukaryota; kingdom Viridiplantae; phylum Streptophyta; class Magnoliopsida; order Asparagales; family Iridaceae; genus Iris; species Iris macrosiphon. The sequence continues at coordinate 183,298,055 of JAYESA010000001.1, forward strand.
TTGTGAGATCGAGTCACAAAAGTATTTGTGGATGTATTTTACTGATTTAGGCTAGAATGAAAAATATATATTAATTAGATTAGAATACAAATTTATTTGTACTAATGCCATAATTTTGTATTATAGTTCTGGTCCTACGAGCATTTCTCTATTGGTAGGCCTATCACTAGCATTATCAGTGATGTTGGAGTCTTTTCGGTTGTTATACGATGGCCCACAAATGTAGTAGATTACCAACACTACCAATACATGAGTGTATCACTTTATCGTAGTTAATTTGATACACTGTAATATCATGAGGTAATTATTTAACTATCTGATAAATATCTTTAAATTATTACAGTTATGATCGTAGAGAAACATAATCATTAATTTGATACATTATCATTAAATAGGTTATCTGGTTACCCTATACATGTGGAGATGATGCTCCAGAAATTAAGAGGACATCATATTCATTTAGTCTGCATAATTCTTGTATTATATATTATCGGTTCACCATGTATCATCCGGCAGACCGTGTTCTTCGACAATTCGGGATAACACAAATAATTTCCAATGATCCACTGACTGTCGGTTACGATCCAACACAAGCAAGAAATAGAATCATTGGTCTCGCTGTTGATTAAAATAATCGATTCGGGAATTCTAGTGTGATGAACATGTCTCACGGATTAAGATCTGCTAAGGAATATAAGTTCTAAGTTACTCATTTGGATTGATTTAATATAAATAATTTGCTAAAATATTGTTTACATTATGCAGACATTGGTAACTTGGATTATAGGCAATGGTGGATATGCTCTCGTATGAGCAATCGAGTATACAGATTTGAGGAGCAAAGGTTCAAGAGTAGATCCGTAGATGATTCTACTTTGCATGCTTTTACCGATGACATGGATGATTTGGTATGACTTTATTACACGTTCAAATTTACATATACATATATATCATAAAAAATTAATTTAGAATTTTTATATTTTAGAGTGGTGTATACCAATAATATTTGCAATAACCAGAGAGAAATCTCCCCCTACAAAGTCGAGTTCTTATGGAGGAACTTGTGACTCGTGTTGATCGTCTCGGTATTGGACGAAAACCTGAAATGCCTCCAGTACAATCACGTCTTCCACCAAATTATCCGACCGGCATTATATAAAAGAAACACACACATCGTCATAGGAGGGATGGTGCAGAGGGCGTTGGTCGACAGTACTCCGGAGAGGGCGTTCCATAATACTATGCTGGAGCAGGCCCTAGTCAGCAGTACGCTGGGGCCATTCCCCAATACTATGCTGGAGTGGGCCCTAGTCAGCACGCTAGGGGCATTCCCCAATACTATGCCGGAGTGGCCCATAGTCAGCAGTACGTTGGAGACATTTCCCAATACTATGCCAAAGCAGCCCCTAGTCACCCTTATGCTGGAGAGGGCACTAGTTACCAAGACGCTGGAGATGAAAGCTATTAAGGATTTATATAGTTTTTTTTACTCCGACAGCACCGCTGCCAACCCAGACTCAGTAAGATGAGGAGGAGGCTGAGAAGAATGAGGATGATGAGGAAGAGGACGAGGATGACAAGGATGACGAGGAGGAGGATGAGTAGATGAATATTTGTAAACACCCGGATTTTTCAGAAATTAAAATATAAATTTATGAATTTTTTCTGTAATTTTTTAACTAATTAAAATAAATATTTTTCTGGAATTAAATAAATTTTGTGATTTTACTAAATATTAAAATATTATGAAAATATTTTTTTGAGTGAAAAACAAAGAATTAAAAATAATATTTTTTCTGGAATTTATTGGACCCAAATACTATTTTTAAAGACCCAAAAATATAGTTTTTAATTAAACCCAAAATGAACCGGGTTAAACCCATCCTGAACTGAACCGGACCCAACTCATATAAACCAACCCAACCCAAACTCCTATCGGGTCGAATTCGGATCCGTACCCGCCTACCCGAAATCCGACCCGAACCCACTACCCCTGCTACAGCAATCACTAGTAATTCCCCGACTTCTTCTCCGCCGTTTCTCCGGCCGCGCGACCCTTCTCTTCAACTTCCCTCCGCCGATGAACTGCCGACTCTCTGCCTTCTGTAACCGCGATCGCCCAACCATCGCGCCCCTACCCTTTCACCTCCCTACCAACGGCCGCCGCAACCCTATAAAACCCCTATGAGCCCAATCCTCATGACCACGGCCACCCCTTCATTCACCATCGGCCACCGCCTCTCCTGTCGACGACGCCTCTGCCCTGACCTCCGACGAAGAGCTTCCTCCGGTGACGCCCCTACGAGATTGAGCCTCCGGCAACCCGCCGCCCCGCAGTCGCCGCGACGCGCCGCTTCATCCACACGCAGTACAGACGTTTTCGGCCTTTTGTTCCGGTGAGCATTTCTGACTCCTGGTCGTGTCGTTTTTCGAACATTTTGTTGTGACAAGTTCGCTACGTGATCCTCTCGAACCCCGTGCTATTAGACTGGGGTATCGCATCCTGTGTCGGTCGTAAACCGCGACGCAAAAACAGAAAAAATAACCCCTATTTCTGAAATTCAAAAATTGTCCCAAACTCATAAGTTCATAACCGTTTTGCGTGCAACCTGTTAATTATTTCTAAAATTTACTTGAATAGTACTTTAGACCATATAACCAAGTTTCAAATCCTGTAATTAGTTTAATTTTATGTGCTGTATATTATAATTTATTCGAGGGTGAAATCGACCAAAAACTTGGTCTTTAGCAACCCTGAATTTTCCTGAACTGGATGCGCCCTGCTAAACGAGACGACTTGGTCATGTGTGAACTTCACCAAAAGGTGCGCACCGTCAGTACAGACGTGTGAGATTTCACGAAAGTTTATTTGGATGTGTGTGCATACCAGAATCAACACGTATCCGTCAAAATCGCCCCGTATCGGGCATATTCTGAAACTTATTGTAACTTTGTGTGTGTTCGTCGTTTCAAAACTAAACTTACGCCATTGGACTCGTAGCAATATGTTGGTCCTGTGACCCAAGTTTGGTTTGATTCAGAGAACATTGACAAAATCCCGTATTGTGGGCCCCACGGCTCCACTTGATGGGCGATTTTATGATCGGCTCATCGAAATCCAATTCTGGACATTCCGTTGGGTTCGTATTATTGTTCTAGACTTGTAGACACTAAGTTTGACAAATTTGAAGAACATTATCTCTGGCACATTTTTTGGTACAAAGTGGGCCACATATAGACCCCGCTTTGACCAGAAACTGTCAAGTTTGCCCCTGTGTCCAAATTGGACTTATGGGTAGGCAATCTTAGCTATTTTATATCTTTTGAGCATGATGGTAATGGTTATTTCAGCATCAGGAGGAGTACCTGAAGATCTTGCAGTGACCGGAGTGACTATTGGAATTCAAACCCCAAGCAAGTGTACCTTGTCATACTTGCAGTACTTGTTTTATATTATTCCCTTGATCTATTTATATGATGTATCTGTTCAACCTAGGACCATGTGACGTTGCTTAGTGTCCGAATAAGATTCGGGTGTTGACGCCGTACGCGGAGTCGTGTAACGTCACTAGAGATTGATATCGCGTCCTTATATATCTTCGTGCTTGCATTATCAAGTACGTCATACTATAGGACACTTGACACTGTTCATGAGACAGAATCTTTCCTGAGTATTCATGGTGATTCTTTATAGGCTTATAGGATTCGTGACATAGACTTTATATATATGCATATCTATCATATGACTTGTTGTATTAGATATGATCTTGCGTGTTATGGATATGAGACGTCATGGACATGAGATGTGTGATTACATTGGGTAGGGAGAGACACACAAGCTACATGATGATTTTATATAATATTACGGTGCTGTAGCCACGCAGAACTAGGCTCCTGCATGATATAACTGCTACCGGCTCCCCGACACAGAGCTTGTAGTAGTCTCAGCCTGAGTTCCAGTGATGCTCTCATTTTGCATATCATTTAGCTGGTTACATAGTTTGCCCTATTGATACATTATTATATATTACATTTATTTGGCTTGAGTTATTCTTGTATCTTGCTATGTCCCCTGAGGACCTGAAATCCGGATTATGTCCCCAAGTTTAGCAGAGGAGATCTACCTCGAGGTATACGGGACATGAGCAGACATTAGAGCAGTACCAGCACTAGAGGACGAGGTGATGCCAGAGGATTTCTCCTGAGTATTTGCTTTATATATACTCAGTCATTTCTGTTCTTGATACTCTATTTTATGTCTCGTGGGTTTCTGTATTAAACTCATTATCGGGTTGTTCCCCGAGATATTTTATTGAGACTTGTTGATTTATATTGCATCTTGATTATTCTGATATTTGAACTGTGATTATCTTCTGTGGATGAGATTAGAATTAGTATCGTAGACCTTAACTGTTATTTTACAGCTTAAGTACACTCTAATGGGTCCATTAAATTGGGTTTGCCCATTGGTGTGTGTGCTGCTGGCCATTGTATCACGCCCCAGTCCCAAAATACGTAGGACTAGGAACACGTAAGCATGCCAGCCGCATGGATATGGCAACTCCAATATATGGAAACCATAACCCATACGTACGCTGTAATATGAATATAAACTCACATATGGTATATATAATGTCACAAGTCACAGATATGCTAATCTCATCCACACAACAAGTCATAGGAAAGAAATACTAATCTAGAATAAGGAGTCTGAAATATCCAAAATAATAGTCGGGTGGAGACAAATCCACTACCAATGACTGTATCAATACTAAAATGAGAGAGGAGTATAAATCTCCAATATAAAATAATATGAAGACAGAAGTGTATCAGCTAAAAGAATCCATCGCTAGATGTAATCAAGGCTGCTCAGAAGGTAAGACCTCCTCGGCAGAAGGTAATGCGTCAGGTCCAGGCCCGTACTCCTGCGGATACTCCTGGTCGTCTATACCTGGCAAGGGACCAGGTCCTCAGAGGGACATAACAAGATACATAGAAGTAAGCCAATTTGAATACAGTGAACATGCATAATGTTTGAAAATAAATAAGTACGCTGACAAGACAATCTATATGAATGCAAATGAGGATAACTTTTCGACGTATGGGCAAGGGTAGGCTACTCGATCTAATCGTCACAACTCATACGCTCGTCAGTGGACATCATCAGCCGACATACCTCTGGGGTAGCGACCTTCGGACTCCATCAATCGATATACCTCGGGGGTAGCAACCATCGGACATGACTACCATAGTGCGTGTTAGTGACTACGGTTTACCAGAGTGGTTAAAGCCCATACGCCTACTGATTGTCCTCTATGATACTAAGTGTCAAGTGTGTGTCAACATATCTAATATATAGTAATGACTGAAAGAACTACCCATGCAATAAATAAACAGAAATACAATAAATATACAGAAATATACTAAGCATGCAAAATACTGTAAACAATTTGGCAAGGTATCTTGCCTGGCAAGAAAGCTGCAAAATATAGTATCACGATGTCAACACCAAGAGTCAGAAGCGACGGCCTCAGAATGAACGTCTTCGGATGCTGAAATAAATATCACCAACGTTCCCAGAATAAGCAAAATAGCTAAAAAGCAATTCCCTTTCGTCCAATTTGGACACAGGAGTAAAACAGTAATTTCGGGTAAAAGTGGGGTCTACGGGTGGCCCACTTTGCACCAAAAAATGTGCCAAGGATAACAGTCTCTAAATGGGACAAATTATAGGTCAAACAACTCTAGATGTCAATACGAACCCAACGGTATGTCCAAATGTGAATTCTGATGAGCCGAACACAATTTCGTCCAAAAAGTCAACCGTGGGCCCGCCAATTGGCGACTTGGTCAACTGTCTTAGAATTGTATGAAAATTGGGTCACAGGACCAGCACATTACCACGAGTCCAGTGGCGCAAGTTTCGTCGCAATCTGACGAACGTGCACAAAATGCGCGCGACTTTCACAAAAAGTTACGACACGGGTTGTGTCCGCGGATACGGGCTGATTCCGGCGCGCACACGCGTCCGAATCAGTTTCCACAAATTTTTACGTGTCCGGTTACGCTGCACGCACCGTTCGATATACTTGGTACACGGCAGGGCGGTCCCGTTTGGCGGGGCGCGCTCCGTTTTATAAATTTTAGAAATCTAGAAAAAGTGGGTTTGCGGGGTTTTCCAACAAATTTAATTCTGTCTACAGCAGTTAATAATCTATGGTTATTTAACAAAAATTAAACTAGGTCAAGTGTCTACCCATATCAAAAAGAATCATCGAATTCGTATATCTGTGTTGGGAGATACGAACTCTGAAACATAGGTGGTCACCGCAGTTTTCTGCGATCCCAGAATTCGGTCTGTTTGTGCCAACTTTGGCGCTATTTTTGCCTAGGGTTTCTTGTTGTTCGAGGTCTAATACACACTGATATGGAAGAGGGTTAAGGGATGAGCATACCGGTGAAGACGGGGCGGCGTTTGGTTGAGCGAGTCGACGAAAAATAACTCCGGAACACAGGTACCTCGCTGTGGAAATCTGCAGTGCGCGGGGTCGCGGTCGTCGGGATCTGTTTGGACGGCCTGGCGGGGTTCTCCGGCTGCGATGGCGGCGCTCTCTAGGTCTAGATGAGAAGAGGAGGGAATTTGATAATTTAGGTTTAGGTTTTATTGAAATAAATAAATATATATATATATATATATATATATATATATATATATATATATATATATATATATATGAAAGGGAGAGGAGAGAAGTGGGTCGGGCTCGTGGGGCTAAGGGTTTGCTTTTGCTCGGGTTGCTGTGTGTTTGGTTTACTTAAGTGGAATTGCTAAAGGGGGGATCTGCTTACATGGTTGTGCTCATGGTTGCTAACTCACAGCAAGGGCGGGTGGCTTTGGTAGTTTGCTTGGAATGGTTGGGTAGTAGTTTAGTAGTAGTTTGTTTAGTTGTTTAATAGTAATAGTTAATTGTATTAGTTAATAGATTCATTTAATAGTTTTTCTTCTTTTCTTTTCTTTTATTTTCTTTTCCTTTTATAAATATATATGTATATATATATATTTTTATATACGTATATACTCATAGAAAAAATCTAGAATTACATTAATGCACACCATTAAGCTAGCAACTGCTCAAGGGGTCTCCTACATGAAATAAATTAGAAAAAAATTCATAATTGCTCCATGAATTCCCTAAATGCACATATATTTATAAATACATAGAAAAATTCTAAAAAATATATTTGTGCACACCATTAAGCTAGCAACTGCTCAAGGGGTCGCCTACATGAAATAAATTCCAAAAAATTCCTGATGGTCCCATGAATCCTCTAAGTGCCCCAACACATAAAATAAAAATTAATAAAAATCTATTTCTCCTAAGCACATAATTACTATAATTAAATTATTAATTAATAAGAAAATAATAAATATGATTTTTTTTGAAATAGGGGTTTTACATTCTACCCAACTTACGAAAATTTTGTCCTCGAAATTGACACTAACCCATATTCATAATGACCACTATAGCTATTATACTACATTGGTATCTAGCAGGACTCATAAAACTCATGGTCTGTCATTCTAACACTTTCTCATCTATTGTCCATACACTATTATATCATCCTCTAACTCGTCTACACTACCCAACTTACAAAAATTCTACTAGTGGTCACCTTCTTTGAAGCTATTGTCTAGATTGTAAGGCAATTATATTTATTGGGTCGAGAATCTTGGGATACATGTCTGGAATCTCATAACTATGACTTTTTTATATAACCGTCAAGTATCATAGTCTAATACTGCCACGCTACCTGGCCAGTATGGCTGCAAGTAATTCGACTACTCTACCAAAATCGTCTGGCTGCAACTGTCGCTACCTCACCAGCGATTTGTCATAGTCATCAGTTTGTAACAAGTGCCTTCAATTCTTTTCTAGGCATAGTCTAAGTTTTTAGGAAAATACTTAAGGTCTTGACTAACTATTAGGGGTATGATCTATCTCAAATGATCTAACAATTTTTATTAGGCTACATGGTGCTACTTAAGGGTTAAACTAATAAAGAATACAGACATTGCTATAGTGCAAATACATATTAAGAACTCATCCTTAGTTATCAAGCATTACTACACATTTATGTTTTAACTAACAAAATAAGGATAAGGTTGATATAAATCAACAATTCATAATGGCACGAAAGATACGACTATGATAGGAAGAGTTAAGCACGAGATAAGGAATGAATATAAAAGGAGAAGATGAGTCACCCAAGAGGACGAGATAAGAATAGGGGAAGAATACTACTACTGCTACTCACGTCATCCATTAGCATCGCGTGTATGTCATCTGGGTAGAATAGAAATATATCCTCATAACTGTTAATCCACCATGTATATAATTCTACGTCTATTATGCACCTAAGATCCCGTGTCATAAAGGGATCATGAGTATGCAATGACAAATATAACTAAAAGGTCATACCTGTATCTATGGCTTCCTGTGCCCGTGCTCCTATATTTGTCATTGTGAGTGCTTGGCCTATGGGGTATATCTAGTACTATTCGTGTATCAAACTTATACTAAGCACGAACGTTTGTCTTTTCGAAATAGAAAAGACGGAAAACAACAATAAAGAGTTCAAGGAGGAGGTGATAAAATACAAGTACGGAATCAAAAGGGATTAGAGAATTCGAGAGGGAGTTACCAAGGCAGTTGTGGATTAAAATCTTATTTTGGGTAAATTTTTATTCACATATTCACATCAAAATAGTTATGTACCTGACATGATATGCTCTGACCAGTCTAAAGGACAAGGATGTTCGTCTAACAAGTTAAGTCAACTATATTTTAATCCACATAAAGTAGTGATACAAAGAGCGAACCAAGTGTACTACGGTTGATCAGACCATAATACACCGATTTTGATTTAGACAATGTATTAGTGTGGGCCCCTAATAATACATATGTCATGAACAAGCTCAATAAAAGAATAAGCTTACAAAACTAGGCTATAATAGCAGCATAAGTCGAGGTAGTAAAAATATAAGTACGCTTGATTATGATGGAGGAAGGTACAGAATAATCTAAGTTCACCAAGAAGATCGGTGTTGTGCCTCTACAGTTGCCATACTAACTACTTGTCAAGGTTTCTAGTCAACCAAATGGGTGTATGGGCCTCTAAGTTCTACAGTCTAGATAAACACTAAAGTTTTATAGTCTAGATAAACACTATCTTCTTATGCAAGTCTATAGTTGGTGTCATTCATTTATACTTCATTAATGAGTCAACAGGACTATGTGTTACTAGGTTATGAGGCATACTATCCAACTTACAATAATTTAACTAATAGTGTTATTAAATACTAGAGGGTATATACCTAGTATAAGTCATCTTCCTACCACTATCAAGCACGAGAGAAGATTGACGTTGAGAATGGATCAAGCAAGATGCAATACAAGCAATCAAATGAGAATACAAAATAAAATCAAGGATGGTGATTAAATAAGTGGATGAGATCCTATATTCTAATCCTATGCGCAGGCTTGCTCGGTACAATGACGTAACCGAGACAATATGCTCTCGACCTGCATGGGCCACCACACATTGCCACGTGTCTAGTCCCTCGGTATTTTGGGACTAAGGCGTGACATAATTTTTTTGGTGGCCCATGCAGGTCTACGACTAAATTGTTTCAGTTTCAACTGAGTAACCGAGTAAGCCTGCGACAAGCATAGGATAAGTTTTAGGATCTCATCCACTTGATTGAATCATTCTTGATCTCTATATCGGATTCGAATTAATTACTTGACTTGCATCCTGCCTTTATTCATCTGTGCGCCTCTTATAGTTTATTTTGGATGCGGAGTAATGGATCCACGAGCAAGCGACAAGACTCCTGCAGGAACACCATAAGGTGTTGTAGCCACCTACGAAGAAGATGGAGTAACGCCATTAAGTGGAGATCCCTCCACTCACCAAAGCAGTCAAGCAAATCAGCATGCCTCAAGATTTCGACGAGACGGCATTCCACCACCATCGCAGTTTACTCCACTGATGCCTATTTTTCCACAAGGGCAGCCTCTGGACGGACATCAGATATTTCAAATGATCTACGCAATGATGCAAGCCCAACAGCAGATTCAACAAGAGGCTATGCGTCACGAGACGGAGAACTTGAGGAACAGCCTAATAACCGCACTAAAGTAGGCAAACCTACCATCACGACGGCCATCGACAGGCTTTATCACCGATTTTTGCTAACTGAAGTCTCGTACCTTTTCTGGCAAGGAGGAGCCCACTGAAGTTCATGAGTGGCTCACAAACACTCAATATCAATTAGAAGCAGCTGAGCTTCCAAGGGAACGTTGGATGACTGTCGTCAGAATGCAGTTGATGGGTAATGCACATCACTGGTGGCTATCTGAGGAGAGATGGCTCGAACCAGACCGAGTCACTTGGGAGGAGTTCTCTAGACTCTTTCATGAGATGTATATTCCATCTATTGCACGATCGGAACTTTGGGACAAGTTCAATAGCCTCACTCAAGACAATATGACAGTGGAAGAGTATAATGTGGAGATTATTTAGTCTGAGTCGCTTCGCCCCTACCCTGATCCCGACAGAAGAGGAGAAGGCTGAGAAGTTCTTCGACGGACTAAACTTTGAGCTACAGAGACTGATTGGCTCTGTTGTACCTACTTCTTACTCGGAAGTCCTTGCTACAGCACGACGCATGGAGTGCGTCACCAGGAGAGAGTCCAGCCTGAAGCGTCCTTTCACATCAGCACCAGCCAGAGCACCACAGGAAGAAGCTGCAAAGAGATCTCACATGCACCAGCCACTCAGAGCATCTCTGCAGGCACTACCTATCTGTCAATATTGTGGCAAGCGAGGCCAAATTGAGAACGACTGCAGACGCAAAATAGGATTATGCTTGATTTGCGGATCCAACTAACATTTAGCCAAGGATTGCCCTGAGTGTCGAGAGGGAGCAACAATGGTAAACCGACAAGCTTTACCAGCACCGAGGCTAGCCTATCCAGCATTGGGAGCACCACAAATGGGAGTTGAAGGAGTCATACCACCAGCTCCAGGAGGGTATCAGCCGAGGCCACCTTTGGCACCCCAGGTAGCACTCTTTCAACAGGCCCGACAACAGCAAAGGACACCACCACAAGGACGCAAACAAGCTTTTGTGATGACAATGGAGGACGCACAGACTCGAGAATTAGCGAATGCGCGTAAGATTTAAGTTTTATCATAGCTATCTATCCCTCGTAATGCCTTAGCACGTGCCTGTTAATTCCTTTCCTTAGCCTTAAGCCTAGTATTATAAACTTTTTAGTACTTGATACCCAAGTTTTCCTAAGCTGTAAATATCCTTGATCTATCCAGATTTCTTTACTCTTGAATTACTTATCTCTCATTTGCTTAGGAAAATATTTTATTCCTTCCCTACGAATTCTGCTTAACCCTTAAACTTTCTCGATTTCTCCTTATTCATGATTCTTTATTCTTTGTGTCGTACTTCGAATATATCTTGTAACCGCGTCATCTCTTTTGACCGGTTATGTTTCATTTTTTTAATTGCGAGGACACAATTCTTTTAAGGAGGGTAGATTGTAAACATCCGAATTTTTCAGAAATTAAAATATGAATTTATGGAATTTTTCTGTGATTTTTTAACTAATTAAAATAAATATTTTTCTGGAATTAAATAAAATTTTAATTTTATTAAATATTAAAATATTATGAAAATAATATTTTTGAGTGAAAAGTAAAGAATTAGACATACTATAATTTTTCTAAAATTTATTGGACCAAAAAACTATTTTTAAAGACCCAAAAACATAGTTTTTAATTAAACCCAAAATGAACCGGGTTAAACTCATCCTGAACCGAACCAGACCCAACTCATATAAACCAACCCAACCCAAACTCCTATCGGGTCGGATTCGGATTCGTACCCGCCTACCCGAAACCCGACCCGAACCCACTACCCCTGCTACAGTAACCGCTAGTAATTCCCCGACTTCTTCTCCGTCGTTTCTCCGGCCGCGCGACCCTTCTCTTCAACTTCTCGCCATCGACGAACTGTCGACTCTCCGCCTTCTGTAACCGCGACCGCCCAACCGCTGCGCCCCTACCCCTTCACCTCCCCTCCAACGGCCGCCGCAACCCTATAAAACCCCTCTGAGCCTGATCCTAACGACCACGGCCACCCCTTCATTCACCACCGGCCACCGTCTCTCCTATCGACGATGCCTCCGCCCCGACCTTCGGCGAAGAGCTTCCCCTGGTGACGCCCTGCGAGATCGAGCCTCCGGCAACCTGCCGCCCTGCAGTCGCCGCAATGCACCGCCTCATCCACACGCAGTACAGATGTTTCCAGCCTCCTGTTCCGGTGAGCATTTTTCACTCTCATCGTGTCATTTTCCGAACAGTCTGTTATGACATGTTCGCTACGTAACCCTCTCAAACCATGTGCCATTAGACTGGGGTATCGCATCCTGTGTCGGTCGCAAACCGCGACGCAAAAACAGGAAAAATAACCCCTATTTCTGAAATTCGAACATTATCCCGAACTCATAAGTTTACGACCGTTTTGCGTGCAACATGTTAATTATTTCTAAAATTTACTTAAACAGTAATTTAGACCATATAACCAAGTTTCAAACCCTGTAATTAGTTTAATTTTATGTGCTGTAGATTGTAATTTATTCGAGGGTAAAATTGACCAAAAACTTGGTCTTTAACAACCCTGAATTTTCTTGAACTGGGTGCACCCTGCTAAACGAGGTGACTTGGTCATGTGTAAACTTTACCGAAATGTGCGCACCGTCAATACGGACGTGTGGAATTTCACGGAAGTTGATTTAGATATGCGTGCACACCGGAATCAACACGTATCCGTCGAAATCGTCCTGTATCGGACCTATTCTGAAACTCATTGTAACTTTGTGTGTGTTTGTCGCTTCGAAAAAAAACTTACGTCATTGGACTCGTAGCGATACGTTGGTCCTGTGATACAAGTTTGGTTCGATTCTGAGAACGTTGACAAAATTCTGTATCGTGGGCCCCACGACTTCACTTGACGGGCAATTTTTGATCGGCTCATCGGAATCCAGTTTTGGACATTTCATTGGGTTCGTATTGTCGTTCTGGACTTGTAAACACTAAGTTTGATGAATTTGGAGAACTTTGTCTCTGGCATATTTTTCGGTACGAAGTGGGCCACATGTGGACCCCGCTTTGACCAGAAACTGTCAAGTTTGCCCCTGTGTCTAAATTGGACTTATGGGTAGGCAATCTTAGCTATTTCATATCTTCTGAGCATGATGGTAATGATTATTTCTGCATCCAGAGGAATACCTGAAGATCTTGCTGTGATCGGAGCGACTATTGAAATTTAAACCCCAGATAAGTGTACCTTGCCATACTTGGAGTACTTGCTTTATATTATTCCCTTGATCTATTTATATGATTTATATGTTCAACCTAGGAACGTGTGATATTACTTAGCGTCTGAATAAGATTCGGGTGTCGACGCCGTACGCGGAGTCGTGTAACGTCACTAGAGATTGATATCGTGACCCTATATATCTTCGAGATTGCATTATCAAGTACTTCATACCATAGGACACTTGACACTGTTCATGAGACAGAATCTTTTCTGAGTATTCATGGTGATTCTATATAGGCTTACAGGATTCATGACATAGACTTTATATATATGCATATCTATCATATGACTTGTTGCATTAGATATGATCTTGCGTGTTATGGACATGAGACGTCATGGACATGAGACGTGTGATTACATTGGGTGGGAGAGACACATAAGATACAGGCTAATTTTATATATTATTATGGTGCCATAGCCACGCAGAGCTAGGCCCCTGCATGATATAACTGCTACCGGCTCCCCGACACAGAGCTTGTAGTAGTCTCAGCCCGAGTTCTAGTGATGCTCTCATTTTGCATATCACTTAGTTGGTTACATAGTTTGCCCTATTGATATATTATTATATATTATATTTATTTGGCTTGAGTTATTCTTGTACCTTGCTATGTCCCCTGAGGACCTGGAATCTGGATTATGTCCCCAGGTTTAGCAGAGGAGATCTACCCCGAGGTATACGGGACAAGAGCAGACATTGGAGCAGTACCAGCACTAGAGGACGAGGTAATGCCAGAGGATTTCTCCTGAGTATCTGCTTTATATATACTCAGTCATTTCTGTTCTTGATACTCTATTTCATGTCTCGTGGGTTTCTGTATTAAACTCATTATCGGGTTGTTCCCCGAGATATTTTATTGAGACTTGTTGATTTATATTGCATCTTGATTATTCTAATATTTGAACTATGATTATCTTCTGTGGATGAGATTAGAATTAGTATCGTAGACCTTAACTGTTGTTTTACAGCTTAAGTACACTCCAATGGGTCCATTAAATTGGATTTGCCCATTGGTGTGTGCTGCTGGCCATTGCCACGTGTCTAGTCCCTCGGTATTTTGGGACTGGGGCGTGACAATATTTGATTGGAATATTCTTGTTTAGAACTATGATTGTTAACAATATTTGATTACAATATTTGTTAACTTTCATTATTAAAATCATTGTCAACTATTCCTATCTCCAACTTCTATTATCAAACTCACTAGTACAATATTTTTAAGTTTGTATTGAACAATTCTACTTTACTCTCTCGGTTAGCTAGTACATCTTCTTCAGTTGTGTCACATCGGACCATAATTACTGCAACGAAGATCTCTCGTCGATGAATCCCGGGATTTGATGCGGTTCTCCTTTGGTCTTTTGGCTTTGCGTCTTACATCTAGTCCTCCAATTTTTCCTCTAACCAAAGGAGCTTGGTTCTTGTAGGGAACTGGAATTGGTTCCATTTTTGGTGCGTATAATACTGGAGAATAAAACTATCAATACTAATATTACAATATCTACAAACAAAATATGCATGTATACATGGTATATAAGTATGGTACCATCTAAAACATATACAAGATTTATCGGTTATATTTATAATATAGGTTTTACTTATTGCACGGTCTATTATTTTAAACTTATAACTATCAATATCTAATATTTCTAGGTGAGTATTCTCTTTGATAATACAAGCCATAGTCTTTAACATCTTCGGACAATAATCTGTGTCTATATTTTTGGTATTCTTTCTACGATTATCATGAAGTATAATAATCTTGGCTCTAATACCATCGAAAAGTGTTGTTATTGGCTTATCTCATAATTTCTTAATCCAACTGTTAAAATATTCAGCAAGATTAGAAGTGTTAATATCTAATCTAGGATAAGGAGTATACGCTGTTATCCAATGTTTAAATCGACAATTTTTATCGTTTACACCGATAAGCTAATCGTACAACATTACGTTCTCGTCTTAAATTATATTAAACAAACCCTCTGCATCCGTTTTATTATAAGATCTAGCAAGCGAGTCTAACAAGTATTGAAATGCTTGTTCTTTCACAACTTTTTCTTATTTTGTTTAAAATATTGAATACAAAAAAATGAGAAGATACAGGAAAAATAGCACGCATAGCATTTATTAATCCTTTTTGCTTATCAGATATAAATAAAATTGTACTCAAATCATTAAAAGAACTTTCAAAAGATATTCTAAGATAGTTTAAAAACCAAAACCAAGAATCACTATTCTCACCTTCAGCAACAACATAAACAATAAGATATAATTGATAGTTAGGATCGTGAGCACAAGCAATAAATAAGAGATCTTGATATTTAGACGAAAGAAATGTAGCATCAGTAGTAATAACCGGTAAATAGCCCCTTAAAAATCTGTCAATACATGCCTTAAAAAAATAAAAATTCTTTGAAAACTATTATTTTTTACAGTTTTAAGAAAACATGCACTACCTGGATTCATCTCTATAATTCTATAACAATACTCCTCAAGACTAACGTATACCTCATCATAACTACCATTAATATCAATTAATGCCATCTCTCGGGCTCTCCAGGCTTTGGAATAACTAACATGTATACGGTGCTCCTTATATATATCTATAACAATTTGTGATGAACTATATGACTGGTTATCTCTAATAATGTCAATTATCATTGTCTTAACCCATGCAACGGTAGCTAGTCGATGATATCCTGTTGTAAATCTCTCTAAACAAGAATGACAATTTTCTAATGTACTAACTTTAACTATATCGTCATTTCTAATGGATTTGACATATACTCTTCAATTACAATTCGGTTGATCACAACTATATATAATTCTACGGGCATTATTTATAGCACTAGCTGAACAACTAAAATTATATTTAATTGCTAAATTACTTATAACGCTTCTAAATTTAGAACGACTAGGAAATAATTGTCCCATAAATAATTCATCAATGATAGCTTTTACAACATCAACATCTACCGCATAATCTATATTTTCAATTAATCATCATTGTTCCCATCATCGTTGTCACTACCATTATCATGATTAGATTCATTTGATGAATGATCTTCTTGAAAATATAAAATAATTTATTGAGAATAACTAGCACCCGTACTAACATGATGGTATTCAGAAAAATATTCACTATTTCTATTATCTAATATTGCTACTACTTTAATAACATATATTTTTATATACCGTGATTGTGAATTAATCACAAGAATATAATTTTGTGCATATTCACTATCTATCAAAAAATAATTAGGACCAAAAATAGACTTTAGAATAAAATCGTAATGAATAAAACAACGTTCAATAATAAGATTACGTATATTGTCAAAACTAATATTCGGGTAAGTTGAAATTTTTTGGGTTTCTCCTCCTTTGTAATTTAACCCAGTTATTTGACCACCATGCGAGCATACTTTTTTTACGCTACGGTCAATAACGACTGAGAACTTTGGCTAGAAAAAGCTAAGAAGAACTTTGGCTACACTCTGAAATGAGAGGCAGAGAGAGCGAGAGAGTGCTGGAGGCTAGGAAATTTTTTGTTAGAGGCAGACTGGGTTACTAGATATTGCATAATGTTGCACAACGGGTCATTAGCCGCCAACTGAGTTGGCGAGGCAATTTTTTATGTGCAGTGGGATATTATCAGCCAGCTCTCGCCAACTGAGTTGGCGACCCCAAAAATTTTTCCCATCCCCTGCCAACTTAGTTGGCGGGCTCCCCCATCATCCGCCAACTTACTTGGCGGTCTCTCCCTTCAGATCCAACCCGCCAACTCAGTTGACGAGTTATCCTCCCCATTGCAATTTTCCAAAATATCTCCCTTTAGCCGCAATTTGGGGAAATTTCATCCCTTTAGACGAGAAAATCAGGTTGTCTAAATTTTTATTTCCAACAAAAATAATTCACTTTGACGCCATAGCCAAAAAATTGGCGACCAGCAGTCCGATAACTTTTCTAAATATTTTTTTTTCCTCTCCCTTCTTAAGAATTCTCTCTCTCTCTCTCTCTCTCGTATCTTCTTTCTTTCTTTCTCTTTTTTCTTTGCTTTGTCTCCAATTTTTCGTTGCTGAGCGCCACCGTCGTAGATTTGTTGGGGGATGTCGTCAGCATCGTCAATTTCTGGCACCGTCGATGCCACCGTTGACGCCGTCACTACCGTCGTATAGGTCAGCTCTTGATCCTTCATCTCTGACCCTTATTTTTCCCGAGTTTTCTTTCTTGATTTATTATCTAGGGTTAATTATTGGGGATTTTGTAATCATCAAAATAGAATGGATCATTATATATATTTTTCTTTCTTAATCAAGATTTAGAGGAAGAAATCAACATCTAGGGTTTCTTTTTTTGGAAGCAATTTGTAACAGTGTCTTTATTCCCACACTTGTAGTATTTTCCTCTTAATCCGGGTTCAGCGGAAGAAATCAACATCTAGGGTTTCTCTTTTTGGAACAGTTCATATTCATGTTTTGGTGCTTTTTATGCAATTTGAACTTGATTATGTTTTTTCTAATGTGTAGAAAGTCAGATTGGCAGTTCATATCCATTGATTTTTTCATGAATATTTTTTCATTAGCAACATAACAATTACAACCATACAATCCTTGTTTGATATCCTTGATTGATATCATATATCTTTTATTTTATTTTTGCAGAGAACAAGTGTGTAACTGGAAGGTAGAAAAGGGAGGAGCGTGAACAAGCGGCAACCAACTATTCAATTTTTTTTATCTAATGCTAAACTTATAAGATCAGGTTTTCTCGTGTAGATTTCTGTAGAATTTTATACTGGATTTTTTCATGAAAGTTTTTTCATTAACAGCACAACAATTACAACATTAAAAATCCTTGCTTGATATCCTTGATTGATATCATATATCTTTTATTTTTTTGCTACAATGAGCCTAAATTTGGACGAATTTGTGGAACAATTATAGGTACTCGAGGAAAGTTTCACAAAATTATCTTTTATGTAGGTAAAAGATGGTTGTAGGTTGTCTTTTATAATCGTTTGCAAATCGTCTACCCTTGCCAAAGTTTTAAGCCAAGGATCATAGTTGGTGGTTGATAGGAAGCCCTTAAGCCACCAAGTATTATTATAATTACTGAAACTTTTCACTACTCAAACCATGACCAAGGATTATGGTTTGGATAAGTTACAAGAATCCTCCCTATTAGTTTGGGTTAATTTCTTTTATGGTTTTCTTTTTCCCTAATTGTCCTATTTGTATAAATGATTTTTCTCTCCTCTCTTAGTATATATATATGAGCTTTTCTATCTCCTCTCTTTCTTCTTCTTTATTTTCATTTTTATTTTTCTTATCTCCCTCAAGCTCCCTCTAACCCTAAGGGAAAGTTGCTGCAACTTGGACCGTGAGAGGTAGAGGCTAGGAGCCATCCAAGGCAAGTATATCTTGCTCAATGGTGAAGTCATAAATTTTTGAATTTATATATATATATATTGTTTTAAAAATATAATTGATGGAAATGTTCTCCTTGAGTTGCTGATCATGTTTAGTTCTTGGAGTTTTAGATTTTTTATGTATACATTTTTGTAGATCTGAGTTTCAAGTTTAGAATTTTCTATGTGTTCCATGAGTTTTTCTTGGTTTTGATCTATTA
This sequence comes from Iris macrosiphon, assembly GCA_036927795.1. NCBI lineage: Eukaryota > Viridiplantae > Streptophyta > Magnoliopsida > Asparagales > Iridaceae > Iris > Iris macrosiphon. The sequence goes on from JAYESA010000001.1 coordinate 183,317,143, forward strand.
AAACTTAGTGTTTTCGAAAACCATTGATTCCTTATGTTAGAGCATTTTATTTCGTGCAATTTGACTTTTGTTTCACTTGATTTGGAGTTAAAATGAAGTTTTTATGAAGAAAATATTTTTTTAGTTTTTAGAGCTTTCGGTCATGGCTGAACCTGCTATTTGAGAAGACGAAGTCTTCATGCGGCCAGCGACCTATGCGGCAGAGAGCGCTATGTGACCCAAGAGGGTTATGCGTCCTGAACTCCTTGCCGCATACTTACAACATGCGTCAATCTTGTTGGATGCATGACTGTACATTACACAAAGTGTTCTGGAGCTATCCTTGAACTGCTTGTGTTTTCACTCGTTGAACGAATAAAAATTCGCTAAGTCCAAGTGGGACGTTTATGCACAAGCAGTTTATGCGACAGGCAGTTCATGCGGCCACGAGCTATTTTTCTTGAACCCATGACTCTGAATTGTTTGGCACATATTTTTATGATTCTTGTCTTTTTTCCTTGACACACTTTTTGGCCTATCATATCAATCACTTTATGTTACTTCACTGATACTTCATTTATTGACCATCACTCAACACTTGCCCTAGGAGTAGACTTTAACCCTGAGCATACGGCAAGTGAGTCCATGCAGCAATTGGGTGCATGCGGCCAGTGAGTCCATGCGGCAATTGGGTGCATACGGCCAGTGGGTTCATGCGACAAGTTAGTCCATACGGCCAGTGGGCACATGTGGCCAGGAATTCTTGTGTACATTTTGTGTTCCCTTTAATAATGTTCTTTTAGTAATTTTTGTTAGTGATTATTGTTGTGTACTTTCTTATGTCGATACAAGTTTATGTTACCAGATAAGTTTTGCATATAAGTTCACGAGAAAAGTTTATGTACAAGTTCACAATCCTCACGACACCGTAGAAATGTTTGTGTATAAAATCCATTATATTTGGCATCGGACAATCGAGTGTGGGTATTGTCTAGTGTATCGTGTATCGCAAATACGATAACTCATGAAAAGCTCGTATTTGCGACTCGTCATTTTAGGGAGTTCTCAAGTGTCCATTTTAGGGAGTTCTCAAGTGTCCACGACTTGAGAACTTGAAATAATTTAGAAATGATTAAACAAGATAAGATTCACCTAGAACATTGGGAGAGAAGAATATTGTGCTACCGGCTACCCAGATCCCCAAGGGCCCCATGCGGCATGGACAACCCTGCTAGGCAAGGGCTCCATGACTGACCAAGTTTACGCATGCTACGACACTTACAAGACAAGTTTATATACAAGTTTATGTTGTAAAGCAAGTTTATGATTAAAAGTTCAAGTTTATGCTTTTGAGTTCAATTTCTGTTTGTGACAAGTAACAAGTTATGTTGTTGTATAGTTAAATATAAATTTAAATTTACTAGACAAGGGTACTCTTGGTCATCCGGGTTAACTGCAGTGTCGGTGGTAGCAATATTCTTAAAACATGCATTTAGTAATTAATGTTTGTGACAACCCTAGCTAGTTAATAGTAGCAAGCTGTAAAGTTATTTGGCCATTCGATGAATGATGTTACTTTCATTATAGCTCGCTCTTCCAGTTTTTTTTTTGGCACATGGTTAGGGTGCTAAGTTTTGCTCGGGTGAAGGTCTGCAACCCCGGTCCTTGTTTGGTTTAAGGGTTTGGTCCCGATCCAGAGTAGTTCCTATGCTCTCTTGTCGCTCGTTGACTTACTTTCATTTTGGCACTTATTATCAGTTCTTTCAGTGTTATTCTTGAGACAAGTACGTTGGTACCGTATGAGTCTCGATCTGCATTTATTTCTTATATGTCTCTTTCTGCTTATGTTGTGATGTGGTTGGTCTATCACCTCAAGCTCCTTTGTGGTACTAGTTGCTTGGGGTTCTGACCCCACTGGCTTTGCATGGCCAGGTTACTCCGAAGAGAATCAGGATCCACTGCGCTTCCAGCAAGATGGCTCGCACTAGTAGGACTGCGGCCGAAGCTCGCGAGTGGGTTTCTTTCTTTTACCCCTCGTCTTGATTACTTTTTTTGTGGTGTTTAGCAAGGGGCAGAGTTAGCTCCTTATATTTCTAAGACTAAGGTCAACATGATGTATATATTAGACCATAGCTAGTATATTTGATCATGTATTATTAAACTCTGTTAGTGCAATATTTTGTATTCACTAGCTTCATGATCGTATGTGACATATAATTTGGGATACCTTTTTTACTTTCATGTATGATATACTCTTGTACTTGTGTTGTTGGATTGAGATAATAGGACTTGTCGGCCTTAGGACTGACGTCATAGCATGCTAGAGTTCACCCATCTGTCTTTTAGACAACCTTAACACATTGCGGCTTACTTCGATATTCTGCAAGGTGCGGTTGGCCATGTCAGTTCCCGTATTTATCCAGTATTCTGGGAGCAAGGCGTGACATAACCTATGACCATGAGTACTAAGTTAATTAACACATGCTAATTAAATCAAGTAGGTGACTAAAAATTACCTCGATAAGGTTTTTACAAAAATAAATATTATTATTATATAAGAATTTTGGAAATTCAAACTAAAATTTATTACTAAAATAATAAAAGTTTCTCGTAAAAAAAATTTATCGTTAAAAAAAGTTCTCATATAAATAATTATATAATAATACTTGAGACACAACTATGACAGTTATATCATGGATCGAGGAACTGTTGGTAGACAAATTTGATTGATTGACAACCTAATCGTCCCTATGTCCTGACATGACTACTTGTATCCGTGCTATTTATTTTCAACTTACTCTTTGAGGTATTGGTCTTATTATCGTACTGAGGTTCTTTTGTTCACTGGTGCACTGAGGTACGACTCATGTTATTCCTATGCACTGAAGTGCTATATCCTGTTCGTGTTATATTATAGTATATCATGTTATTATCTGCACGGGTACCCTCGTAGTTGGTTAGTGATCGTAGTGTGACTAAAATATAGATTTGCTCATTGAATGTTGAAGTCTACTCCCATGATAAATCAAGATTGGAACATTCGAAAACCAATGCAGATTCATACCTAACGTACCCGTACTGCAGTACGACATATAGGGAGGATGATCTTACGTCCACGACACGGGATTCCACTTAAACGTTACGGCTAATTAGGTAACTTAAAACTCGTAGATTCATTAGGAGAAAAAGGATTTCGATATCGTATATTGCTGGCAATCTACTAGATACTGTAGTATATCATCCATCTTGGTGAAGTATAGTATCTGACTTTATATTATTATTGATCGACCTAGTATCTACCCTATATGAATAATGGGCATTACTGAGATTGACCGACCCGATGACCTCCTGAGGGGTGGCACCATTGACTGCTACTGATTATTCATAGTTATATGGCTGGACAGTCCCGCTTCGGCCCTGCACGATTTGATGATCCTGATATTGCATTCCTAGGAAAACCCAATATTAATCTACCAAGCCATAGGAATTGATTGACCCTTTTATCAAATCAGTTACCCTTGTACTATATTGCCTGTTAGTCCCCTGTGGACGTAGACCGTCTCGACGTATTGGTTCAAATATTGTCCTTGTTTGGTGTAGAATTGAGCTACTATCCGATGATAGGCTATAGACCTAAGCTACGACACGCGTTCATATGTATTGCTATTGCTTCGAATTTGTTTCATTCACTTATGCTGTCTTGTGACACTTACTATTAGGGATCTAACCCCTCTGGTTTTGTTTGACTAAATCTTGTAGCAGATCCCAAGGATCCAACGTATTTCACCCCCAATAGCGGGTACCAGCGTGATGATGGCTTAGGGACAGGAGTGGATTTCTTCTTCACCACTCGTTATAGTATTTTAATTCTTTTGGGCGTTTATCCACCCGACACATGTTAGCCTATATAATCTGGGGACTTATTCACTGCATGCTATATTAAATTTAGACTACAGTTGATTATGCGATCATGTGCTAGCTTCCTATTTTGTCTAGCTAGCTTCATGATCATTTTGATAAAGCATCGGAGATGCCTTATTACTTTATGATTATATGTTCTATATTCTTATTTCTTGTTTGACTGATTGAGACATAATATATTTTTGTAAGACCATAGGTGATTTGTATTGTAGTATATACCCCCATGTCTAGGTACAGCCGTAACCGTATTATAGGGTACTGATGTATTCTGTAGTGCGTAGCTGACCGTGTCATACCCTCGTTCTTTGTATTCTGGTACTGATGATGGACACATAAGATGCAAATAAGAATAACATATTTGATTGTGACAACCACATCTTCACTGTCTTATCCTTATAAGACTAAATTACAATTTAATACCTTAAAGACTTGAACTATCACAATTTTTACAACTAACATAAAACTTTATTTCTTCACAAATAAATATCCTGAATTGTTGGATGTTAGCAAGTTGCCATCTTCCCTTAGTGGATCGTCGTACCTACAATAAAAATGATGTCATTTCTAATTTTTTTTTACCTATATCATTTCTAAAAATATTTTACCTTAAAACTTATGAAAAAATCTATCTATGTCACTATTGCCACTCCTTTATCCCTCTCTATAGTCACACCCGGTGTCCCTGCCTCTACCGTCATCGCAACTCCATCCCCTCCCTTTCGAGAGTTGTACAACACTCTTGTGTCATGTAAGGTTTGCACGACCTCTAATAGGGAGGATGTAGAAGTGCAACAATTGGAGAGGTGGAAATCAAGTGCGATTATCCATGGAGGTGAGACTACACAATCCTTTGAAAAGAGATTGTAGGAATGAGAATTGTGGAACTACAATAACGTGAGAGACATAGATCGAATACGAATGACATGACAGCAACAAAATAAGACGACTTTATTTATTTATTTTTTATTTTTTATTTTTTATTTATATATTTTCTCTCTGTTAAATTTATTTTTTTCAGATTAGTTGGTAATAGAAAATGGTTAGAATAATATTGAAAAGAAAACTCGGAATTTATTTGTTTACAATTGGCTTTTCTTACAATGATAAGCCACCTAGAGGGGGCATCCGAGTCTGCGTCCATCATCAGCGGTGGGGCCCGCGAGAGGGACGCGTGAGTCGCGTGTACGGTACCAACCCGGCCCAGCTGGATATAAATTATCCATCCCTTTTCTCAGGTCACTCCAATTCCATCACATTCTCCCCCTTCTTCTGAACAATGTCACTCTCCTGCGCCATCTTCTCTTCTTCTTCTTGTTCGTCCTTTCTCGATCTACGCCGATCCAGTGTTTTCGAATTAGGGTTTTCCCATCCCCACTCTCCTCAGCTCCGGATCGCCAGTCTCCGTTCGCTGTTCCATGGATCGGTCGTTGCTGATCGCTGCGCAATTCGCCGGTGAGCCCTTCTACTTCGTCTTCTCCTTTTCTTTCTCCTGATGTGGATACAATTAAGACACAATTAGGACACGGAGCTAATTTTGGTGTCTTGTCAGATGTGTTCGACACGACGTGGCACGGACATAGAACCGCTTTTGACTTGTCTTAGTGTATATTGAGTCCGTATCGTGTTTGATACTTGTCCGACACGATACTGATACTGATATCTAACGTATTTCTGGAGCGTCCGATACGTGGACGATTCAACATTACAGATTTGCCCGTATCGTTTCTATTCTTTCTCTAGATGTTAGGTTGTCTTTTCTGCTGTGAGTTTGAGGAAATTAGTTTTTGGTTAGTGTTCATAGGCCTCTTTATTGTTTGCTAGTAATTCTAGGAATCACGGGCACTCCGGTTATGTAGGACATCTAGCAGGGTGACTGAATTACTTAGATCCCAAGGGGTGGGAGGGTAAAAAGAAGAAAATAATTACTTCAGAGTTCAGAACATTCCTTGATTCTATTTTCAGTAGAGCTACTATTTAGTGATTCCATTTTTTTAGTACCACTCTTATTTCTGCGCGGTAACTTCTATAGTAGGAAACTTTCTGTTTTAGATTTGTCCACCTCTATAAATAAGGGTCGTCCTTTTGTAAGACGATCATCGAATTATTAATCTGAATTAATTTATCTTCTTCTTCTTTTCTTGTCTTCATCAAGGATCTCCGCATCCTTTTTGTTCTACTTTGATTTATAATACAACTAGTGGTATCAAAGCGAATGATCCTAAACGATGGCTCCCATTGATCCTTCAATTCAAGAAGCTTTCGATCAACTAGAGAGAAAAATTTCTTTGAAGATTGAGAATTTTTTTGCAAAGCATGCTAAGCTCAAAGCAAGTCGGGAAGAGAGAAAGATGTTGTGATCGTTCCAAGTTATGAATCTTCAACAACTATCCATCGAAGCTTCTTCTAGCAATAATATTAGGATCCAAACAAAAACATCCACTATTCCAAACCCCTATTGATCTTATCGATCCAACTTTATCTATGCTTCCGCCGCAAAAACGACCGATTCCTGAGTTAATAATGAAGTTTCTAAAGCTTTTACTAAAGCATCAAACTAAGTGCAATATCTCAACCAATTCCATTAAGTAGGTTTTACTACAAATCTGCCACTCCCGAAAAAGCTATTTTGGGGGATACGATTTTGAAGGGACTATTTTAAGAAAATTTGAAGACAACAAGAACCTTCAACAAAGCTCGTCAAATATTCATTACAGTTCAAATCCAAAATACAAGATGAAAAACGATCTTCTTACGTTCTCGGGTGGTATTGACCCCCATAGTCACTTGGAGATATGCTTTATGTGAACTCAGGCGATAAATGATTATTTCACTGGTTAAGCTGCTGCATTGGCTAGAGGAAGAACAATGCACATTAATTTTGTTATACTAGTTGATGGAAGTTTGTTTGTAAGATTTGATTTGTACGTAAAAAAGTAAAGAAATCTATAATGGATTACGACTTTTCATATGGTCATTACAAAATGGGATGAATTTATTTTAGAGGAGATGGAGACCATGATTAAAGATAATGGGATTAACTCTTTTAAATTCTTTATGGCATACAAAGGATCATTAATGATCAATGATGACCTCTTCGTGGATGGCTTTGAAAAGTGCAAGTCATTTGATACATTGTCTATGGTTCATGCATAAAATGATGATGGCGTTGCTAAAGGGCAATAGAATATGATAGTTCTTGGGATTACTGGTCCAGAGGGTCATGCACTTTCTAGGCCTCCAGTGCTGGAAGGAGAAGCCACTACTAGAGATATTCGTTTAGTTGGTTTTGAAGATGCAGCTTTATATGTGGTTCATGTGATAAGCATTAATGTCATGGAGAAGAGTGCCAGAGCCAAAAAGTCATGTCAGAGGGTCGTTGGAGAACCTTTAGTATATGGTCTTATCCTTGATGATTCTTAGCCATGGAACTATGACTATGAAATTGTTGCAAAGTATGTCATGAGTCCGATCAAGAAATCTGGACATGAAGCCCTCAAACCACTTATCAACCTCAAGTATAAAGTCGATGTAGATAAACATCGAAGATTAAAGACATTTGTTGAACGAGATCTTATGATAATATTCTTATATAAAGAAAGATTTTTAACTGGCACTTACAATAAAATCAAGATGAAGAAGTACGAATCTTTCAAAGTGTTGCACAAAATCAGTATCCAAATCAATCATTCCGGCACTTCCAAAACCTTCAATGTGCAAGATGTCTTTTCCATTCTATGATGATGACATTTTGATCTTTCTAGTGCTAACACGAGGTGGTTGTTTTCCCTCAAAGAAGGAATGACAGATGCATGACATCGAGCAGAAGCAACCGAGTTACTTCGGTTCCTATTTAATGAGAACTTTCATAGATTCCATTTTTAGTAGGACTCCTATTTGATTATTCTATTTTTATTAAGACTCCTATTTAGTGATTCTATTTTTAGTAAGACTTATTTCTATGGTAACTCCTTTAATTAAAAACTTTATTTTTGAGATTATGCCCACGTCTATAAACAAGAGTTCGACCCTTTTGTAAGACAATCATCTAATTATTAATTTTCAATATAATTTATCTTAGAACTCTTAAACGCCTCTTTTCACTTTTATGAATTAGTTATTATTCTTATTACCCTATTTCTTCTTCTTTTTCCGTCTCCATCAAGGATTTTCACATCCTTTTCGTTCTACTTCGATTTAGAATACATCATCCGGAAATGGATGTCGTGTTGCATCATATACATATCAGACACAACAGACACAACAGACACTCCCAACATACCCAAGGATACATCGTGTCCATATCATGTTGTATTTGTGTTCATGGAACATAGGATAGTATGATCCAGCATATCTTTAATTTCGTCATGAAGACTCTGTTGACTATAGTATACCTTATTTTTTTTATTTCTATTGTTTATTTACTCCTAAATTTAGCAATCAGGTTGAAATTTGCTGTAATTTTAACACTTTTCATGATTTGCTTGAATATTTGCTTCTTGATAAAATATACGGTGTCTTAAAGGATTCATTTTATTTCTTAATAGAAGCCTGTACTCTTCTTATCCTTGTTTTTCTCAGTGATCGAAAATTGTTATTTAACTTACTGAGATGCAATGTTGCACTTCACAATACAATACTGACACAGACAGTAGACATATTTTGGTGTTTCCTAGCGTAGTTTAGAGTGTCTATCGTGTTCAATACATGTCCAGCACGTTGAAACCGACTCGAAACACGGTCAAGACACCAATTTTTGTAGTGTCAGTGTTCCTAGTGAAGATGAAATAAGTTACTGCCCTTAGGTTCTTGATTCTTCAACTAGTTGCTCTTTCCTTCTATTTTCTAGTAACTTCATTCATTTGTGATATTGTTACGGGCTTTTGTCATTCAGTTTAGCATCGTTGGAGAATTTATGGTTATATTTAGTGCCGGACTGGTTTCTTGGAGTAAATAAAGGGTGAAATATCAGGTTTCTAAGCTGGTTCTCATTAGTTAGTATAGTCCACCAGATATTCAAATACTGGTGAAGATGATTTCTTTAATATAGTTGATCAGGAGAAAGAATAAATGTCCTGAATAATTTGTAGTTTTCCTTTTCTTTATTTACTCAGAATTTCATCAAACTTTTTCGCAAAAATAGTATTGGTCCAAGTTCTCTTCATTGAGCTATGTAATAGTTGAGACCGAACGGGTGGAGCACTGATATGATTTCTGTAGTCGAGTTCTTTGGAATTGTAACAATTAACAATTCATGATTATGATGATTATTGGAGTATGATTTGCTTCTCTTTTGTGGTTATAAGGTCCATACGTGAAATAGTGGCATGCTAATTCTTTTGGTAAGTTGAAGTGTATTAGGTAGGTCAGAATAGGGAAACATATGTTGTTTATATGCCAATATTGTATTCACTTAAAATGTAATAGAAAGCATAACATGTGATGCTTCCTTCGGAAGAACTAGTATCCCATATTGTGGAAGCAGGCTATGCCCTAATTAGGAATTTTGGGTTTAAATGCACTGCTAAGTCTATTATTCTACAAGGAGCAAACTCTAACATTTTTTCTGGAGTTAAAAAAAAAAAAATTGATAATTCAATTTCACTTGACCTAGTCTTTGATTGTTATATTTGCATAGTGGAATCTGTATTTTGTTCAAATGCGCATATTACTAGGAATTTTTGGTTTAAATGCACTGCTAAATCTAATATTGTACAAGGAGCAAACTCTCACATTTTTTCTGGTGTTTTCTTTAATTTAATTTGGCAATTCAATTTCGCCTGACCTACTCTCTGATTGTTATATCCGCATAGTGGAATCTGTACTTTGTTCAAATGTGCATATTGGAGGTCAACCTGTAATAACTAGTGCACACCTGTCATGTTAAGGATTGTGGCATTGATTTTTTATTGCTAATTATGTTGTTGTAGGAGTGGTTCTCAATCTTCTATCAACTCGGCAGATACACTGGGATCCTCCTTGACGGTATATTTATATATCATATAGATACATTTCCTCATTAGAAAGGGTAACAATGTTGTTAAGCAGCTAGGCAGAAACCTTTAATGAAGGACGAATCTACGCAGATCTAGATTATTTTTTTTCCTCTCGAGGTTCTTTTGTTCTTTTCTTCTTCTAGGGTAGCTGACTGACAGATGTCGATAATATTCATCATATTCAGTCTCCGCTTTTTAACTTCAAGCAACTTGAGCAAAGCTTGATTGTGCTTGTTCATATTAAATATTTTGAGCTTGAGTTTGGTATAGTTAGGCTTATTTCTGCAGAACAAACTGTAGTCAATCCTGAGCTACCATTCTTTAAGCACATCCTTATGGACATATTGCCAAGTGATACTCAATTACAACAACAACAACAACAACAACAACAACAACAAAGTCTTTATCCCAAATTTTTGGGATCAGCTGTTTGAATCCTCTTCTTCCACTCAGCTCTGTTAAGGGCCAAGTGATACTCGATTGCAGTTGGAAAAATATGATGATTTTTATAATATTCCAACATACAATGTACTGCAGTTATTCATGATTGTAAACAATACTTTGTGATAATTTCTACGTACTAAGCTTTATGGTAATTGAGTCATAACTGGCATACTATAATTGTCACATGAAAAAAATTACAATAGTCGATTTTAATCAAGCTTGATGACTAGAGCTGTGTTTACAACTTTATATTGAGTCTGCATTGTTAATAATGGAGATTTAACCTTTAAACTCAGCTTGAGATGATGTGTTAAGTTAGACAAACAAGAGCAAGCCAAGCCAAGCCAAGCCAAGCCCTGCAACCTTGGTCTGGATTACAGTCCTTTTTCTGGTAAAATAATTTTTTTTTTTCTAAAATCAGTGGAAAATAAGGAATAAATCAGGTATTAGTTATAGTCAAAGGAAGAAATAGTCTAAAGATTACCGAAATCTTTAGTGGATGTTAGCACTATTCAGGACTAAATTCTTATTTGTCTTCAGGTCTGAAACATGTGTGTACATAAGCATCATATAGAAATTGAAAATTCCACGATTATTGGAGAATTTGTTTTCGTCAGAATATTATAAGCAAGAAAAAGCATGATGTAATCAACGATTGAGAAGTTCCAACACTAGTTTTATTATATCAATAGTGTCAATTTTATTATTATACTATTGCTGAAAGCCACCATCATCAGCACCACCAGATAAGCTTTACTCGAATACACCTCACTGCAATGCAGAGTTTTTTTAATATGAGGATGTACCTTTGGGCATTATAATTGTACCAACCTTCCACGAGTAAGCCCGACTTCCTTGTTTTTACTAATTTAGTAATTTTTGAATGAGGCGGCTACACAAATTTAACTTCATTGTTCTAGTAGTCCTTTTATTATTGCACACTTCGCCTTTCAGGACCTGCACCGCAAAACATATTACACTATCACCTCATTAGTCTATTTCAAGATATTTGCAGTCTTGATACTGTCACGTCCCGGTTCCGCAGAATCGAACGTCCTCGCTTGGGCTTTCCATACCCCGGTTCTGCAGAGCCGTCGTCCTCGCTTGGCGTGATGTCGTACAAGCCTGGGATTGCGCTTGTACAAGACGTGCTCGTGCTCCCTTTGTAAAACAGATATTTGAAGATAGAGTATGCAACATTCACAGAGAAATTGAACACACATTTGAAATTGAAATAGCTCTTTATTGATAATTCTTTGAAGTGAAACATAAGGCCCTCAAACGGCCGAGATAAAAATGCCAACTTGGCTTACAACTTGCAGAAATATTAAAACGAGATACAACGTTGCTCCATACATCATATCCCTTATTGAAATATTAAAAATACTCATGGACCACCTTCAGTAGCAGTATTCTCCACTTGGAAGCTTCAAGTGCAAGGCTTCTAAAGAGTCGGACCAAAACCTTCAATGTTCCCTCGCAACAGCTAAATTCCCAACACCTGAGGATGCCCACAAATATGGGTCAGTACGCAACATGTACTGGTGAGCGGCCGCAACTAATCTCACCTAAAAAAGCCAGCACTAACTAGATATGTGAAAGCATCAGTTGTTATGATGTGATCTTGCTATGTTGCCATAAGTTCAGTTTAACAAATCATAATGTAAGAACATAAGGAACATAATGATTATCACCATTTAGTGATTTCTTACCCACGGTCGTTCAACCATCCCTGTATTTGAGTAATAACTTACTCAGCCTGCATAAGACATTGTTAGCTATGACATATGTCTATATGAAGGTCATTGATTCAGCATCAAACTTGGACTTAGAGTTGGTTAAGCGGCTCCCCTCCCCGAAGGGTAGCGAGTCCACTTGGAGGTTTCTGAATCACCGTGCTACCTTGCACATGCTCTGATTTCCCCCAGGACGAATGGATCCGTAGCGGCGGATTATCGTTTGAGGAATTATTTCTTGTGCACAAGTTGTCTATGACCATGTATATGATGCAACTTTATTAATAAAAGAAACAAAATATGCACGTACAGAAACTTGATAAAATTTTCACATTTCTCGTTTGAGCCGCAGCTCGCCATACTTACCGCCTGCATCGGGACTTGTATAATCTACCCTTCTATAACAACACATGTTAATATAATATGATTATTTATCTTTTATTATCTTTCTGGGTTCTTGCTAGGTATCATTAATCATTTTGTTAAGCATGACTAAAGGATTCATCGAAGGATCGAAGTTACTTACTAGTTGGTGAATTCCTGAGAAAGAGAGATACTTCTTCTTCGAGACTTCAGGTGCGGCTCACAGGCTCACCTGCATTGGCACCAACAATGGTTCAAAACTCTACTTCTCTTTCTCTCAGAAATTTGATATGAAGTGCGAGACAGCGTAAGCAAGCAATGAAACCATTCATCGAAAACAGTCACGAAATACAATCACAAAACCAATATCGAAAACCCAATCAAAAACCAACAACGAAAACCAACAACGCATGGTTCTTGAGGCTTAGACCCATATAGAGAGTTTACTCCCCAACACACCATACACTGCATCTTGGGAGCAACTTCTAAGGATTCCATCCCATAACGAGGAACGACTCTCCGTTTCTTTGTCCCGATCAATCGATACTGGCAAGGTTTTCCATTCTCTGATTCCGACTCGTCCATTCCAGCCGTTAGCCCACACCGCGCTTGGCAACGGTATCACCGCGTTCGGCAACAGTATCACCGCGCTCAGCAACGGGATCGGGGTACTACATATTAACACACTAACAAAAAGTTTCGTCCCCGAAACTTAAAATAAAACCCACCTCCACTATTGAATAACGAAGGAAACCTTTCCCTCTTATCCGCTTCGAGCTCCCATATCGACTCTTCGATGGAGTGGTTGCGCCAAAGCACGCAAACCAAAGTGACAACTCGATTCCTTAGCAGCTTCTCTTTCCTATCCAAGATCTGGACAGGTTCCTCCACGTAAGTCAAATCGACCTGTAGTCCCAACTGACCGAAGTCTACCACGTGACTTGGATCATGAACGTACTTTCGTAGTTGAGAAACATGGAACGTATCATGTACTTCAGCCAATGACGGTGGTAGCGTGACCTGGTAGGCGACTGGACCAACTCGCTTAAGAATCTCGAACGGACCGACGAATCGAGGACTCAGCTTCCCTTTCGCGCCGAACTGCATAACTCCACGTACTGGTGATACCTTCAAGAACACATGGTCCCCAACCGAACTCTAACTGTCGTCGATGGATATCTGCATAACTCTTTTTGCCGACTTCGTGCCACTTTCAACTTTTCTCGAATTATGCGAACTTTCTCGACTGCCTGTTCAACCAATTCCGGCCCAAGTGTTTGCCGCACACCGACTTCATCCCAGCAAATCGGTAATCGACACTTTCGTCCGTACAATGCTTCGTACGGTGCCATTTCGATGCTCGATTGGTAACTGTTATTATAAGCAAATTCTGCTAGCGGCAGGTGACTATCCCAACTTGTTTTCAAATCTATCGCGTATAGGCGCAACATGTCCTCCAAGATTTGGTTAACCCGTTTGGTCTGGCCGTCAGTCTGAGGATGATATGCATAGCTAAAATGCAACCGTGTGTCCAGCGTTGCCTGTAGACTGTTCCAGAACCGCAATACGAATCTTCCATCCCGATCTAACATGATTGAAGCTGGCACACCGTGTAGTCGGACTACTTCATCCAAATATAGTTGAGCCAATCGATCGACGTCTCAGGATATTTTGATCGCGATAAAATGTGCCGACTTGGTCAATCTATCTACGATTATCCAAATCGCATCATTCCCTCGCTGCGTCTTTGGCAAGCCAACTATGAAATCCATGGAAATGTGATCCCATTTTCACTCTGGAATATGAAGGTTCTGCAACTCTCCGCCTGGCCTTTGGTGTTCTGCTTTCACCTATTGACATGCCATACATTGTGACACAAAGAGTGCCACATCTTTCTTCATACCGTGCTACCAAAAGTTTGCGTGCAAGTCCTTATACACCTTGGTACTCCCCAGATGTAAGGTATAATTTGCATAATGTGCTTCCGTCAATATTTCTTTCGAAGCTCTGTGTCGTTGGGCATACATAGTCTTCCATTCACTCGTAGTATTCCGTTCTCGTCTTCCGCAAAGTCGGTTACCTTTCCTGTTGAAGTCAGCTCACACATCTTCTCTAGGTACGAGTCATCCTTCTGTGCGGACTTGATTCGCTCTAGCAAGCTCGACTCAAGGTTCATTTGAGCAAGTTGTACCCCTCGGTATCGAACTCGGAGTTCGATACCCATATCTTCCAAATTCCGCAGTAACCATTTGTCAACTGACAGAGACGCCATATACTTCCGGCTCAATGCATCTGCCACAACATTGTCTTTGTCCGGAGTATAATCTATTGATAAATCATAATCTTTAATGAGTTTCAGCCAACGTCTCTACCGTAAGTTCAATTCCTTTTGAGTGAAAAGGTACTTTAGGCTCTGATGATCCGTGTAGATTTTGCAAGCCGCATTATAGAGGTAGTGTCGCCACAATTTCAACGCGAATACATTTGCCGCCAGTTCTAGATCATGAGTAGGATAATTCTTTTCGTGTGGCTTAAGTTGTCTTGAAGCAAAAGATATTACCTTCTCTTTGCATGAGTACACACCCCAAGTCCGGGCTAGATGCGTCACTGAAAATCTGAAATCCCTTATCGCCCTCCGGTAGTGTAAGAATTGGGGTGACACGAGACGCTGTTTCAATTCTTGAAAACTAGCTTTCCAGTCATCAATCCACTTGAATGTTACTCCCTTGTGAGTGAGACGAGTCACAGGTGACGCAACTTTAGCAAATTCTTTTACAAATTTTCTGTAATAACCAGCAAAACCAAGGAAATTTCGGACTTCGCTAGCTGACGTAGGCTGTTTTCAGTCCACCACTGCTACAACTTTCTTTGGATCCACAGAGACACCTTTCGACGAGATAACGTGCCCAAGGAACGATACAATACTCATCCAAAATTCACATTTATTGAGCTTGGGATAAATTTGATTTTCCCGTAGGGTCTGTAGTACTGTTCTCAAATGGGCGGTATGATTTTCCTTGCTCTTTGAATATATTAGGCTATCATCGATGAACATGACCACAAACTTATCTAAGTAGGGACGGAAGACTCGGTTCATCATATCCATGAAGGCAACATGGACGTTGGTTAAACCAAACGACATAACAAAAAACTCGTAGTGTCCATATCTCGTACGAAATACAGACTTAGGGACGTCGTCTGGCTTAGTCTTCAACTGATGGTAACCAGAGCGGAGATCAATCTTCGAAAACACTGTCGTACCTTGGAGCTGGTCGAATATGTCATCTATTCTAAGTAGAGGATACTTGTTCTGAACTGTATCTTTATTGATTTTACGGTAATCGATGCACAGCCGTATCATACCGTCTATCTTTTTAACAAATAATACCGGGGCTCCCCAAGGTGAAACACTGTGACGAATGTATTCACGATCCAACAATTCCTGGAGTTGGACCTTCAGTTCCTTTAATTCTGGGGGCGCTATCCTGTACGGGGCTCTAAAGACCGGTCTTGTATTCGGAAATGTATCAATGCATAACTTAATTTCTCGGTCCGATGACATTCCGGGTATCTCGTCTGGAAACACATCAGGAAATTCGGCCACGACTTCAGTGTGAACTGGGTCGGCACTCTCCCTGCGTGTGTCCCAAACAGAAGTCAAATACCCTTCGTAACCAGAATGTAACATCCGTCGGGCCGTTGCTGCTGAAATCATCATGGATGGCTTGGTCGCCGCCGCACCGCACGAGTATGAGAATTCTGTCTCTCCTGGCAGACGAAACACAATTCTCTTCCGCGCGCAATCGTTCGTCGCACCACATGCACTATAAGCCAATCCATTCCCAGAATGATATCGTAATCCTTGATGTCGAGAACAAAGACATCTAGCGACAAGGTCCTACTCCAAATACATATGTAGCCATCCCTATATATCAAGTTAGCAGGCATCTCCATCCCAGATGGAGTGCTAACACTAAGTTTTACATTTAATACAGATGTTTTCAGTTTATGTTCTACAACATAATCAACAGATATGGAACTATGAGTAGCACCAGAGTCAAAGAGTACACGTGCATGAGGGTCATTAAATAACAGTATACCTGTCACGACTGTATCCGAAGCGAAGGCCTCCTCCCGAGTCAGAGCGTAGACTCGACCTTGCGCACCGGTTCGCTGATTGTGATTTTGCCCGGTCTGAGGTGCCCGTGGAGCCTGCCCACGATTATGGAAATTCTGATGTGGCGGCTGCTGGCGCGGAGCGCCCTGATGAGAATTTCCCCCTGGACAATCCCGCAGTCTGTGGCCCAGGCGACCACACTTAAAGCATCCCCCCTCAGGGACTTGACAGTTAGGAGCGGTGTGTCCCTTGTTGCGACATCGATGACACTAAGGCCCACCATAATTATTGTCCTGGAAGCCGTCGTTGTTCGGGCGCTTCGGGTAATCGTACCTTCCCCCAACATTTGATCATTTATTGTTGACATTAAGCACTGGTGGGGCGACATGAGCTGCTGCAGGATAGTATTTATCCAGCTCCTTCGTACAGTCGAAAGATTTTTTGAAGGTCTTATACTTGTGAATCACAACTTGCGACTGCAGAGCAGGCCTGAGTCCCTTCTCGAAGCGACGAGTCTTAGCCGCTTCATTGGCAAACCGGATACTGGAATACTGAGACATGCGAAAAAATTCTGCCTCATACTTCTTCACGGACATGTCACCCTGTTCCAGCCTGCTGAACTCTTGCTCATTCTGGCGTTGTTCCGTTGAGGAAAAGTACTCTTCCAAAAATGCTTCCTTGAACATTGACCACTTAATCTTCGTAGCCCTGTTCACTCCAGCAAGCATGCATTTCCTACTTTGCCACCAGTAGTGCGCGTTGGACACCAACAACAATTGTGTGCACGACACCATCATAAGCCCAGTGATGTTGAGGAGTTCCAGGTGCTCCTCCACTTCAGCCAACCAATCCACCGCGACGGTGGCGTCTTCCGTTCCCTTGAACGGAATATTGCAGATCTTCTTGAACTCTGTAACATCCGTGGCAAAACTTTTCTTCTTCGCTTGTTGAGCGTTATCCGTCCCGACTATGTCAACTGTCTTCGTAGCAGGGGCAATTGGGGCAGCTGGCATTGGAATTATTAGCTACGACTGTCTGCAGCATCTGTTGCAGATCATTGATTTGTCTTTGCTGGACCTCTTCCAGCTTCTGTTGCGCTTCCAGCATGCGCAACACCCTATCCATCTGGTCTGTCGAGGCGGTCGGTGCGGCCAACACTGTCGCCCTCGAACTACTTGAGTTTTCGTGTCCAGACTTAGTCATTTCTGCGAAACACGGAAAGAAAACATTAGTCTCATAAAATATTATGGACTTATTGTATGGAGCATCTCATTTCGCGGCAACAAAATCCAAGGCAACAAAACCAATAAATTTGTGTCGTTTTCGAAAATCTGAAAACCAAGAACTTCCGAGGAAGTAAAACTGTGCTCTGATACCAATCTGTCACGTCCCGGTTCCGCATAACCGAACGTGCTCGCTTGGGCTTCCCACATCCCGGTTCTGCAGAGCCGCCGTCCTCGCTTGGCATGATGCTGTACAAGCCTGAGATTGCACTTGTACAAGACTTGCTCGTGCTCCCTTTGTAAAACAGATATTTGAAGATAGAGTATGCAACATTCACAGAGAAATTGAACACACATTTGAAATGGAAATAGTTCTTTATTAATAATTCTTTGAAGTGAAACATAAGGCCCTCAAACGGCCGAGATGAAAATGCCAACTTGGCTTACAACTTGCAGAAATATTGAAATGAGATACAATGTTGCTCCATACATCATATCCCTTATTGAAATATTGAAAATACTCATGGACCACCTTCAGTAGTATTCTTCTCCACTTGGAAGCTTCTCAAGTGCAAGGCTTCTAAAGAGTCGGACCAAAACCTTCAATGTTCCCTCGCAGCAGCTAATTCCCCAGCACCGAGGATGCCCACAAACGTGGGCCAGTACGCAACATGTACTGCTGAGCGGCCGCAACCAATCTCACCTAAAATAGCCAGCACTAAGTAGATATGTGAAAGCATCAATTGTTATGATGTGATCTTGCTATGTTGCCATAAGTTCAGTTTAACAATTCATAATGTAAGAACATAAGGAACATAATGATTATCACCATTTGATGATTTCTTACCCACGGTCGTTCATCCATCCCTATATTTGAGTAATAACTTACTCAACCTGCATAAGATTTTGTTAGTTATGACATATGTCTATATGAAGGTCATTGATTCAACATCAAACTTGGACTTAGAGTTGGTTAAGCGGCTCCTCTCCCCGAAGGGTAACGAGCCCACTTGGAGGTTTCTGAATCACCGTACTATATTGCACATGCTCTGATTCCTCCCAGGACGAACGGATTCTTGGCCGCGGATTACCGTTCGAGGAATTATTTCTTGTGCACAAGTTGTCCATGATCATGCATATGATGCAACTTTACTAATAAAAGAAACACAATATGCACGTATAGAAACTTGCTAATTTTTCCACAGTTCTCGTTTGAGCCGCAGCTCGTCATACTTACCGTCCGCATCAGAACTTGTATAATCTACCCTTCTTTAACAGCACATGTTAATAGAATGTGATTATTTATCTTGCATTATCTTTCTGGGTTCTTGCTAGGTATCATTGATTGTTTTGTTAAGCATGATGACTAAATGATTCATCGAAGGATCGAAGTTACTCACTAGTTGGTGAATTGCTGAGAAATAGAGATCTTCTTCTTCGGGACTTCAGGCTCGGTTCACAGGCTCACCTGCATTGGCACCAACAATGGTTCAAAACTCTACTTCTCTTTCTCTCAGAAATTCGATATGAAGTGCGAGACAGTGAAAGCAAGCAATGAAAAGTATTCATCGAAAACAGTCACGAAACGCAATCACAAAACCAACAGCGAAAATCCAATCGAAAACCAACAACGAACACCAACAGCGCACGGGTCTTGAGGCTTAGACCCTTATAGAGAGTTTACTCCCCAATACACCATGCACTGCATCTTGGGAGCAACTTCTAAGGATTACATCCCATAACGAGGAACGGCTCCCCGTTTCTTTGTCCCGATCAATCGATACCGACAAGATTTTCCCATTCTCTGATTCCGACTCGGCCATTCCAGCCGCTAGCCCACACCGCGCTCGGCAACGGTATCACCACGCTCAGCAACGAGATCGGGGCACTACAGATACAACCCCTCTCATATTAGAGATTCAATTGACGTTACTATATAAAAAAATTGAAAACTTCAAATGATACCTTTACTTCCTTTTGTGTAAGAATCAAAAGTTTCGAAACATTAAATGATCTTTTTGTGTTGAATTTGAATGTCAGTTTTCACTATAGAAAAAGGTGATAGTTTCTTCCCATATTCCGTTTGTAAGATTTTTATCAGTTTTAGAGACGTTTTACTTTCAACGTATGTTAACACTATTCTGTTGCAGACTTCTGACCAGGATGCTGACACAGTTCCAATGCCTATAGTTCTGATTGATCAAGATTCAGATTCAGATGCAACAATTGTGCAACTTAGTTTTGGGGATCGTCTTGGGGCCCTAATTGACACGGTGAACTAAATCTATCTTTCTCTCACGCCTTCTCCTGCTTCCCGTTTCTTCCACTACTACTATTTATGATACGTATATATGTATGTTGATTTATGGGTGGTTGCTTATGTTTGGAGTCTTATAATGGATTTTGTGAAGATATCACCCCCCCTCAGATGGTGAAACTACAGCTGAGTGGACATGGTCATATGGCCCAACGATGTATTAGACCATATTATATACGGTCACCTTTTCATTTTATTTCCTTCCTGGGTTATTGATTCCTATTTCATACTTGTTTTGAGAATCATTAACTTGAAACTTCTTAGAGAAATACCCTACTATATGAAGAAAGTGGCTATATATTTAAATTGATTCCAGAATGTTGTGCACTTCTATTTTATGGGGTATTCTTACATCAATGTTGCTATTGCCTCTCATCTTGTCTTGAAAAAATTATAGAGTACCTAATGTATATTCAGCTTTCAGATGGCCTCTTGGTTTCGTCTGTTCAATGGGTATATGATGTCACTCTATTCCCAATACGCAGATGAAGGCACTTAAAGATCTGGGACTAGATGTCACTAAAGGGACTGTAACCACTGAGGCTTCTGTCACACAAACAAAAATTTTCATTACAAAAGCGTGAGTTATCTGGTTACTTCGATTTTGTAGAAGTTTTTTGGTATTCTATGACATGAATCTCATGCTTAAGAGAAGTCATCTGTCATGTGTTCAATTTTTATAACCTTTCTAGCAAAGAAATGAAAATTGTCTATGTGATACTCCTTGTTATATCACTCAGTATACAAAATTTCCCTGGTAAACTCTTTGTAGTTATTATTCTTTCAGTCATGAGGCTTACACAGTTAAACCACTGTGCTTTGTACTGCAAATTCACTAAACTAACACCTCTAGACAATCTACTACCTATGAAGCTAACTTACTTTTAGTCGGGTTGTATATTGGACATAGTTGTTTTGACCACACTGAATGGATTCAGATAAAGGATTCAAGCAGCCGAGCCCAAAATTTTGGGATAAAGGCTTTGTTGTCGTTGTACTGAATGCATTCAGACATGCAGCACGAGTCGACATGTTGCTATAAAGCCATAATGTAAATCAGGAACTGACCTAGCCAGTTGCTAGCTGATATACTAGTGACCATCTACTTTAGGGAACATATTTTCCAGTATACTCTATTTTTGTATTCTGAGACAGTATCATTACCATGTTTAGAATCTTTTGATAAAGATTTGATGTAGGGAAAAAACTATTTTGAAGGATATGGTAGCAGCTATACGATAATTTTTGTTCTTAACAAATAGAGGAAGAACTTAAGTTTGCATCATATTAAAAATAAATTAGTTTGCTGTGCAGGAATTCAAGCAGCCAACCCCAAAATTTTGGGATAAAAGCTTTGTTGTCGTTGTACTGAATGCATTCAGACATGCAGCACATGTCATCATGTTGCTCGAAAGCCATATGTAAATAAGGAACTGACCTAACCAGTTGCTAGCTGTCATACTAGTGACTATTTACTGGAGGGAATATGTACACTATATTTTTGTATTCTTAGATATTATCATTACCATGTTTAGAATCTTTTGATAAAGATTTGATGTTGGAAAAACATATAAAAACTAGTTTGAAGGATATGATGGCGGCTATACGATAATTTTTGTTCTTACAAAATAGAGAGAGCACTTAAGTTCGCATCATATTAAAAATAAATGAGTGTTGTGCAACAATTTATATTTGATTGTGACCTGAGTGTTGAAACTGTTTAACAGTAAACTACTCCCAATAATCTATATGAACGTTTTCAATAACAAGTTACTAGTTAAAGTTTTTTTTGACTTTATCATCTCTCTTTAATAGATGGTTATACATTTCTAGTTGATTCACTTATTGGATCAATCTTTTAGACTGTTTGATTGGCACCTTATTTTGTGCTCCATCATTATGCTAGGGGTCGTAAAATTGAGAATCCTGATATGTTGGAGAGAATACGGCTTACCATAATCAACAACCTTTTGAAGTACCATCCTGTATGTATTTTCACTAGCCTCTTCACTTTCTTAGGAAAATCCTTTTCTCTTATCCATTACTTTTTTTTAATCTTATTGTCATTATATCCTTATTTCCACTAGGAATCTAGTGAGAAACTGGCAATGGGAGAGGCTTTTGGAATAAAAGCCCCTGAGAAAAAGGTGAATTGGCTCTCCAATCTTTTTTTTTTAATGTCAAGCATGTGGTTCTCCTGCTCTATTCTGCCACCTTATTGAAGTCAGTTTTAGTGAGTGTATTCATAGACCATTAGATATGTCAGATATGACTTGAATCATGAGTTGTAAGTCTTTTGTTGTCCTCGTCAAGAGGGTCGGGTTCTGAATTTTGTTTCACATTGATTTTTTTTTCTACATGCATGTTTGCTATGAACATCTAATACTTCCATTTCATGTCTATAGATATTTTGTATTAGTAGTTTACTTATCGAAAGAAGGCTTTTCTTAAAATAAGTGTCGAATGATAATTATCTTCAAAGTCTTATAATGGTCTCAAAATCACAGGTATAGTGACTTGAGAGAGAATGAATAACTGAGAGGTTTCCTAAATTTTATTACATGTGAATTGAGAATAATGAAGAGCTAAATTAGGAAATCTCTTCGGACTTGCTTTATGTTATCATTTAGGCTTCGTTTGAGAACAAAGAATGGAAAAGAAAATGGGGGTTAGGTGGAGTAAGGCTTCCAAACACCAAACAAATAACTTACCTTCAGTGCCTTTGGGTGGGTTCTAAACTTACATGAAACTCCCTTTATAATTCCAAAACACTATCAGAACTGTAGTTACTGAACTCCAATCTGGTTGAATTTTGTGAAACTCCATTGTCTTTCTTTTACAGAACTCCAATACTACCTCCAAACTCCCAAACACCTCCTAAGTTAAATATAACTACAGTTTTCTCAAGGGAATAAGAATATCATATTTTCAGACCCCAAGTTGGAACTCCAAGATCAACCTAATTCCATTGATGTGTTTGATGGTTTAAGCAAACATACTCGGACAATGAGTTCAGACTAAAGTGGGAGATAACAAGATTTTGAAATGTTGACTTTTTCAGTCCTGATAACTTTAGTCTATAGAAAGTCATAAAACAACCATAAGAAACTAAAAGGATTTATATACGGTGTCTACTTGCTTGTTAAGGGCATGTGATAGAGCCAACTGATCGATTTGGTGGATGATATGAAACATGCTTATGTTAAGAGGATAAAAAGACATGAAATGGGAATCTGGGATCTATAACAATGTGAGCACTTGGTAAAAATCACCCATCTAGTAGTTGTGAAGCAGTTAGAAGTATTGCAGCACGCGCAAGATGTAACTTCTTTCCTCTTTTGGTTTACATTAAGTTGTAGATTATTCAACAGTTGATGTTTAAAATTATAGATCACATGAAAGTAATATAGGAAACATAATACCTGTTGGTGAGATAATCTTTTAGAATTGCCATTTACGTTGGACTCATCAACTATTTGTACATATATTAGTTTGACTAGAAGGGTTAAATGAATAGTTAACATGTACATATGTTATTGTTTAATACAAGATACCATGTCACACTCTGTTCCTACATCATATCCCAGTTGGTTTCACACTTGAACTTATATATGTTTCCATCACTTAAGCTTGCTTTATCATTTTGGATGCTCCAATAGTAACCTTGACCTTTTGATTTCATATATGGCAGCTTGACGTTGATATTGCAACTCATATACTAGTCAAAGACGATGGACCAAAGAGAAGGTTTGTTTATTCACATTTTGGTAATTTTTTCGGACAAATTTTTAATACTTTGCTGAAGGTTTTTTTACATTTTAAGTCTGGAAAAGAACACCTGATAAATACTCATATAATCTAAACATCACACGCTAAATCTTACTGATAGATATAATTGATTTTCGTGCCTGCTGTCTATTGGTTCTTAGGTTTATGCAAGCTTGTTTTGTTTATTCTGCCCCTGGCTAGGGATTTGATGTCAAGTTGGCAGCTAGTCATAAAATTTGTTCATTCACATGAGTTTAGAGTAAGGTTCTGTAGCTAACTCCATTTGATTAGAAACACACATTTTGGTATTGGGGAATGAAAGAATCTTGTTTATACTTCTGCAAATGCATCCTTGAAACAGCCCCTTTTACACACCTATAAATAGGAGAAACAATTTTGCATATAACATCGTTTCAAAAATATATTCAGATCTATGTCTCCATCTCCTTCATGAAGTTTAAATTTGCTTTAAATATATACTATTTTTGAGTTCAATAGTTTACATATAGCCTCTTGTATTATTGGACATTATTCTGTTCTAAAATGTAAAACTTTGGGTTCCTTGCATTGGTTCCAAGTCATAATCTTGTATAATATAAATTGAAAGGAAAGATGCCGTAGAAAGCAGGGTGATATTTTAAATCTTGATAGGCTTGGGACCATTTCCACTATGGAATGCCCTAGTCTAGTTATGGGTCCATCATTAACATTTGGGTCCACTTATTGTGAAGCATCTTCTTTACTATAACATTTATATTATTGTTGCCATTCTAATTTTCCTCCCAAAACAAGTCTCCTCAAACTTGCTGCTTGTTAATAACCATTTCGTTTCAACATATCCTTAAACTTGCTGCTCGTTAGTAAACATTTCTTTTCAACATACTGTTTAGTTTTCTGTGAAATCATTTATTTAAAAAAAATTCCATCCTCTTTGACGTGACTTCTGTTAGTTTCTTTCCAGTTTACTCTGCATAGAGACAGCTGATCGGCCTGGCCTCCTGTTGGAAATCATCAAAATTATGGCAGACATCAACGTAAATGTTGAATCAGCAGAAATTGATACTGAAGTATGTTTGTACTGTAACTTTGGGAGGAAAGTTATTTACAAATAAAGAAAACTATAGTTCCCTTGGCAACTAATCTGTTGCATGCGATTCTAACAGGGCTTGATTGCTAAGGATAAATTTCATGTAAGCTACAGAGGTGCGGCATTGAACGAATCCTTATTGCAGGTAATATACTATCTGACCTTGGTCTCTGGGTATTAGCCTACCCCTTGATATATATAGAGGTTCCCGGAGTGTAAGACATGTTTAAGTAACAATGTGTTGATTAAGGCAACTTCTCATATAAAAAGGAGAGTTTTATTTTCTTAGGAAA
Source organism: Iris macrosiphon (assembly GCA_036927795.1). NCBI lineage: Eukaryota > Viridiplantae > Streptophyta > Magnoliopsida > Asparagales > Iridaceae > Iris > Iris macrosiphon. Next base: position 183,342,384 of record JAYESA010000001.1, read on the forward strand.
AGTAAATAACACGAACCTTTTAGCTAATAATCTGGGGGTTCTATATTTAGAAATTGCACCATAATAAACTGGACAGAGAACATGATCACTTTGTGCTTGTTTATGAAATCGGGTCCTAGCAAGCACACATTTTCTTAGTGAGGGAAATACTTATTTTAGCCCATATGTGCAGCGTTTCTGGAACACAGTTTGGCTAATCTGTACAAATTTATGTTGTCCTTTTCCTTTTTTTTGAAAACAGGTACTGACAAACTGCCTGCGCTACTACCTTAGAAGGCCCGAAACAGATGAAGATAGCTACTGATATCCCTTTTCTATAGCTGTACTGTGGACTACAAAATAATGTTTCCATTCACTAGCATTTTGCTGAATTTCTGCCCTGTCCGAGGTCTGTACATGATCAGCATGTTGTATCAACTTTAGCTGCTGCCGATGTTTTTCAAGTCTCTAAAACCAGTTATGTCTCGAGGGTTCTTGGCTGAATGTTGATTAGCCACTGGGAAAATTTGAGCTACTTGCATGAATGCTGAAACATGCACGGGGACAAGCAAAACAATTGCATTACTATTGGAGTATAGCTGATATTAGGATTTAAAAGTGAAACCGAAAGGTCACATGTATTACTGTGCTTCTATATCGCCAATCCATCAATCAGAGCTTCAAAATTTATCTTGGTCCTTGAAACACTTCTGCGCCAGACAACATTGGCTTCATTATGTGAACTATATGAGCATTAAATCAAGAGTCGAGGTGGACAGCATTCATCAGTTAGGTTTTTGGATCCTCCTAGTCCTTCCTGTGCTCTTGCATTGCCATAGATAAATTTTGTCAATATGCCATTTTGATGTTTCATGGAATGGATGGTTCATTTGTTCTGCATAGAACTCAAATATGTTGGATTCTGATAAAGAGTATAGAACTAAAGATGAATGAGGAAGTTGGGAGTTTGAATCTTCACTATAATTGTTGCCAAACCATGGCAATAAATGCTGTCTTTTCTGAATGCGTAACAGCAAAACTGGTAAATGCTTAGCTTAGCAGAATGCATCAGTGCAAAACTGTGTCGAGTCATGTTGGACAATGCCATTTACTACCACAAGCCAGGTCCAACTCGTGTGATGGAGGAACTGTAGATTTTATCCCCTTTAGATCCCTGCTGTGTATTGCCACTCATTCATCTTGACATTCACATGTCAGTGACGTGTTAGTGCTTTCTTAGTTGCTGAAATCCATAAAAACATTGCTAATTCTGTGCAGTTTTACAAAATGTCTGTTAATTCCAACAGTATTCTAATGGTCATTAAGCACTCCAGAATCACTTGAAAGAGCAATTATTGATTTCCCTAGTACTAATTCCTCTAATTCTGAAGCCGTCTCTTCATAATTCTGCTTTAGAAGCTAATCCGTAGTTCTATGAAGTAACACTCATCCAAAATAGAACAACAACACATAACTACACAAGAAAAGGCAAGAGGACACATATCACAAATAACGTCAATAACTGCTCATTATCACAATCAAGGGCATTGTAAAATGCCTAAAGAAGATGAGCTCTCCTCTTGAACATTTTACAGAAGCATCAACAGAAAATTATCCTCAGGTATTATATATGCCTAAAGAAGATGAGCTCTCCTCTTGAACAAATTTAGTTAATATGTGCTATTTGTAAAGAATACATGTATAATAGGTATGTACCTATATGCTATTTTGAAGGAACTCTTGAACTAAAGTAAAATATTTCAGCCTGAGCTCTATTGCACTGCACTCTACAAAAATGTATCTAACCACCAGACCAGAGTATTCCATATTTTGCCTGCCTTGATGTAAAATAAAGTTGAAAGATGTTCTCAGCCAGCCTTCTTTAGTCTCAGCCATCTTCTTCCTCTACAACCTCCATATGTCAATTTCCTTCTACAGGATCTTTCACCTTCCTCTGTTCTCAAGCCATCCTCCTCTTGTTCATTAACCTCATCTACCATTCCATTTCACAGGACATCTCAACATCATTGACGTGATCGTCAGCTATTGACTTAATGGTTATCAGGTTCATCCATCCATGTCCAATTTAGTTGCAGAATCAGCTTCTTCTCTGCAGAAGGCTCATCTTCCCTACCGTCCCGCAGGACATCTCAACATCAATATTACCGCACGTGAGCAATTGACTTGAGGTTCTCCACATCCAACTTTGTCGCAGAATCAGCTTTATTTCTCTGGAAATTCTTAGACCATTGGCCTTCTTCGATCGACTTGACATATATCATGCATTGGTTTCTCTCGATCACGTTTCCAGCTGCTCCTTGCGCATTCTTTTGCCAGGAAGAACAATGTATTGTATTTAAAAACGCCTTTAGTGGCCATCTTAGTAACACGGTGAGGTGACACTGACTTTGCTCCAAAGGGTTGTTCCTTGCATGTATGTATATATAGGATGGGAATACATTACATACAGTTGTTCATCTTCTTCTTCTGAGAATACTGTTGGCCAAAATTTACGACATGTAAAGAGGTAACTAACACCAAAATAAAAGAAAAAGGGTACAGAAGAAGAGACTGACCAGAAGAACTCCTTAACGCAAGTCCTCAACCCATGGATAGCATACTCCTGGAACCAATACTCACAAGAACCTGAAACAAAAAAAAATCATGTATGTATGCTGGGAATGCAGCACAAGTTAAACAAAATTGTCAAGGACAACATAACTGTTCATCCCACAGAAATAAAATATCAAACAGACACCGACAATAGCTTGAGAATAGCTTTCCATAATGACAAGGAAATAGTGAAAAACATAAAATTCAAAATTCAAAAGACTAGTTCTGCATCAATGGCACGGGCTCTAGTAGATGGTGCATATGAGTCATGAGCAATCACATGCATTCTTAGACCCTTTGCATGCCGAGCAACTTCTGAGACCTTTCCAAACCCCATAACTGCAAGTGTCTTTCCTACCAAAGAGACACTGACATATTTGTTGCTGCCACTTTCCTGAAAATATGAAGATTTAGGCATGATTCAAAACCCTGCAAGAGACTTTTCAACAGTAAAAAGAATCTGATTCAATTTAAAGAGGAAACATTACTTACATTGTTAGGTAATAATGCCCTATGTTAAAACATGGGTCTACCAACACTATGCTGGAAGGAATCATTATATTGGTTCAACAAAAGTTGAGAAGAAAAGCACGGACACATTGAAAGATTAAAAGTAGAAAATAAATTTAATTAATTTGACTAGATAATGCATATAGTTACTTGAAAATACACTTCTTTTCAGCATCTTCAAGAGTTCTTCCACAATATAGCGAAGTAATTGCTTCAATTGAGCCCTCTCTCTTAAACTGTAAATGAAAGACCAAAAGCATATGCGAATGAAATAAAGTCTGTTTGATTACCTCACAAAACAAAATTGCACAATAGTAACCGAACACTCTGGCGTATCACAAGTATTTTGCACCATGAACATTAGTTTCGTCACCATTAACTATGTATTCCCTGATCTAAATGGGATATTTTGATAATGACTAAACTAAGAATGCTAAGCCTACAATTGCTGAAACAATAAGATTAATTTGAATCATAATTTTTTTTCACATCACCAGTACTAGATCAATGTTAGAGAGAAAAAGAATTGGCAGTAGAACCGTACAAAAAACAGACACAACACATAAGTACATAATAATAACCTTAAGTTATATAAGGTCTACGCAAATAAACACCAACCCAGTTATGCTGCAAATTAATCAGTCATATGGCAACATATCAAGCCAGTTATGCTCCTAATTTTCATGCAAAATTAGTATATTTGAGATTTTGTACCATGAGGTGTAAAGCGTAAAATATTTCTGATCTTGCAGTAAAGTTTTAAGAAAGATATTCATGATCTTGCCAATTATGTGCCGAGGAAACAAATACGAATAGGACATCAAACGAATACGAAACCAATTTGGTGCTTGTCCTATTGATGGAATAATCATCATAAATTCCCCCAAATCATTGCAATAGGCTGGAACAAATAAATATAGTTAGCATATGGCCAAGTAAAAGGCTTATTCTTACATCTGCGAGAGATTCGAGAGAGTGGATAATGATGACAATAGAGTTAGGGTTAAGACTCGTTCTTACGTTTGTGAGAGATTCGAGAGTGGATGAACTCTTTGTGCTTCCAGACCCAAAGCTTATACGCCTCCATTCGTGGTGGTACTTATGTGGTTGGGGTTTAGGTGGAGGGAGGAGAAGATGGGACATTGGAGGTGAAGGGATGATCCGGCGGAGCAGGAGGAGGAGAGGGGTTTGTGGTGGAAGGCTTGCGACCAGTGCGGTTGTTGGCACCACTGCTCCTCCTCCTCTTCCTGCTTCTTCTTTGGTTTCCCTCTTCATGGAGAAGAAGAAGATGTAAAGGAGGAGGAGAGAGGAAAGAGAAGTATAGTACATGGGGTCTGGGGGGAAGTTTGTTGTGAAGAAAAAAAAAAATTGCACCAAAAAATTTACCACCCACTATATATAACAGTTTCGTATAGAAATGTTATAATAGATCTCACACATCTAATACCAGTTCTAGAATTTTATAACACTTTCATAGAAGGTATTATAATAATCATTTTGAAAGCATTATAATAGAGGTTTTTTCTTGTAGTATGGAAACATTTTGACAAACTGATTTCATGCTGCAAATTAAAACTAAAAGGTAACAAACAACCAAGGAGAGAAATACTACACTTGAAGCTTCTCAACAATTCAAACTTACACTTACATAAGATTTATGGAAATGTAATATAAGCTACAAAAATTGTCATTTTAAGAAAGGAGCATAAATTACAGAAAAATTGTATTTTGTAATTCCAATTCCATGAACTACTACGACCATAAATTATCACACCAAATTATATTTCTAATTTGATTTCATGTCGATGCAACTAATATATAATCTATGTTGAACATGTATCCTAATGTAATACTAGACAAAAATGAGCATCGGCTTCTTTTTAGATGGTTCCATGCCAGGCAAGTTGGTCTTACATTAACATCTTAACTTGCGTTAGTTGGCATCACAGGTATGAGATACAGAATCTGACGTGCTTATAAAAAGAACATATAGCTAGTTGCTGTAAAATCATACGCACAGACTTACAACTGAAGTGATCGATGGATGGGATGGGTGTAACCATTTTTTCTGCCTTTTTGTACTTCTGTAAGAGCAATCTCAGCAACAGACTGCACTTCTGCCTTGGAAGGGATAGGGCATAGGGAAAAAAAAAATTCTTATTTGGTTTTAAAATTTAAAGCTTGAAATCCGTAGAAAACGAAAAAAATGAAGAATTTCATATTGGGTTTGAACCCACAAGCTTAAACACGCAAACCAGCTAGTATACCGATCAAACGGATGGTGTATCGGTCAAATATCCGCTACTATGCCGGTCAAACTAGCCAATATATTTTTGGTTGTCGCAGACACCCAAACAGTAATAGTTTCTCCTCGATACCGGTATACTTGCCGATATCCAGAATACAAATTAGGATTGATGGTCCCATAGTAGATATATATATAGCAGGTATGCGGATATTAAACGATACTGGAAGATATCGACTAGAGTCATAGTTTAGTTCAAATACTATGCATGATAAACAATCTAATAGCATGTTTCTAACTAATTCATGGAAACACTCAAAGATATAACATCTACTACTTAAAACTAGTACAACAAAGATGGATTTGGAATAACTAAAGCATCATACCCACGTACTGAAAAAATAAATATATGAAGCATTCTCTTCCATATGAATTCTAGTTGATTGATGCGATTTCTAACATATTACTTTTGATAGAAACATAACATTCACCATAATCTTAAGTATTTGAAGCCAACGTTACCAATATCCATTGCAAGAGCATGAGCCCCCTTTGAAATGGTGGAACCTGTTCTGATCCCTCAACACTATCTCCTGCTTGTAAACTCTGGAAACCAACTGAGTAAATGAATGACAATCGCTGCAAACTCTCAGGTTCTTCACTATGTGAATTGGTGCCCCTTTCTCTACGTTTACAAGCCCAAACGCAATTGCCATCTTCTCACTGTGTACACTCAGCAACCCCTCCTTCTCGCTTTCTTCCACATCGACGAGCACTTGGCTCAAGTCAGCCTCATATGATCCTTCCGACTTCAACCTACATATCACCTCTTCCAACTTGGACAAGATCACGCCTCGACTGCAGCCTGAATCGATATCCTTGCCAACCAGAAACTCGTGAACCTTACCGTTGATCATCAATGCACTGCAACCCGGGATTTTCCTGACCCCTCTTGCTCTCATCAACGCTCTCACTCTATCGACATCTTGCCATCGCCCGAGCTTTGCGTACATGTTCGATAGGAGCACGTACGAGCTAGAGTCTTGCGGAGCCAAGCCTATAGCATTCACAGCTGCACGCTCCCCTGTTACCCAGTCTCCGTGCTTGACGCAAGAACTTAACAAGGATTTCCAAACCATTGCGTCCGGTTGGCCAGAAGGCCTCATCTCTGCTATGACTCTCGTTGCCTCCACGATCAACCCTGCTCGACCGAGAAGATCAATCAGGCATCCATAGTGTTGCACTCTAGGTTCGATCCGCAACTTTTCTTTCATGAGCTCGAAATAGTACCGTCCCTCTTCGACCAGACCACTGTGGCTACAAGCATTCAATATGCCTAGGAAGGTTACTTCGTCAGGATCAATTGCCAGGCTCTCCATTTCTTCGAAAACCTTCAATGCTTCTCGACCAAGACCATGGAGAGCGAAGCCGCTGATCATAGAATTCCAATCACCAGTCCGTCTTCTATAGCGTACACTTGCAAAGACGCGATAAGCATCACGAATGAGCCCACATTTTGCGTACATATCAACGAGAGCCGATCCGAGGACCTCGGAGTTGAGCTGGACGTTGGTTCGGCGGAGATAGGCGTGGACCCATTTGCCCTGTTGCGCAAAACCCAAGTGAGCAATCGCGGGGAGGACATTAACAATGGCAGCAGCATCCGGGTGGATTCCAGAAGCCAACATCATCCTAAACGTATCTAGCGCTTCCTTGGGACGGCCATTGCCAACGTATCCCGAAATCATGACAGTCCAAGTGATGACATCTTTGCGCACCGCCTCCGGCATGTTTCGAAACAAGTCCGTAGCGACGTCGTAGTAGTAGCTATTGCTGGTCTTCATGAGCCCATCGAGGATCGAGTTGAAGGAGACCACATCCTTTCCTGGCATTTCTTGGAAGACCGTCAATGCCAGCTCGATATCTCCGGCCTTAATGCACCCGGAGATGATCGAATTCCAAGATATGGCATCCCTTCGCGCCGCCGTTGTGTCAAATACTCGTTTTGCGCACACCAGCTCGCCCACTTCCACGTACATTCTGAGTAGGGCGTTCGATATATAAGGATCGAGCTGGAAATGGGTTGTCTTCAGTATTTGCGCGTGGATTTGCTGGCCTTCTTCCAAGACCGCGCAGGACTTGAGTAGGGAAGGGAGTGAGAACTGCAGGCATTGGGAGTGCTTGTGGGAGTGGGACAGCATGTGGGAGTAGAGGGTTATGGACTGGTGCTGGTCCTTGCTGCTGCCGGTGGTGGTGGTGGTGGTGGTGAGGAGTTTTGGGAGGTGAGGGTTGGATTTTATGATGTTGGCATGGATTTGGTCTATCAGTGAAGAAGAGCTGGTTGCTTGTGCGAGGGGTAGAGAGATTTTAGACATTTTGAGTTTCAATTATCTTAACTAGTCATACTGTTTTGGTAATGTTTGTTTCATTCCTTTCCCTTCTTCTTTGGGGATAGTAATAGTATCAATCCATCCAAGATACAAGGATGAAGCTCGACCACTGAATTCCAAGGATGGAACTTTTTCTTCTCCCCACCTTTTTATTTCTTCTCACTCTTTATTTTTCGGATTTTTTCGTATAAAGTAATATAATATAATATAATATATTTATAAATAAAGAAATAAGTTGGGAGAAATAGCAGAGGGGGGACCACTCGCCAACTCAGTTGGCGAGCTGCTGAGTTGGCGAGAATCTCGCCAACTGAGTTGGCGGGGCGCTCTCCTCGAGAGGCCACGCGCCAACTCAGTTGGCGGGGCGCTGACCGTTCCTATCCAACCGTTGCACAACGGCTCCCTCCAACGGCTCCCTCCAACCCCTATAAACACTCCCCCACTCCCCCCGAAACACTCCTCATACAACACATTCTCCTCCTCCCCCTCCTCCTCAAATTTTCACAGCTTCCTCCTCCTGTTTTCTGTAGCAAAAGTTCTCAACCGTCATGGATCGTAGCGTAATAATTATATGCTCGCACGGCGGTAAAGTAAATGGGTTAAATTGCGAAGGAGGAGAAAGTATAATTTTTTCAACTTATCCGAATATTAGTTTTAAAAATATACGTAATCATATTATTGAACATTGTTCTATTCATTATGATTTTATTCTGAAGTCTATTTTTTGTTCTAATTATTTTTTGATAGATAGTGAAGATGCATGGAATTATATTCTTGAGATTAATTCACAATCACGATATATAAAAATATATGTTATTAAAGTAGCAACAACCTTAGATAGTAGAAATAATGAATATTTTTCTGAATATCAGCATGTTAGTTCGGGTGCTAGTTCTTCTCAACAAATAGTTTCATTTATCCAAGAAGGTCATTCATCAGATGAATCTAACCATGATGATGATAGTGACAACGACGATGGAAATAGTGATGATTTAGTTGAAAATATAGATTATACGGTAGATGATGATGTTGTAAAAGCCATCACTGATGAATTATTTAAGGGACAATCATTTCCTAGTCGTTCTCACTTTAGAAGCTTTATAAGTAATTTAGCAATTAAATATAATTTTAGTTGTTCAGCTAGTCTTATGAATAATGCTCGTGAAATTATATATAGTTGTGATCAACCGAATTGTAATTGGAGAGTATATGTCAAATCTATTGAAAATGGCGATATAGTTAAAGTTAGTACATTAGAAAATCGTCATTCTTGTTTAGGAAGACTTAGTACAGGACGTCATCGACTAGCTACCGCTTCATGGATTAAGACCATGATAATTGACATTATTAGAGATAACCAGTCATACAGTCCATCACAAATTGTTAAAGATATATATAGGGAGCACCGTATACAAGTTAGTTATTCCAAAGCATGAAGAGCCCGAGAGACAGCAGTAGCTGAAATTAATGGTAGTTATGATGAGGCATACGCTAGTCTTGAGGAGTATTGTTATAGAATTATGGAGACAAATCCAGGTAGTACATGTTTTATTAAAACTGCCGAAAACAATAGCTTCCAACGAATTTTTATTTGTTTTAAGTCATATATTGATGGATTTTTAAGTGGATGTTTACCAATTATTAGTACTGATGCTACATTTCTTTCGTCTAAATATCAAGGTATCTTATTTATTGCTTGTGCTCACGATCCTAACTATCAATTATATCCTATAGCTTATGCTGTTGCTGAAGGTGAGAATAGTGATTCTTGGTCTTGGTTTTTAAATTCGCTTAAAATATCTTTTGAAAGTTGTTTTAATGATTGGAGTACAATTTCATTTATATCTGACAAGCAAAAGGGATTAATAAATGCTGTTCGTGCTATTTTTCTGTATCTCCTCATTTTTTTTGTATTCAACATTTTAAACAAAACATGAAAAAAGTTTCAAAAGAACCAGTATTTCAACGCTTGTTAGACTCGCTTGCTAGATCATATAATAAAACGGATGCAGAGAGTGTGTTTGATATAATTAAAGCCGAGAACATAGTGTTGTACGATTGGCTTATTGGTGTAAACGATGAAAGTCGTCGATTTGGACATTGGATAACAGCGTATGCTACTTGTCCTAGATTAGATATTAACACTTCTAATCTTGCTGAATGTTTCAATAGCTGGATTAAGAAATTACGAGATAAGCCAATTACAATACTTCTCGATGGTATTAGAGCCAAGATTATTATACTTCATGACAATCGTAGAAAGTTTGCTGAAAATATAGACACAGATTATTGTCCGAAGATGTTAAAAAATATGGCTTCTATTATCAAAGAGAAGAACCACCTAGAAATATTAGCTATTGATAGTTATAAGTTTGAAATAATAGACCGGGCAACAAGTAGAACCTATATTGTTCATATAACTGACAGATCTTGTACATGTTTAAGATGGTACCATACTTATATACCATGTATACATGCATGTTTTGTTTGTAGATATTGCAATATTAGTATTGATACTTTTTATCCTGTAGTATTTTCGACGGAAAACTTGAAAAGTGTATACGCGCCAAAAATGGAGCCAATTCCAGTTCCCTATGAGATCCAAGGTCCTTTGGTAAGAGGACAAATTGGGGTGCCAGATGTAAGACGTAAAGCCGGAAGACCAAAGAAGAACCGCATCAAACCCCGGGATTCATCGACAAGAGATCTACGTTACAGTAATTATGGTGCTATGGGACACAACCGAAGAAGATGTACTAGTCAACCGAGAGATTAAAATAGAATTATTCAATACCCAAATATTGTAATAAAAAACCATTACAAATCATACAAAAATTGTAATCATACAATGTTACAAATTTTCCACTAATCCTCGTCCTCGTCTTGTTGAGGTTGGATAGGCAGCGGTGCTGATGGAGTCGAAAAAAATTGTGTGAATATCTGGTAGCTTTCATCTCCAGCAGTCTGGCCACTCGGACCCGCTCCTGCATACTGGTGACTAGGGCCCGCTCCAGCATACTGGTCACTCGGGCCCGCTCCAGCATACTGGTCACTCGGGCCCGCTCCAGCATACTGGTAACTCGGGTCCGCTCCTGCATACTGGTAACTCGGGCTCCCTCCAGCATACTGGTCACTGGGGCCCGCTCCAGCAGTATCCCGCCGCCGCTGACGAGAGTGTCTCTGTCGTACTAAGCCGGTCGGATAGTCCGGTGGAAGACGAGATTGTACTGGAGGCATTTCCGGTTCCCGTCCAATACCCAGATGCTCAACACGAGTGACAAGCTCCTCCATAAGGCGTCGACTGTCTGGGGAAAGGTTTCTATGAGGTCGTTGTAAATGTTGCCGGTATAAACCACTCTGAAATTTGAAACTTGTAAATTAATATATTTATCAGATCTATGTATATGTTTTTTTGAAAGTATGATGAAGTCATACCAAATCATACATTCCATCGACAAAAGCACGCATAGTAGAATCATCTCATGATCTACTCTTGAACCTTTGCTCCTCGTAGTGGTATACTCGGTTGCTCATAAGAGGGCATCCCCACCATTGCCTATAGTCCAGACTACCTATGTCTGCAAAATGTAAACAAAATTTTAGCAAATTATTTATACTAAATTAATACGAATAATGAGTAACTTATAACTTACATTCCTCAGCAGAATTTAGTCTGGGAGACATGTCCCTCACACTATAATTCTCGAACCGATTATTCCAGTCAGCAACGAGACTAATGATTCGTTGTAATGCATTTGATGTCTGATAACCGACTGTCGGTGGATCATCGAGAATTATTGGGGCCATTCCGAATTGCCGAAGAATACGGTCTGCCGGATGGTACATGGTGAACCGATCATATATAATATGACATCTGTGTAAACTAAATGCATAGGATGTCATCTTGATTTCTGGAGCATCAGGTCCAAATGAGTACGGTAACCAGGTTACCTATTTAAAGATATTGTATTAATTAGATGTGATGTTTATCTACGATCAAAACTTAAATAATTTAAAGATATTTATTGTATATTTAAAAATTACCTCATTATACTGCAGTGTATCAAATTGGCTACGATATAGTGATACAGTCCTGTATTGGTAGTGTTGATAATCCACTACGTCTGTAGGCCAGCGCATAGCAACTGGAAATACATCACTGAGAATGCTGGTAACAGACCTACCAATATAAAAGTGCTCGTAGGACCAGAACTATAAAACAAAAATATGACATTAGTACAAACATAATTTGCGTATAAAATTACTCTAACTTTTTAAGGTCTTTTATTCATACCTGTATCAGTGAAATACATCCACAAATACTCTTGTGATTGGATCTGACAAATTCTGTCAGATTGGCGTACAAAAAGGCAAGAGTAGCAGCTCCCCACGCATGCTCAGTAGGTTTTGTCAGATCATCCAAGAATGGTAAAAGCTGCACATTTACCATATTTTCCGATGCATCGGAAAATAGAATCGCACCACATAAACAGAGCAGATACGCTCTAGTGCAACGAATGACCTGGATTTATTAAATGTTATATAGAATTGTACCACTAAATTAAGTAATAAACAAATTTACTAATAAAAATATATACCCGAATTTCATCTACATCAACCATCCCATCAATAGTTTGATTTAGGTCCATAAAGTTGCCACGGAGCCATGTAAATTTCACATAATTGCCGTCTTTTAGACCTGAAGGAGGGCTAACACCGAGATACCTCCGGATCAGATCAGATCCCTTTAAGTGCGGATCAAAATATATAACGTTACCTTTAATAGGTAACCCTAGTATATTCGCCACATCAAAAAAGGTGATCGTCATCTCGTCGAATGGGAGTTGGAAAGTGTTGCGTTCTGGCCACCAACGCTCCGCAAGGCTTACAACTAAATGAAGATCGTGGATTAAATATCTAACACGATCTATATAGTGGAATCCAAAGGATTCCACCAAAGCCTTTTGGACCGAATTTAGCTTCCACGTACGATAATTCCTTTCGGTCCACCAATGTACGTGGATCCGGGTTCGTAAAGCATGATCATGGTCGTATAACTATAAAAAATATATGCATTATATTTTGTGTGTAAATTTATATGCATTAATAAAGTTAAAACATAGGCATTATAAAAAATATATGCATTAATAAAGTTGGCAACTTGTAATTTCAAAAATTACCTCGCCAGTAAATATCGGACTAGAAATGTGGTCTTCACGTTGCTTAATAATAAGCGCGGTAATCGGTCCGCCAGGAATACGACCATCATTGTGGGTAGCCATCGCCAGTAAATATCAGGAGGAGAAAGAGAATTGCTGTGATTAAGGAGGAGGAAGCTGTGAAAATAGGAGGAGGAGGAGGAGAATGTGTTGTGTGAGGAGTGTTTGGGGGGGGGGGGTGGGGGTGTTTATAGGGGTTGGAGGGAGCCGTTGTGCAACGGTCGGATGGAACGGTCACTGGCCCGCCAACTGAGTTGGCGAGCGGACTCTCGAGGAGAGCGCCCCGCCAACTCAGTTGGCGAGATGCTCGCCAACTCAGCAGCTCGCCAACTGAGTTGGCGAGTGGTCCCCCCCTCTGCTATTTCTTCCAACTTATTCCTTTATTTATAAATATATTATATTATATTACTTTAAACGAAAAAATCCGCTTTATTTTCTAACACACTAACAGATAAATATCACATATTATTCTTACATATAACACATATAATAACATATAACTAATTACAAGTACATGTCATGTACTATCCTTTTATATGTAATAAATCTATCTATACTACTGTATAATAAGAAAAGTAGACTTCACCGTAATTTTTTTCTTTTCCAAAAATGCCCTCATCTATGTTAAAATTGTTCATTAAATCTAATATGGATAGTTATGTAATTACCTGTAGAGGAATTTTATTTTTATTTTTAAGAAGGATGTTATTTGCTATTCCCAAGTCGGATAAAGGGCTAGGTTGTGTATTAATGCAGCATGGAAGAGTTATAGCCTATGCCTCTCGACAACTGAAGCAGCATGCGAGAAATTATCCAACTCATGATTTAGAACTCGCAGCTGTAGTATTTGCACTTAAATTATGAAGATATTACTTATATGGAGAAAGGATCAAGATATATACAGATCATATAAGTTTGAAGTATGTGTTTACTCAGAAGGAAATCAATATGAGACAAAGGAGATGGTTGGAATTACTTAAAGATTTTGATATGGAATTAGAATATCATCCGGGTAAAGCAAATAAAGTAGCGGATGCTTTGAGCAGAAGACCAATGGCATTCTTTATGAATACCCCAAAGGAAATTCTTGAGGACTTAAGGAAGATGAGAATTTTAGTAATATATCCAATATCAGAAGGTTTATGGAAAAAATTTCAAGTACAGTCCTCTTTAGTAGACAGAATCAAGGAAGCTCAACAAAGAGATTCTAAACTCCAGAAAGTGTGGAAACAAACAGAAGAAGGACTTCAGACTGGAATGAGAAAGCATCCAGACGGATCATTAAAATTTGGGGATCGATTGTGTGTGCCAAGTAGAAATTTAAGGACAGAGGTTATGACAGAAGCTCATAACTCTCAATATCCCATCCATCCAGGAAGTACTAATATGTATAAGGATTTGAAACAAAAATTTTGGTGGCATAGAATAAAATGAGAGATTGCTAGATTTGTATCCAGATGCCTTGTCTGTCAGCAAGTGAAAGCATAACACCAAAGGATAGCAGGCCTTCTTCAACCCTTATCAATATCCGAATAAAAATGGAAGCATATCACAATGGATTTTGTGACAGGGCTACCTAAGACACAAAAGTGTAATAATGCTATTTGGATTATCATAGATAGACTCACTAAGTCAGCTCGATTTTTACCATTCCGGGTTGGGCAGACAACAGAAGTACTGGCAGACATGTATATGAAACATATTGTTAGTCAATTCGGGATGCCAGTAAGTATAGTTTCAGATAGAGACACCAGGTTTACTTCGTATTTCTGGAGAAGTTTGCAAGAGAATCTTGGTACTCAGTTAAAATTCAGTTTTGCTTATCATCCCCAAACAGATCGTCAGTCAGAAAGGACAATTCAAACTCTAGAAGGCATGTTAAGGGCCTGTATATTAGATTTTGGAGGATCATGGGACCGTCCCTTACATTTGATAGAGTTTTCTTATAATAATAGCTATTAGACCAGTATCAAGATGGTACATTTTGAAGCATTATATGAAAGAAAGTATAGATCACCAGTATGTTGGACAAATGTAGGAGAAAAATAATTACTGGGTCCGAAATTGGTAACACAGATAGTGGACAGGGTCAATGTGGTGCCCCGTTCCCCCTATTCGGGGAGCGCGGCTAAGAAATACAAGACGGTATCGTTCGATCGGGATAGATTGAATTAAGAACTCGTCCTCGTTATGGATTTGTTTCTTCGGAATCGATTCCCATATTCAGTGGACCGTGCCCCCGGGATCGACTTAGCGGCAGAGTCAGGAGGGACCTCTCCGCTGCATTCTTTTGTTGCCTAGTTTTCGCTGTCGCTTGTTGCTTTCGTGCCTTGAGTTGGATTTCGGATTTGCTTGGATTTTCTTGAACGGTTTCGATGGATTTCATTGCTTTCGTTCTTAGGACTGCACTTCAATTCCGATAAGGGAAAGAGAGGAAGAAGTACTGATCAGCTGTTCGTGTCAATACAGGTGAACCGGCTGTAGTCGTCGCTCGAGCGGACGCCTAAAGCACTTCTTTCCTTTTCCTTCCAACTACCAAAGTGAGTGGCTACCAACCCGATTAGCTAGCCCTTCTTGCTAGTCTTCACATCTAATTCTTGTGTTCATGCTTGCCCCGATCAAACGATACCAAGTAATAACTAAAAGATATCAAGATAATAAGGGAATAGACTTGGATCTGTATGCTTGTCATTGAAACTTGTGAACGGTTACTTACTACATGCTTGCTTATTCAAAATGTTTACCATATGCATATATACAAGTTAGAATGCTTACTTCTTCTTCTATAAATATGTTATATGTAGAACACCCTTTGCCATGCATCAATTATTCAGGGAGACTATGCAAAATACATCACACAATACTACATATCCCTTGAATTCATTGCCTCAGCTACATAAATGCAAACTTAACACAAACGCCGTTGATCACGGACAACTTGTGCACAAGGCCTCTCGGTTCCTGCGGACGGTCGCTGGGGCACTGGCACCGATCCGATCCGGACGGAACCTCAAGATTAGTCTCTCCCATAGGCGAGATGGCGTGCAGCGATACATGTGCCTCCGTCACCTTAGCCTGAGACTAAGACCGTCCATTATGGCATCAAAGCCAGTGATCCCCTCGTATATTTAAACCTGTTGAAACTAACTTGTGTCTTCTTGACAGGGAAGGCAAGGTAAGTATTATGCAGGTGGTTCAGACGGACAGGTAAATGTCACCGAACGGTGACGGGTCATTTCAATAATTCTATATCTATGTCTTGTTATAAAATGAACTAAGGCAAGATAGAAACCCACGATAAATATGCATGCTTCATTAAAACAACGTGTTGATTGGTATAGTTGGGTTAGCTTGCCTTCACCAGTACGTTTCGATGTACTGACCCTCGTTGAAACAGGTTCCCCGCGCTAGGAGAACCAAGCGAGGAGCATGAGACAAACCCCCGATCCAGTCCAGCTGTAGGCACGCCTCGACCGTGCCACCTTTGACGCATTTTGAAGAAGAAGCCTTTTGAAGAAGTTAGCCACCAAAGCAACCATGCAGCTTCGTGGCAAGGCAGTCGTTCCGACCCAAGGTCTTATATTTTGAGATGTAGTAAAGGATGTAATGTACGGGACTGCTATCTCATTTTGTGTCAATACTTTTGTAAGCCCACAGAGGCAATCCTTATGACTCAGTTCAAGGAGTTTGTAATAGATGTTCATATTATCAATAAAAGAGAACTTCTCCATGTTTCAATCTGTGTTCAATTATCTGCGTACTCTGAATATGTGCTCGCTATGCGAAACAAAAATACTTAGCTTTGTGCGGTGCGCAACCTAGGCCCGCACGGCGGTCACGCCCGGGGGACGACTAACGATTTCACGGAATCGGGGCGTGACATGTTGGTATCAGAGCACAGCTTCAAAGTTCCTTTTATTCATGAACTGGAAAAGTTCCCTTAGCGATAACTCGCTTATGCGAACTCCTGAACTCGTTAAGGCCAAAATAAGATACGTTCATGCAATAAGTCCATAATACATTATGATCCTGATCTAAATTACCTCTTTTGAAGGAATGACGCAAGCGCAACCATCAGCGCTAGCGCCAGGCGAGCCACGGACTTAAGAGAGCAGCTCCGGAACATCAGGAAGCTCTCGGAGCCAACGGGGCATGTCTCAGACAGATTCGATTCAACAAGTGGTGCAAATGTTAACCGAGCAAAGACAGAGGGATGATGCCCGCCAAGCCAAGTTCGAGAGCAATCTAGAGGCTCGACTCTCAGTCCAACAAAAGCAGGTAGATACCCTGCAGCAGCTTGTTCAGACCCTGGCCTCCAACCATTCTGTCGCGACCACAGCTACGCCAGTGGAGCAGCCAGTGCTTGAAGTCGAAACACCGCTAGTGCCAAGGACGAGGGAAGTGACTACCTTCACCTTTACAAACTTCAAGAAGGTCTGCAACACGCCATTTAAGGGGACTGAGGACCCAATCGTGGCCCTAGATTGGCTCGCCGAGCTTGAAGATCATTTTTCTCTCCTGGATGTGCCGGAAGACAAGCGCGTCACTTGTGCCAAACTACTGCTTCGCTTCAATGCGCACGACTGGTGGGACGTGCATCGACGATCTCTTCAACTTGGCCATGGAGAGGAGGCGATCGCGTGGACGACCTTTCGTGCCGCGTTTGAGGAGGAGTTTATACCCCCGCCTCTACGACGTCAACGGAAAAATGAGTTCGTTCAGCTCCGGCAGGGCAGTATGACGGTGAAGCAATACTCGGCAGAATTTAACAAACTGGCCAAATTTGCTACCGCTTACCTACCGGATGCAGCGAGTTGTGCCAGACGATTCGAAGGAGGGCTACGTCCTGGCATCCACGGGCACGTATCCGTTCCACAGTATCAGACGATGAGGGAAGTTTTAAACCATGCCCTCTCCCTCGAACCGCAGTATCCTCACGTTGCCACCGGCGCTGTGCAAACTCCCAATCACAAACGCCAAGGCAACGATAGAGGAAACACAGCTGCAAAGCGCCCTAACAACGGCGGTTCGAAAAAGGGAAACTCGGGGCAACGATGTGACTTCTGTAGAAGACCAGGGCACGTCGAAAGTGAATGTCGTCGAAAGCATGGGTTATGCCTCATTTGTGGAGCTTCCGATCACGCCCTTCCCAACTGTCCAAAGTTCACCGAGCGCCGTCCTCCCCAACAAAATCAGACTCCGGCACCTCAGGCAAATCGAGCGGCGCCTCAGCAAGGGCGTAATCAAGCTCAAGGCCGAGTCTACACCATGACACGGGAAGAAGCATTAGCTTCGGATACCGTCGTGTCAGGTACCTTACTTTTCAATAATATACCTGCTCGCGTTCTATTTGATTCAGGTACAACGCATAGTTTTATTTCCATAAATTTTGCCGTGGAAAACAATATAAAAATGACTCCGTTGCACTTAGATTTAAATGTTAGCACCCCCTCTGATACAAAAATCTCTGTTCGTTCAGTATGCCTAGGTGGTTACATTTGTGTTGGGGAGAAGAAGCTGTCGCTCGATGTCTTAGTTCTAGATGTTAGGGACTATGATATCATCTTGGGAATGGACTGGCTAGGCGCATGTGCAGCAACTATTGAGTGTGCAGAGAAGCGAGTCGTTTTCCGTCTGCCCGGAGAAGCCGTGTTCTGTTACACCAGTAGTCCAGCGAACGATGCGACCAAGGCCTGCATGGTGATTTCGGCAAAATCTGCTCGGCGAATGCTCTACACAAGCTGCGAGGGATTTCTAGCATCAGTTTGGGACGCGCGGCAGGACTACGCAGACGTCGAGCCTAATTTCGTTGAGGCGGAGTTCCCCGACGTGTTTCTGAGCGAACTACCCGGCATGCCGCCCGATCGAGAGATTGAATTCACTATCGACACATTTCCAAATACACAGCCGATTTCAAAGCCTCCGTACAGAATGGCACCTGCAGAGCTGAATGAATTAAAGCGCCAACTCCAGGAATTGCTTGATCGCGGGTTCATCCGTCCGAGCGTGTCTCCTTGGGGCGCTCCCGTGCTCTTCGTGAAGAAGAAGGACGGAACTCTACGCCTATGCATCGACTACAGAGAATTGAATAAGGTCACAATCAGAAACAAATATCCTCTGCCACGGATTGATGACTTGTTCGATCAACTACAAGGAGCAGCAGTGTTTTCAAAAATAGATCTTTGCTCGGGCTATCACCAGCTGAAGATTAGGCCAGAGGACACCCCCAAAACTGCTTTCCGAACCCGGTACGGTCATTACAAGTTTTCCGTGATGCCGTTCGGACTGATGAATGCTCCTGCGGCATTCATGGACGTTATGAATCGGGTATTTAGACCTTTCATCGATAAATTTATGGTGGTTTTTATCGATGACATCTTGGTGTACTCGAAGACTAGGGACGAGCACGCAGGACACCTGCGGATGGTGTTGCAAACCCTTCGAGACAACAAGTTGTACGCCAAACTGAGTAAATGTGAGTTTTGGCTAGACAGTATATCCTTTTTGGGCCATGTTATCTCGTCACAAGGCATCTCAGTTGACCCGAAAAAGGTGGAAGCCATTACACAGTGGAAACATCCGGAATCAGCTAGCGACATCCGAAGCTTTCTTGGACTGGCAGGATACTACCGTCGGTTCATACAGAACTTTGCTAGAATTGCTTCGCCCTTGACGCAGCTCACACGGAAGGGTGCGAAGTTTACTTGGACGGACGACTGTGAAGCTTCGTTTACGGAGTTAAAGCAGCGCCTCGTCTCCGCCCCGGTCCTCACTTTGCCAAACGGACCAGATGACTTAAAAATATATAGTGATGCCTCGGGAAAGGGTCTAGGATGTGTCCTGATGCAGCGCGATAAGGTGATAGCCTACGCGTCTAGACAGCTAAAGCCTCACAAGCAGAACTACCCAACGCATGATCTCGAACTTGCCGCGGTAGTGTTTGCATTGAAGCTGTGGCGTCACTATCTTTATGGCGTGTCGTGCGAAATCTATACAGATCATAAGAGCCTGAAATACTTGTACACTCAAAAAGATTTGAATCTTCGGCAGCGGCGATGGCTTGAACTCCTAAGCGACTTCGATCTCATGATCAGATACACGCCTGGTAAGGGAAATGTCGTAGCAGACGCACTGAGTCGAGTGTTTGCAGGAAGTTTGGCTATTGATGATAGGCTGCGCCGAGATCTTGAATCACTGGGCATTACCTTAAAAATCAGATACACAAAGTGGGCGCAAGTATCACAACTGCGCCTCGAACCTGACTTGTTACAACGAGTAAAGACCGCTCAAAAGGACGACCCATTCCTGCAAAAGATTCATGCCCTTATCTCAGCAGGGAAGGCGTCCGACTTTGCGGTAAGCACGGATGGGATGCTTCGAGTGAAGGAAAGACTGTGCGTTCCAAGCGACGCGGCCCTCAGGGAAGAGATACTCACGGAAGCCCACTATGCTAGCTATACTTCTCATCCGGGTAGCACAAAGATGTATCGGGATCTTCGTACGACGTTTTGGTGGCACAGCTTGAAAAAGGATGTGGCGCAGTTTGTGTCGCATTGCCTGGCTTGTCAACGAGTAAAGGCCGAACACCAGAAACCAGGCGAAGAACTACAGAGCCTTGCTATTCCGGAGTGGAAATGGGATGATATAACGATGGATTTTATTGTTGGCTTGCCGAGGACGCAACGAGGACATGATGTAGTCTGGGTTATCGTCGATCGACTCACCAAGTCAGCTCACTTCCTGCCTATCAAGTCTACTTGGAGTGTCGACCGCCTGGCTCAGATATATCTCAGCGAAATCGTTCGACTCCATGGCGTGCCCGTAACCATAGTCTCCGATCGAGATGGTCGATTCATATCACGTTTCTGGGGAAGCCTGCAGTCAGCAATGGGGACGAAGTTGAAGTTTAGCTCCGCCTACCATCCACAGACCGACGGCCAAACCGAGCGTGTCAACCAGATCCTCGAAGACATGTTGCGACTCTGCGCCTTGGACTTGAAGACGAGTTGGGACCTTCATCTACCTTTAGCTGAATTTGCTTACAACAATAGTTATCAATCAAGCATTCAAATGGCGTCGTATGAGGCGTTATACGGGCGGAAGTGTAGATCTCCTATCTGCTGGGACGAAGTTGGGGAACGGCAAGTACTTGGCCCTGAACTCGTGGAGCAGACCGTCCAGAAAGTCCGGCTGATTCGGGATAGATTAAAAGTAGCTCAAAGCCGTCAAAAGAGCTACGCGGACACACATCGAAGACCGCTAGAGTTCCAAGTAGGCGACCGAGTATTCCTCAAGGTCTCGCCCATGCGAGAAGTCAGCAGGTTCGGGGCAAGAGGAAAGCTAAGTCCGAGATTTGTCGGCCCGTTCGAAATACTAAAGCGGGTTGCCTCAGTTGCGTATCAGATTGCTCTACCACCATCCCTATCCGACGTACACGATATATTCCATGTTTTACAGCTTAGGAAATATGTGTACGACCCAAGCCATGTGGTAGACCTGGACTAACTGAACCTTCAAGCCGACTTGACGTATGCAGAACAGCCTGTGCAAATTTTGGATAGAAAAGAAAAGTTGCTTCGGACTCGTTCGGTTCCTCTCGTGCGCATGCTTTGGCGGAATCACTCTGTCGAAGAATCTACTTGGGAGCTTGAATCCGAAATGAGGGAAAGGTTCCCCTCATTATTTCCTAGTGGTAGGTTCGATTCTTTAAGTTTCGGGACGAAACTTCCAATTAGTTGGGTAGGATGTGGTGCCCCGTTCCCCCTATTCGGGGAGCGCGGCTAAGAAATACAAGACGGTATCGTTCGATCGGGATAGATTGAATTAAGAACTCATCCTCGTTATGGATTTATTTTTTCGGAATCGATTCCCATATTCAGTGGACCGTGCCCCCGGGATCGACTTAGCGGCAGAGTCAGGAGGGACCTCTCCGCTGCATTCTTTTGTTGCCTAGTTTTCGCTGTCGCTTGTTGCTTTCGTGCCTTGAGTTGGATTTCGGATTTGCTTGGATTTTCTTGAACGGTTTCGATGGATTTTATTGCTTTCGTTCTTAGGACTGCACTTCAATTCCGATAAGGGAAAGAGAGGAAGAAGTACTGATCAGCTGTTCGTGTCAATACAGGTGAACCGGATGTAGTCGTCGCTCGAGCGGACGCCTAAAGCACTTCTTTCCTTTTCCTTCCAACTACCAAAGTGAGTGGCTACCAACCCGATTAGCTAGCCCTTCTTGCTAGTCTTCACATCTAATTCTTGTGTTCGTGCTTGCCCCGATCAAACGATACCAAGTAATAACTAAAAGATATCAAGATAATAAGGGAATAGACTTGGATCTGTATGCTTGTCATTGAAACTTGTGAACGGTTACTTACTACATGCTTGCTTATTCAAAATGTTTACCATATGCATATATACAAGTTAGAATGCTTACTTCTTCTTCTATAAATATGCTATATGTAGAACACCCTTTGCCATGCATCAATTATTCAGGGAGACTATGCAAAATACATCACACAATGCTACATATCCCTTGAATTCATTGCCTCAGCTACATAAATGCAAACTTAACACAAACGCCGTTGATCACGGACAACTTGTGCACAAGGCCTCTCGGTTCCTGCGGACGATCGCTGGGGCACTGGCACCGATCCGATCCGGACAGAACCTCAAGATTAGTCTCTCCCATAGGCGAGATGGCGTGCAGCGATACATATGCCTCCGTCACCTTAGCCTGAGACTAAGACCGTCCATTATGGCATCAAAGCCAGTGATCCCCTCGTATATTTAAACCTGTTGAAACTAACTTGTGTCTTCTTGACAGGGAAGGCAAGGTAAGTATTATGCAGGTGGTTCAGACGGACAGGTAAATGTCACCGAACGGTGACGGGTCATTTCAATAATTCTATATCTATGTCTTGTTATAAAATGAACTAAGGCAAGATAGAAACCCACGATAAATATGCATGCTTCATTAAAACAACGTGTTGATTGGTATAGTTGGGTTAGCTTGCCTTCACCAGTACGTTTCGATGTACTGACCCTCGTTGAAACAGGTTTCCCGCACTAGGAGAACCAAGCGAGGAGCAGGAGACAAACCCCCGATCCAGTCCAGCTGTAGGCACGCCTCGACCGTGCCACCTTTGACGCATTTTGAAGAAGAAGCCTTTTGAAGAAGTTAGCCACCAAAGCAACCATGCAGCTTCGTGGCAAGGCAGTCGTTCCGACCCAAGGTCTTATATTTTGAGATGTAGTAAAGGATGTAATGTACGGGACTGCTATCTCATTTTGTGTCAACACTTTTGTAAGCCCACAGAGGCAATCCTTATGACTCAGTTCAAGGAGTTTGTAATAGATGTTCATATTATCAATAAAAGAGAACTTCTCCATGTTTCAATCTGTGTTCAATTATCTGCGTACTCTGAATATGTGCTCGCTATGCGAAACAAAAATACTTAGCTTTGTGCGGTGCGCAACCTAGACCCGCACGGCGGTCACGCCCGGGGGACGACTAACGATTCCACGGAATCGGGGCGTGACAGTCAAAGCAATAAAAAATCATTTGCAAGCAGCTCAAGATAGACAAAAGATGTGGGCTGATAAGCATCGAAGAATATTGGAATTTTAACCTGGTGATCATGTATTCTTGAAGATTTTGCCAACTAGAGGAACAATCAGATTTGAGACTCGAGGAAAGCTAAGTCCAAGATATATTGGATCATTTGATATACTAGAGAAAGTCGAAAGATCTTACAAGCTAGCAGTACCCCCGACACTATAAGGAGTACATAATATATTCCATGTGTCTCAACTCCGAAGATATGTACCAGATCCAAATCATATATTAGATCATTTGAAAATCACTGTCGGACCAACTCTGTCACGCCCCGAGGCGTCCCCCGAGTCGTGACCGCCGTGCGGGCCTGGAGTTGCGCCCGCACAAGGCTTTAATGATTTGCATAGCAAGCACATATTCAGAGTACGCAGATAAATTGAAACACAGATTTGAAACATAGAAAAGTTCTCTTTATTGATAATGAACATCTATTACAAACGCTTGAACGAGTTAGCTAATATGCCGAACGGCTTACAAAAGAGATGACTCAAAATGAGATAGCAGTCCTGTACATTACATCCCTTTATAAACTCAAAATGATAAAGACCTCCAGGCTGGAGGACGACTTTGCCACGGAGCTGCATTTGTGTATGAAGAGTTGCAGCTTCGGACTTCAAAAAGGCTTCGAGGCGCGGTGAAGATGCGCTAACAGCTTGGACTGGATCGGGAAGACGACTTCGGCTCCTCGCTCGGTTCGCCTTGGTGCGGAGAACCTGTTTCAACGAGGGTCAGCATATCGAAACATGCTGGTGAAGGCGAGCTGGCCTGACTTATACCAATCAACACGTTGTTTAGTGAAGCATGCATATTTTTGTGGGTTTCTATCTTGCCTTAGTTCATTTACAAGTAAGCAGCATATAGAATTTACTGAAATGAACGTGCCACCGTTCGGTGGATTTTACCTGACCGTCTGATTTACCTGCACAATACTTACCTTGCCTTCCCTGCCACGGAGACACAAGTTAGTATGCAACAGGTTTAAATATACAAGAGATCACTGGTGGGCTGCCACAATGGACAATAGTCACTGGCGGGAATGGTATACAGCGAATGAACAAGGAGCGCTACATGCCACTCCGTTCAGCACAATGGACTATACAATAGGGATTCCGTCCGGACCGGATCGGTGCCAGTGCCCCAGCGACCGTCCGCGGGAACCAATGACCTTGTGCACAAGTTGTCCGTGATCGAACAATATGTTTACTTAGTTAACAGTTCATGCTTTTGAGGCAACAAGAATACAAGACAAGCAATGTACAAGACAAGACAAGCAATGTACAAGACAAGCAATGATTTATCCCAAGCGAACAAGCATGCATTTAAGTATCCGTTCGTGAAGTTTATTGACAAGCATATAACCAAGTCTATTGTCTTTTATCTTGGTTTCTTTTATTATTATTTGGTATCGTTTGATCGGGGCAAAGGAGAGTGCAGATTGATTAGCTGTGAAGCTTGGAAGCAGGACTAGCTAATCGGGTTGGTAGCCACTCACTTAGATTTTTGGAAAGAAGAAGGAAAGAGGCGCTTCACGACTCCGCTCGTAAGCCGCATACTGCTCGTTCACCTGCACACGAACAGCTCGATTAATACTTCTTTCTCTCTTTCCAATCTCGGAATTGAAGTGCAGTTCAATGAACGAAAATAATGAAAACCATCGAAACCGTTCAAGGAAAACAAGCAAATCCCAAAACTAACTCAAAGCACGAAAGCAACAAGCGACATCGAAAACTGAGGCAATAAAAGATAGCAGCGGAGAGGTCCCTCCTGACTCTGCCGCTAAGCCGATCCTTGGGGCGCAGTCCACTGAATATGGGAATCGATTCCGAAGAAACAAATCCATAACGAGGACGAGTTCTTAATTCAATCTATCCCGATCGAATGATACCGTCTTTTGTTTCTTAGCCGCGCTCTCCGCACCGGGAGAACGGGGCGCTACATCCTACCCAACTAATTGGAAGTTTTATCCCGAAACTTAAGAACATGACCTACCATCAGGGAACGTTACGTTGGGGATGTTTAGCAGAGTATTTGGGGCAGTCACGAATTCTGTGGTTTGCATCGCCACAGATGAGACATAATCCTTGTTTCAGACGACATTCGTTGACCAGGTGCCCTGGCCTCCTACAGAAGTGACATAGCTGCCCTCTCTGCGGACCACCGTTGTTGCGGCGCTTTGTAGCGGTGTTTCCTCCTTCGTTGCTTTGGCGTTTGTGACTGGATGTATGTACAGCGCCGGCAGCAATATGAGGATAGAGTGGTTCGAGCGACATGGCGTGATTCATGACTTCACGCATCGTACGATATTGAGGAACGGCTACGTGCGAATGGATGGCAGGGCGTAGTCCACCTTCAAACCTTCTAGCTCGACTCGCTGCATCAGGTAAATAGGCCCTAGCGAATTTGGAGAGTCGGTTGAACTCGGCGGAGTACTCTTTAACTGTCATGCTGCCTTGCCGCAGCTGCACGAACTCGTTCTCCATCTGGCGTTGGACTGGAGGGGGTACATACTCCTCTTCGAACGCGGCACGAAAAGTCGTCCACGAGATCGCCTCCTCTCCGTGATCAAATTGGAGAGATCGTCGATGCACGTCCCACCAATCGTGTGCGTTGAGGCGGAGCTGTAGTTGCGCGCAGGCGACGCGCTTCTCTTCGGGGACCTCTAGCAGAGCGAAGTGATCTTCAAGTTTGGCCAACCAATCTAGAGCTACGACTGGGTCCTCAGTCCCATTGAATGGGGTATTGCAGACTTTCTTGAAGTGGCCAAAGTCGAAGGCAGTCACGTCCCTCGTCCTTGGTATTTGCGGCATCTCTACTTCAAGCACGGGCTGCTCCACCGGAGTCGTTGTTGTTGCGGCAAAATGGTTGGCAGCCAAAGTCTGAACGATCTGATGCAGGGTATCTACCTGCTTCTGTTGGACTGAGAATCGTGCTTCTATATTATCTTGAAACTTGAGCTGACTCTCTTTCGCTCGCTTCTCGGCCCGTTCATGGCGAGCCTCGTCCCTTTGTTGGTTTTCCTCCAACATCTGTAATATTTGCTGAACGGGATCGATGCTTGGCATGGCTCGCTGTCTTCTTGAACTTCCTGAAGTGCCCGAACTACTCCCTTGGCCTTGCGTTTCGTCCGGGACTTGCGCTGCAGATTGCGCGGGTACCATTCCTTCAAAAGAAGGTAAATTACATTAGGATCATAATGTATTATGGACTTATTGCATGAATGTATCTTATTTTGGTCTAGCGAGTTCAAGAGTTCGCACAGGAATTTGATCGTTAAAGGAACTTTTCCAGCACGAAGTCTAAGGAACTTTGAATCTGTGCTCTGATACCACTATGTCACGCCCCGAGGCGTCCCCCGAGTCGTGACCGCCGTGCGGGCCTGGAGTTGCGCCCGCACAAGGCTTTAATGATTTGCATAGCAAGCACATATTCAGAGTACGCAGATAAATTGAAACACAGATTTGAAACATAGAAAAGTTCTCTTTATTGATAATGAACATCTATTACAAACGCTTGAACGAGTTAGCTAATATGCCGAACGGCTTACAAAAGAGATGACTCAAAATGAGATAGCAGTCCTGTACATTACATCCTTTTATAAACTCAAAATGATAAAGACCTCTAGGCTGGAGGACGGCTTTGCCACGGAGCTGCATTTGTGTATGAAGAGTTGCAGCTTCGAACTTCAAAAAGGCTTCGAGGCGCGGTGAAGATGCGCTAACAGCTTGGACTGGATCGGGAAGACGACTTCGGCTCCTCGCTCGGTTCGCCTTGGTGCGGAGAACCTGTTTCAACGAGGGTCAGCATATCGAAACATGCTGGTGAAGGTGAGCTGGCCTGACTTATACCAATCAACACGTTGTTTAGTGAAGCATGCATATTTTTGTGGGTTTCTATCTTGCCTTAGTTCATTTACAAGTAAGCAGTATATAGAATTTACTGAAATGAACGTGCCACCGTTCGGTGGATTTTACCTGACCGTCTGATTTACCTGCACAATACTTACCTTGCCTTCCCTGCCACGGAGACACAAGTTAGTATGCAACAGGTTTAAATATACAAGAGATCACTGGCGGGATGCCACAATGGACAATAGTCACTGGCGGGAATGGTATGCAGCGAATGAACAAGGAGCGCTACATGCCACTCCGTTCAGCACAATGGACTATACAATAGGGATTCCGTCCGGACCGGATCGGTGCCAGTGCCCCAGCGACCGTCCGCGGGAACCAATGACCTTGTGCACAAGTTGTCCGTGATCGAACAATATGTTTACTTAGTTAACAGTTCATGCTTTTGAGGCAACAAGAATACAAGACAAGCAATGTACAAGACAAGATAAGCAATGTACAAGACAAGCAATGATTTATCCCAAGCGAACAAGCATGCATTTAAGTATCCGTTCGTGAAGTTTATTGACAAGCATATAACCAAGTCTATTGTCTTTTATCTTGGTTTCTTTTATTATTATTTGGTATCGTTTGATCGGGGCAAAGGAGAGTGCAGATTGATTAGCTGTGAAGCTTGGAAGCAGGACTAGCTAATCGGGTTGGTAGCCACTCACTTAGATTTTTGGAAAGAAGAAGGAAAGAGGCGCTTCACGACTCCGCTCGTAAGCCGCCTACTGCTCGTTCACCTGCACACGAACAGCTCGATTAATACTTCTTCCTCTCTTTCCAATCTCGGAATTGAAGTGCAGTTCAATGAACGAAAATAATGAAAACCATAGAAACCATTCAAGGAAAACAAGCAAATCCCAAAACCAACTCAAAGCACGAAAGCAACAAGCGACATCGAAAACTGAGGCAATAAAAGATAGCAGCGGAGAGGTCCCTCCTGACTCTGCCGCTAAGCCGATCCCTGGGGCGCAGTCCACTGAATATGGGAATCGATTCCGAAGAAACAAATCCATAACGAGGATGAGTTCTTAATTCAATCTATCCCGATCGAACGATACCGTCTTGTGTTTCTTAGCCGCGCTCTCCGCACCGGGAGAACGGGGCGCTACAAACTCTACACATCGAGCAACGACATGTTGGAATCTTGGATCGTAGAGACAAGATACTTCAGAATCAGATCATTCTATTAGTTCGAGTAGCTTGGAACAAGGACTCTCCAGGAGAATCAACTTGGGAGAAAGAAGAAGACATGCGGAACCAGTATCCGTATTTGTTTGCTGAAAAAGGTTAGTTATCTTTTAGATATATATATATTAATTGATTAATTCAAATTTTGAGGACGAAATTTTTTCTAAGAAAGGTAGAGTGTCATAGCTGCAATATTTTTTTTATTTTTTTTTCATTTATTTTACTCAATCTGATATATATATAGATGTATGTATAAGTATATAATAATTTAGAATTTTACAACTTAATTTGTAAACCTGGACATTTGTGCAAATACCAGAATTGGAGGGGCTTAAATGGGTATAACCAAATCAAGGGGGTGGGGGTGGGGGTGGGGGGGGGGGGGGGGGTGGGGAGAGAAACCAACAGCCTCAAAACCGTAAACTCCTTTCATGATTCATTTGCTACATGGCTTCATTTTCTTCCTCTCAAGTTTCAAGAAGGACACTCATCTTCTCCTCCTTTAAACCAAGTTCCCATGGGATCCTCCTCATCATTTCTTCTTTTATTCTCATTCTTTTAAAACCCATCACCAACATCTCCATCCCCATTATTATCCCTCAGCTCTCTTCCTCCCTACCTTCTCTTCTCAACTGTTGCTGCTGTAGCTGCTACTGCTGCTCATACTGCTTCTACTATTGCTGTGTCTGCCGCTAGACCCGACATCGCCTATCGTGCCGCCTGCCGCCGGACGCCGTCGCCCCCGATCCGCGACCCCCTTCTCCGGCTTCTCCTTCCTCTTCCAACAAACTCCTTCTTCCTCTACTTCAACCTTGGTATAAACTTATCTTTCCCCATTTTTTTTCTAAAATTTCAGATTTAGGTTAATTTCTAGCAATATATTTATATATTTGATTTTTTTTTCATTCAAGATAAGGTTGTGAATTTGGAAGAAATTTGAAAAAGGAAGAACCCTAGGTTTTGCTCAAGCAAAGCAAGTCCTCAACCAACTCTTAGGTTTCTTTTAAATTTTTTATATTTATTATGGTTATATCTAAGTTAAAATTTGGGGTATATATTTCAATTTTGAACATATAAGGATTGACATGGAATTTAGAACATAAACATATGAATCTAGTGTAATCACCCTAAAATTTTCAGATTTTTTAAAATCAATTTTTGGGAATTTTCTACAATTTTTCAGGAATTTACATAGGTCCTGTGGTGATTTTATAATTTTTAATTGCTAATAACTAATATTAAAATATAATAAAAATATGATTTTATGGTGTAAAATAGAAAACCGGACTTAGGATAATTTTTCTGGATATTATTGGGCCTCAGACCTATTTTTAAATGCCTAAAAACTATTTAAACTAATTAAATGATTTTATTATTATTATTATTATTATTATTATTTTATTTGTTTTGGCCCGGCCCATTGGGCCCAAAACCCAGCCCGCGGTTGCTATCGGGTCGGGCGGGTCCGCCCAACCCGGAACCCGCCGCCCGACCCGACCCGGACCCCCTTCTCCTCCACGCAGACCCCCCCCCCCCCCCGCGGTTTCCGCCGCGTTCTCCGGCCACGTCGCCGGAGAACCGCCCGGCCTCACCCCCACGTCTCCACGACCTCCCCTCGGCCCACCTAACCCGGCCGCGTCCGCCCCGGCACCCCTATAAATTTCCCCCTCTTCTTCTCCTCCGCCTCACTTCCCCTTATCCCTAACCCTCCGCCGCACGTGCCCTAGCTCCGGCCCCGGTCCCCTCCCCTAGCCGCTGCCCTCCGCCGGACCACCACCTCCTGCGCCGACCTCCTCCCGCCGTGAGCCACCCCGAGCCCACAACCGGCCTCCCCCTTCTCCTTCCTCTCTCCTCCCAGTCGAACCGCTGCCCGAGCCGCCTCCGGCGACCCTCTGCCGGCGCCGCCTGCATCCCGAGCCCCCAGCGGTGCCTCACCGACCGTCGGCCAGTCCTGCAGCCTCAACGGCCCTCAGCCCTAGGCCGGACACGCTGCTGGACACGCGGAGACAGTGGACACGGCTGACACAGTGTCCAGAATGCGTATCGGACACGGAAAACCCTATTCTCGAAGGGCCTCATTCAGGTACTCGTATCTTGCACCCTGCATCTCCGATTTTGATTCTGTAAATTGCGTTGCGAAGCCTGTATGACCCTCTCGGTGTCCGGACAAACCGCTCGGGGCATCGCGTCCTGTGGTGATCGCACACCGCGATCCAAAAATAGGAAAAAACCAAACCCTGTTTCACCCCGGAACTGAGTACGCCCCGCCAAACGGGACGACTTGGTCGCTGCGGTCTTCACAGATACGTGCGCATCGTCGATACGGACGTGTGGGATTTCGCAGAAGCTGATTCGGATGTGCGTGCACATCGAAATCAGTGCGTATCCGCGGACATCGCCCCGTATCTGACTTTTCTATAATTCACCCTAACTTCGTGCACACACGTCGGATCGAGACAAAACTTGCGCCATCGGACTCGTAGCGATACGCTGGTCCTGTGGGTCAAGTTTGGTTCGATTCTGAGAACGTTGACGAAATCGCGTGTCGTGGGCCCTACAGGCCCCACTCGACGGGCGATTTTGTGATCGGCTCATCGGAATTCAATTCTGGAAGTTCTGTTGGGTTCGTATCAGCGTTCCTGACCTGTTGACACTAAGTTTGGTAAATTTGGAGACAGTTGACCCTGACATGTTTTTCGGTGCAAAGCGGGCCCACCGGTGGACCCCGTTTTGGCCCGAAATTACCGTTTTTGCCCTTGTCTTCAAATTGGACCCAAGAACAGGCGTTCCTAGCTATTTGACACCTTCTGAGCGTGATGGTACTGTTCATTTCAGCTTTCAGAGACATCTCTAGAAATTTTCGAGAACAGGACCTAAGTGGAATCCAAACATCAGGCAAGTGCACCTTGCCAAACTTGCAGTCTTTATCTTCATATTTCCTGTAATAATACTTTGCTGGTTGTCTTGTGTAAATTCATATAAACTTGTTTAAACTGATTAACCTAGGAAACGGATGACGTACCTAGTGTCCGATCATAGTCGGGTGCCAACACCGTATGCGGTGTTGGGTTCGTCATTTAGAGATGGATTTACGATATCCTTTACTTTTGTACTTGAAATATCAAGTACCCTACAACCCAGGACACTTGACACTATACATGGACAGAATTTTCCTGAGATATTCATGGTGATTCTGTATAGGATACAGGACTTGACAGAGATATTCTAGTTATAGACAGTTTGACTTGTTGCATTAGTTATAATCCCGCTGACATGGACATGAGACGTTATAGTCATGGTTTGCGTGATTACATTGGATGGGAAGAGACACACAAGCTACAGGCTGTTCTATCTATATATCTACTATTATTGTGAGGTTGTAGACTCTCCAGCAGAGCTAGACCCTTTACGTGTTATTGCTGCTACCGGCTCCCCGACACAGAGCTTGTAGCGGTCTCAGCCTGAGTACTAGTGTTGCTCTCATTTGCATATCACATAGATGGTTACATAGTTTACCCTGTTGTTTCATTTAATTTAATTGCACTGCATTTATTTGGCTTGTTTTATTTTGTGCCTTGCTATGTCCACTGAGGACCTGGAATGGATTATGTCCCCAGGTTTAGCCGAGGAGCAGTACCCCGAGATATACGGGACAGGAGCTGAGGCTATTGCTGGACTTGATACTGGAGCAGAACTGAACCCTGCAGACGAGGTGACTGCCGAAGACTTCTCCTGAGTACCTGATCCCGTACTCAGTATTTACTTATGTTTATCTCTTTTGTTCCTGGCCTATTGAGCCAGTGTATTCAGACATAAGTCGGATTGTTTCTCCGACTAACTTGTTGTTGCTACTTATTTCCATTTCATTATGCAGTTTACTTCTTTATCTTTATGGATGAGATTAGTGTGATTTATGGTAGTAGACCTTCGTTACAGCTTAAGTACGCCTTGATGGCTCCATTAAATTGGGTTATCCTTCGGTGTGTACTGCTGGCCATTGCCACGTGTCCAGTCCCTCGATATTTTGGGACTAGGGCGTGACATAGTTTTTGTGGTGGCCCATGCAGGTCACCTAAATTATTCGGTTTCAACTTAGGGACCGAACAGGCCTGCAATAAGATAGGATAAGTTATAGGATCTCATCTATTGATTAAATCGTTTTTGGACTCTATGTCGAATTTAATTTAATTGCTTGAATTGCATCCTGATTTGATTCCTCTGTGCGTTCTCATTGTTTTCTTTTTATGCAGAGTAATAGATCCCAGAAGTGGTGACGAGAATCCCTTGGGTACACCGCCTGAAGCTGTGGTTACCTGTGAAGCTGGAACGACGCCAGATACTAGAGGACAATCCTCTCAGAACAATCAAACTGGCCAGCCAAGTTCCAGGTTCAGGCGTGATGACATCCCGCCTCCACCCCAGTTCCCTCCTACGATGCCTGTCTTTCCTCCAGGGCAGGCAATGGACGGACAACAAATGTTCCAGATGTTCTACGCCATAATGCAGGCACAACAACAGATCCAACAGGAGGCCCAACGTCATGAGGCCGAGAACCTAAGAAACAGCCTAGTCGCAGCATTGGAACATGCAAATCCACCAAATAGGCGGCTAGCGACGGGATCCATCACAGATTTCTGTCAACTCAAACCCCGTACCTTCTCGGGCAAGGAAGGACCAACTGAAGTTCATGAATGGCTTACAAACACTCAGCACCAGTTGGAGGCCGCTGAACTTCCAAGGGACAAATGGATGACTGCCGTCCGGATGCAACTGACGGACAACGCGCACCATTGGTGGCTGTCCGAAGAAAGAAGGCTCGGACATGATCAGGTCACCTGGGAGGAGTTCTCCAGACTCTTCCAGGATATGTACATCCCTGTTGTTGCTCGGTCAGAACTCCGAGACAGATTCAACCGCCTGATCCAGGGCAACATGTCGGTGGAGGAATATAATGTCGAATTCATTCGCCTGAGCCGCTTCGCCCCTTCTCTAATTCCTACCGAAGAAGAGTAGGCGGAGAAGTTCTTTGATGGACTCAGGTTCGAGCTTCAGAAGTTAACCGGATCGGTCGCGCCCACATCTTACTCCGACGTCCTAGCTGCAGCACATCGGATGGAGCGCGTTACTCGGAGGGAATCAAGCCTGAAACGTCCATTCTCCTCAGCACCGTCCAAGTCTTCACCTGGGGATTCTGCCAAACGGCCCCAGAAGAACCTGCCTCAGAAAGCAGCATCAAAGAACCTACCTACTTGTCATTACTGCGGCAAAGTAGGTCATATTGAAAGAGAATGTAGACGCAAGCTGGGACTCTGCCTGGTTTGCGGATCCGGACAACACTTCTCAAAGGACTGCTCGGAACGTCGAGAGGGAGTTCTGAATCAACCAGCTCCACCTGCACCTAGGCCAGCTCTTCCAGCTGGGGGAGCAACTCAGACAGGGCCTGGAGGAGCCAGGCCACCACTACCACCTCAGGCAGCTTTGTTCCAGCAGGCTCGTCAACAAAGGGGTCCCGCTCAGGGACGAGGTCAGGCATATGCACTAGCAGTCACTGAGGAAGCTACTGCAGGCGAAGTGATAGCAGGTACCATATTAGTAGCTTCAATTCCTGCTGTAGCATTATTTGATTCTGGAGCCTCGCATTCATTTATTGCTGCTAGCTTCGTAGCCACACATAGAGTAGCAACCGTACCTCTCTCGAAGATGAAGAGAATTATAACGGGAGGTGGAATTATCCCGGTTAGTGATATCTGTAGATCATGTTCGGTAGTAGTATGTGGCCGGGAGATGCGAGCCCAATTCCTGATCTTTTCTATGCCTGATTACGATGTTGTACTTGGTATAGACTGGTTAAGTCAGTACCATGCGACACTGGATTGCCGGCTTGGAAAAGTGATATTTAGACCCCCTAGCCTTCCTGAGTTTGAATTTCTTCGAGGAGCTGTAGAACAAGGGGTCCAGCCAACTCTTAGGGTATTAACTGTAGAAGAGGATTCAGGTTACCCAAGAGTCATAACGAAATTTGTGGATGTATTTCCCGACGACCTTCCAGGTTTACCACCTGATCGGGAGATAGAATTCACAATAGACCTAACTCTAGGAGCCGAACCTATCACTTCATCGGTATATCGGCTAGCACCTAAGGAGTTAGTGGAGTTGAAAGCACAAGTGGACGACCTTCTAGAGAAAGGATTTATCTGGCCCAGTGTTTCACCTTGGGGAGCGCCCATACTTTTTGTACCAAAGAAGGACGGAACCGTGCGGTTGTGCATTGATTACAGAGCCCTTAATGCTGTAACTGTTAAGAACCGGTACCCCTTACCACGTATTGATGACTTGTTTGACCAATTGAGTGGTGCTAGGGTATTCTCAAAGATTGACCTTAGATCCGGTTATCACCAGATTAGGGTGAAGAAGGAAGATATCCCAAAGACGGCCTTCAGAACTAAATACGGACACTATGAGTTCCTAGTAATGTCGTTTGGTTTCACCAACGCACCTGCTGTATTTATGAGTTTGATGAACGGAGTCTTCCATCAGTACTTGGATAAGTTCGTGGTGGTATTCATTGATGATATTCTAGTCTACTCCAAGGACCACGAAGAGCACGAGGAACACCTCAGAATTGTGCTAGAAACTTTGAGAAGGGAGAAGCTGTATGCCAAGCTCAGCAAATGTGAGTTCTGTATGGACAATGTGCCATTCTTAGGACATATTATCTTGGGTGAAGGACTGTCTGTGGACCCAGAGAAGGTCACTGCTATAGAAACCTGGCCTACCCCTACCTCTGTTGCAGAAGTGAGAAGTTTTCTTGGACTTACTGGGTATTACCGGCGGTTCGTAGAAAATTTTTCAAGGATTGCAGAGCCGATGACTAAGCTGACACGGAAGGATCAGGAGTTCAGATGGACGGAAGAATACCATAATGCCTTTGAAGAATTGAAGAGGCGTCTAACAACAGCACCAGTCTTGACTCTTCCCTCAGGGTCAGGAGGTTTTGTTGTTTATAGTGATGCGTCCGGTAGTGGACTAGGTTGTGTCTTGATGCAACATGGCAAGGTTATCGCTTATGCATCGAGGCAGCTGAAGGTCCACGAGAAGAATTACCCAACGCACGACCTGGAGCTAGCTGCAGTGATTTTTGCATTGAAGATCTGGAGGCATTATCTGTATGGAGAGAAGGTCGAAATATTCACTGATCATAAGAGCTTGAAGTATGTTTATACTCAAAAGGAGCTCAACATGAGACAAAGGCGTTGGCTTGAGTTGATGGTGGACTTTGACATAGATCTGCAGTACCACCCGGGGAAAGCAAATATTGTAGCCGACGCCCTCAGCAGAAAACCCTCGGCTTATTTCTTAACTGAGCAGCCTCAGCTATTACAAGACTTGCAAGATCTTCAGATAGAGGTTGTTTTACCTGGACAAAATGGTTTGCTGGCTAACCTCGAAGTTAAGTCATCGCTGGTGGAGAGAATCAAAGAAGCTTTGCCTAATGATGCCAGATTTCGAAGGCTGAAAGAGAGAACCGAAGCAGGCATGCAAACGGGACTTCGCATCCACGAGGACGGGACATTAAGGTGCGGAAATCGCCTATATGTTCCAAATGGAGAATTGAGACAGGAGTTGATGACTGAAGCACATAGCTCCATATACTCTGTTCATCCAGGAGGAACCAAGATGTACCGGGACTTAAGACAATATTACTGGTGGCATGGAATGAAAAGGGAGATTGCCCGATTTGTGGTAAAATGCTTAGTCTGCCAGCAGGTAAAGGCCGAACACCAAAGGACTGCAGGTATGTTGCAGCCACTTCCCATACCTGAATGGAAGTGGGAGCATATTATCATGGACTTCATCACTGGATTTCCAAGAAGCCCTAGTGGAAAGGATGCGGTATGGGTTATTGTGGATCGGCTCACTAAGTCGGCTCACTTCTTGCCATTCAAAGTCGGACAATCCACGGAAGTACTAGCCGACATGTATATGCGATATTTCATAAAATTACATGGAGTGCCGGTTAGTATTGTATCAGATCGAGACTCGAGATTTACATCTCACTTCTGGCGAAGCATGCAAGAGAGTCTCGGCACCAGGCTCAAATTCAGTACTGCCTATCATCCTCAGACAGATGGCCAATCAGAGC
Source organism: Iris macrosiphon (assembly GCA_036927795.1). NCBI lineage: Eukaryota > Viridiplantae > Streptophyta > Magnoliopsida > Asparagales > Iridaceae > Iris > Iris macrosiphon. The sequence goes on from JAYESA010000001.1 coordinate 183,379,176, forward strand.
GCACAATTCAGATCTTGGAAGATATGCTGCGATCATATATACTGGACTTCGGAGGATCTTGGGAAGATCATCTGCACTTAGTGGAGTTCTCCTACAACAACAGCTATCAGGCAAGCATTCAGATGGCACCTTTCGAGGCATTGTACGGAAGGAAGTGCAGATCGTCGATATGCTGGAGTGACGTTGGCGAACGTCAATTACTGGGTCCATAGTTGGTAACGGAGACAGTGGAGAAAGTAAGGCAGATTCAGAATCATCTCCGTGCAGCTCAGGATAGACAGAAGCATTGGGCCGATGCGCACAGACGTCCCCTGGAGTTCAAGGAAGGAGAGCATGTATTTTTGAGGATCTCGCCCACTAGAGGTACTATCAGATTCGACAGCAGAGGCAAGTTAAGCCCAAGGTATATTGGGCCATTTGATATCTTGGAGCGCATTGGTGAGGTGGCTTATCGTCTTGCATTACCTCCATCCTTAGAGGGAGTGCATGATGTATTCCACGTCTCATAGCTGAGGCGATACGTGACTGACCCAAGCCATATAGTTGATCATTCTGAGATTTCGGTGGGACCTAGCCTGAGATACGAGGAGCGGCCAGTGGGTATACTCGACACCAGTGAGAAGACACTGTGAGGGCAGACAATCAGACTGTTTCGGGTAGCTTGGAAACAGCACTCTCCTGGCGAATCGACCTGGGAACGAGAAGATGTTATGCGCCAGCGTTATCCACACTTATTTGCAGATGCAGGTAAAACCTAAGCATTCTTTAATTCTGTAAATTTTGTGCCTTTGTAATTTACCCTTCGATTGCGAGGACGCAATCCTCTTAAGGGGGGTAGATTGTAATCACCCTAAAATTTTCAGATTTTTTAAAATTAATTTTTGGGAATTTTCTGCAATTTTTCAGGAATTTACATAGGTCCTGTGGTAATTTTATAATTTTTAATTGCTAATAAATAATATTAAAATATAATGAAAATATGATTTTATGGTATAAAATAGAAAACCGAACTTAGGATAATTTTTTGGATATTATTGGGCCTCAGACCTATTTTTAAATGCCTAAAAACTATTTAAACTAATTAAATAATTTTATTATTATTATTATTATTATTATTATTATTATTATTATTTTATTTGTTTTGGCCCGGCCCATTGGGCCCAAAACCCAGCCCGCGGTCGCTATCGGGTCGGGCGGGTCCGCCCAACCCGGAACCCGCCGCCCGACCCGACTCGGACCCCCTTCTCCCCCACGCAGACCCCCCCGCGGTTTCCGCCGCGTTCTCCGGCCACGTCGCCGGAGAACCGCCCGGCCTCACCCCCACGTCTCCACGACCTCCCCTCGGCCCGCCTAACCCGGCCGCGTCCGCCCCGGCACCCCTATAAATTTTCCCCTCTTCTTCTCCTCCGCCTCACTTCCCCTTATCCCTAACCCTCCGCCGCACGTGCCTTAGCTCCGGCCCCGGTCCCCTCCCCTAGCCGCTGCCCTCCGCCGGACCACCGCCTCCTGCGCCGACCTCCTCCCGCCGTGAGCCACCCCGAGCCCACAACCGGCCTCCCCCTTCTCCTTCCTCTCTCCTCCCAGTCGAACCGCTGCCCGAGCCGCCTCCGGCGACCCTCTGCCGGCGCCGCCTGCATCCCGAGCCCCCAGCGGTGCCTCACCGACCGTCGGCCAGTCCTGCAGCCTCAACGGCCCTCAGCCCTAGGCCGGACACGCTGCTGGACACGCGGAGACAGTGGACACGGCTGACACAGTGTCCAGAATGCGTATCGGACACGGAAAACCCTATTCTCGAAGGGCCTCATTCAGGTACTCGTATCTTGCACCCTGCATCTCCGATTTCGATTCTGTAAATTGCGTTGCGAAGCCTGTATGACCCTCTCGGTGTCCGGACAAACCGCTCGGGGCATCGCGTCCTGTGGTGATCGCACACCGCGATCCAAAAATAGGAAAAAAACCAGACCCTGTTTCACCCCGGAACTGAGTACGCACCGCCAAACGGGACGACTTGGTCGCTGCGGTCTTCACAGATACGTGCGCATCATCGATACGGACGTGTGGGATTTCGCAGAAGCTGATTCGGATGTGCGTGCACATCGAAATCAGTGCGTATCCGCGGACATCGCCCCGTATCCGACTTTTCTGCAATTCATCCTAACTTTGTGCACACACGTCGGATCGAGACAAAACTTGCGCCATCGGACTCGTAGCGATACGCTGGTCCTGTGGGTCAAGTTTGGTTCGATTCTGAGAACGTTGACGAAATCGCGTGTCGTGGGCCCTACAGGCCCCACTCGACGGGCGATTTTGTGATCGGCTCATTGGAATTCAATTCTGGAAGTTCTGTTGGGTTCGTATCAGCGTTCCTGACCTGTTGACACTAAGTTTGGTAAATTTGGAGACAGTTGACCCTGACATATTTTTCGGTGCAAAGCGGGCCCACCGGTGGACCCCGTTTTGGCCCGAAATTACCGTTTTTGCCCTTGTCTCCAAATTGGACCCAAGAACAGGCGTTCCTAGCTATTTGACACCTTCTGAGCATGATGGTACTGTTCATTTCAGCTTTCGGAGACATCTCTAGAAATTTTCGAGAACAGGACCTAAGTGGAATCCAAACATCAGGCAAGTGCACCTTGCCAAACTTGCAGTCTTTATCTTCATATTTTCTGTAATAATACTTTGCTGGTTGTCTTGTGTAAATTCATATAAACTTGTTTAAACTGATTAACCTAGGAAACGGATGACGTACCTAGTGTCCGATCATAGTCGGGTGCCAACACCGTACGCGGTGTTGGGTTCGTCATTTAGAGATGGATTTACGATATCCTTTACTTTTGTACTTGAAATATCAAGTACCCTACAACCCAGGACACTTGACACTATACATGGACAGAATTTTTCTGAGATATTCATGGTGATTCTGTATAGGATACAGGACTTGACAGAGATATTCTAGTTATAGACAGTTTGACTTGTTGCATTAGTTATAATCCCGCTGACATGGACATGAGACGTTATAGTCATGGTTTGCATGATTACATTGGATGGGAAGAGATACACAGGCTACAGGCTGTTCTATCTATATATCTACTATTATTGTGAGGTTGTAGACTCTCCAGCAGAGCTAGACCCTTTACGTGTTATTGCTGCTACCGGCTCCCCGACACAGAGCTTGTAGCGGTCTCAGCCTGAGTACTAGTGTTGCTCTCATTTGCATATCACATAGATGGTTACATAGTTTACCCTGTTGTTTCATTTAATTTAATTGCACTGCATTTATTTGGCTTGTTTTATTTTGTGCCTTGCTATGTCCACTGAGGACCTGGAATGGATTATGTCCCCAGGTTTAGCCGAGGAGCAGTACCCCGAGATATACGGGACAGGAGCTGAGGCTATTGCTGGACTTGATACTGGAGCAGAACTGAACCCTGCAGACGAGGTGACTGCCGAAGACTTCTCCTGAGTACCTGATCCCGTACTCAGTATTTACTTATGTTTATCTCTTTTGTTCCTGGCCTATTGAGCCAGTGTATTCAGACATAAGTCGGATTGTTTTCCCGACTAACTTGTTGTTGCTACTTATTTTCATTTCATTATGCAGTTTATTTCTTTATCTTTATGGATGAGATTAGTGTGATTTATGGTAGTAGACCTTCGTTACAGCTTAAGTACGCACTGATGGCTCCATTAAATTGGGTTATCCATCGGTGTATACTGCTGGCCATTGCCACGTGTCCAGTCCCTCGATATTTTGGGACTGGGGCGTGACATCTAGTGTATTGGAACACAAGTTTTTATATATGAATACAAGGTATTTGTGGAAATGTTTCATCAAAGATTATGATTCTTTAAAATGGTTATAAGTAGTTAGCATTATAGATTTTATATGAGATTTTAGACACAATGTTAGAACACGGTATGGGGATAAATCAACCCAAGAAATTGTTATATTGTTAATTTATGATATAAATTACTTTAGTATAAATCTTTCCTTATAAGTGCATAACTAGTGAATTATCCTATGAATGCTTTTAATATATATGAAAATAAGAAATATAGATATATACATGTATATGTTGCTTAGTAAGCTACAAACCATTGTAAGTTTATTAGATTTTTTTTTTAACTAATGGATTTGGCCAATATATCATAGAGGTTATAATTTCTAAAACTTCATATATGGATAATTTCTATATGGCTTGGTCTATACTATGTGAAACATTAAAAAATATACCTTAGTTCATAGATTTTAATTATGTTTAGATTTGGAAATATAGTAAATCAAGTTTGAATTACTGCTACCAGTAGTTAAAGTGTGTAAATTATGGATACCGGGTACATATAAGACCATAGTATTCAATTTCGGAATTGATATGAACCTATTTGGATTCCTAAGGTCAGAAATTATAAAAATAACTTATGATATACATAACTAATCTAATATGTGTTATAAATTTTCTATACTTGGGTTGAAGAAAATAAATCAAAGTGAATCATTACAAGGAATTACTCAATATACCAATCTAGGTTGATATTGATACCAAATATTTGAATCTTGATTGAGTACTTATAGATCTATATATATGGATGGATCAATTATCTTTAAAGTTGATATTTCAAGTGTTATATGATATTAGCTTATATTGTGGATTATTGGAGTTACCAAGAACCATACCTTGTTATTTTCTTAAAAACGTGTCGGCTTGAAATTTCTTTTATAAGAAGTTGATATCTAGGCTATATCCTAATAACCAACACCTTACAAATGTTTTATGTAGTTTAATTGTTATATGAGGATTTGAAACATGGTTTTGGATATTCATTATGTTTCTGACATATTGTGTTTGACATAGCATTTTGACAATAGCTATAGCCAAGGTAAATAGCTTGCTCGACAAGGTAAATAACTTGCTTGTCAAGGTACAAAGAGATTTTTTACTTGAAATATATATAAATATGTGTGTGGTTCTAGTGTGGTGTTGTTCCACCGAAGGGGTCGGCGTACCCGAAAAAATGCTACGGAGGGTTACTCCGGGTCTAATATTTAAACTGTTAAATTTTCTGGAGCCTGAAATACAAAGAAAACTCTGCCAAAATTTTCAGGAATTTCGGGAGTTAATCAAATTTCGATATCCGAAAATATTATTGATATTCTACCCTCAATTTTAGAATAGTCTAATTTAATGACAGACTTCCGACAACCTGAAAATCTATTTAGCTAGGGGACGATTATCCCGAGTCTAGGACTCGTAAGTCACGGACACGAGCCACGTAACTACAACTTAAAAGCTTAAATCCCTGTTACCGCCAGCTCTGTATAAAATTGGAAGACATAATATTTCTTGGAATTATGTGTCCTAATACTTATCCTGAAATTGGAAGGACTTTAACCCTGATATATGTTTCATGGAAATAGTAAAGAGATGGTAAACTTGTATCCTGATATACTTTGGAAATGCATTATTATATAATATTCATACATATGAAATACAGAGCAGAGAATTAATAAAATAATAAAATGTGATTGTTTGTAGCTTTAGGTTAGAGAGCATTGGGGGGAGGGAACAACTTGAATTCCATATACGAAATCCCTCAATATAATAGCAATAACAAAAAGCTGATCAGCAATTGAGCTCTTTGGTAAGTCCTTGCGAATTGAGTGTGTGAGGCTTAGCTCACTTACCTGTCCTGTGTTTATACATGTTCTTGTAATTATAAACCTATTTCGATTAAAAAGACCGATTAGGTCAAATTGATATTATATCTTGTTTTACTCACCTGAATGTGAGAGGGCCAAAATCTAAGCACCGTGCCACCCTACCTGTCACAACCTGGTTCCTGATTACGAGATTATTATTGGAAAACTAGTTATTGTGGTTATTCAAGAGTTGTTCTCCAATTTGCATCATCATTTAGGAAACTTGTCTGTATTTGTGATAATAAAATAGGATTATATTGTTGCTTCGTTAGACACTATAAGGTCTTTTGATTAGGAATTTAATTGGAATCATAGGAACGACTATAACACTTATTCCCCTAACTCCTATGCAAAAGCTATGCCATTTTCTTTCCTTGTATTATCACATCATATTTTTATTTTCATATCGTTCTTGACTGAGGACTTGCTGTCGTTTTGACGACCTAGTATTGTTCACTAGGGGAAGACGAAGTTCCTGGTGAAATGCTACCTCTATATGATGTGGACGAAGTTGAGGAGTAATCTTCAAGTGGTTTTCAGGAAATATAACAAATAATATTTTGTAGCTGGAAATATGTATATTAATGGTTTTGTTAAAAAGACTCGTACAATTATACATCAATCATATTGAATAATTATGGTTTGTAGTAATACAAGTGTTTTAGTATGACTTGCATTCCATCCTAGAGTATTACAAGCGACAATCGCTGATACGGATACAATTGTATCCGTATGGAGCGTAGCTTGGAGATGTAGTTACGTACCCGACTCACTGTATCTTGGGAAGCGGGACGTGACATATTTAGTGAACAATTTTTTAGACATTCAAACTTACAACAAAATGTTCCAAATTTTGTGACAATTTTGCATAAATAATAGCACTAATTAGCATTTAGATCCTATATTTTATACCAACTTAGAGTTTAAGCTCTGATATGTCCAATTAAAAAGTTCCGATCATGAATTTTTAATTTTAATTTTCTTTTTATATTATACCCTTATAATTATTACAATGGCATCAATTAATCCAGGATGAAAAGGGAGGATATAATGAGAAAAGAGAAACCAAAAATAATTTTTTAATTGGACATGTTAGAGTTTAAAGTCTAAGTTGTTACAAAATTTAGGGTCTAAACTCTAATTATCTCTAGATAATATGTAATGATAAAAAATTTCTTAAAAGAAAGACATAATTTGTTTGAAAATCTAATAATTTAAAGTGGTGAGCTTTGTGATATCAAAGAAAAATAAAGAGGGCCCATGTGCAAAAAAAAAAAAAGGAATGGCACCACTATTAACTAACTAGAGGTTTCCGATCATGCGGAGGAGGAGGAGACTGATAGTCTCCGCCGCCGTCAGCGACGGAGACACTATGCGCCCTCAAGAACTGGCCACGTGTATGGCTTGCATGTGCTCAGTGGAACACCTATACTCCTTTCTCGGGAACGAATCCCGATTAGGGGGAATTCTGAAAGCCTCCTAATTATATACGTGTCGAGCTATTCTTTAAGAGTTAACACTTGTGCACGTCGAGAGGATGACACAAGGGTTACGAACATCACATGTGTCGATGATGTGGGGGTTTACTTATACCGAGCTGATGTCTTCGCTGGGCTTTTGCTGTCTGAATGAAGTGTTCTTGGAGGAAAGCTCACTTCTTTGGGAGTTTGAAGTGCTCTATTCCAGAATGATGGTTTGTTGTTTCTTGCTTATTGTTCAGTTCCATGAATTTGGTAGTCATAAAGTTGGAATCTTTATATAAATGATCGGATCAGTTGGATGTCAAATATTGAAATTATGCGTATTTGTGCTCCATCATTTTGATGTTTCTAACTGATGTTGTAACCGGCCCAAACATTTTCGCATGTTTGTGTAACTAAATCTCAAATAATCTCTCTTTCATGTTCGAAGGTTCGTGAGGCTAGATCCCAAGCTCACTCTTCCCTCAAGGAAGAATGCAGGGTAGGGACAAGGAAACAGAAGGCAGAGAACAAAGGTCAGGATGGAGAGTCTAAGAGCAAGAAAGCCAAGACCACGGACGACGACGAGGAGGCTGGCAAAGCCAGTGATGTTGCTGCAGACTTTGAGGAGTTCTGCAAGGCTTCTAAAGGGCACCTCAACGTTGCAGAAATGCTCATCATCCTTGAGGCTAATGACCAAGACACTTCTGGTTCTGATGATGATGTCGTCTTTAGATGGTAACTTGTACAAACATCATCTCAAAAGAAGAAGAAAAATGCCCATTTTTATTTTTATTTTCTTCGCAAGCAACTAGGATATGTTGTTCTATAGTGCTTTGGAGAGAGGTCATGTTTGTAGCAACCACTTGCACTGCACCAGGAGGAACTGTGTGTAGGGGTCCTTACAGTAAGTGGACTACTTGCACCTATACCACCAGAGAATCACCAAAGGAAAGGCCAACCATTGAAAGTTCCTGATGGCATACAGGATCCCGTCCTCCTAGATGTGAGGCTTAAATCTGCTGCTTTGATATTTCGTCTCTGTGATTGCATTATTGATTCAGTATGTTGTGATATGTAGTGGTGTCAGAATGATTTCGAGGCCCTATCCTCACCGAGAACTGACTCCGTTGGACAAGCCTTTGGCTGGCATAATGATTTCGCTTTTCGGACGATTGACCTGGACGCATGTAACAGTTTCTCAAGTGCTAAACATATCCTTTTAACCATCACCATTATTATTTGTATTCATTAGTATATATATTGTTGGTCTATTTTTTGTATAGCAAGATTGGAAAGAGGAGATAGAAAAGCATGGTGGGATAGTCTCTAATACAGTTCCTGGTAATATACTTGCCAATTTCTAGTATTCCCTTGGGTTTGTGAAGACTGTGGATTTAGTTCTGATTAGCTAATGATCTGCAAGTGCGACAACTTAGTTGTGTCCCCTGTCGAACGGGAAAGAGGAGGTTCGTCTAAATTGGTGGAGGCAATGTGAGTTGTATTCTCTCTTTTGTAGTGTAGAGAGAACTTTCACAATGATGTGAATGTTTTGTTGATTGTGCACCATCACCTCGATGCAGGGAGTCTAATATCCCTATTGTGAGAGAAGTTTGGTTAGTAGATAGCATCCAGAAACAAGCTCCTCAACCACTGGATGCTTATGATGTGGTTTCTGATCATGCTCCCGAGGGGAAGGGGATCCCATTGGACAAACAGGATTCCAGTGAAGAAGCACTAGAATCTTTGAATGCAGAAGTAAAGCATCTTGCATTTGCTGTTAAAATTGCTTTGGTTATTTTTATGGGTAGGTCGAATCTCTTTTGACACTATAAATGATGATATGCAGCTGAAATTCTATGGAAAGAGAGGAGTTCACAAGGACTCCATGCTGCGGGAGCAGGGGGGCTGCATCTTCGAGAAAGATGGAATAATATACAATTGTGCATTTTCCATTTGTGATCAGGGAGGAGGACTGAATGATTATGTTGTAATTATTTATACTTTTATGATGGTCCAATGGGAAAAGCTGGGTGATGTTTGATCTTCTATTTGTTATTCATGAAAACAGATATTGTGTAATACAACTGATTATGGTACCTGAGAACCGCTTGCATCTTTACTATAAGAAGGGGCGAGTTAGGGATGATCCCAGGGCAGAAGAGGGTTGAGGAATGGAGCAATGTTAATGATGCAGTGAAAGAGTTTGTTCGACTCTTTGAGGATCTTACTGGCAATGAATTCGAACCATGGGAGAGGGAAAACAAATTTGAGAAAGTTTCTCAAGTTCTATCCCGTTGACATGGTGTAGTCCTGCCCCCAATTGGCTATTGTTATTGTGTGTAGTGATCCCTGATTAATTTCTTATATATTAGGTTTCTTGAGCAGGCTGATGGTTTTGATGTGCGGTATGGGGGTCTCGGTCTTCCTCAGTTTGGAGCTGCAGCTGCCCATTGCAAACTTGAGTCCTTGATTGCGAACTTTATGAAGGTGCTATGTAGCCAAGAGATATACATGTAGACTTGCTGCTTAAGATTTTACTATTTTACTGAATAGATTTTGGTACTTGATTAACCAACGAGGTGTTCTTCAAATTAGCTTTGAGATCTTTGTAGCTCAACTGTTGTAAGGTCAGGAAGAAACTATAAGTCATGTCTATTTAGGACTCCTCAAAAAATTATTTTTCTAGCCAGTTAAAATAGTCTCGACTGCTGAGATTTTCTTGTTACTCGAAAAGAAGTTATCTTGTCACGCCCAGTACCGGAATACGGAGACGGACATGGCCAGCTACCCCGTACAAGGTGTTATACGTCGTACGGCAGTCACGGCTGTTTAAGACAAGGGGGTGCATACTACAATCAAGTCTCCTAGGGTCAAGAACTTCTACGTCTCAATCATTCAAACAAGAAACAGAAAGCATAGAACATATATGATAAAGCAATAAGGTGTCCCAATACTTTCTCAAAATATTCTGGAAACCAGTTGTGCAAAATAAGAAGCTGGAAGAGTAACAAAAGTACATGACAGTGATCAACTGCAGTCTGATTTAATACAATCATGTAAGGAGACTAATGTCCAAACGACCCGGCTAACAGGTGCCGGTGGCTAAACGTCCAAAAGAAGAAAATGTACAATGATGAGCAGGGAAGAAAAAAATTCACTCGCTATCCCCTATGACCATGTTCCTGGTACGCGCCATGAGTTGGGAGAAGGCACGCTGGATCCTCGGGTGCTGGCTCAAAACCTGTCCATGCAAAACCAGTGGGGTTAGACCCCAAATAGCAAGTACCACAAAAGGAAGCAAGAAATGGAGAAACAAAAATCCAAGGAAAAGATATAATTATACATAGGTTCAGTGTCGTAACTTAGGTCCATGGCATATCCTAACATAAATATCCAACCCTACAACCAAACAAGAACAAGGGTTGAACCATCGCACTATGATAGTCCATTTTTCTAGGCTACTAACCGAATAATACAATCACAACCAAGTCCATTTTCTTATATCGGTCAATCATTTGTATGGCTTGTTATTTTTGTTGAGTCTGAGGTTATCCTAGAAATAATGCATAATATGTATCCTCATATTACGCAAGTGCCGAACATGAGCTAACCGAACCAATAGATGAATAAAACATGTATTCATGAGATGCACCAGTTTTTCGTAGGGCCACTGCGATAGAAATACGATATTAGCGGTTCCAGTATTCCTACAGTGAAACAATGGCTCGGCATATAATAGGTCAGATACTGCACTCCACTAAGGCAGATGATATACAGTATCTGTGGTGGCCAGCCCACAGCGCACTTAAAATGAATCTCTATAGGAAGGTTCGTTGGCATGATCTCGGGATACCGTTCCCTCCAATGTTACTACCACTTTTAGTTACCTAATTAGCCCTATATTGTGTTTGAAATCTCAAGGAGTGGTTACATGAGATCTTCCCTTTAGATGTCGTACAAAGTACGGGCACGCTAGATACGAATCCATGGAAGTCAAATCTGAATTCACCCGAGCGTGTATGCAACATTCAGTCAATCAATATCCTCGCCATGCTTTGGTAGTTGACTCACTTATTATGTCTGTGCTGGAGAAACAACATATATTTATAATATCACACATTCAGGAATTTGGAGGCATTCTCGATGCGCAACCCAAATATAATCACTTAACACGTGACACGATGTGTCGTACCTCGGCGCACATTAAATCATCGACAAAATATCAGGTAATAGTAGTATCGTCACGGATATAATATTCGAGTCTAATTACCAATTATACATTGGGTCACGAAAGAGTAGAAAATATTCAATCAAACAAGTAAGGCCGCATGGGAAGTCCAGGCCGCATATGACTCTAGGCCGCATGTGAAGTCAGGACCGCATGAACCACTTGGCCGCATATGAAGTCAGGCCGCATGAACCACTTGGCCACATATGAAGTCAGGCCGCATGCTCAAGGTTAAAGTCCAATCCTTGGGACAAGTGTTGAAGTGACGGCCAATCAATGAAGTGTTACTGATGTGACATAAAGTGATCGATCTGACAAGCCATAAAGTATCTCAGGAAGAAAAGACAAAAATTATAGAAACATGTGCTACGGTTTCAGAGTCGTGCGTCCAAGAAAAAGTGGCTATGGAGAAAGCTCTATCATGGATCACTTTGTCTCCTTGGTTCACTTCGTCTTCTCCAAACAGCAGTTTCGGCCATAACGAAAGCTCCAAAAACTGAAATCTTGTTTTGTCCATAAAATTTTCATTTGAAGTCCAAATCGAGTGAACCAAAAGCCAAAATGCTCTAAATTGAAAGCTCTATCATGTAGCAAAAACTGGTTTTCTAAAATACATGTTTAATAGATCAAAACCAAGAAAAACTCATAAAATCCATAAAATCTTAAGTTAGAAATGTAAATCTACTCAAAACCACCCATCAAAACAGAAAATTCCAAGAATTAAAAGTGTTTAGAAACACATAACAAACATAATGGAACAATAATATGGAGGGTTTCTCCATTTCTCATGCAAGGTATACTTGTCTATGGAAAGGGGAGAGAAAACACAAGAGAGAGAGGGAGAATGAAGTAATGAAGATAGAGAAGGAAAATGTTGGGTTATATATGGTAGGGTTGAGGGTTGAACCAATGGTTCTCATGAGTTGAACCAACCCACAAAATGAACCATGAACCAGGTTAAACCAAAGAATGAGTCAAGTCTCCATGTCCATGCAACCATGCTAAAATAAAATATATTTCAAATACGTATATCGGAAACGGGGAGTGACATACTTGATCGAGGAGTTTAAAATTTCTCTGGCAGTCTGATATTCGTAAGCCATTTGCAAGCAGTGTAATGGAATGTTGACATTCATGTCAATTTACTCCTTATTTTTATTAGGTTCTTGTTGAGATGGCTTCCATGAGTATGTTTACTCCCAGTTATTCGATAATGAGGAAAGTCGTGGCTTCATCTTTTGTGTAGTTGTGCATATCAATTTTCCATTCTCAGAATGGATGGAAGTCCGCGACTTGGAGTCACTATAAGAAAAAGCTAATTGGAAGATTATTTGTAGATTCCTAAGAAATGAATGCAGAGCTTCTTAAGATGGGATTTATCATTAAATCTATCATTTTCTGTTACGAGCAGATTTATCTAGCTGTCAATGTCCATGAGTTCCATGCATGGTTATAAAACGATGGAATCTACAAAGAGTAATATTTTTCATGATCCATAATCAGTTTTTACTGTTGTGTTGTTAGGATAACGAGGATGGCTGAATTATAGTTTTATCAGATTGTTTGTCAAGGGGTCACATATTTGTGCAATACGGAGATCTTCCAAACGATTCTGTGGACACTTAACATGTTTCCTGTTACCATCAATCTTCTGAATTCCATTCCTGAATTTTTGACCTATTGTATGGAGGATAGGTACGTTTTGATGGAGATGGGCATGGATAGTCCAGATCTTCCAGTGGGGATGCTGTCTGATCTTCATCTCAAGAAATGTAAGCATGTTATTTGTTCATTTCATTTGCATCCATTTCGTGTATAATTCATTGATGTTAGTTTGATTGCACAAAACTGTAGGCGAGGAGCTACTAGTAAAGTTCAGGGAGGAGCTGAAAATGACCCCCGGTTCGCCTGATTTAGATGTGAAATCCAGCATGTTGTGGCTGGATTTCAGTAACTGATGCGCTCAACTCGGCCTTTGATTATTCGGAACTTACAGAGCCCCCCCCCCCACCCCCCCCCCCCCTCCTCCTCCCCCCCCCCCCCCCCCCCCCTTTCTCTCCCTCTGTGTGTGTTATGGCCGCTTATACGATATTTCTTGCTTCTCCGGGCACGCAGGCGGCTGCTGGACTGGAAACTGTGAGGGACATTACAGTGGCATCACATCTGATAGGAGAGACCACTGATTCTACAATTGATGATCCGCTGTCCGATCGCTATAACAAGTTGGGTTGTGCAGTTGCTCCAGTGGACAAGGAGTCTGAGGAGTACATGATGATCCTGAAGTATCTGGAGAGAACTTATGAGCCTGTCAAAGTCAGCGAAGTAGTAAGCAAATCTAAAATAGGCTCCAACTGGTTGGAAGGGTGAGGTTTTAGTACCCTGTTAATGTTTAGTGTCAATCGTGCCTACAGAGTTATGGTGTATCAGTTGAGAACATATTTGCATTTTAGCTGAGCACTTGACCTTCATATGACGAGATAAAGAAGCTTACCTAACAAGGTTCTTCTGTGGTGTGGTAGGTGCATCTTCTCCACTTTCATGTTCAGCTTCAATTTTTAAAATAACGGTGAACATCTCTTTATTTGCAGGAACAAGAAGTTCTAATGTGCTTAGGCATCTGCATAAAGGTTTCTTGCCGGCTATATGTTCAATACCAGCACCTGGCTACATGGTATCCAAGAGCTCAAGTGGTGTTTAGTTAGTTTGATAAAAATCATAAAATGATATAGATTTCTCTTGACATTCAAACCTTGATCCCAGTTTGGTAGAGCAATAGTCTGTTCAGATGCTGCAGCGGAAGCGGCAAGGTATGGATTCACTGTAGTTGACAGGCCAGAAGGGTTCTTAGTTTTGGCTGTTGCATCTCTCGGGGGTCAGGTCACTAAGATGTCTAATGCACCTGAGGTAATTATGAGCAACAGCCAACTATGTCTTATTTGTCATGATGCACTCGGGTAGTTCTAGCATGATAGTGTAAGACTTGTATGTGAAGATGAACAATCTAATCCAGTAGGCTGACATTCAAGTGATCCTTGCGGTGATGGATGACAGAATACAAAGCCCTTGGGAGGAAAAGAAGATGGCTGTCAAAGGGCTTGGGAGGAAAAAGACGGATGAATCTGAACATTTCATGTGGAAGGATGATGTGAAGGTGCCTTGCTGCAAGCTTGTTCCATCTGGGCATGAGGATAGCTTGCTCGAGTACAATGAATATGCAGTTTACGATCCAAAACAGGTATGCTTAGGATCTTATGAATTACGATGGATGATGTTCCATCTGGGCAGTGGAAGTGAACACTGCACTGCTGATTTTATAGTTGTAACCTTTTGTTTCGCTGCAGGTGAGAATAAAGTACTTGGTGGCTGTCAAGTATGAAGAGCAGGACATGGTGATGGACACTGCAGAACCAGGTGGTGGTGAAGCTTGAAAGGTTGACGTAGGATCAGAAGTTTGTAGTTTTTGGCTTTTTATAGTGTTTGGTGACTTGTTTGGTTATATTTTGTTATATGTCGCCAAAAAATTAACTAGTATGTGTACATAGTACAAGTATGTATAAAATTTCTTGTTTCTAGTATACGACATCTCTCTCACATCACACCTGTCAGCATGGCTATGAGTTGGTAGGTCTGCGTCTAGGAAGTAGGGATGATGTGCCAGTGGGGGGTTGATGCTGTTGTAGCTATGTTAATCTCACAGATGTACTTGGTTGGAACTAGGCAGCTGGTGAGGAGAGGTTCTCTCAATGGTCGTGTGGTGCTCGTAATAGCTGGGAAAGGAAGTAAGTATTGTTTGGTACCTCCAAGTTGATGTCTTCCCCTTGCACGATCTCAGCTGGTCCTGCAGATGTGTCGTTGCCTTTTTCTTGATTCCATGCTTTCTTTCCCTAACACCGATCTGCTTCTAGTTCTACATCATTGGAGTACGCATGGTAGATGCCAATTGGTTTGGTGGTTAAAACTGGAGTTTTGTATTGGTGTAGTCTATAGAGAGAGAGATCCCGAGACGGAGATTCATCACGACTTTATTCCTACCTTTCTAGAAGCAGAATGATTCATCTGACTTCATATATATTTTTGAACTAATGAAAGGATTTGCTTAAAGTTGGGCTTCCTGAACTAGTCATTTAAGAGGCGATTTTGTTTGGCAACTTACCCATTCTGTTTGAGCTAGATTGATCTTTTATAGCTGTTACTTGACCTCATAGTTTGATCAACAAAGAGGGGAGGCATTTATGCCTTGTTTCGGAAATCAGTATGAGAGATTCCTTTGCCTTTCTGATTGTTTGTTTTTGGGAGGGTTTTAGGAGTTGCCATGAGGTTTTATTTTAGCGTGTAGGAAATTCCTTATGTATTCATCAATGTTGCAGTATCACATTTAGGACATTCCTTAGCATCCTTGGATGCTTTGCTACAGCAGAGCATCTGGTGGAGTACTGTCTTTTAACAAATTGCAGACACTGCTTTCCTCCTAGGAGTATGACACAACTTACTTCACATCTGTTTAGTATCTGGTTCCTGTTGATGATTTTCTTAAGCATTGAGACACTGTCCTCCAAGTGAAGGCCATCTTTAAATTGTATTTGAGTTGGCCCTATCCTAGCAGCCTTCAACTATTTAATTATGTGCAAGTGTATCCATTGTTCAGTAAACTCTTGTTGCATATAGTTACATGTTAAATCTGTACTATACTAATAAGAAACATTTAGTCTTCACTGGAAGGTTTTTTTCTTCTTCCAAATATGTCTATTATACTAAGTAAAATTGTTCATTAAATTTATGAGGAAAGTTAATCAATTATATGTAGAAAAAAATTAAAGGGGTTCTCCTTTGTTTTTTTTCTTCCAAGTGGTATTGCATTATTATTTTTCTTTGTCCATTGTTTAGTAAAATATTCCTTGACTATAATTAAGGCTTGATGCGGTAAAATATATATTAACTCCTCCATGCATTGATGCATATAGCTAGGTGATGATGAAGTGAAGTAGAACACATCTTGGTATTTGGTATAATGTACTTGGGTATATGAATTCAAGTATTTGGACTTATTATATGCAAGTGTGTTCAAAATTATCATATTTATAGCTATTAGTATATATGCAAGTATTTCATAGATTACCATAAGAAAGATTAAAAGAAAAATGTTGTAACTATTCTAATTTTATTAAGACAATTTTGGAAGACTAAAAGACATATGTCTTAATTATTCTAAATTTATTATTATATTATTTGAAAACTATTTCGAAAGATCAAATGACACATTTCGTAATTACCTACCTGTCTCTATTAACTTTAATGAATAATTTAATTAGAAAACATATGCAAGGATAGATTTGGAAATAAAATTTTTACTGTGAAACTAGACTTTTTTTAGTTATATAGTAACTAGTATATATGTATGTGCGTTGCACTTATTTCGTAGATTATTATTAGAAAAGACAACTATTGTAATTATTCTAATCTTTGTTTAAACTACTTAGTAAGACTAAAAGATAACTCCTGTAATTAACTAATTGAACTCATTAATTTAATAAACAATATTAATTGATAAATATATGCAATGATATATTTAAAAAGAATTTTTTTTTATAGTGAAATCGGACTTTTTTTATTATTATATAGTAGAATAGATATAGATGTACCCTAAATATTGGTAACTTTAAGAAAAGAAACAATATCCAAACTACAAAAATCATGTAATATGGAAATATTTTAGAACTTTTTTGTGTGACTATTTTGTCCTTGTTTTTCCTGGCTCATGGTTTCTTATTGAGCTAGTAGGCATCAATTTGTTGATGGTTTATTCTTGACATTGGTTTATGTTGAGGAAGGACAATGGATATGGAGAGGGTCTCAAAGTTATTTGGGATATGTAATACTTTTTGACAATTATTAATATTTGGTATTTGTTTATTCAAATATAAGGAATCGAGGCACATACGTTACGTGTATATAAGTGCAAATTCTAATGAAAAACTGGTTAAGATACTAATATATTTTTTATTTTAAAAAATAAGAAAGTGTTATATAAAAAAAAGTAGTAATATTAATATTATTATTATATATTGATATAGATGAATTTTGTTAAGTAACTTATCAGCGAATTAAACAATCCAGAAGTTGAGCACAAAACAAAACAGAGACGAGAAGGCACGCACAATCCAATCCAAATGGCTTTGGTTCGTCTCCAACTCCCGAAAACCCCACAGAATATCCCCATCTCCTCCTTATTACCAAGATGCCCTTCCCTCCTTCCGGCGATCAACCACCGCCTCCGCCGCCGTCGTGGTTTTATCTCCCACCGTCCCCTCTGCTCCCTGTCCCAGCCAGATCGGACGTCCCAGGTCTCTCTCTCTCTCTCTCTCTCTAGAATCAAAATTTATCATGAATGTGAATAAATAATAAATAAATAAATATTTTAGGTGGACAGCTCTCCGTCATCAAATAGCAGCACTAGTATAGTCGGGGATCTCCTCGACTACCTCAACGAATCATGGACTCAGTTCCATGCCACCGGTACTACTTACTTACTTGCTCCTCGTTCCCAATTAACGCCACAAAATTCCCATAAACCCTAATTTTTTGGTATTTTGATTAGCGGAAGCTAAGAGACAGCTGGTCGATGCCGGATTCCATCTGCTGAACGAGAGCGATGACTGGCAGCTCCAGCCCGGCGGACGCTACTTCTTTACCCGCAACATGTCCACTCTCGTTGCCTTCGCCGTCGGACAAAAGTATGCGCTACTACCAAAATCTGGCTTCCTCTTATATCATGTCAAAGTCCCTGCCGCTACTCCAAAATCCTTTGGTCTGCTTGGCAACGGTGTTTTCATCGGTTTTGAAGAGTGTTTTAGCCGGCCGTTTATGAAGTGTTAAAAAAAAAAATTCTCCTCGGTGATTTTTTTCAGACACTAGTTTTGGGCGGCTCAAACCTCCCAAAACCGGTGTAGTGTAATTTCGGATATCTTTATAAATGCACCAAATAGGTTTGTTGAGAGATTTTATTATTTTATTTCATTTATATTCTCACAAAAAATATGTAATTATAACTACTAATATCCTATCATATTTCTTCTTTCTCATCTTTGTTTCTCTTCCGCTTCTTTCAAACTGCGGCTACTTTCCTCTGATGGGTTATTTATTTTTTTTCATTTTTTTTTCTATAGTCTCTTCTATCTTCGTCCAGACGATCATTCTTATAATGACTATCTTCATCCAGACAATTATTTTTATAAATCCTTAATCCATCTAGATTACTGATTTCATGGCAAACTCATCTTGATTGTTATAAATAATGAGTTTGTCATTAGGTTGCAGGTCATGTTGTCTTTACATGATTTGGACTTGGAGTTATTTAATATAGTCTAACATGACAAACTCATAAAACCAAGTCTTGTACCATTGTCGATTTAAGTCTTATATCACTTCATCTTATACTCTTAGTCAAGATAGGATTTAATCTATTGAAAGTTTAGGCTAAAGTACTTTTTTATGTTCTCTCTTCATTTTTATGCTTTTATATATGGTTATATAGGTAATTTTATTCTTATAAAAGACTTTCAGAACCGCTCGTTAATGAATTACCAAGCGTGGGTTGGACTCGTTTAAAAGTCGTTACTTAAAACCACCTAAAACTGGACCCTCATAATCGCTCAACAATTGCCAAGCATATCCTAAGTGAGTTGGTGAGGATATATATTTATATTAAAAACAATTAAATAGAACTTGTAATGCTTCCTTGCACTGGAAAATGAACACATAACAAAAGGATGTTGGAGTTGTTGGAATGACTACGAGGGTTACAGCCTTGCAGGTGCTATATGAGATTGAGGAGAGTACCATTTCTCTGGCCGGCATTGCTAATGATTTTCCTGGTCATTGGCAGGCCTACATACTTCTTCTTAGGGTTTAAAAGAGATTGCTTCATTTCAAACAACTCTTCTAACCTATTTTTGTGCCTTTGTTGTTGTTTTTCTGGCTATATGTAAAGATCAGTATGATAGGATTGGTGCCATTCTCTTGCAGCTATAGCATTGGCAGTGGGTTTCATGTTATTGCTGCGCATACAGATAGCCCATGTTTAAAACTAAAACCAAGGTCTGCATCATCCAAGTCCGGGTTCCAGATGGTGAATGTACAGACATATGGAGCTGGCTTATGGCACACTTGGTTTGATAGAGATCTAAGTGTTGCTGGGAGGGTCATCCTAAAAGATGGCGACGGCTCTTTTGTGCATAAGCTTGTCAAAGTGAGGAGGCCTTTACTCCGCGTGCCAACACTGGCCATACATCTTGACCGGTTAGTGCTGCACTTCTCCTTTTCTGTTTTGCGTAAGACATTGTATTATAACATTCTTTAGAATGGTTTTGTTGAATTATGCTTAATGGAGTTTTGTGAACAGTTCGAATGTTACTTTACTGTTTTACATGTTATCAATTATCAGTGTGCAAGTTACAGTTTAATCTACATTCCAAACTGTTTGATTATAATAATTTCGTTATGTAAATATTTTGTGGAAACATCTTATTTCACAAAAAAGTTATTACTCTAATTGAGGTGGCAATTCAAAAAGTTTTTACTCTTATTGAGGTGTCTATATCCATTTGAACTCTATTAGAAAGATATATTTTTATATGCTCCCTTTGTGAGACCAACGACCTGGCACTATAAATGCCAGCGCTCACCGCCATAAATGCCAGCGCTCACCTGTCCCGTAGTCCTCTCTCCTTATCCTCCCCATGGCTGAAACTTAGAAGCCGGAAACTCCTTGAAGGTCAACGAATCTAAGTAAGAACCTCGATTCGGCGGTTCTTACTTGGGAGATCGTTTCCCTGACGACACGAGTGCTTCCCATAACATGATCATAATTTTAAAAGAGGACAGAAATTTTGGCAAGAAAGATGAAGAATTTTTAGTACAAGTTCATCAAAGTAAGGATTACTTACCTTGACAATGATCCCTCTGTAACTTTGAACTGAACTTTATAAATTCTAATAATTATTAAGATATATATAAGTTTTGATAACAAAAATTCATAAACGTAAAAAAATGATTAGCGCACGCTCCCATCACGCTATCAATTTTAGACTCTTTAAAGTAGTCGTGCTCTCCCGCTCCCTCCTCCGCTTATGGCTTCTAAGGGCTGAACTCTCTCTTATTAGTTATTTTCTTTCTAATGGATAGACCGTGGACAACATGAACGAAAACACAAAACTCATAGAAGACTCCTTTTTCATTGCCTCACTTATCTCTAGCACTTATGCATTTGACCCCTCTTCTTGAAGATTACACAACATGTAACCCAATTCCAACAGGCATTTGTATTTGCAACTAAGCTCCCGTAATAAAATAAATAAGGGTGTAGCCAAACACAAGCAATCCGAAGATTCCGAACCAGTACTTACTTTCTATTACACAACATTGCAACACGGTATTGGAATCTGAATTGAATTCCACACTCATGTCCATACACATAATCGTCATATAGTCAATACAACTGGATCCAGCTCTGTATCCAATCCCGTACTGGAACCTGTAACACCCCGTTCCGTTCAAGCGGACTGCCGATTCAAACGGCATAAGTGCATGTCCCGACCCGCTTTGTTCAGGCGAGAATACTCGTTTGAGGCAAAGGATATCCAGACTTGTCCCTACAGGAATTCAGCTTAGACTTTCAGAGGCTCGCTTGACGTATCGCTTTACCAAGACGAATCATCGCTAAGGTGGGTGGCTACGGTGAACTTGTCTTTGCTTAGCCAGCACACATAAAATCTGGAATGATACATGCTAGTCGCTAGGTGAATCACCTCCTGCATGCTAAAAAGAATCCAACGCGCCTAGCTAATGGAATAATCCCAACTTGTATTGCTTATGCTAGAACATGGAAATGAAACATTGTTTATATATATGTTCAGACCCTCGCATGCTACCCTAGAACGTGTCGCTCGGGAAGTCCCCTAACGGTTTCACTTCTCGGCTTACCTCCGGGCCCGAGCTAACGTGAATGTTTATGTATATACAAATGCATGCTTGTCTGCTTGTATGTTGCCTTGTTTTCATCCAAACCCCGGGAGACTATTAAGTAGTCGTTCCGTGCCTGAATGAACCTGCAAGTATCCGGGACCGTTAGGTCGCTAAGGCATCCCCGTACCAGGGGCACACATCAAGGCAAGTGAATATTGAACGAGAATCCTGTCATGTTGCAACTGAATGATAATCACATCAAGTTTATATCTGAACGAGAATCACGTCATGTAACGAATGAATCCCAGCTCGTGGAGCAAACGCTCGGTTCAGATCACGAATCATGAATTATCATATCAAGTTATGGATTTGGAAAGACCCTGACCTGCATGTCGCGGACAACTTGGAAACAAGGTCATTCGGTTCCACGGACGGTTCCGGGACACCGGGGCCGATCCGATCCGGATGGAACTTCACGATAGTCTCACGTGCGGACAGGATGGCGTGTAGCGCCTTACGTGCTTTCGTTGCATGCTATCCTTGTTCAAGACTATAACGGTCCTTTATGGCTATGCCAGCGACAAACGTTCATATAGATAAGTCATCCTCGCTTAGTGACTATCCGCGTGCGAGTCATTACATCGCATCAATGAACAACTGAACACCTGAACGATGATGATATAACGACTCTCGTGTTGCATATGCTAATGCCTTGGTTTTCATTATAAATGCTCCTGAATGTTAATGCCTTCCCGTGCTTGAATTAACAATGTTTGCCTTGGACAGGGAAGGTAAAATGGTAAGTTGGTAAGTCTCGCCGTGTTTTCTCTCATGTCGCACGGCGCACTGCCACACAAGTTAGGCTATTCAATGTTTGCATGAAACTGATCCTAAGGCAACTAGAAAGACAACTTAATAGTTGTGCACGGAACCTGTATTACGTGTTTGGATTTGTCGAGCGGACGAGTAGCCTCCCCACCAGTGCATTCAATGTACTGATAACCCACCAGATCGTTTGCAGGGTGCGGGAGAACCTCGTTCGGTGCGGATGCCTCCTTCGTGCGTGCTAAGGCGTGGAGATCACTCCGAAGCAGCGGTGCGTCCGGAACTGAAGCACATATACAAGATATAATGTTGGAACGTCGCCTGAACATCGCTTGTACAATCATTCCACAATTGTAGCCACTTGGCACGCTTTTACTGTTTCAGAGGGAGAGACTTGAGCGACTTGTAATCTCGGCCATGCGTCGCCTGTAACACTTGTTTATATCAATAAAAGAGTTGCTTTACTTCAACTTGTGTTTCAATGCTTTCGCTATATTGTCGACTCAGTGAACCTGTTACCAAATCGCCTATGCGTTTATGATTCCGCTGCACTCGGACAATCTGTGCGACTCTGTG